>OY720430.1:187099203-188299203 GCA_963082735.1 Pocota personata
TCAGCGAAAAGACTATAACGAGCGAATAAAACGACTGACTAGGTCTTACCACCGATGTGGTTGTACGAAAAAGCTTTCTTTTTCTTTATGTGTAGGGGTTTTTATAGGTTTGATTTTCTGAACAATTTTCTTTTAATTTAAACTTAATGTTTAACATTACAAATTTGTGCTTCAAAAAAATTATGGCGACTGGTAAGATTTATTTTCTGTTATCTTACAGTTATTTTGCGGACTGATGTGCCTTTGTTCAGGGATTCTAAGCAGTATATCCCGAGAAATTCTAGAATTCGATAACTATATTGAAGATCATCAAATGTCAGATGCCAAGATGAAGGAAACGATAGATAAAATCAATGAAATTACACAGTAAGTACATGAAACATGTATACATATGCCGGTGCATTGTTTCCTATCAGCGGGCATTTTGTATATACTCGTATTAATAATATCTGTTTAGGTTAATAACGAAAATATCTGACACATTTTCTATGACAACAATGTCACACATGATTTACAATTGCAACACAATGGCTTTGGGTCTATTTATGGTCACTATTCTGCCTTTTACGGATATAACATTTATCTCGATGGTGTCGGTGATCGTTCTGGTGACATTTCAACTTTGGATCTATTGCTACTTTGGACAAAATGTTGTCAGTAAGGTATTTATTCGATTTTCGAATGAAGACGTTTAAAAAGGGACAATTTTTAGAGGGACATTTTACGAAAGGACTTGTGTTTCATTAGATGGTATGATGCATCGCAAAATTTCAAAACCATGTTGCTTTTGACAATTTTTGAATCACAGAATGATAGATACATTTACGCCGGAAAAGTTGTACCTTTATCCTTGGAGATATTTACACAGGTAATGTGATTAGGGTTCCTGGAAATATAATATTTGAAGAACTTTTTTTTTTTTACAGGTAATTAAGAAGGCATATGCCTTTTTTACGTTCTTGAATGAATCGCGTTAGCTGGATACGGGTTAGCAATTTTAAAACAATTTTCACTTGAAGTAGTGGTTTTTCGAAATAAATTATTATAGCACCAAACTAAAGTTGTATTGCCTTCACTTTTCATAAGGATTCAGCTTGCTTGCAAAATGCTGTCCATTATTAAATTCAAGTCATATGCTGGCAATTGATTTGTTATTGAATTTCTAAGAATAAAGTGCATAATAATTTAAGTGAAAGTTAAGGAAATGAAAGGCTCTGATAAACCTGATGACTCAATTTAAAATTAACTGATACAAATTGGTCTAGCTTAATTCTGTTCGCACATGGACGACTCAGTGGGAAAGGAAATTGTTATGAATTCTATACTGTGTATATTATTATTGTAGAGGAAAAGCTTACAGGTCATCCTCTGCGTCGATTCTCATATAACTTCTGAATTATTAAGCCGATTCTGGTAAAGATATTTTTTTTTTTGGAGGGGTTCACCATGTGGATGTAAGGGTAGGCTTCTGCCTTCTTGACTGCAAATATTTAACCTTGCTTTAAATACTCACATTCGTGTTCACTGAAATTAAAATTGTAGCCCAATTAGTTTGCTGTCGCTCTATTGCGCAGTAGTCTTGCCAAGTTGCGTAAACAATTTGCTGTGCGTAGGTTGTAGGGGTGGCTGCACAGTATTTGTGCAAGCCTTACTCGGTTCTCCATGGTTTTATTGTATTCTCCGTTGAAGTATGGGCTATTTTTTATTATTTTTATTATTAAAAGTCATTATTCTCTTTTACAAAATGTGTTAACAAAGATTTCATGTACATGTTTATAAACAGTACAGAATAGATAGAGACATTTTTATTCTGCTAATAGAAGCGATAAATAATGTTAAATGCCATTTTAGAAATAAAATACATTAATTGTGGGATGACAATATTCCTTATTTCAAAAGTTAACAATAAAATACCCAAAAAATATACAAACAAATTAAAATAATGGAACTTAAGTGCCTGTGTATTTTTGTTGAATGCTGAAATAAACAATTATACAAGGAAGGCGAGCAATACTTCAATCTCATTATGATCGAAGAAGCCCTTATTTATTCTTTTTAAGAAATTTCTGATGAGTGCTTATGGATCTTATGTCGAAAGGAAGACGATTCAAAAGCTTACAAGATACAACTGGGTAGGAGTTTCTGTAGTGAGTAGTACAAAAAGTTGGAATTTCAACAACTTGACGTGTAGTGTTACTTAGATTACGAGTACGAGTATTAAATATTGGACTCTGTATATTGCCACCTCTCATAAAAAAAATTTAAGAAACCCCAAAAAAGAATAATTCTTATTAGTAGTATTTTTAAAGATCTAAACAACACCATAGAATGAGCCAGACGATGATCAAGACAACGATTGGCTTTAGATTGGTGATGTAAGAACCCCCCCAACAACTTATTCCATGATAGACGGTTTTAAGCGTTCTGCTTGAACAACACTTTTTGAGGCGATAAAAAAACGGAACGTAAGTATTGTTTCAGTAGAGAAATGTGTTCTGTCCAACTCATATTTTGGTCGAAAGTTATACCGAGATACTTAAATTTCCTAACTACTTCAATCTGAAAACAAAACGAGTTGCATGTGGCATTTTTATTAAAAATTGGTCCAGGCGCCTCTGTGGTACAACAGTGGTGGCAGTGGTGTAGTGGTAACATCATCGCTTGTCACGCTGCAGGTTCACGGTTCGAATCCTGATGTCAAGAATCATCTATTTATTTCGCATGAAATAAATAAAAAAGTCGATCAATTGCGAAAACTTATGTCAACTCTACTGCGAAAGCATAACACTGGCAGTAGGACCACCCTATGGCTAAAATGCAACTTGATCGTGATGATGACATCAGGAGGAAGGAAAAAAATACTGTGAATCATAAGAAACGACAATAACAGCGAAACACAAAAATATGGAATTTGATATCAACGTTTGGTAGCTTTTGGGTGGTCGTACTGTCAAATATAGGGATTCGTTTATAAGCCGAACGACACGAATGTGGAATGATCTACCAGCCTCTGTGTTTCCCCATCACTACAAGGTTACTACAGGCCTCTCCTCTGTTCCTCTTCCCTATTTTCCTAAAAGCCCGTGTCCGTATTTCAAAAATGTATATGAATAGTTTTCCTTCGTAAGAATTGTAGAAAAATCCAAAAAACTACCAAAAAGGTATGTCTGTTTTATCTCTGAAACTGATGAATCAACAATTTTTGAAAAATTCATAACTATTCTGATCTTTATACATTTGTCAGTTTTTGTGAAAGATAGACAAAATTGCACTCTCGACCGTCTTATTTTTGCTAAACATCTGAATATTTTTTCTCACTTTTGATAAAAAGATGGTTTACTTCCCTATTTATAGAAATCGACCCTGGTGAAATATGCAAATATAATTACCATCACACATGCACCCATGTGAAATCCGTACTTCTTCCTTTGGACTTGGATGTTAAAATAATTAAATAATTGAGAACGTCCCAAATGGTGCGCACAGTATATTTAGTGATATATTTCCTGTAATTGCTCCGGAACCCACGGCACATGAAGCACTTCATGCTTGACCATTGTTTTTTTTTTTTCAACTTCAGAGCACCAATCCTTCCAGATATAGGTAATTATAATGACACATGTGCTGTAATATTACTCGGCTATTTCTCAGTATGAAAGGCAGTCCATTTCAAGGCTTTAAAAACCTTAAAATACGATTACTTCACTTCAAAGGAACCAATAAAAACAATGATCCTATACTCTCCCCAAAAATAATACCATTTGCCACATATGGATTTTTGAATTTCGAATTACTCCAATACCAGTGGCAGGAAGGATTTTAATTATTCAATTAGCCACAAGCGTAAACGACTTCTGGTGACTATTTAAATCAGATTGCTACAAATACCATCAATAAAAAAAGGCTACAATTATTACATTATTTCTTCTGTGTAATTAAATATTATGTCAACAAACAACTTTTCATTGCTAGCGTAAGCTGTGTGTCACCTAACTCCAGCGGCTTTACATTTGTTAGGATGTACTTAAAATTTAGTTTATAATAAAATAAAGGTTAGGGTATTGTATGATGGTTTGCGTGTTTGTCATATTAATGTCCAGAGTATGCGTCACAAAATGAACGAACTTCTCTACTTGTTTGATGGCTCAAAGGTTGATGTGGTCTGCGTTTCCGAAACTTGGTTTCCAGAAGATTATAGCGATGCTGGAGAAGCACCAAACAGGTGTGGCAGTAGGACTGTCTATAGCATCACCAAGAAGCTCATTGGTAGTCAAAACTCCAAACATCATCCAGTGAAGAGTTAGATGATAGCCTTCTGATTTCGGATGAGGATCAGCTCACTAGATGGAAAGAACACTTCGCTACAGTCCTTAAACCACTTAGATGATAGTGATTTGATCTCGAAGTCTAATAAGTCTTAAAACTGAAATAACAACAGCAATCAAGTCCCTAGAAAAAAAAATAAAGCGGTGGGTATTGATGGCATGCTTGCCGAACTATTTCAAGCGACGCCAAATACATCGGCAGAACTGCTACACCCACTCATACGGAGAGGACAACTGAAACAAATGCTTTAAAGGGAGAGCTAGGATATTACAATATTTCTTTAACACTATTGGAGCAGTACCACTTGAGGAATAATCGTCTTTCAGATGAAATATCAATTTAGAGATGGTTTCTAAATTCAGAGGAATGTCAGTAAAACAAGTTTGGGAACGATTTCGAAGACGCTTAAAGTATTCGAAATCTAAATGGTCAGCGAAAGAATTACTTACATATATCAACCAATTTGTTGATTGTGCAGTCATTACATGCGAAATTAGAAGGATAGCCATCAGATTTTTTTCTTAGAAGTGACAAATTTCCAACGTTTAGGCTCATTTTTAGGGAGTTTCCACTTGGCTTAAATAATTACTGTATAAGCTACAGGAAAAGATTTTGAATTCGTTGAAGAACGTTATATACTTATTGAAATCATGTGGACAGAGACTTTTTATATAGTTCTTCCAAGTTGGTTCAAGTTTTTGGATGACTTGAGGGGAATAGTTTTGTTTATGCAGTCATTAATAACAGAATGGAATACATCTACTGCTTCGTTAATATTAGTTAAACGAAGTGCAGTAATGAAGTGCAGTATTTTTTATTCTTACAATTGGAAAAAAATTTTCTCTCTGTGGGTTTTTTTTTTTTTTTTTTATAATTCGCGCGCGCCAAAAGGAATATGAATACCTTTATACTCTTACAGGGCACGGGCTTTTTTAAGGACAAGGGGAAGAGGAACAGAGGGGAAGCCTATGCACGTTGGCTTTAAATGTTTGAAGGTTGTAATGATGGGGAAATACAGAGCTTGGTAGATCATTCCACATTCGTGTCATTCGGCTTATAAACGAATCCCTATATTTAACAGTACGACCGAAGTTAGGCTTTAGGGAAAACTGATGTGCATTCGAAGCATGTCGCGTATTGCGGGTGAAATTTTGAAGGGGAGGAATGCAACTGGCTATTTCGCTGAAGCATTTTTTATGGAAAAAACGATAAAACAGGGAGAGACAGGAGACATTTCTCCGATGTCTAATGAATGAATGGAATTCACAATGTCTCTATCACCTATAAGTTTTAACGATTTTGTACCCTATCAAGAATGTGCAGAACGGTCTTGGGTGCACCAGACCAGATATGGGCGTTATATTCCAGCTTAGGGCGGATGAATGCCTTATAAATTGAGGCCAGATCAGACGGGGTAAAATATTTCTTGCACCGTTTAAGGAATCCTAGACATTTTGCAGCATTTTTGGCGACCTCGAATATGTGATCATTACATCGAAGATGTTTATTAATACACACATACAGAGAAAGGCAAGTCTTTCGGTTTCAATGATGCAAGTACCATCCATGGATAATGGTTGAGGGTTTTGGTTTCGCTTGAGAGACAGAAGACAGCATTGTGTTTTGGAAGCATTAAATTCCACGCGGTTTGTTGAACCCCATTTAATTATGCTGTCCATCTCGGAATTTAATGTGTTTAACATACGTTGCCGTTCCCCTTCTACGGCCGAAGAGCAAGGACGTGAGTTAGGGAACGAATATGAAAAACTGAGGGTACTGTCATCAGCGAAGGAATGGATTGGATTAGAAGTTGAAGACAAGAGATCATTTATAAAAAATGAGAAAGAGAGTCGGAGACAAAACAGAGCCTTGGGGAACACCAGCATTTATTTGGTGAATTGCAGACTTGAAGCCGTCCAAAACAACTTGTATTGAACGCCCCGAAAGGTAATTTCTAATCCATTGAAGAAGAGGCTCATCGATGCCATATGCACGCATTTTCGACAAAAGAGCCTGATGCCAAACTCTGTCAAATGCCTTTGAAATATCAAGCGCAACCATCTTGGTTTCGCCGAAGTGATGGAGAGATTGGTTCCACTTCTCGGTGAGATATGCCATCAAATCACCAGTGGATCTGTTGCTACGAAAACCATACTGCCGGTCATTAAGGAGTTTTCGTAAATCGAGATATTTTATAAGCTGAGATTTATCAGCGTTTCCATGACCTTGGAAAGAAGGGACGTAAGTGCAATGGGTCGGTAATTGGATGAAGAGGAAGATTCGCCTTTTTTGGGGACGGGCTGGACAAATGCTGTTTTCCATCTGCTCGGAAAGAGCCCTGAAAAGTAGGATAGACAGAAAAGCTTACGCAGAGGTTTTGCCAGCGTAGAAGATCACCTATTCAGAACTATGGGGGGGATACCATCTGGACCAGCGGATTTGTGTATGTTAAGACCTTTGAGTACTCCGGTAACTGTACGAGTGCGAAAGTGGACTTGTCCCATGGAAAATTTGACACTCTCAAATACAGGTGGAGACGAAGCATTATCTGGCAGCATGGAGTTCGCTGCAAAGTGAGCAGCAAGCAGATTAGCGTTGTCGATTTGATTGGTTGCACACACCAATTCCCCACCAGGTAATTGTAATTTAACATGGGCGGAATCGATTGCACCGATTGTCCGTGGGAACTGAGCAAAGCGATAAAATGCAGCAGCGGCCGCCTCTCGTTCTGCCAATGTTGCTGGCATTTGAATAAATCGGTTCAAATGGCGTATCAAAGCCATGCATACTTTTAGCAGTATGTGACATACACATTGACACGCGAATAACGTCGGCAACCGCTATCTGCTTCGATCCACTTGCCATAATTCATAGAGTGATCACCAATTGCTGCTCAGACAATATGTAACGAGTACTGGTGAAAGAAAAAAAAGGAACGAAACGAATGAATAAAACTTAAATTATATCAAAATTTCTTTTTTTTATCGTGGCTGTGGGTAATTCGTCCACTACCAATTGAAGACATAAATTATCCCCATAAAAAATTAAATCCATTTCCTACACATAAAAGATCATCACAGAATACACAAAATAAAAAAAAGGGTCCAGCTAATACCGAGTACTAACTAATACTCGGTACCAAATTCGGTGGATTTGCGAATTAGTACTTGGCGAAGAACTGACTTGATGCCAATTTGAGTACCAACTTTTGGTCTAATACCAGTACTAATGCTAGTACGAGTACTCGGCGAAGAAATCGGCCGTTAGTCTAGTAAACAATAAACTCCCCAGAGCACGCAAGCTGTAATCACGTTCTTTTGAAGGCCTAAGTAGAAGTTTGTATTCAACTTACCAACACCATTCATTTAATGAGTTCACATTCCGTGTATGAGAGACATAAATGTTCCAATTACGTATATTTTAATAATGCCTATTTATGTAAATATTGCTTAGGTAATTGATGCATTTTTGTAAATTTTGTTATTATTTAGTTAAAAATAAATTAATTTGGCAAATAAATATTTATCCCACAATTGGTCTATGTTTTAAAAACAATTTTGAATTCTCCAGATTTTCGAGATTTCGTCTTCTTATATTTTTTCGTTTCGAGATTTAGTTACAAGATATGAATCATCTCTTTCATGTTGACAACCTTTATAATTGAAAAACGTCTGTCTTCCGTTAGTTTTCAAGAGCAATCTGTCCTATTTAATTGCTCGCACTACCAGAGCTTGTTTGTCTAGTTGTCTTGTTCCTCCAATTCCTTATCAGAACTCTATGTCTGCACCCATTGTCGACGCATTGTCTACCCAAGTTCAGTATAAAATAAATGGGGAGGAAAAGCAAATAAATAAAATGCACGACTGGGTCGCATGTACTTGCACCTATATGTACCTATATATACTCGTACAAGGTGGGGCAAAAGTAATGTCATAATGTGGATTGGCTGCCATTTTGTTAGAAATGAAAAAAAATGCGTTCTATTTTCACAAAAACTTTATTTGGAGGTGTAAAATTGATGACATTAAGTTGAAAAAATGATATCGGTCAAATGACCACCTCTTGAGGAGATACACATTTGTGCTCGTTTTACGACATTTTGAATTGTTGCTCGCAAAACACCTCGTTCCAAATGATGGTCATTTCTTCTCCAATGCTGGCTTTTAAGACTTACAAGGTTTGTGGTATGTTGTGGTAAACGCGAAATTTCAAAAAGCCCCAAAAGGAAGAAGTCTGGCTCCGTCAGATCTGGCGATCTGGTCAGCCAGTTCAAATCACCAATACGTTACGGTGGTGCAGTCGGCGTCCTCAAAAAAAAATAAGGGCCAATCACTTTTTCACTGCAAATGCCGCACCAAACAGTGATTTTCAGGGGATGCAATGGCTCTTCGTGCATTTCATGTGGATTCTCCGTGCCCCAGAAACTCAAATTTTGTTTATTCACATAACCACTTAAGTGGAAAAGCGCTTCGTCGCTCATTATGATTTTGGATACGAAATCATCCTCTTCTTGCACCAAGTTTAGCAGAGCATTGGAGTAAGTTAACCTCACTTGATGGTTAGCAGGCAGCAATTGGTGAACGGTTTGCACTTTATAAGGGAACATTTTTAGGTCTTTCATCAAGATTCGACGCAACGAACAAAATTGTGTGCATCGTTGTCTCGTCGATGTTTGTGGACTCTCTCGGACGTCCTTGGCCACAGCAGTGATATTTTCGGCCGAACGAGCAATACTGGGCCGGCCACTTCTTGCGACATCTCTACTGAATCCATTTTGCACGAGACGTTCAGCAAAGCGTTCAAATTTTCCAAAACTTGGTATGCCATAATCTTGTAGATATCAAATATGGTTTTGAATACTGATTTCGAAGAAAATCGATTGAATCACAGACGATAAATAGCCAATTTTCACAAACCGGATAAAATGCAAAGTACCGTTAAAGGTATTTTCTAGAAAAGAAAACTTGGTACGACATCTGATTGCATATATCCATCATAACTCAAATATCAAATTTGGTCAAAATCGTTGAAGCCGATTTCGAGAAAATCGAATTTTGTCAATATCAAATTTTGGGGTTAGAGTGAAAATTCTGCTGTCGCCTCGAATTGTGACAGATATGAAATTTGAAGAAAATCCGTCTAGACGTTTTGGCTGCAGTCGTGTGTAGAGACAGATAGACAGATAAACAGATAGAATTGAGAGACCCACTTTATTTATGCTCTCTATCATAGTAATGTCAAATTTGATCAATATCTCGAGACCGACAATTTTTAGGAAACCAATACTTGCCCCTATACTCGTACATACTCGTATATATGTATTATAGGTGCAAGTAAAAATGAGACAATTTATTAAAATACCACAGATTGGACTTTAAGTAATTTTTCCAATAAATCAGCAACTATTTAATTCATTTTTTATCGTCTTTAGTCAGGAGTGGATGCAGTCACAATATTGAATATCAATCGGATACCTCATTTGGAATTGTAAAAAAATACCTTTGTTCGTGACAAGAATTCTGACCTCCCATCAACTCTTTGGTGATACAGTTGCCATCGCATCTATGGTTGTCAAAGACGTGACATTACTTTGGAGAGGCGCTTATTGCGTGATAGGTTAAGTTAAGTTGGTTTCAATATGAATACGGTGTAGATTAGTGTTCAGCCTTAGTTCTTAGGATAGTATGGGATGTAATTCTGCCCTTCTGTACTTCGTACTGCAGCCTACAGGGCTTCACATTTGTAGTTCAAATTTCATATGTGTAGTATGTGGGCTGTGTATGCCCAAAATATATTAATTTTTCGACATAAAATGAAGATGCAGATTACTCCCAATCGACATATTGGTAGAGGAGTTTCAAAAAACCTATGAAAGGAGGAACCAGGAACGTGTGTTAACCGACGGAGAAGCGGATGTTTTCACGCGTATCTCTACATATTCAAGCATGACAATTCTCCTTACTGTCCTTACTGCATTCAGGCTCGGGAAGATGCGGAACATGTATTCTTTCACTGTCCGCGATTCGAAACTGAGAGACAAACGCTGAGAAATAAGCTTGAAGAAATACCAATCCCTGAGAATTTAGTACAATATATGATCCGATCGCAGGAGAAGTGGAGTGCTATGAGTGATTATGCAAAGCATATTATCACATACCTAAGACACCTCGAACGAGAAAGGCGACAGAGTGATGAACTATCAATAGGATTGAGAGCATAAGAGCAATAAAGGGGAGGTTCGTCTCTTCGAGAAAAAAAAGACCATCGGACCGAACAAGTGGACACCTTCGTCAGATGTATGATGAATATTTTCAATATTTTTGCTAGAAAGTAAAAAATATTGTCTTCATAAAATATGTGTATATGCGTTGACTTTCCCTACTTTTCGTACAAACATTACGTGCCCACCTTTTTGGGGGCGTATTCTTCACAGAAACATGTTTTGCTTTTTTAAAGCTATTTATGGTGATGAATATTGCGAATATCTAAACAGAATGTGTGAACTTCTAAAAAAAGTTGTGAAAACTGTTTTTTTTTAAATCTGTTAAAAATTGCGGAAATATCCTCTAAGTATGAAAGAAAGATATCATTGCATTTAATTAAGTAATTTTACGACGCCAAACCCTCATTATTAGGAGGGGGTAAAGGATGGATGAAGGGTATCATACGATCCACTATTTTTTTTCGTTTTAGCTTCATAAAATGGTTTCAAAGATTCCAGTGTACATACATATATACAGCTGTGTGCAAAATAATAGCAGCACATCCATCAATAATCGAAATTTTCAAATATATGTAGTTTTTAAGTATAGTGTGGACGTCTTGGTCCACGTTTCAAATAAAAGTCTGTTATACTCTAGAAGGATTTATTACAAACTACAAAATCAAGTAGTATAAAAATGTGTACACTTCTAGTGTGGTTAAGATGACGCAATCTTCTGCGTGTTAATTCCTGTTCCGAGTCCACCGATCTGTTAGACCTGTGTCGCCTAAGAATCGTTTTTTGATTCAGTCCCTTTCAGCGATGACAGCGTCACCTAGTGGTCAAGAGTTGGTGAGTAAGTGCTGCCACAATAGTACGTACGCAATCGCCATCTACATGTCAATATACAAAGCTATTTTGGGCGCTGAATGAAGTCATTGATTACCCTCTTGTGCACAGAAAACAAAAATAATGATAACGGTACTCCGAAGAGTCACTTTTAAAGTAAAGTTCAGATGCCTTGAACTTTGGCCAGATTTATCTATTGTATATCTATATTTTCACAAATAAGTAGATGCTGCTCTGGCCAGAGCCCGAGCTATCTTCGCCCTTACAAAGAGACATTTTTGTAGCAAGCAACTCGATGCAAGGGTAAAGGTGATTTGCTACACGGCCCTCATTCGGCCCATGCTCGCATATGGATGCCCCGTGTGGTTCAACATAGGAGCAAGTAGGATGGAAAGGATTCGGGTGTTTGAGAGGGCCTGCCTTCGGGCTTACCTTCACTTGTACAGAACACCAGAGTCTCAGTACAAAAAATTCTATTCTAATGAGGTCCTATACAACAGGGCGAATCTGATAAGAGTGGACAATTTCCTGGTCAAGATGACTCGAAGGCACATTGCAAGAGTAATGACGAGTAGATGGGCGGCTCAACTACAGCCGAGACGTCGCACAGAGCACTGCGGAGCGTCTCCGATTCAGTAGATCGGTATCGGGGCGCGATGTTAAGGACGTAAGCAAGCAGCACCAGCAATTCTGGTGGTTACTGGAGGGAGCTCCCTCGTCGATCCCTTTTGATTCGGGGTAGGTGTCTAGTATGGCAAAGTTGGTCGCCATATTTTTGCCTTGGCCGGCTTACATAGTTTTTAGGTGTCTAGGGTTAGGTAGTCTAAGTGTAGATTTAGTATTTTAAGGCACAGCACTTGTATAATAAAAAAAAAAGTGCATATTTAATTATGCTGTAGTTAAGTTAAGTTAAGATTTATTTTTAAGGTAGCATTTAAGTTTTATATTTAAGTATTATATTAAGTTATATATCAGATAACAAAAATAAGTAGTTCTGGTACTAAGTTCTTTCTTTTAAAAATCAAAATTTTCCTTAGTCCTAATTGTTCTTAAATAAAATCGTAAAAAATAATAGATTAAATCGAAACACATAGTTAAGGATTAAGTTTAACTTAGACCGCCCGCATAGGGCCAGTAAGTTAGAATAAAATAGTTAAGTTAGCTAAGTTTGTTTTAAGCGTTTTTGTCTAGCATGTAAGTATAAATGAATTAAAATTAATAAAAAGCTATACAAAAAAAGCCACTTTTAAAGTGTGCAAAATAATAGCAGCGCTGCAGAAGATTCGCTATTTTGTATTGTGTTTTAAGATTGATTTTTTTTTTTTTTTGTATAAATGAGGTAAACAGGCAAGTAAAATTTCCTAAATCGCCATTAAATATTAGTTTTATTTCAAAGCATTGTGGGATAGAGCAATGAGCTCTCATATTACAATTAGTGTCAGAAGGCAAATCTTATCGTCAGATACAACAATAACTTAATTGTTGAAGTAAAATGATCGCTAATGCAAAGAAATGGCAAAATAAATTGGAATCAAGAGGCCGCAAGCGTAAGTTGGATAACAGAACTGTGCGAAAGATTATGAGGATCACTGATCAAAATCCTTTTATAATCATCAACAATATTCAGCATCAACAAAAAACAAGATCTTCAACTTGATGTAAGCACCGCCACCATTAGAAGGATGTCTTAAGGATGTTGGTTTGCCAGAAAAAATCCCAAGAAGGAAGCCACTACTACAACCAAGACATATTGAAAGCCGACTCAAATTTGCAATGGATCACTTGAATTGGTCAACCAGTAAGTGGCGTAATATTTTATGGTCAGATGAGTGAAAGATAGTGCTATTCAGATGTAGTGGTCGCCAACAACAATATGTTAGAAGGTTAAATACAGCTTCTGACCCAAAGTTCACACTTAAAACGGTTTAGCATGGAGAAGGTAAAGTTATGATTTGGGGATGCTTTTCATTTTATGGTCCTGGGCCAATATATCCCATAAACGATAAAATGGATGCAAATGCTTAGACTCAAATCTTAGACATGGTTATGTTGCCTTATACTGATGAAAACATGCCACTCAAATAGATATTTATGCAAGACAACGATCCCAAACACACCAGCAAAAAATTGGTTTGGTTTGAACAACGTCAATGTTATGGACTGGCCAGGTCAAAGTTCGGACCTCAACCAAATCGAGAATTTATGGGTATATATTTTCTTTTTTTTTTATAATTTGCGCGCGCCAAATGGGATATGAATACCATTAAAGGGCACGGGCATTTGTAGAAATTGAGAGAGAGAGAGAGAGAGAGAGAAAGAAAGATTGGTGTGGGGGGTTTGAAACTTAGGTGGTATTAAGTTTCAGTAAACTCCAAGGGTGCCGTCCAGATAACTGGCGAGTTTGTTTGTTTTGCTTTTTGTCGTTGCTCATGATTCACAGTATTTTTTTCCCTCCACCTGATATCATCACGATCAAGTTGCATTAAAGCCATATGACCACCCTACTGCCAGTGTTATGCTTTCGCAGTAGAGTTGACTAAGCTTTTGCAATTGATCGACTTTTTTATTTATTTCAGACGAAATGAATAGATGATTGTTGAGATCAGGATTTGAACCGTGAACCAAGAGCGTGACAAGCGTTGATGTTACCACTACACCACGGCCATAGATATGAGTATGAAAGGCGATATATTCAATCGAAAGCCCAAAAATGAAGGCGAACTTTGGTGTCTGCTGAAAACGGCATGGGATTCAATGTCCGTGCCAAGCTTTAGTTGACTCTATGCCACGACGATACAGAGCAGTTGTAGGTAATAAGGGTTTTTCTACAAAATATTAATAAAAAAAAAGGATTTTACCTAAAAATAGGCTTTTTTTCTCACGTTTTTAAACTATTCGTGTAAAAATCCCAACCGCTGCTATTTTTTTTTTCGATTTAAAATTAAGTTTCGTTATTTAGTATTATAACTGAAATGTTTTTATACAAAAAGCAAAGAAAGATATTGAAGGACTATTGAACCGGTTGTGGGTGCTGCTATTTTTTTGCACACAGCTGTATATTTGTGTTTGATCAAAAAACAGTACACCTATTTCTTGATTTTACACGGAATTTTTCAAAACTTTATTTTTTCATCCGTTGTAGATTAAGTGGGTTATGAAATCCTTAGGGGTTAGTGTTAAAGCTAAATGCAACTTTCGGGGGTTGTTCCGAATCGTATTCATCTCTGTGTTTGGTACCGTAAAAAGGTTTTAAAATGTAGTTTCTTAATACAGTTGAAAAATAAAAGCTTTTTCTTCAAAACTTGTAAATAGATAACAAAGCTTATTTCAATTGGAGGTCCTTAATTGTAGCTTTAATTTGCGGTATCATCTATATATATACATGTTATAGTTTTGAAGATATTTGAGTTGTTTTCTTCAGGATTTTCAAACTTTGCATGTCTTTTTAGTCCTTCTAGTAGTTTGCGCGCCAAAAACCGCTTTGGATTTTTACTTCTGATATTAGACTATTACGAGTACGTACAAAAAAATTGAAGACAATCGGAGATGAGTACTTTTCGAAACTTTATCCCAACTTACTTCTGACATAAGTACTTTATGAAGAATATCCAACAGTAAATGTATTATATTTAGAATTTTTGTTCATTATTTATAGATTATTAGTATTTCTGTCAATTCGTTGATTAGTTATTGTAGGCAAAAATACTTATAAGTGTTGTGAATAAACATTTTTCATATCTAAATTGAAGTGAAATTAACATAGTTGAAGTGAACTAGTTGATAAGTGGTTAAGGAAATGTAATGAGTAGAACTATTATAGGATTTTTTCTTAACGCGTATGGCTTATAATAGGAACAAAATAGTCTACAATCAAATCTAATTACAGTTTACATCCCCAATAAATTATTTTTATATTTCATGGTCGATGTGCCCAAAAGAGTGGCATCGAATCAAAGGTTTTGTTTTCTTCAACGAAGATGGTCACAGTACAGTTTTTCAAGTACTCACAGGATGTATTTGAATTTGTTGGACTATGGGGTCAGAAGGGCAAAACCAAGTCATTCAAAGCACAGTTCAATAGATATGCGGTAAAATTCATATGATTCTTATAAGTTTACATACAAATTATCTTTCTTTTTTTCAATTCTTCGTAGGTGGTTATGCTACTGGGTTGTTTTATACCCATCATATGCATTTCAGATACATATGCAGCAATCCAGATGGGAGACATTGCACTTTCGTTTACCAAGGCACTCTACGGATTCGCCTACTTAGTTTGTTTTCATAAATTGGCTGCAGCTGCTTTCTTCAATGATGAAATTTACTTCTGTATCAATCAATTGGAGAGGATTTCACATAAGTTCCAGGATGTGACGGATTTTTACGGTGGCCTCAGCACTTATAAAAAAATGGCAACTTTTGGCAGTATAGCAATGAACCTCTGCGCAGTGGCCTTTTTGAGTGCACCAACTATGATTCGAGAGTTTCCCTACAATCCTCATCTACCTCCTTTGAACTTTACCAAGAGTCCCAACTATGAGCTGATGTACATATATCAAGCAATAGCAATCGTAACTGTTTCAAATGTGATGCTCGCCTATGATTCGGTAAGACTTGTACATTGAATAACAAAAGATTTTTTAATTTAAACCTTTAAATTAAATTACACGAGGCTTCATAGCTCCATAGTGTGATATTAAGTTGCCATTGACAAAACTGCTTTTGCAGAAGTAGGTATTGTAGTTTCCATTTAAACAAATTTTTTTTACATTTTACTGTCTAAAAAAATATTCAAAAATACATAAAGTACACCAATAATTTTACGATGGTTAAAAAATGATAACAAACTTCGTATTATTATAAACCTGCAAGCATAAGGAAACTATAGACCGCAGTTTGAATATTGTTCTCATGTATAAAGCTCGGCCCTTGAACATTCTTTTCACCTTTCTGACAGTATACAGAGACTAGTAATTATTTTTCAGAAGCTTTTAATCTCCAGCTATTCAAGATAAGAACCAACAGGCATCTCGGGGCGCTGTGCCTGCGTTTTAGGTTCACCTTTGGTTAGAGAAAATTAAAAAGAAAAAAAATAAAAGGCAATTTAATTTAGAAATTGTTGAGAACTACATGCATACGAGTACATAAACTAATTCGGAAATAACGTAAATGAAACTGGAAGCAACCTTTTTTAGGCAATGAACATTTTCACTGCCGTTCATGAGTTTAAGACTATTAATAAGTTCTATGAAGAGAAGGAGTTATTAAGAGGACAGTTATTATATAACTATTTTGTTTCCTTTATTTTTATTTATTGAAGATACATAGATACATACAGGGTGCGCCATCTTTTATGTCGGTATGTAAACATTGAATAACTTTGACATTTATCAACCGATTTACTTGAGTAGACATGTTTTTGAAACGCCATTTCAGTACAATTTTAACCATGAATGGCTTCACACCGAAATAACGTGCCGAAATAGTGACGCTGTACATTGAAAATAGTTGTTCAATTGTGTTAACTCAACGTGCATATCGTCGAAAATATCGTGGCCAACAAGCACCGTCTGACAACACTATTCGTCATTTGGTATCGAATTTTGTTGAGCACGGGACAGTGGGAGATCGTCGACATGCCGTTCATCAACGCCCAAGGGGTTACAATGAACTGGTTGAAGCGGTAAGAGAGAGAGAACCACATGTGGGTTCTCGGCAAACACTCAGCATTTTGGCGTCAGTGGAACCACCTTGCGGCGCATTTTGAAGGATGATTTGCATTTGTTTTCCTAGTGCAATTGACTCAAATAATATTAAAATTGCCGACAGTCCATCCACGTCGCTTGGAATACGGTCAAACAGTCCCTCGAATGGTTGACACTGAACTTGATTTTTGGAAGCAAATTTTGATGACCGACGAGGTCCATTTCGCACTCTTGGCGCCGTTAACAAGCAAAATTGCCGCATTTGGGGAACGAGATCCATGAAACACTATTGCATGACCAAAAAGTGACTGTTTGGGCCGGCGTTTGCGCCAAACCATCATTGGGACATTTTGTTCAGAGAAGGCGAAACAGTCGATGGGAATTGATATCGGTGGATGTTGGCTCATTATGTCTGCCCATAAATGTGTGAAAAAGGTCTGGACGGTTACTGGTTTCAACAAGACAGTGCGCCATGCCACACTGCAAATCAAACAATGCAGTTTCTGCAACGAAAATTCCTTGGAGTGTGCTGTCAGAAAATGGAGACATTGACTGGGCACCCAGATCTCCAGATTTGACCCCTCTGGATTTCTTTTTGTGGGGTTATTTGAAAAGTAAAGTGTACGCCAGAAAGCCTCAGACCATTGATGAGCTCAAGGCAAACGAAATGCTCGAAAAAATTATGGAAAACGCAGCAAAAAGGGCACAGTTTGCTTTGGTCAATAGAGGTGGCCACTTGATTGATGTTGTATTCAAAAACTTGTCCAAATAAATTGTAAATGACCAAATTAAATAAAAATACCTCATTATACGAAAATCGGTTGTTTTTTTTAAAGTTATTCATATACCGACATAAAAGATGGCGCACCCTGTACATATAGACATAGAAACTTTAACTTCGTCGAAGTATCCTCCTCGAGCTTTTATAACAGCTTTAACAAGTCTGGGCATTCCCTCTATCGATTTTAATATTGTTCCAGTTGAAATGTCATTCCAAATGTTGTTTAGTTGCTGCCAAAAGATCTACTGAAAAAGAAGACATTTGGCGAACCTTTGTGTCCAAGTGATCCCATAAAAGTTAAATTTTGTAGGTCAAACCATTTTGATTAACACCCTTCTTCCTCCTTCTGTTGTAGAAAATTTGAACACAACTTTGAAGTGTGTTTAGAGTCGTTATCTTGTCTCAAGATGAACACTTCTCCAATCAATCGAAAGCCACTTGGAATAGTATTCTTATCTAGAATGGTTCTATAGGTCACTAAGTTCAAAATGCCTTTGATAACACCAAAATCGATTCACTTCCATTCGGTTGTTGTTTTTATTCAACGGGTAAACCCACCTATTGGCCGACTGACTCAGAAAAAATTCGCGATCTTATCGATCTTGTCGGGAATTTTTTTTCGTTTCAAAAGGTATTTACGAGAAGTTTATTACAGTCGAAGAAAATTTTGATCTCTCTTGTGACCACTCTCCGGTAATTTTATTACTTGGTGAAGAGTTGACCAAGAAAGAAGTACCTCCAAGACTTACTAGCAATAGAACAAACTGGGGGGCTTTAGAAATGATTGCGAAACAAATATCGCCCTAAATGTATCACTTAAAACACCTTGTGAGCTGGAGGACGAAGTTGATCGTTTTTGGAAACAATCCAAAGAGCGGCATTAGGAAACACTCCTTCTAGATGCTATACTCGTAAGATTAACCGCAACGAAAAGTATTCAAGTGAAATCATTGAACTGGTGAGGGAGAAAAGAAAAGCACGAAAGAAATGGCAAATCACTCGTGCACCGCAGCATAAAAAGTTTCTTAACCGACTATGCAGTCGCCTTAGAGATAGTATTCGGGAATTTAAAAGTAATACGATTACGACCTATGTACATTGAAAATCTCTCCGTTGAAAGAGAATTAAATTATTCACTTTGGAAACCGCCACCAATTCGGAAAAACGATGGAACTTGGGCCAAGAGCGACAAAGAAAATGCAGAACTTTTTGCTTTGCACTTAGAAGAAACGTTTAAGCCATTCGACGGCTCTTTGATAACGCCCGACTCCCCAGTCACGACATCTGACAAGTTTAAAGTAAAAAAAGTTGCATTGATTGAACTGAGGGAAGTGCTTAAAAATCTAAAGATGAAAAAAGCACCGGGTTACGACTTGATAACGGCGCAGGTGGTCAAGGAATTGCCGAATAAAGCTCTTATCAAACTGCTATATTTGATTAATGCTTCGTTCAAATTGCTCTACGTTCCGAGACAATGGAAAGTCGCCGAGATTATAATGGTCCCGAAACCAGGCAAACCTCTGAATGAGAAGAAATAATATCGGCCTATATCCCTATTGCAGGTTATCTCTTAAATATTCGAAAAACTTTCTAAATGACTACAACTCGCAATCGACGAAAAACGTCTCATTCCTGACCTTCAGTTTGGATTTAGAATCAAACATTCTACAATCGACCAAGCCCACAAAATAACTGACGTGATTGAGAAAACTCTCGAAGAAAAACAGATTTGTTGTGGTGTATTTCTTGACGTCTCACAAGCTTTCGATAAGGTTTGGCACGAAGGCTTGGAGTATAAATTGCAACTACTTCTGCCACGGCAACTCTTTCTAATCTTACGATCGTACCTAGATAACATGCACCGCCATTGTGATTGGGTTATTTTTTTGCATGACTGATATGGAAATCATGCATATAGCAGAGAAGGTGGTGACACATGTCGGTCGATGTTTCACTTATTTCAACTCAAATATTTTGTTTGAGTTGTGGTTTATTAGCACATACCCTGCTCTTTAGATATCCCCATAAAAATAAGTCCGGGGTTGTTAGATCTCGTAACCGCAGAGTTCACTCGACATCACCATTTCTTGAAAAAATTCTGTCTGGAAACATTTGATAGACTAATTGCATTGTTGCGTTGGCTGTATGCTATGTGATATCGTCCTGTTTAAACTATGATACATATTGCTGCAAAATGTCTAGGATTCCTTAAACGGTGCAAGAAATATTTTACCCCGTCTGATCTGGCCTCATCACTACAACCTTCAAACATTTAAAGTCAACGTGCACAGGCTTCACATCTTCCTATTGACATATGCCCGGCCCGGTGGCGTGAAAGAATCTGTTCTGTCAGCTGAATCTTGAAATGGAAATCTTTATGAACATTTGGTCACAAAGCATTTGGACTAATTACAAGTACCTGAGAACGGTGTCGATAAGATTTAGGCACACTGTCTCGCACAGCAGCAGTGGTCTCAGACATTTCCGTTGAACGACGTGGGCCAGGTTTCGGCCCATCTTTACAGTACTTCTTTTTTCAAATAAATAATATAGTAGTCTATACTCCAAGTATGCAAAGCTTTACCTTTCTAGGTAATCAGGGATATCCTAAAAGTATACAAATTTGGAAATTGTATTAAATAAATTCTAAAAATAATTTATGTGGCGCCGGGGATCTCGAGTTCACACAAAGACAACTCATCAGTAAATAAATTTTGACTCACTGACTCAGATTTCATCAATGATCTTTCTCAGCAAAGTTTAATCCAACGTTTACAATCTATGTACGTGTAGATCTTCTTGCATGACTTTTGCAGGGATGAATGCTTCCAAAACAAATTCTCCAAATCGTCTTCTTATTGTTCACTCTGTAACTTGTTTCGCCGACCCTTTATTTAAGCGAATATGTTCACTGGGCAAAAAAACTATCGTAACGCGTTCTGGTTTCTCAGATTCAGCCACAAAGTAAAATTAGTGTTGTGATACTTTAAAAAAACGTTCAGAATACGTTCTGGAAATGTAGGACAAGTTCCAAATGTTACAATAATAGAACTTTGCATTGTGGTTGAATCTGAGAAGCTAGAACGCGTTGTGGGCGTTCAATGATCATTTTCAATCTATGAGCTCCTGTATGATGACTTAAGTGCGTAATACAACAAGCGATATTATGATAAGTCTGCATAGGATACACTGGATTAAAAATGATGCGCCTTTCGATCAGTCAAAATCCGATGTAGTATCGCGAGCTTTTACAGGGATTGTGTTGTTATTTCTCAACGCTACTCATACTGCCTTTGTTAATAACCTCTTTGTTCAAGGGTAAACGACAGGCACCCGTGGTATGTTTAATTACCGCCTTCCTGTTCTAACCAAGTGGTCTACAATTAAATTTAATTATAGTTTACATTCCAAATCAAGTATTATTTCTCCTTGATTGTGGCTGTTCTTTATCCATTCCTTCAAGAACTTCGCATCAATTCAGAAGTTTGCTTTAATTGAACGAAATGGTGAAGGTACAATTTTTCAAGCACTCTCAAAATGTATTTAAATTTTTCGGATTGTGGGGTAAGGAGAGCAGAACCAAGTCATTCAAAGCACAGTTTACTAGATATGCAGTAAGATCTCTATACATTTCCCTTTAGTTCATATAAAACTTCTAGATTTTTCTTTAAACAGGTGGTCATGGTACTAGGTTGCTTTATACCCATCATATGCATATCAGATACAATTTCAGCTGTGAGGATGGGAAATATTGCACTTTCATTTACTAAGGCACTTTACGGATTCGCCTATTTAGTTTGCTTTCATAAATTGGCTGCTGCTGCTTTCTTCAACGATGAAATTTACTATTGCATCAGTCTGCTAGAGAGGATGTCACATGAGTTCGAGGATCTGACGGATTTTTATCGCGGTCTTAATATGTATAAAAAGATGGTAACTGTTGGCACTGTAGCTATGAATCTCAGCGCAGTGTCCTTTTTAATAGCACCAACTGTAACTAGAGAGTTTCCCTACAATCCTCATCTACCTCCTTTGAACTTCACCAAGAGTCCTAACTATGAGCTGATGTATGTGTATCAAGCAGCGGCAATCGTAACAGTTTCAAATGTGATGCTGGCTTATGATTCGGTAAGAAATTTTACAGACATTTTTCATAAAGGTCCTTTTTCTTGAAGTAGAGTAGCTTGTAATAAGAAGCGTATTCAGTGGCGGTTTTAATGAAAATATGGTGAGGCAATAGGTGCTTACTATAACAATTAATCGTTTTGACTTGTTGCTTACTTGCTAGGTTGACAGGTTGTTAGCAAGTCTGAGAATTTCGGATATAGCGAAGTTGCCTACTCGATAATCAAAATTGTTCACAGAGTATGGGTAAAAAGCTGAGAGCCAACGGTCCGTTTTTAAGGAGAGTCTGTTGTGGTGTAGATACCAGCAAGGCACACTGAGATACGATGGAGTGCTACGTACATACATTGATAACATCTTTCAAGAACACGTTGTGTTCTAGTAGCCCACTAGAATCAGTAATAATCGGTAATGAGAATTCTTTGTTACTGCAAGGTAATATCTAACCTCGCAGCGCTGATATGGAGGAGGTCGGCATTCAATGGATCCAAAGTCGCAGTCTAGATATGAATCCTATAAAACGCTTTGGCCTTAATGTCCCCCTTTACTTTAGACTTCCAGGAAATGAGATTATTCGCGCGTCTGATTATCTACCTGAATAAATTAACCTCCGATCTACGTTACATGTACATAACGGGTGGCCCATCTACTGGTTTAATTTTAAATTGCATGTTATTTTGACATTGACAGCTCTTTCGCGCTCAAACAATTGACAGAAACACAGTATATATCTCCGCGTTAAGAAGTGAATCTATTTACGCTTTACCAAGGTAGGTACGCTTTACCAAAGTTGGGAAATATTGAAAATTTATTTCCAACTGTGTTGCCGAAATAGTGCGAATTTTGAAAAGAAATTTTGGTCGAAATAATGCAGCAACCGTTCCTGCTGTACGCAAGTTTGTGAAGAAAGTTGGCGTGCTAACTGATAACTCAAGTTATACTCGTGTTCGTCCTATCCTGAGGAAATGAACTTGGACGATCTCTGGTTCCAGAAAAACGGCGCTACGTGCCATAAAAGTCGTCCAACAATCGATCTTTTGCGCATTAAGTTCAATAATCGTATAATCAGCCGTCTTGGTGATGTTGCTTGGCCTCCGCGGTGCTGCGATTTGACACCATTAGACTTTTATATGCATTTTAGAGAAGTGGACAAATTTGACATTGCTGCCGCAAAACCAGATTTGTATAGACGATTAGGTTTAAAACAACGTATTGTACTCCATATCCTGCTAAAACACACACCGCAAAACACATAGCATAGTCCCAAGCTAAGACATGATCTGTAGTCTAAATGCTCTGTTCGCAGAGACAAAACTGCGTGTGAAACTTGTCTACCTCTATTATTATTTTCCTAGAGTTTATATGGCATTTTTTGGAACAGCACGAGGCGGCCTTGTTAGAAAATTAATTACCTAGTGGATTTGACAGCTATGACAAACTTCGTTATATTTTTTTTTCGTGATAAGTTAGAACTTAATGCTTGTTATAATACAATATTTCAGCTATTTTGTGGGCTCATGTCGCTTTGTGGAAGCGTTCTAGCAAGTATAAGTCGAGATACAAGGGAAATCGATATAAAAGTGCATGGAACTAATGAAGCTGAGAACTCATTAAAGGACATTATAGGAAAGTTGATTGAGGTTTCTAAGTATGTGCACAAAACGATTGCGTTATTTTTTAAAGTATATACTACCTAACGCTAATACTTCATTTTAGTTTAATTAACAGAATATCTGACATCTTTTCATTCACAACAATTACAAGCATCTTGTACAACTGCACATTAATGGCGCTAGGCTTATTTATGGTGTCATCTTTGCCATTTAGCGATTTGAACTGCATTGCAATGATATTTGTAATTATTGTTGAAACATTTCAACTTTGGATTTATTGCTATTTTGGACAAGTCATAATCAATGAAGTAATTATTAGAATATATTTTATTGCTGGGAAATATTTAAAAAGTATACTCTACAGAAACAATTACTGCAGGTGGAATTGTATTGCACCAAATGGTACAATCGTTCGAAGAGATTCAAATCGATGTTACTTTTGACAATTTCCGAAGCCCAAAATGAACGATACGTTAAGGCTGGCCGAATTCTACCACTTTCATTGAGGACTTTTACGAAAGTAAGCAAGTTAAAAATTCTAAATATACTCGTACATTTCAAATAAAAAAACATTATTTACTTAAGGTACTGAAAAAGGCATATGCACTTTACGCATTCTTGAATGAAGCCAATTAGAATGAAACCATTTGACTATTGAAAGGATTTTCCGAAAACAGGCCGCATAACACATTTAGCTTCACTTAAAAAGCACCCGCTTTGTATTAATTTATAAAATATATATTGCTAACAAAAATTCACTGTTTCCATAAGTTCTATATTTTATTTGTATGTATAGTATAGGGTTTCTCGAACGGGCTCCATAGTGATATCCGCAACTCATAATCACGGAATCCCGGGATTCCGGGAAAACAGTATGGCAGTAGTGAATATGACCAATGACCATTGATGTCTTGAGCTGAAAGTGGCTGCCGTCAATAGCAAACGGACTGATTCCGACCTGTAAACTCTAAATGCAAATTGAACACCTCAGGGAAAAAAAAAAAAAAAAAAAAAACAATCTAAGGAACCTAGTACTGCACATTTCAATTCAAAAAGCCAAAAAAGAAAATTTGCCAAAACCTTTTAGCAAACAGAACGGAAAATGCTGTTGAATGTGTACGTCAGATGCATATCAACCAGCTCTGATTGGTCCAGAGACCTCGGATTGACTGTAAACCTAATCAATATTTTTTTAGGTAGTACACTAGATTTTTAGTCAATAAATTTTAATTTTCTAGTGAGAATCAATTAATTAATCTATTATTATATTGATGATAGATACACACTAATGGAAATGATTTTAGCACAAATACGAATATCAGAATAAAGTGGAAACAATAAAAGAGGCTTCCATTGTGACATTTATGAAGTTGACTAAATTCTTAGTCACTTTGCGTTCAATAAGTTAAGACTTGACTGAAATTTGAGTCCCTAGAATACTAAACGTGCCCATTATCCACTGGCCGTTCAAAGAGAAAAGACAAAATTAATCGCACTTAAGAAAGCACTACGGAGTCGGGTTCTTGGAATAAAAGCAGAAATACGAGATGACAAATTATTTATTATATATTGCCGGAAAAACATTCTTCGAGTCTAAAATGCAGAAGGCGAAATGATTTTTAAATTTCACAAGAAATGTCTGAAAGACTGCGATGTGAAATAATAGACCAAGCTGTCAGTTATGATAAGGGGATAGACAAACGTCAAGTGAACATCAGCGACAACAGCAACAAATGCAGCGTGATACCGAGACGAGAGCGAGACGAGTCTAGCGCGAGTTGTCAAAAAAGGTTTCGATCTATGCAAATGTATGAAACAATACATAATGATGCGAGACTCGTCCTATCGCAACGCATTCTTTTCAGAAAATTGAAAAACTCTCGCGACGAGATAGCCTGTCAGCAGGCTGATGCGACTTTGTTATGTAGCCAGAAAGAGAAAGGTGGTGTGTTGCCGTTATTGCTTTTTCACTTTAACACATAGATAATACAGGCTCGCTGTCAAAAGCATCGCCTTCATTGTGAACTGGGAAACGATTTTATGACGACGACGATTTCTCGCCTCTCTCTAGTCTCGCTCTCACGCTGCATTGTGAATCGGGCATAACTGAATCTATTCAGTTATGAAAATGAGTGAGATATAAAAGTGTGGCAAGTTCAACTAAAGGGTGATTTAATTTTAGGTTGAAATCGGATCGTTCCAAGAACTCTGCCAGAATTTAGCAAAACTACTTTTGTACCAGGATGACAGGGCCGTCAAAAGTATCCGCTACTAACGCTAGGGGGAAATGTGGAGGGGATATAGGGAATACATTTCTCGCTAAAACACTTAGCTAGACAAGAACAAGAGAAAAACGTCATCTGTCAAAATAATCGATATTTTAAAAAAAGCGATCGCTTACTATAGATAATTATCGAACAAATAAAATAAAATATGAATACATGCAATAAAAAAAATGTTTTAAATTATTTAATTTTCGCTTAAAATTTTCCAGGATTATTCTACCACTTTTACTAACTTTCCATTGCAGATCTATAGAATTTGATTAAACCGTATTTTAGTCTGCTCTTTGATATTCCAACGTATGCGATAGAATGAAAAATCGAAAAACCGATGGTCAGAAAGCGTTATCTATAGAATCATTCCATAATTAAATTAATTAAGACAAATAGATGTTGTGAATTTTCAGTAACTAAAGTCGAATGATATTGCACACGTACATACATTATTCTAGATATTAACTTTTTATTTGTCGCTAATTAGTAGAGAGACCTCGAGTTGACTGAAAAACTAGTTAATTTTGTCCATTAGATTTAATCAAAGAATTTATTCTAAACTAGTTTTTAATTTTAATTGTTTTTACACATTAACGGATACGATTTCAAAGCAAAATAAATATGAGAATAAATTGGAATGGACAAAAATTGCAGCATCTGACATTTATGAAGTTGCCTACATTCTAACTAAATTTTTAGGTCTTGGTACACATTTTAGTGCCTATTTAAACATTTTAGTAACATTTTATAGGACCTAAAGCTGTTTTTTGTTAACTTAACTAGATTTTATTAAAAAGTTCAATTAAAACAATTGAATGCTATCGAGAATTATCGAAAGTGACGACTACCGATAGTTACTCCTACTCACATTTAGTGAGGCCAATTTAAATCTGGATCTACTGTGGTTCTGTCAAAGATAAACAGCTGATATTTGACATCTTTGAATAATAAGCATTGACATTTGTAATTATGGAGCGGTATACGGAGAACAACGGTCACGCGATAATAATGCCGCAGTGAGTGATAGTGTTCGTGACAATCCGTGAAAATCCGTTCGCCACCGCTCCCAGTAATTGAACCTTGTCTACCGCTGCACGCAGCGCATTTTAACAAAAGATCTGCATCTGCGTGCCTACAAGATCCAATTACCTCTGAAATTGAAGCCAGCAGACCATGAACACCGTCGTGACTTCGTTGATTGGGTGTTAGAGAACCACCAAGTTGATGATTGATAGTTCGAACAAAATCATCTTCAGCGATGAGGCTCACTTTCAACTGAATGGTTACGTAAACAAATAAAATTATCGCATTTGGGGTCATAAAAATCCACGGATCATTCATACATCTACAAAAAAGCTACTGTTTGGTGCGGATTTTGGTACGGCAGCAGCGTGATTGGGCCGTACTTTTTCGAAAATTCTCGTCGTGCTGCTGTAAGAGTCAATGGTGAATGTTATCAGAACATGATAACAAATTATTTTTGGCGAAACAAGATCGTGTGATATCACACTGTTGGATTTTTTTCTTTGGGATATGTGAAGCAGAAGTATATGCTAACGACCTCCAAACGATTCCCGAGCTAAAGGATGAGAATCGACACCTTATTTATAAACTACGCAGTATTTGTGCCGAAAAGTAATGATAAGTTTTATTAGAAAGTCTGCAAGTCCAGCCGTGGCGCCCATTTGGCCGATATCGTTTTTCATGTCTAATGTCAATATCTCAGCATTATACTGAAATAAAAATATCAGCAGCATTACAAAATGAAATGTGATTTATTTGAAATTTTAATTTACCATTTCCCGATTGTTTTTGGTTAAAACATTAAAAACCATTTTAGAAAGCATGGCGCCTTCTTTCCAATACGTTGAGTCACTTATTGAAGATCATCAGTTACATCACCCGTTTACACTACTGAAACTGAAAGCGGTTTTGAAGAACATGAAATAAAGTAATGCTTCTGGAAAAATTTAAATACCTCATGAGGTCTATAAATACTGCAGCAGTGAATTATCTAATTGACTTCAAGTATACCCAATGGTCGATTAGTTTTTACACTTTTTGGGTACAGGCCGACTTTGTCGACTTTAAGTCAGCATTTCACAATGTAAAAAGAGATTTGATCTTATAAAATGATAATAATTCTAAAGACCATCTAATGTCATTGCGCCGATTCTGTGTGGAATGGACAGAAAATGTCCGAGGTCTTCTCAGTTATGACGGGAGTTCAGCATGGATGCAATCTGAATTCGCTCTTAACCTAAACTAGAGGTTGTGAAACAATAAAATGGAGTGATCATGACTTACTTACTTTTTTTTACTTTAGATGACGCTATAGTCTGGGGTGGACCTGGGCCTCAACCAACAAATGTCTCCAGCCAACTCGATGTTGTTCTAGTCGTCCCGTGTTGCACACGATGTTGGTTTGGGTGCGTTTTTACTTATGTGCGCCGCCTTCGTAGAGGGCCTGCTTTATCGCGTCATCCACCAAGAATTTATTCGAATACTTTCCGGACCAGAGCGTTGAAGTCCATTCACTCTACATGACGTAGCCATCTTAGGCGATGTATTTGAACGCATCTACTATATCGACGTTGCTGTACAACAGATATACGAGTAGCTCGTTGTTGTATATTCTCCTCCATTCCCCGTCGTTACAAACTCGAAGAATTTTTCTTTCAAAACATCCTAGGGCATTTTCACCTTTAATAACATCCATGGGATGGTAAGTGTCTTATATAAAGTCACCTGAGTTGTCCGTGAAAGGACTTTGCTACTTAATTACCTTCTTATCCCAAAGAAACAGCGTTTGACTGAGTGATTCTTCGCTTGATCTCATCGCTGGTGTCATTGTTTGAACTTACAGCACAGTCTAGGTGGAAAAGTCCTTAACTATCTCAAAATTGTAGTTGTCTATTGTGACGTTCTGTCCAAGTCGCCTATGTTGACTGTCCTTTTTCCATGACAGAATATATTTTGTTCTACACCCGTTAACTACTAAATCCATTTTCGCGCCTTCTGCTTCACTATTCATGAAAGCACCGCTGACAGCAGGCTACATTTTTCCAATTATGTTAATACCGTCGTCGTATGCGAGTAGTTCTACAGACTTTTGAAAGATCGATTATGTTAGTTTGAGAATTTTGTACAATTTTTCAAGTATGATATCAAATAAATCATTGCTCAGTGATGTTGTTACCGACCTTGATGGAGCAGCGTGCATTTTACATAAATGAACGAGTTTCGTAGGGATGCCAAAACTAGATATGGGTTTGTATAGCTCGTCTCTATAGGCACTATGATAGGCGACTTTAAAATCGATGAAAAGGTGGTGAATATTGATTTGGAGTTGTTCCATTCGTCAGATACATGTACTTTCATTTGGCCATATTTTACAGATGAGTTTATGTACGCTCCATACCAAATTATCCTCAGCTTCTTTATATAGCCCAGAAGTTAAACCGTCGACTCCAGCACCTTTGTTGGATATAAGCTTAGATTTTGCTATCTTCACTTTATTTCAGTCGGATGGACGGAATTCTTGAATTATTATGCTTTTTGCATCACAGGTGTGGGGATACATGAAAAACGACCTTGTTGAGCAGCTCCTAACGTAACGTTCTTTCTTAAACGTATGATACATTTGCCGGTAACCACACCAATCTATGTACACCCTACATATAGAGGAATAACTTCCACCATTGTTTCTAACAACACTTATAATTAGCTTCTTTTATATTGTAAATATTTTTAATATGGAAGGCACCCGCCTAACAGAAAGTTCTATTTCAAAAAGTGGAAGGAACTAGCAGATTACCCCATTAACTTTGGGATACAAAACATTGTATGTTTTGTCGGGCTTTAAACACTTTTACATATCGTTAAGGAAGGAAACTGAAAGGATAGTGTGAAAATTACTATTATTAATGGATGCTACTGAAAGTATATAAATGACAGAAGGTTCTCGAAAATTCTTCAACGTAAATCTGGGTTCAACCTTACTTAATAAGATTGTGATTGATCTAGGGCGCAGTGCTTTACACACTCTCTATTTATTCATGTAGGTAGATTGGTAGGATAAAAGCCTGTCATTGAAATGCGATCAAAGCTTCAATAATTCTGACGAAACTTGTCATTTTTCTATAAGCTGAAGTACGCACTCCCATTAATAGAGACTATGTAGCACTCCAAAAGACAAATTTAGAAGACAATATTTCTTAGCAAATTGTATATTATGGATAGATTACATGTTCCATACCGATCCTCCTTGGCCAGTAAGTTAATGTAAGACAGTTAAGTTAGTTAAGCTAGTTTTAAGCATTTTTCTCTAGCATGTAAGTATGAAAATGAATTGAAATTAATAAAAAGTTATAAAAAAAAAACAGATCCTCCTCTTGGGTCGTACAATAAGTATGTAAAATTTCAACTCCCGCAGTCCGAAGATACCAACATCTTTATGACGATTACTCCTATTCTATTCGTATTAGGAAAATGAATTGAAGTAAGCGGAACGAACGACTTTTTACAAATTTAAAAAAACTAAATGTTTAAAACCTCTGTCGCGAGCGAAGCAAGCCATGCATCTCCACTGGTTTACGCCAATACCAATGCAAACAATACCACATTTGTCAATTTTCGGGTATTATTTTGTCGTGGGGTTATTATTACATAAAACTATTTTTTTCAATTCCACTTCCCCATGCACAAGAAATCTTTCTTACATTACAAAATAAATTCATATTACCTCTATTTATTACAACGCCAATGAACTTATCATTTGTTATTTTCTATTTGTAAATCGTATTAAGTAGTGTACGTGGGAAAACAATGAATTTCAAATGCGTAACTTTGACTGTCGTTGCTCTTAATTCGACAGAGAGCATAACAAATGTATCTGAATTAAGTGGATGATTGGCCATCCACGAGATACAGCAATCAGAGCACTTACGTCAATTTAGCTAACATGTGACATTTATAAGAGAAAAGCGTTTCACTAATTTTTTTTTTTTAAACTAGTAAATAGACTTTTTTTTGTAACGAAGGTGTAAATCCTGAAAGACACTTGGTGGTTCTCGGTTACCAAGTTGTGTAGAACTCTAATGGCACTAAAAAACACCTCCTTGATCAGGATCATTCTATAAAAGATCAACAAATGGTTTTTTTCTCTTATATTGTATTTAAAATCGCATTAGAAAAGTTTATAGTTTTAAGTACTTTCCCATTGCTTTTAGACCATTAGTTCATGAAGCTTAGTTCTTCCCAATCTTCGGATGTTATCCCGTACATTTAAGACGGTTTCTATCTCGAAGTTCATGTGGTTTTGCAGACGTTAATTGTGTGTCACAGCGTGCTTTCTAACCACTTCTGTCACCATGTCTATTTGTAGGTCACGATGCAAATCGCTATTTCTTATATACTCCTACCAGGGGGCACTTATTATTCCACGAAGGACTTTGTTTTGGAATATTAGTTTTTATATTTATTTTCTTTGTACAACCCCATAATTGGATGCCGTACGTCCAAACGGCTTCAATACTTTTTTACATATTTATGTAGCATGATTTTGTTGAGGTTAGATATACATACATATATGAGTGTCTTCCCACTAATCAGTACATTTTTCTATATTTCAAGTTTAGTTCTTCTCCTTTCCATTTTAACTTCGCATCCGAAATTATTCCAAGGTACTTGGCTGTATTGGTATAGGGTACAACTTTGTTGCTAATGAATATCGGAAGATTGTTTATCTTTTTATTTTGGAAGTTTATGTAAGTTGATTTTGACTCATTGAGTTTGATACGCCATTGTTGCGTCCAATCTCTATTTGTTGAACAATTAGTTTTTCTTTTTTTACCGAATTTGAGAGGCTGTAGCTTTTTTCTGGGCATCAAAAGCCCAATTGTTTGACCATCAAATTGAGGTAGCAGATTAAGGGGTGGAATTAAATGAAAAGGGCCTTAGTCTGAACCTCTTCCATATCCTTACCATACTGATTACATATAACTGGAACAAGTTTTGGATCCAAAAGTTAGTCTTACGTCACATGATGGGTTCTCATGAGGGTGGGGATTGCCGGTCTGCCTACTAGTCGCTTTAATACGAACATACAACAACATTTTTGTTAGTATTAATACCGCTGGTTCAACGGGTATCTTAATTTATCTTTTGAAGTTTTTTAATAGTTTAATAGTTTGTGGTCTTTTTACTTGCTCCTATAGGTAAAGTATTGCTTTCGAGCAAATTGTCAATCCCTAGATTTTGATCAATACATTTTTGAACTTAGGCGTCTTGACCATATTTCGTATTATTCTAGGAGGAGTATACCTATTTGGTAAGTATTTTGATAATTATTTGAATTGCAGAAAGTTGGCAGTTTTTTTTTTTAAAATATTCAACAGTCTGAAAGAACAAATCGTGTAATTTTGAGGTTCACTTGCCTAACTACTGAACGGCAGGTTTTTATTAATGCTACTCGCCCCTGGAACTCGTTGCTGCATCATGTGAGAATGCATGTTATTCGGACTTAATATGTTATGTAAGCTATCATCATCATCAAGCAGCCTGGTGTGTCCAAAGTTCGATAAATGTTTCCTTTGGTTCCGGTCTTGGGCTACAAGAATCCAATTTCGTCGCTCCATCAGCGAGGTATAATGAGCCTATGTCTCGAATGCTACGCATGGCTAAAGACTGCTATAACAGCAAAAACTCACTTAGAAACTCCCTTTATTCCCCTTCCCCAGTCAGGTCTTGATTTAAATTTAACTAATAATACTATCACTTGAGGAAATCGATTGTGGTGCCTCTAGCGGCCAAAGTGAACACCCGTCGCTGAGTACCACAAAAACATTACTCTCTTTTGCCTCAACAATTTCCATATATGTACACTCATAAGGCATAACACATTTCCGCTCTAATCTAACCAATCCCATGCCAGTAACTCTCTTTTTCACATTCTTTTGCTTATTTTACACAAACATAATATTTCCTTTTCACCTGTGCCTGTGGTGTGGGCCTGTGGATGTGGGGTCTGGGGGGAGTGTGTGTTTATTTCATTATTTCGAATAACCATTGTATGGAATAACTCATCGGCCTGAGCCATTGGCAGTGCAGTGCTAGTTTCCGTCTTAATTGTATGTTATTTTAAGAATTTTGCCCGATTCACAATGCAGCTTGAGAGCGAGGCGAGAAATCCTCGTCCTCATAAAATCGTTTCCCAGTTCACAATGAAGGCGATACTTTTGACAGTGAGCCTGTATTATCTATGTGTTAAAGTGAAAAAAACAACAACGGCAACACACCACCTTTCTCTTTCTGGCTACATAACAAAGTCGCATCAGCCTGCTGACAGGCTATCTCGTCGCGAAAATTTTTCCATTTTCCGAAAAGAATGCGTTGCGATAGAACGAGTTTCGCATCATTGTGTATTGTTTCATACATTTGCTTAAGCGGCCCATACACACAGCACTTCTGTGCACACCGGTGTCATGACACCGGTGTGGCCTTCTACCACACCCATAACACCGATTCGTACACATTAGTTGTTCGTCAGATTTCATAACGAGAAGGCCGAAATCATGAGTCGTGAGAGTGATACCGATACGCTGGTTTGCGCGTCGATAATAGTCGCTTTGTGTATGGACAAAAAAGAAAAAAAAAAAGCTTCTTGAAAAGAAACAAATTTTCGCATTTAGCCTTGCTAGCAGAATTCGAAAATAACTCGAAAATAACTTTTTTATTTTCAGAAGCTCACGACTATATGAAGAGCGTGAGATATTATTTTTCTCTTAACTACGTCTATCATTGCGTGGCTTTTGTTTTCTTTATATTTGTTTAGCATTCCCATGCTTTTTTCTTTTTATCCCTATTCTTAAATTCATTGCATTTAACCTGTCAAAGCTCAGGTACAGATCTGTAAAGATCAATGAATGATCTCTAAAAGTCACACTTGCGTATAGCCATTTTTCCTCGTTGTTCACAGCACAACGTTCCAACCGCAACTGATATTTTCCATAACTGTGCACACACAGCCCCACACACATCACACCGATCGAGACACCGACACCAAAAATCAAAATATTTTCATTTTACCCACACCGTGTCTGACACCGAGAAATCGGTGTGCACACCAGCCCAAACACAGCACACTTCTTAGTACACCGACACAAGTGTTGTGCGTATGGACCGCTTTAGATCGAAACTTTTTTGACAACTCGCGCTAGACTCGCCTCGCTCTCACGCTGCATTCTGAATCGGGCATTTGTTTGGGATTTTCAATCTGTGCTTTTCATCAAACATATTATATTTCTTGGTAAATATTATTGCTTCCTTTAATTTGCACGCACTTGTATTTAATTTTCAGGATGTCTAGATGTTCATACAAAGATTGTGACAATATAGAAAGAACATTTTCCTTGTCATTTTTTACAGTTCCTAAAGATCGTAGAAGGGATGTTTGGTTAAAGCATGCTCAATGTAATACATTGAACAAACAAATTTTCATTTGTGAAACCCATTTTTATAGCAAAGATGTAAAGGTCGAAGCACATCGAAAACTGCTATCTAAAAATGCCCTGCCAATGTCATCGAGGTCAGTGTGCAGTTGCTCTGATGTATCTATCGACCAGTCTTGCTTCAGAATCTTGGATAACATCAGAGACACAAAGCTTCCTTCAGCGGTCATTTCAGACAGTTCTAGTGCATCCAATGTACTAAATATAAGCCAAAACTTGATTGAAACTGACAATACTGCAATTTCTCCAACTACACTTTATGTTAATAGAGTTCTCAACCCTATGACATAGTAGTTATTCATTCTTTTTTTTATATTTTTATTTCTTTAGTACTTACTAAAGAGCGAGGACTATGCCTACAGGGGACACCTCAAAAAAAAAAAAAAAAACCCGTTTTATATTCTACCTCATTGGGTGACGTGGAAAAGAATATCTGAATTATAGTTGTAGCAATCGGTTGTAGATAGATACATACTGTTCCCTCCCCTCTCCAATGCAAAGTTTTTCTTTCATATTAACCAGAGCTCTGATGGTATTTAAAAGCCAAACAACTAATGTACATATTTACGTACATAAATGTACATACTTGAATAAATATTAATTTCTGATAAAGGCTATCATTTTCATATACTTATATTCTTTTCTTTGTGCCGAAATTATATATACTTCTCCGAATAGAAGAAGGAGTAATAAAATTCAAATAAAAACAAATCTATCCATAGCCACGATACACCCTCTTGGCACTCCGCCCATCCACCACATAATCACACCACCACCCCGCTGGAAATATATTTTTCCATCCTTCAACCAGACCACCACCGTTCGCAGAGAGTAATAACATCTTTCTTTGCTTGCGAGAAATGAGAGCTCGCCACCTAGGCGGTCAAAGTGGAAAAGAAAAAATATCGCTTGATGATAGTACTATAAGTTTCATATACAATGATACTAGCTATTAAGTAAACATTGTAAATAATAATTTATAAGTCCCTTTACCGCTTGTATTAAGCTAAATGAAATAAATAAATAAAAATCTTCTTTGTTCATCAGTTGCTTGCTGGTAACCTCGATTGCACTCTACTCCTTTATCAGATCTCCCCCATTCAGCCTTGCCCACCACCGTATTGACTACGGCCAGTTTGAACCTTTGACCAGAATGGAGCGTAAAGTTAATATTTTTTTAAAAAATTTTGATTTTAACAACAGCAAACTCACACAGAGTAACGACCTACATAATCAGTTATCACTTACACACCTTCTCTTAACATCTGTCATTCAGTTTTAAGTTGTTTTAATTTCAATAATTACTCGTATTTAGTTTCAAGTCTTGCCATGCTTATATCAAGCTTAACTATTTAGTTTTAGTTAGCCATTAGATTTCAGTTATTGTTATGCTTGTATTAAGCTAAATAAATAAATAAGCTATATACGTATATTGAAATAAATAAATCTAAATACAGATCGAGCTTCAAGCTGAACTCCTCTATCAAAAAGAAAATCCAATATTAGCAATTATCCAAAAGAAATAAAATAACTCATAATAACAAAGAGAAAACTCCAACGCAGGTGGCAACAAACGAGATACCCTTCTGATAAAACAAGGTTAAATAAAGCAACTCAAGATCTTAAACTTTAATCAATCAAAAAATATCTCTCAGGACTATCAGCTGATAAGACCACAAACTATTCACTCTGGAAGTGTACGAAATATCTCAAGCAACCAACAAACCACATTCCAGCAATTAGATGCAGCAACGAACAATAGGGTAAAAGTAATGGTGAAAAGCCACTATCTTTTCAGACCACATAGCAAACACTTTCCTTCAGTAACTGCAGGATCAGAACTCCAGTAGCTACCGAACAAAGGTTTACTTAAACTTTTATGTTTGATGAATGAATCGATTCATCTCCAATATGTTTCAAGCAAGTGGAAAGTTCCCGAAGTGATCATGGTCTCTACACCAGTTAAGGATCCTCACGAGGTGCCCTCATATAGGCCAATCTTTTTACTCCAGTGGCTTCAAAGTTGTTCTAAAGACTGATTTTTAAACGTCTAAAACCAATCGCAGAATTAACGAACCCGAGTCAGCAGGACTGAGGTAAGAACTCCACAATAGAACAAGTCCGCAGAATAACAGCTGAAATCGAAAAAGCATTACCTATAGATAGAAAAAAAATGTGTGCTCTGCCATTTTTTTGGATGTTGCGCAGGTCTTCGACAGGGTATGACACAAAGAATTGCTCGATAAATTAAAAGCATATCTCCAGAACAGTACTTTTATCTTCCGCTTAAAGCAAGAAAACCGCTTATCGAAGCTAATGCAGATAAAAGCCGGAGTTCCTCAAGGTAGTGTCCTTGGGCCTATCCTCTATATCCCCTATACCAGAGATCTACCAACAACTCCTTATACCAAAACTGCAAACTTTTTCAATAACACTGCAATTCCAGCAATCAGAGAAACAACATCAGAATCGACACAGAAATTACAAGCTATTATATAATGTTTATAATTTATAATAGCTTTAATTAATAGCAGAATGGACGCAAATATGGCGAATAGAATTTAATTCAAATAAATCTCTTCATATCGACTTCACAAACAAGTCTGTCCCATACTATCCCGTAACGCTATTAGATACGCCAATACCGCATGCAAATATAGCAAAGTACCTATGTAGCTATGACTCTCGATGCCAAACTCCGCTGGAAAGAGGATATAAAAATCGAAAAAACGGAGTTAGACATAAAGTGGCAAAAAATTGGATGGCTCATAGTTCGGAAGTCTGTGCTCTCAACGCATAATAAAATTATTTTATATATCCGAGTCCTGAAACCAGTGTGGAAAAATGGCGCTCAACTATGTAGATTTGTTGATTTATTCAATGTTTGCAGAACGAAGAACATTGTCAATTTTTCGTTATGCCACAGAAATAACGACCTTCATCGAGATCCCTACCGTTTTTAAAGAAATCAGTTCGGAGGCAACTGCTCACGTAAAGAGGCTACAAGAGGAGCACGTTAATGAGGAAGCAACAAATCTTCTCAATGCATCCAATTATTCCAGGCGACTACGACCCACAAAACTATCAGACCTCGTCAAGCAATCAGAAAAATAGTTAACTGTTAACCATTTACATACTTGTTTCTTTACCTGACAATTATGATATGCAAACTACTCGTTAGTTATATATAACTAGTTGTTAGTGTTAACAAACATTGTAATTTATTATGTTTGTAATAATAATAATAAAAATTATGTTATTTTGCGTTGCAATAAAAAAAAATGCAAATTCGCAGGTAATACATTTTTAAATGTTTATGTGAAATTTTTCCATAAAACAATTTTTTTATATACGAATACGAGGCCCTAGGAGATACTTAGGGCCTTTAATAAATAATGGCATATTAATTTTTCATTTAAGGATTTTAAGAATAATAAAATAAAACAAGCTGCCTACAGAAGACCACAGATATACTCTATGTTTGTCTCGAATTTGGAAGTTGTAGATAGGGTGGCTTCTACGCAAGTTACGACAGCATAGTAACTCGCTGTGTATCATTTGTAGAAATCTGCTTTTAAGATTAGAAGAATAATAAGAAACTTTCGCAAACTGTTGGTCTACTTAAACCTTATCTGTGGTTATTGTAAGAAAAGAACTATCAACTATAATCACTGTACTACAAGCAAACATCTGGTCCATTGTCTGTATACGCAAATAACATTACCAATGCACCAACAAGATAGGTGCATACATACTTGCCTTTAGTATAAGTTCTATGATAACCCCTACTACTGACTAAAAACAAATCGAATTCAATTATCGTTCACAGATTGATAACATCTTATCTGCCAACTGCGAGAGTGTTAAAACCTAGACGTTAATTGGAAATTCATGTTTTACGTAAAGCATCAACCAGTAATTTTGTTTTTATTCAATGTTATGCATTTCCTGTCGCTTGAAGACGAGAACAATAATTTAATTTGCAGTTTATCCGACCTAACAGCGATGTTCTGCTTGAAAGAAACAGTGAGACATCACGTCATGGAACAAGTGACATTTAAAATTTTTATAATCTCGTAACGGCGTCACAGGTGTTTTTCCATTTTTATTGTTTGCTTCCGATAGCCATCAGTCTCCAATTCCAAATTCTTAAAGTAAACAAGCGCGTATTCCTCTATATGTGTTAATTTTTAATTCGCACTATGTCACTTTAGTTTGCAGTCATCATTAGCAGAACTGAAGGAAACCAACCTAAATCTCTGTATTCATGCAAAACAATTAAAGCAGACCGACACAAAGAAAGAATCTGTAAATGAAAAGATTCAACGAAGAAACCGGTTTATCCGCTTGGGCAACAGCACATCAATTAAGTGAATGACCTAACATCGCACCGGCAAAGAAACGGCTATGACTATGGGCGAATGGAGGTGTACAATGAACCACCGTCAGACTTCCTTCGCTATTTTATGTTCGCCACTGTCTGACCTGATTAAAGAACGCAACGCACATCTCTTTGTTTGTTATAAAAAGCGTTTTATTGTTTTTCTCTTAATTTAAATGCAAAAATTAATGTTTTGTGTTTATCTCTCTGATTTAAATTGATTCAATTAATAGGATGCAACTGTGCCATTAAATCCGCACTTCTCAGCTCCTTCAGCACACAGATTGTATTATCACTTTATTCGCTAGAAGGCTCCTTCGCCACTGAGAATGGTTCAGAAACTACAATCGATCCCGAATCAGCGATCACAACATCTTTAACTGGACGATCACGTCCATCAGTGGCGCCATTCTCGATTTTGCGAACAACATCCATTCCCGAGAGAACCTACCAAATACATCCAGAATTAGGACAACATTGCTTGTAACCCAAATAGCTATATTACCTTTCCGAAAACAACATGGCGTCCGTCCAACCATGAAGTCTGTTTGGTTGTGATAAAGAACTGTGAACCATTGGTATCCTTGCCAGCATTAGCCATGCTCAACCAACCAGCTCCATAGTGCTTCAGCTTGAAGTTCTCGTCGGCGAAACGTTCACCATAGATGGATCGTCCACCAGTGCCATCGCCCTTTGTGAAGTCACCGCCCTGGATCATGAAATCCTTTATGACGCGATGGAATTTGCTTCCTTTGTAGCTAAAGTCGAATAAAGTCAATGGAAATTCGTCACCTACGCTTGTTTATCGCTCAACTTACCCTTCTCCTACGGGTTTCTCAGCCAATTGCTTGAAATTATCAGCAGTCTTTGGGACAGTAGCACCGAAAAGACCAATCTCAATACGCCCAGCTGGTTCTCCGCCAATGGTGATATCAAAGTAGACCTGAACACAGAGATTAGCGAAGTATATGGTAAGCCGCGCTAGCAATCGACTGTATTCTCACCTTTTCCGTGACTTTGGGACCTTTGCTCGCATCAGACGCCAAAGCTGTTCCGGCCAGAGCCAAACACAAAACAAGAAGGTACTTCATTTTCCTAGCTGTTCAACGGTCCAGGTTAGATTATGAACTGACCAACTGTGGCTTTATCTTTCCGCTGTGAGGCTAGAAAAACGCTGTTGAAGACAGAAACGACACGTAATCACACAAAGAACAAAAAATTGGAAGACAGCGACGACAAAAGGGAAGGAGAAAACAGAACAGAATACTTGTTCGTTCTTCCAAATTTTTGGTTGAGTGACAATTGGGTGATGATGGCACATCCCACTCAATCTGGTACGTGCGGGTGTCTTTTGATTGTAGTAGATGATGTAGGTATGTTTATTTTGAAGAGCGAAGAATCTAAAATGGCGAAATATTTTTTTTTTTGACTAAAGGCTGAACTATAATAGTCGGAAGCAATCGGAAGCTAATGTCATAATTCTACGTTAAGTTTCCTTCAGTACTGTCAATTGCTCAAGTAGCCCATAATAGGCGTATGTGTTCGGAAGCAATTGTCAAATCACTTTGACTGTCATTTGAGCTGTAGTGTCAAATTTATGTACGAAAGAGCGAATGGATTCGGGAAAAATTGTCTCGCATAGTATCCATCGTATCGTTAGCTGTGTATGATGTGGTACCTTCCTATTGGAACCAAGTGTGTTGTAGTCCCAATCGATCCAATTCGGGCACCAAGAAGTTTTGCAATATGTCACTATAGCGATCACCAGCAATTGTTACAGCATTGCCCCTTGCGTCTTCAATAAAAGGTGGCCCAATGATGCCGCCAGCCCAAATGGCGCAAATTATTGAGGCGTTAGATATGCTCTTCATGACCGTCAAATGCGAACTGACAAATGCCAACTAATCCAACAAACAAAAGATTGTATATATGTATGTATTTATTGAACTGCGAATAGAAAACCAAAAATGATTAAAGAATTTTACAAAAATTACATTTGAATTTTTGTTGCAAAAAGTAGCCCCAAGAACCCAGCGGAAAGTCACAAATGAAATGGCAATATATTTCTGAAAAAAATAAAATGAATGAATTAATTATTAACGCAAGAATTTACCATTAATTTTATAATTTTATTATTTTGAAAAAAAAAACGCTTCTGTATTTTGATCTAGCATCAAATATTAAGTATCAATTTTTAATCAAAATTCATTCCTTTCAATTTAATGTTCTATTCCTTTAATACATAGTTTTGATGGAAATAGGCTTCCAAGTCCACTTAGCGTTCAAAAAAGGGAGTAGTGGTCAGTGTTGCCAATCCAAAGCTGTCTCTCGTATTTTTGGCTTCTTTAAGGAGTGAACAAATAGCATCTCGTTAGTTCAGGCTCCAATATGTATCACATTTTAGAACAATTATAGATTTATACTATATATTTTGCCTTTGTTTTTATTTGAATATTCCCTATGCCATAGGATATATTAATTTTAATACATACATAGTTTGTAACATAAACAAATAAATAAAAGTACATACTCGTATATTCGTGATCAGCATCAAAAGTAATGTCGATCTAACCATGTCCGTCCAACCGTATGTCCCCACTTATATTTTGAGCCAGGAAGATGAAATTCGTTGTAATCTCCTTAAGACCCGAAGCAGTACTACAAGTGTAAATATTTTTAAAATCCGCCGACAGATACGCGCTTTAAAAAAAAATCCCTTTAATAAATATTTTTATCAGAAACGAAATATAGGTAAAATATTTGCTGCGGTTGGTTTTGGAAAAATATATCAAATTTAAAATCGTGGTAAAAGAACAGAAATAGAGATATGTATATACATATATTAAATAAATACCTACGGAGATCTAAAAATTGTTAAAAAATAAAAAACTCAGCCGGCCGGATTTAAAAAAAAATTGTCCAGTTAAATTGATCTTAATCCAGTCAGATTTGACCGGAAAATAATCAAAATGGTAACGTAGTAACGATGCGAATTCTTCGCTTATATCTGGCAGAGTATTTGCACTGATATTTTCGTCTGGCAGTTGTCACTCAGAAAGATCTCAATTAAAGATTTTAAAAAATTGATTTGCTATTATGACTCTACCGCCCAAAATGTTGGCAGCGGTAGAATGATATACAATTATGCCAACTAGTCATAAAAATTACAGCTTTGGTCATAGGTGTGACCAAATGAAATAAAGAAAATTAAATTATAAATAAAACCGGGAAGTTCTGTACCTAGCCGGATTTTTGTAGTATATTGCAAGGTATCCACAATATATATGTACATAGGTATAAATGCTAAAAAATTGTGATGTTTCGAGAGCTAAAGAATTCCTCTCTCAAAGATAAAAATCGTCAATTGGGAGTCGACTCTCGTATTCCGTACCATTATTTTAACTGTCTAATGTATGTATGTATATGTTTGTTACATAAAGATTATTTTACTTATTAACTGCAACTAGTGCTAGGGATAGCTCATTTGGTAGAGCTTTGATGGATAAAAGCAATTTTCCTACAATATTTTATTCTTTATATACTATGTTTTTTCTCACACGGATCACTCGAGAACCAGTACAGAGATATTGATGAAATTTCACTTTTATTTGTATGTCTTGCTACTTAGGTCGTTTTATCTAAAAACTATAAAAATCGTATCAGAGTTGGATGTGGAAGCATCATTGTTAGCCACCTAATATCGAATATGCCATGGTTTTTGAGTTTTTTTTTGGAGAAGTAACTTAATCGAAATTATTGGACTCCGAGCATCAGCTTTAAATTGAAATATAGGTTTATAAAAAAAATGCCTATAGAATGACCTAAAAATACGACATTTGAGCGTCCTACTAGGTAAGACGCAAGGACCCATTGCCACACTACCCACACACATCTATATCAATACAATAAAGTCAACAGCTTTTATTCTCCGGAATATTGAGCACAATTAAAGGTTCATCTATCCTGACCCTAACAGTTTATTTTTCTAAGAATTTCACTGGATTTGGGTGTTGGCGTGTAAACGCGAACATTCCCTAATTAGTTCACATTATCGATCGACCCTAAATGTAGCATATTTGCATCCGCTCTGCCGATAATCGTTATGTAGAAGCACAGGAAAATGTGTTCAACTCGAAGTAGGTGCGTAAATTGAGCATTATTTGTGAAGGTGAACACGAAAATAAGCATTTTCTACGTACAAATATCATGCATATGTGAAAAGCGGGTAAAAAGGTGCTCCCAGCTACACTGCACTTGAAACATTAAACGAACAGCTCCCATAATCTAATCCGCAGAGCTTTTATGTAAGCTTCGCCAAAGCTTACATTCTGAATTTTGTTGATAAATACATGTCCCCTACCCACCCAAACCACATAAAATTGATATCAAAATAAATACTGCGGAGTAGTGCACCACAACAAATGCGACATAGACAATCTTACATTTCCAGCTGACTAAACGAACCTTCTAGTACACCCCCTCCAGCAAATGGCTTGCAATATCAGACCTTGAACCGCAAATGAATCATTTATGGTAATTTGTGAATTTTTCACTCTTGCCGCGATAGCCCTTATCACGTTTCCCAACCAACGGAAGAAAAGTCCTATTTTTAGACACATATCCGAATATTATTAAACATTTGACACAACATGCCCCCGACGCCGCACACAGGTATGACTCCATTAGACCCCCATGACACCTAGCAACAGCGGGAAAGACCTTTGAAACCAATAAAACACAATTCAGCTTAAGTTTTCAATGCAATTTTATTTTTACTTCCTCATTCTGAATTACATTACGTAATGAAACTTATTCCAATATATATATATATTTTTCATCCTTCTGTTAAAATAGAATAAAAAAAAAAACAAAACTTGTCCAGCAGCAAAAACAAAACACAAATTGTAATTACAGTAAAAAAATAAGAGAAAACTCTGAAACGGTATTATTGTACTCAAGAGAATGTTTTCCTATTTTTGTTTGTGGCTCCGCCACTAATCCTTCCCTGGCAATGCGTTTCTAGGAGTGTACAAGTTCAAGAATCCTTCGGAATTACATCGTTTTTATACGATTTAGAGATTATATGAATGAAATGTTAATGTGCAGCTGAGAGTGAGCCAGTAAAATGAATGAATGTGAGTGTTCTCGAATAAAATGCATTTTCAAACCAAAAATAAAGGTTTTTTCTTGTTTTTTTTTTTTTGATTTTTATATAATTTTCTTTTGTGTGTGATTTTTTTGTTATAATTCTATAAAGTGTAATTTTGTTTTTCTGGTTGCTTTCCGTTTTGACTATGTATAGTGTAAAACTTTCACAAACTACAATCTACTACCCCCGCGCTGCGGCTCAACTTAAGCGACTGGAATTTCTTCAATTTTCTTCGGAGCGGTCGTATCTGGAGAACTGGTGGCGGCACTTTCAGTGTCGACGACTGCTGCAACAACTGGCGAAGCATCAACAGCAGGTGCTGTCGGTGTTGCGGTGGTGACACCGCCAATAGCGACTTCTTCGAAATTTTGCACCAAATCGGGGACATCATCATCAGCGGCAATGCCACCCACCACAGAGGCTGCGGCAGCACCCTTATTCGCGGCAAACTCACTGGCGATTTTCTTCAGTTGCGTTATGTCCTGTGGCCCCAATTGAGTGAGGATACCAGGAAGCATTTCAGAAATCGATTTATTCTCCCCATGACCGGTAATGGCGAATGTGTTTGTGGGCAGTGATGCCTGGGCTTTGGGATTATTGAAATGGATGACTGTACCGTCGTTTTTAATTATATTAACTTCCTCGATGCCGGGTATGGTGTTCACCGAGAGTTTTTTCAACGATGATTGGAGTTTTTTATCATCGGTAGCGGGCGTTGAATGGACGATCTTCTTCTTTCGGCGTGGAGTGCCTTTTCCACCGATACGCACCTGTGCTTGGAGTTTTTTCAACTTTTCTGGATTCATTTTGCACTCGAATTGATTTGTTTCCACAATTCGATGGGTAATTCAGCCGAATTTTCGGATTAAAAATGTAAGATGCGCCGAAAACACGTGCGCCAAAAGCAAATTCAACTGTCAAAAAGAAATCGCCATCATACAAATTGAGATTATAGTAGATTTTAGGATTCTTGTAGCTCTGATGAATGGAAAAGTGCTGGAAATCTCCCGAGTGCTGCCAAGTCTATTGTGGTAAGTAAAATAATAGATGGCGCTGATGTTTTTTTTTTTTATTCGTGTGTTTCGCATTATTCGTTCGAAATAACGGATGGATATTAGGAATGTTTTTCTTTTGTTGGAAGAAGAAAGACAGAATAAGGATAGGTTTTCATTTTGCGAAGTTCAATTTCAGTAAAATTTACAGAATTTAGCTACTTGGAGAGTGGCGCACTTACTCCCCCAAAACCTCTTGCTTTGGACACACCAAAGCAATAAGTTTATGAATCGACGTTGCATAGAGTGATGAGAGGAGCTTACGATATCTACAAGAAGGAGCGAAGGGAAAAACACCACCGTCGAAGAATGAAGAAGAAATAATATGAAAAGCGGGAGATCGGGTCAATGGAGAGGTGTTATTGCAAAAATTATGTTTGATAGTTTCAGTAGAAGGGAATAAGACCAAGGCTACAAAGCCAGAACAACGGATTGTAATAAAAAGGATGAAATGTAGTATTAGAGTCACAGTCGGCGTTTCGAAAGATCTCTTTTGCCGACTGTTAAACGGCGGTGGCATCCAAAATTTTACTATCAGGAAGAATGCTTCATTCAACTGAACGATGACGATCAACAATTTAGTCCTCTTAGACAGCAATATCTAAGCTTAAATCCAACAAGGCTGCTGGAGCCGGCTGTCTTTTCTGCCGAGCTATTTTAAGCAACTGAAGATAATTTGGTACAGAGCATACATCAATTCATATGTAAGATATAGTCGTAGGACTGTTCCAACTACAGAGGTAACAGTGCTCTCATCATCGCGTATAAGATCCTATCTACCATATTATGTGAACGCCTTAAATCTTTCTTCAACAATCTGATTGGTTATTACTAGTGTGGGTTTGGGCCAGTAAAGCCTGCTATAGATCTTGGAAAAAACTCAGGAACTCCAAATAGATATTCACTACCTATGATAGCGTCTATAGAGATGAGTTTTGTAGAGCCTTGTCTAGTTTTAACATCCCTTCCAATCTCAGTGCGTCTGTGCAGGATGACGATGGAGAATCGATGCTGCTTCATAAACAACATCGCTGAGCCTTTTGATGTCAGAAAAGGACTACTTGAAAGGATTGTACAAAATTCTCAAGCTAACATCAGGGGACTATCTTTCAAAAGTCTGTACTCGCATACTCTGACGACATTGACATAATTGGAAAAACGCAGCGGTCTGTCAGTGGTGTATTCGAGAGTATTGAAGCAGAAGCTGCAAAAATTGGTTTAGCGGTTAACGGGGCAAAAGAAAATATATGCTAACATCAAAAAAGGACAGTTGATATCGGCGATTAGGACAGAACGTCACAATAGACAACTATAATGTTAAGGCAGTTAAGGACTTTGTCTATCTAGGCTCCGCTATATATTTTCAAAAAATTACTCCACCGCTAAGATCAAGCGAAGACTCACTCTTAACAACCGCTGTTTCTTTGGGCTTAGAAGGCAATTGAGTAGCAAAGCCCTCTCACGGACAACTAAGGTGACTTTATATATGTAAGACCCTCATCATCCCAGTTCTGCTATACAGCACAGATTCATGGACGTCATCAAAGGCGGGTAAAAACCCCCTTGGTTGTTTTGAGAGAAAAATTCTTCGAGTGATTTTTGGTCACCTTTTGTATCGACGGGGCATGGAGGAGAAGATACGCTCGAAGATTTACTTGGAAAATCCTTCAAATTAATAAAGAGGGTTGCTGTAATTAGGTTTAAAGAATCTAAATTATTGCTCGCATGTGTTGCCTTAGCAGGAACAAGTTGTAGGCTCAGAGATGAGTATACACTGTTGTTAATTTCAACGTACATATATTAATTGTGTTTATTTGGTATCTTATTCAAGCTAAATCAAAATCTGAAAAGAACACATACCCGCTAAAAAACACATACTCTATTTGTCACAAGGCATCCATCCACCTAACCATAAGACTAGAAAAAAGAAATTCGTTTGGAATGATGTGAAGAAAAATGACGTAAAACACAAAGCAAGCAAACATCATATAATTATAATGGGAACATGTATTGCTGGAGATATTTAGTGGCATCTCAATAACACATAGGAAAAATAGCCTAAGAGTATTTTCTTTCTTTCGCATCTAGTACGTGAGCTGCGATAACATACACATTCTCGCTAAGCTTATATAAGATTCAAATATTACAAAACTCTTATAAAAACTTGTTTAGAATCATCTAAAAAGAGAGCTAAAAAGAGGTCAAAGAGTACGCAAAATAGAAAAGTGAACAAAAAAAAAATAAGTGAAAAAAACAAATAGTAAATACGAGCAGACTTAAGAAAGTGTAATACATGTACTCTTTTAAAAGAACGGTTGGGAGTTCTACACATTATATTACGATTTAACCCAATTGATACAGCTAAATTTCTGCAAAGTTCAATCTTCATTTCACCCTCACCTAAAGTTAGCCTGAGCATGAAAATTTAACCACCAATTGACAGCCGGTCTTAAATTGTAGCTTACACTGTTACTGTCTAAATACGGCCATTAGTCACCAAAAATTCTATACTCCACAATCCACAGAAAGCGCAGCTGATACACTTGACAGCTGTCAACAAAACTTTTGCGATATTTTTCGCTGCGCTCATCGTTGTTCTGCAAAAAAGTAAAAAATTCGATCGGAAAACATTTACCCACCCTAAAAATGTCTAGAATAATCTAAAATTAGTGTTTTAATCCGACGTTTAGTGTTAAATGTGTCATGGAAATAGAATATTTTCCCATTAGTTTCGTTAAAAGACGGCTGGAATCTTGAAGCAGATGTTCTTAGCTGCAACAATCGGTTTTTTCCTACAGAAATTTTATAGAGTTTCTTATCAGCGTTTAGTTTTGCGAACATAGGTTGTTTTAAATAGTGCGCACTCTTCGATATATTGGGTAAACATTATGAAAATATTTGCTTTATTATTGGTTTGTCTGGTGGTGGGTATTGTCACAAGCGCTGATGTCACCAACAACCTCGGTGGTATGGCCAGTAGCAGCGGCAGTAGCAGTGCCTCATCTCGAAATGAGAAAACTCCATTGAATACTAGAAATGTTCAGGCACTGTGCCCGAATATGTTTCATCATGTGTTCAGCGGCTATGCGCCGCGTGATGGTGCCAAGGCTGGAACCATGACGGATTTGAAATTCGACGGAGACATCGATTTACCCACCTGCGTCATGGCGTGCTGTGAAAAGAAGAACCAGACATGCAACGTGGCGTTTGTTTACAAGCAGACTTGTTATCATGTGCGATGCACTAGCAATGCGGCCTGTATTCCTAAAGAGAGGGCTGAAGTCAAAGGACGACTGGAGATGGTTATGGTGAATCCAGTTGCGGGACAATCTGGAGAGGAGGATATCACCTGGATGGATGTGTTCAAGGCTGAAAAGATAAGTGATTTCTTTCCAGAGGAAGAGGCAGCAGCGAATCCTTTGAATTTCTGGAAGCAAGCAAATAAGTTTCGATATGATGCATCCCCCCCAGCGTATGATGATGAGTATTTGCCAATAGAAGAGAAGAGGGTAAAGCAACTTTTGCTGGAAAGAAAGGGTGAACTATATGGCAATTCGGCTATGGACGAGGACGCTGACGATGGAATGCTGTTCTACAGTGGGTCTGCGAAATACATCCCCTGTGAGGTCAACATGGACGGCGGTTGTCCAGAAAAGGAGATCTGTGTGGGACTACGGTCAGGCGGTAGAAAAGGAATCTGTAAGTGTGTTCTTGGGTATGCAAGAAATCGACTCAGGGAATGTGTTCTGAGAGACATAGACTTTGCTGGAGACAAATTGGTAGAGAAAATTCTTCAGAGTGATGGGCCTAGGCACATATCTTTGATGGAATCAATGCCAGTGACAGAGCGGCAGATGGAGGATGGAGCATCGGCAGCGGCCAGCAAGGAGGAGCAACAAAAGAAAATTGTTGTGTCAGTCGTGTCGAAGGAAGTGCAGTTACCAGAAAAAGAGGTATCCCTCTCTGCTTACACTGTTCCGGATGAGCAGTCCAGTGGAAGTCCCTACAAATACCTGTGGACATTGATTACACAGCCGAAGGGACCGATGAACGGCACGATTTCTGACCAAACCAAATCCAAAGTAAAGCTGTCGAACCTCTCTGAGGGGTTGTACACCTTCAAAGTGTCCGTCACTGGCAATGGAACTTACGGTGATGCCATGGCTAATGTTACCGTCTTTCCGGAGAAGCGGATCAACAGAGTACCCCAGGTGGTGATCTCTCCGGCAGAGCAAACCATCAAGTGGCCCACGACAAAAGCGATTCTTGATGGCAGTGCAAGCACAGATGATGACAAGATCTTAGCTTGGCACTGGGAATTGAAATCCGGGCCAATAGGCTATGAACCAAGCCTTCCCGAGATAAATACACTCCAACTGAGCGACTTAACTTCACCAGGCAACTACACATTCCAACTAACAGTTACGGATTCGGATAAAGCCAGCAACTCAACTACAGCGAACATTACAGTCCTCAAGGGAACCGACTATCCACCAGAAGCGAATGCAGGCAGTGCTGTCATGGTGTATCTACCCCACAACAACGTCACGTTAAATGGAACCGCTAGCACGGATGATCGAGAAATAGTCGCATGGGAGTGGACGAAGGATGCCAGCGATGAGAGCAAAGCTGTTGACATGCAGAACACACGAACACCCTATCTCCAGCTATCCAACCTCGAAGAGGGAATGTACACGTTTGTGTTGAAAGTCACTGACGGTAGCAATCAATCAAGCACTGCCAAGGTCCATGTCTTTGTAAAGCCTGCGACAAACTCTCCACCTGTGGCCGAAGCTGGAACGAATTCCACAACTAATTTACCCAAGAACTGGGCCGAGCTGAATGGACTTCAATCCAGTGATGACATCAAAATCACGAATTACCACTGGTCACAAATCTCCGGCCCCAACGATGCGGTTATTGTGAATGGCAATAAGTCGGTCGCCAATGCGACAAGTCTAACAATCGGCCTCTATGAGTTCCAATTGACAGTGGCTGATGAGAATAATAACACTGCTAGTGACAGCACCTGGGTGAAAGTTGTCCAAGAGAAGAACTCCGCACCAGTGGCCAATGCAGGAGGTGACCAGAGCATAACCTTGCCTGTTTCCGTCATCTGCTTGAATGGCTCCAAGTCGTACGATGATTTAGGTGTTGTAAACTATACCTGGACTAGGGATGATATGAGCCTAGCAGCTGGGAATATCGTTGGTAACTCTGATCGAGAGCCAGTTCTTATGCTAACCGATGTGGCACATGGGCGATATGTCTTCAAATTGACAGTTACCGATGACCAGGGACTCACCGGCAGTGATACAGTCAGTGTCATCGTTCGTCCAGATCCGAAACTGCTGAATCTTGTGGAACTCACATTCTCTATGGGGATTTCTGTGCTCACCCAATCCGAGCTAGACTCAATGGTTCAAAAGATTGCACTGTTGCTGGGCAACGTTAAAATCTACGTTCGCAAACTCAAAGTTGATGCCAAATCCGATGAGGCAATCCTCGTATTCTACGCAGAAGAACAACCACCCGCCGGAGCGGCCGACGGTAAGTCTACACCAATTCCAGGATTGAAAGTCGAACAGATTCTCAAGGAGAAAATTCTTCGCGATTCATCCATACTGGGTGCAGCTTTTGCCGATGTCCGGACCACCGTTTGTCAAAACAAATGCTCCGGTCATGGATCGTGCAATACAGTCTCACGTTCCTGCATGTGCGAAACTTTCTGGATGCCTTCGGTTTTCTATTTCTGGGGTGTTGAGGAAGCCAACTGCGATTGGTCGATTCTGTACGTTGTTGTAGCCGTAATTGTTGGATTTCTCCTGCTATCCGGTTTGTTTTGGGGAATCTCTTGCGCTTGTCGTACATCCAAGAAGCCTCGTTCACGGCCAAAAGTACAGAAGTACTCGCTCATCGGTTCACAGGAAGAGGAACTTCCCACGACGTACAGCCGAGCGACATCACTCACCGATTCTGACACCGACTCCGATGTCGTCTTCGAGACCCGTTCGAAGCCCAACGGAATATTGCGCTCTAACGGAGCACCAAGGAATCATCACCACGGTTCAAAGTATGCCACCACCAAGATGGGACGTAAGATCAAAACATAATTGTTGTTGCAGTGTAAAAGACGTGTTACACCCAATGCTTAGCTCGTAAGTTCGGTGTTAATTGTCTTTTCTTTTTTTTTTTTTTAATAGAAGGGGAGAGAGTGAAAGTTGGGAAGCACCTGACGCATTCCAATTTTCGAAACGTTGTTCCTTATAAAGTTTATTTTAAAATGTGTTTCTGGAGCCAGATCATTCCATTCGCATTTGTTTATAATTTAACTTTTTGATTTCAGCAAAGCACAAAGTATTGTTTAGTTTATGTTTAACTTACTCTCACACATAGATAGCGGGAGTCATTGTACTTATGTTTTATTTGTTTGCCAAAAATAAAAAATATATTTGTAATAAAAAAGAAAACTAAAAAAAAACTTAATTCTCTAGTCTATGAGCAGGAAAAAAAAAACAAAATTTTGTAGATTCTAAGCTATCGTGTACATACATGCATTGTACAGAGACAAGAGGAGAGACAGAAAAATAAAACATGTATTATTTATTAACATTATTAGTAATAGTGTTTCATTTGGAGTAATCTAATTTTCAGAACGAAGCTCCATACAAAGTATGCTCTCGCATTAAACAGCGGAAAAGGTGAATATAATCTAGTAAAAATTTGTTAAAAATTAACGTCTATCGACAGCAATGTCAGCACGGGACTAACGACGATATGGTAATATCTATTGCGAACGCAAACTCTATATCTACAACTGAGCCTCATTTTAATAGCTTACTTTAATGACTAAAAAGTAGAATAGGACAAGGCGTAATAGCACTCTAGTAGGTCTCTGGCATTCTTTTGATGAAAAACTTGACATGCGCGAAGTGCTTATAGCTTCTGATATCCTGGAATCTTTCGGCACTAGCATCCAAAACGCTTTCAAACCGACTGCTTAAATAATAATATGCACTTGACCATTAAAGTGATAAATGCTATCAAAAGTAGTCTGCTCAATAACAGACTTTTCGAAAAAATTGTGTCGACATAGACTCTGAATGTGAAACTACTGTTTAACACTGAACTTCGTTGACTTTCGAAAGGAAAGAAAGTTTGTACGAGCTTGAAGAAGAGGTACAATTGTTTCGGTGATCCCGACAATGAAATTCGTCGTCTAGTTCTCTTATACTCCTCAGACGTTGGGAACCGATACTCTAAGACAAGAAAACAGATTTTTATGATACATAATCACAGTTGCTAAAAGTAAAACATTTATCAGCAGTAAAAAAAGCTTACGTATACTCCGGGACAAAATGATAAGACCAAAGAATTCTTAAGAAAAAAGTGTGCATAACATTTGCCAAATCTGATTGAATCATTGTAACAGGATGTATTTACCATAAAATAATTTTTGGAAAAGCCCTTAATTTTGTTTTGGTGGAAAAACGGAAAACTGCTTTCCTCCCTTTTTTTTGTTGGTTTTAACCTCCGCTTTAGTTGCGATTTTACGTTAAAGAAGAATTTGAATTTGAACCAGTTTTGCAAGTTCTTCGAAGGAATTGCAAGTACAAGTACAATTCCCGGTACTAGTACTTGCAATTTTTAAGTAAAAGTACCAAGGAATTGTACTTGTACTTAAAAAAAATAAGTACGAGGTAATTGTACTTAAGTTGTACTTGAGTACCAAAATGCTTAATTACTTTACATGTCTGTCGATAACTGAAGAAATTATGTTTTATTTTAGTTTATTTAGGCAAGAAAACGCTATTAAATAAATACAATATTTTTACAAAATTCTTATCAACTAAATCTATTTTTTATGTAGTTAATAGTAAGTTTTTAAATCTTAATAAATTCGCCTCATCTTTTATTTCATTTGGAAAGTCATTTAAAATAGATAATACCTTATGCATCACCATATTCCTAGTTCTTTCTATAATTCACCAATCTAAAATCACTGGCATTTCTCAAGGGATATGGTTAAACTTCGTTAACATATGTTAAATTTTCGGTTAAATAACTAGGTAATAAATTAAATTTAATTTTATATATAAAAACTAATACATTTAGAATAATTCTTTGGTTGATGCTCATCCATGACAGTTGTCTTAACATATCTACTATATGAGTTAATCTATTACACAGTAAAATTATTCTCATTCCTTTATTCTTTAGTTTTTGTAGACGATCTAACATATGTATGTAAGTATGGAATGGCTCAATGGGTTTAACAACAGTAAGCGCTTCCACGCATATATTCTTGCAGCAGTCTCCACCTCTATTAGATGAATAAAGACGTACGAATGTGTGTATATTGCTACCTCACTTCATATTATTATAAGATAGTGCGTGACAACACAAGAAATAGGTTTTATTTCTGCTGCAAATATAATTCCCAAATTGAATTCCTTTTGTAGAGATTTCCCTTTGCCTGTCGTACGTCTTGCATACAAAACCGGTTCGACAATTGAAGCAAGAATACCAGTATAGAATGACCCATTGGCAATATTTTACAAAGGACTACAAAAATGTCGAACGATAACAATTGGGGTGCATAGAAACGAGTTGATTTCAACGGTATACTAACATCACAGATAATAAACTACTAATAATAACAGTTAAAAACTGGATAATAAACTATTTAACTGTTCCTTTTTTAGGAAATTTAATTAATTTTCCATCAGGCAATTCATTCAAAGTGCAACGAAATGATTGACTTTTCCCGGCCTTCAGTTACACCTTTTCATATACAACGCATACGCGTTTGCAAAACTTCCATTCATGAAAATTTATTCTTTTGCTGCGGTGGTATGGAAATCACACCGTCATGCATCTTCATGCCCCTTCCCGCATACCCCTTTACACTTATTCACCTCGTTCGTTTGCATGTCACAACACGATGAGAAAAAGAACTTTTCCCATACGAACGAACGGAGTGAGGAAAAAGAAAAAGCTTTATTTGTTGTACTTATTCTGAAAGCTATTTGTCTGCTACCACGTTGTCTGCCACGATAAAAATATGCTTCATTTTTTTATATGGGCGTGCGACATCTGTGCTAAGTTTATTATCTGTGCTAACATGTTTAAACTGGGAATGCATGGAGTTGATGTTGAGCAGTCTAATGGTTTATCAATGCTTGGAATGAATCGTTTCTAAATGCTACTTATAAGCACTTAATAAAAATATCTGCCCCCAACTATCATACATATGATATTTTTGAAAGTAATAGAATATGAAACACAACTTCCAACGACTACTTTCTAATAGATGGATATGATGAAAAAAAAAAAAAAAACATTTTTTATATATTTCAGTGAGGTAGGTCAGCTAATTTCTACGATTGGCAGCTAAAACGTGTTCCAGCTCTCACCTACAAATAAGAAGGTATTTATAAGTAGGTCTGAAAAACAAGGTCAGTAAGCTCAGACCTTCGATGGGAGGGGCACAAAGGCCAGATAGGTAAAGAGTGCACCCCATAGTATTCTAATTGCTAGTGTTTTTTCGACTGGCGTGTTTAATCTGAATCGTGTCTGGAGGGGGCCCGTGCCCCTGTGCTTCTAAAGGTGGTGCTAAATTTCTAGGATTCGGATTTTCACTTCTGTGGTCACAATTTATAAATCTTATATTTGTCCGAAACTTGAATAAAACTCGCGTTTTTAGACGGGAGCTCCAGTCGTATGTTTGAGTTTACTTAATCGTATTCAGCGACAGGCCACATCGTCACTTTTGCAAACAGTTTACGATGCATAGACTGATATGATGTAGAGGCGTGTGTTATTATCGGTTTCTTTAAGAAAATGATTTTAGGTGTTAGCCTTCAGCGAATTTCTGAAATTGGCACTGGCGACACTTGGAGAAAAAGGAATATGATGAACTGTAAACTCCATTTATTTGAACCGCATTAAACAAACCGAAGATGTGCTACTAATGATTCATCTTAATCTCGCGAATAGCGGTTGAATTGGTTAATTGGTTGTCTTAATAGTCTTAAGAAACGGATATTTTTGAAAATTGCCAGATGTAGAGCATGTACGGGGTGTATCATAAATAGGGGCCACTACCGCTACTTTGTGACCTGGTAGATCAGTGAATTTCGAGCAAAAAAATAAATTTGTACAAGTCTTAAGAACTTTAATAATAATTTATATATGTACTTAAAATAAATAAATAAATATAGTGGCGCTAACAGCTTAATGCAGGGCCTGGTCTAGTTTTTCACAGTCATTCGAGCTGTGTTTCTAGGAATACTGATGATGACAAGTCATTCCATATTCGTCTTGAATTGGCAAGCTCCACTCACGGATCTCTATGAGACGGGCTATTAGCGCATAGTTATCTAGCTCTCCCTTATCTGTTCACTCTTCAACTCTTTCCTATATCGTTTACCTTCACTCCATGACTGGGTTATACAAACTTCAAATAATACGATTCTAAATGGTGGAGACCATTTTGGTCCAAATGCAATGAAATCCTTATACTTGGATTGTTAAGAGATTTTACCAGACAATTTGTTGCTAACATTTTTCGATAAAAGAAAATGAGCGTGACTGTCGCCATTTGTAACCAAAGGTCGCAAATTCTGGTCAAATATTAACAACAAGACTTAACCCTCACCGGAAATATCTTTGAAAATACGGTTTTTTGAAGTAAACGTCCACAAAAGCGGACCAATTGTAAAGAATGGCAACGTCTACATATGTATATATTTTGTTAAGTAAATATTGTTCGATTTTCAGTAAAATTATTGAAAAAGCAAAGTTCTTTAAAAGTTGACGTGATTATAAGCGAATTTCAAAAATGTTTACCCTTGTACTGCTTCGGATTCTAATAATTTATATTTGTACATATGTATATGAAATTTGATATTCCCAGACGCATTAACAGACGAACATGGTTATCGATATAACCATGTTCGTCTATGTACTTTTGGCAGTCAGTCTTTCTCTATGTTACAAACTATGTTTCAAAATTAATATACCATATGGAATAAGGTATAACAAACCCACAGGTAGGTACACTAATTCTGCCCCAGATAAAACAATCTGCGATTTCAAATAATTATTAGGATAACCGTGTTTCTTTGTGAAAATTATCCCCAGTTCAAAAAAAGTTCGCATGACAAACAGGAATAGCAACTAACTGGGTGTACAGTTTCAGTAACTTTCGATATTATCCACAGTTATAACTAATTGAGTTTAACACATTTCGACTATCAGGCAACAGATGACTCAATGAGGTGTTTTACTCAGAAATTTTGTTAGACAAAAAGAAAGCATATTTCATATCTTTAATTTAATATTCTATTCAATGTAAAATCATCGAATTATTAATTTAATAAGAGAAAAAGCGGGGAAATGGAAGAAACATTAATTTTCTTCGCACTTCAATCAGTAGTCTCAAATTACACCTCGCGTTTTTTTGTGAAACTTAACTGAACTTTATATAACGTTACAGAGAAACACGACAGATATTTCAAATTAATTGATGTGTTTCGGCTTCCACTACATCCACTCGCTCATAGATGACGCTTTCATTAGCCTTCAACTCTAGTACAATTTTCCACTCAAAACAGACGAAAATAAAATTGTAAAAGAGTAAGCCACGAAGTTGTCGTCGGAATTGTCAAAAACTCAAAAGGAGGAAATTTTTGTTTTTGGCACAGAAATTTCTTCATTTTCTTATATTTTTTTTTCATAGATATCACATCAAAGAGCCAATAATTCGTTTCTGTGTAAATTTTTGTTTTCTTCATTTCGAGCAATAATTCTTTAATCATAATTGCCAAACGATTGCAGGTAAATCAATCTCGAATCGAACGAATGTAATTAAATTCTCCTGAGTCATTCGATTTCTCAATTCTTTGTTGGTGGAGAAAAAAAAAGCAATTAAGAGCCTCAAATTATCATAAAGTCGAAATTTATTTATCGGTTACTTTCTTCACATGCGTGTCGTTTCTTTCGTAATCGCAGGTCGAAGTTCAAAGTTGACACCAACCAGCTTACTGCCCAGTAATTGCTTTTGTTCCACGCCGTAGAAAATATAGAGATTGCCTATATTATACTCAAATAATGGACACAGAAAAGTCTAGCAACAGTTCGTTTGAGGATCTTTCGAACCTAAATGAGGCTGAAATGAAGCAAATGAAAGAGGAAGTGGAGGACGAAGCCAGCAAGAGCGGTGAAGAAGACGACGGATCAGTTGATCTGCTTGGTAATGGACAATTGATAAAGCGAACTTTGAAAAGATCCGATAATCCTACTAATCCACATCGCGGGGAATTGATAAAAGTTAGTTTTACTGGTAAACTGGACGATGGAACTGTCGTTGAGAAAGAAGAGAATGCATTCTTCCATGTGGGTGATTATGAGGTGAGTGGTGCTTTTGGGTGGAGGTCATTGACATGATTTAATGATTGCTCGTATTGTAGCTAATTCAAGGTCTGGACTTGGCTATTCCAATGATGCGGGTTGGTGAGATAGCAGAGGTTAGCGTGGATCCCAGATTTGCCTATGGGCCGATCGGATTGAAGAACGAAGAGAATGCAGAGCTTTCTATTCCAGCAGATGCTAAGGTTGGTACATTATCTCGGTTTTTTTTTTATTGTTGTTGTGGAGTGTTCAGAGAGGTTGACTTGTTATACATATGTTGGCTATTCTTGTTGTTTACTGCGCACTTAATGTTATCGTCCATTGTTAACGAATAATGAATGAAGAGGTGATTCATGTATGTGTGTATGTACACTTTTCCGATTTTCGTGTCTGGCGAAATGCTTCCACTTTTTAATGGCATTTGTCTTTGCACCTCTGACTTCATTAGAGTGTCTTAACTTGTGTAACCGCAGCGTTACATCGTTAGATGTGCAGTCGACTGCTTACGTGAACATAAGCTATGTATGCATTTAGAGAAAAACAAAAATCCTGTATAGTCATACTATACAGACTATATTTGTGCATACCCCAATGTTAGAAATATGTGTGTACCTACCTTCTGTGAAATTTGACCCCGAACCCGAGAACTTGTCAATTTGTTGATATCATTTACGGTGTGAGAGCATATTCACACATTTTCTGCCTGTTGAATGACCCAGTCTACTTCAATGAAACAGAGAGCCAAGTTCTGTATAAAGGATTCAAAAGATGAGACTCTTTGGAAAAACATGAGCATTGCTTCCGTGATAATGCTAAAATTACCAAAGAAAATATCTTTGTTTCGAACATCGGTAAATTCAGTCAAACCACATTCCATAATGTAGTGGGACTCATAGGTCTTGTGGCACGATGTATCTATGACACTGAATGGCACAAGTTGGCGCACACTTGATCATATCAATGTGATTTAGAGAGGGACGAATATTTATTCGGACCACTACCACATTGCATACCGGATATAAATTGTCTGCAACAAAAAACCAACTGTTGGGAGAAGGTTAACTCCGAAGAGAATATTGATTTTATCTCCATATTCCGCAGAGAAGATTTGGAGTTGTTAGGAGATCTATATTGCCAACTTCCAAGGAGAGGGAATTCACGCCACGGAATATGAAGTGAATGCAACAAATAAACGAATCATATAGGGGAATGCTGCGAAGAAAGACTCGGCTGTACATTCAGAAAATAAATAATGTGAGGAGCATACATATAAGGGAAGAGATTGGGCTGCCAAGAAATGCTAGTTCTGTCTGCCAACTCCATTAACGTGTGAAACGCGTTGTACAGTACCTTGCAATATTATTATGCCCAATTGAACAAAACACCCCACTCGTGGGTGGCTCTAAAATTTGTCAAGCTCTTCATTCACCTTAACGTTTGACACCCTATACTGAGAATTCCGGCTGCTAGTTCACCACACCGTTTTATTGTGCCCGTTGCTCTGATTTTCTGCACTATTTGCCTGACCCCTTACCTATGTCATACCCGTTTGTTTTGTCTTTTGTGTGTAACATTTTGATGATTTCAAAACAGCTAAGACGGAGACCAAAGAGTAGACAATAAATGGGTAGGGTGAATAAACAAAAACGCAAACACTAAAGGCAGTCCCCCGACGATTTGGGGCCATGATTGTTGAATGCGCTGGCACTAGTTTACCACACCCATTTATTGTTTATCATATTCGTTGAGGGGCACCCAGATTCACTTCCTGTACTTAGCTGTTTTCAAAGCAAAACAAACGGGGTTCTCAACATGCGTGGAATGTCGTAGGCAAGGGGCCAATCAGAACGAGAAACGGGCACAACAAGAGGGTGGGTGAACTAACAGCCAGGTGGGAAATTTCCAATGTAGGTTGTCAAACATTGGGATGACAATGTGAATGAAGAACGAGGTACAAAAAAAAACGACGAAATTATAAACACAAGCAATTTAAGTGCCACAGTGAAAATGAGGCGTACTCGAACAGTTCGATTGGGCCTAATGGTATGGCAAGGTACTAAGAGAAAGGAGTACTTCTAAGACCTCCTTGAGGGAAATGGGCACATCAATAAGTAATCGTCATGGATAAAAGCGCTTATTTCTCTGCGGACATTATATTAAAATGAAATGAACCATCCAAAGAGTAAGCGCTTCCCGTTTCTAAAGACTTGTAGTTTTCTGAAGTGCACACTGACCTGGTTATCTGCATGCACCAACTTATTGTTATAATATGCTTGAAAGAAAGAATGCCATGTGAATGGTATACCAGTGGCATATGCTTTATTACAAAAAAGAAAAAAACTCGCATTTACTCTAATTTGCAAGGAAATTAGGGTTCGGTTAAAAGATGAGGTATAAGGGTATCATACCATAGACTAGCGTACACTAAGCTGGACCTTACTTTACTTTAGATATCATGGCAGGGTGAGGTGATGCTAATCCTCAACCAACAAGCCTCTCTAGTCAACTTGATCTCTAGGTGACCGACTTCAGTTTTGCTTACCAGTCCCTCCAAGATGGATTCAATGACTCTGCTTGCTGGTGCAGTTTCGTCGTTTAATAGTCTGCAGAAGTGATCTTTTCAATTTTTCAGCACCGACTGTAACTCTAACAATTGGTTTCTTTCGTCATCCCTGCAGGCTTTTGTCCGATTTTTGTAGCCTTAGCATGTTCTCTTTACCTTCTGGTAAAACTTTCGAATATCTTTCCTGCTATAACGATAGAACGCTTCTAAGTTCAGATAAGTTAGTGATTTTCTCTTCTATTTTGCTTGTAGCTCTAATAACCTGGGTAGAGATGCAATAAGAAAATTAAATCCGGAAAAAATCGTTGTTTAAATCGCAGGTTACGTCATTTACTCGCGTGTTCACTGCTCAGCCTTCGAAAGATATAGTGTGTATTTTACACCTAAACATTTCTCTGTAGAACAGCGGGAATTGCATCAAGAACCCTTTAGTTGTTCTAGAGACTAGCTCGTTCAATGCTCACCACCCAAAAACACAGGGTACATTTGTATGTTTAAACCTTTCTCAAAGACTTAGCTGTAGAACAGTGAAAACCATAGTGTCCCTCTAGATTAGCGCTTCCATGGTATGGCGACACTTTCTCTTATACTATGCATGCATATTAGAAATACTATTAACATCAATTTAACAACCTTGAAACCATAGACTTTCAAACAAAATTAATTGCTTAAATGCAAAATCCAGCATTTTTTATGCAAGTGACTCTAAATATAATATGATTACCCACTGTATATGCCTGAAACGTATTTAATCTATAATACATATGTATTTTTGGTGATTATTTAATGATCACGCTCGCCATGTTTATGTCTATTTATGGCTACCTGGAAACAATATTATATTTGTTTTCTTAATTTCACTTTTCCTTATGGCACGGCGTCTTTTTTTTTGCATTTATTTCCATTAAATAAAAAAACAAGTTTTTTCTATTTGTCATTAAAATTTTACGCAATTTGTTGTAGTTTGCAAGTTTTTATTTATTTTATTGCATTCGTTTTCTGGTGTGAAAACTATTGATAAGATAATGATTGTTTTGGTGTGCTAATTAAATTAAAAAAAATCTACACTTTTCAGATTACCTATGAAGTGCATTTACTTGACTGTAAATTTGAAGAACATGCCGATCTGAAATCATTTGAAATTCGTAAAAAATATGGGCAAGTTAATATCACCTCAGATTTTGCCACCCGTGGATTCAATATATAACAGTTTTTCTTAAAATTTTAGAAATCGTAAAAAGGAACGAGCTAATTTTTGGTACAATCGCAACGAATTCAATATCGCCATTCAACTATACCGACGTGCACTTGAATACTTGGATGACAGAGATGGTGATCCAGACTCAAATATCGACAATGAAGACCTAGAAGTATGGTATATGTTAAGCAAGTGAATGAAAATGCAATAAATCTGTCCATTTTGATTAGCTCTCCAACAGCGATTTACAGAGCATCTTGGATGACAGACTTGTTGTGTACAACAATCTGGCGATGGCACAAATAAAGATCTCTGCATATGATGCTGCACTAGCTTCAGTGGAGCATGTTCTGAGGTGTCAGCCTAATAATCATAAGGCTTTATACAGAAAAGGAAGGGTAAGCTAATAAAAGAGTGTTATTTTTTATGATGATGGCAATTTCTAAGACTATCCTTGGTGTAGATTTTAGAAGGAAAAGGTGACACTAAGGGTGCTATCAGTCTGTTGCAGAGAGCAGCTACTTTGGAACCGGATAGCAGGACTATTCAACAGGTGAGTGAGACTATCTTAAATCTCAAAATAACAAAAACCGCAAGATATTCGCTGATTTATCGGTACAGTATCGTTTCGTTCGGATTCCTCGGGATCGAAGACATACCGACCGCATACATTGCAGTGAGTGCTCGTTGTCTAGACGGGACACGTAGATCATGTTAGTAGGTTTTCATACATACTGGTAATGTAACGATTCCGACATGATTTTTCCACTACGCGGACGATATCTACTGCACATTTCTATTTGAAAATATACTGATAGTGAGGGAATGTACGTGGTATTGGTATCTCCTCGGTAACTGCAGTAAGTACAAAGTACAGATATCGGACTGCTGTTTTTTTTTTTTTTTTTTTAAAGTCGGTAATGTCATAATCGAATTCAAAGACCGCCTTAGGAACGTAGGTAATTGAGTCTAGTATCCACTGATTCCTTCGGATAACGTTAGTCAAGATTTTTACCTAAAAGATTTTTAATAAATTTATTCTAGTTAATTTTTTACTTATGATTACAAAAATGACAATGAAGTGTGTGTAAAGGTCCATTCACAGCTCAGCGACCGGCGAATGGGCGAACTGCGAACAAACCATTTTTAGCACATTTAAAGGTACCCAATTGACAACTTTACTATTCCAAAAGAACAGAGCTTAATTTATCTATCGATTAGTAGGAAAAAGAGTTAAATTTTAATTAGTTTCTGCGAAGAAATTAACAGTTCGTTGATTTTTACGCGAATAGGTGAATATACTTCTTGCGAACTGTCAAATTTTATTCACATTCCACAGATGTGGAACGCAATCCACATTCGCGAGAGTTTAACCTCACAATTCTTTTGTTTTCTTATTGGGAGTAACGAATGACAAGTGAAATTCGCAGATTGTTGCGACTAGAAAAAAAAGTTGCTGTGAATGAAATATCAAAATTTGCGAATATTCGCTCGTTTGTAGTCGCAGGCCGCTGAGCTGTGAATGGACCTTAACATCTCAGTTAAGAGATATTTAGTTCATAAATTTGCAGGTACTGTAACAAACAAAAGCTTATCTAAAACAAACGAAAGCAACAGGAAAATAATTGTTGCTTTGCTTTGATGTTTGGTTGTGCTGGTGCTGCAAAAAAAAAAAAAACGTTTGATTTGAGTAGTACTGCCAAATTGTTGCTTTTATGTTGCCGCAACACTGCATTTTTAAATTGGGTCATTTCTTTAATGAACACCCTAAATGACAAAATAGGTTTCATTTAAATGAGCCAGGCCATTCTGAAGTTATACGGGTACGAGTGAACCTTTTTAAAACATTAAAATGTTGTTTTGTGAGTTTTCTATTAGTATGATGTATGTATGTACATATATGTTCTCGCGTACTTTTTTTTTTTTTTACAGAACTCATGTCCTAAAAGTTTGTCATACAACAATTTGACGAATGTCTAACTTTTTCGCGACTTGTGGAATACATTTCTTGATTGTTCAGCTTACTGACAATAATGTATCTTCAATTATTCCCCCAAAAAGTGTTCAATAGGTGAAAGAAAACTACATTGAAATCGCCTCAGCTGTTCTCAAGTTACAGGGTGTGGAGGCTATTTGAGAACAAATTAAAAAAAAAAAAACGGAAAAGCAATAAAACCACCTTCAGCATCGATAATAGCCTCAATTCGTGACCGGAAAAGTGAGCAGGCTGGAATTAAATGTTCTTTGTTGATGTTGGACAATGGTATCCTTTAGAGCTTGGATGGTATTGTGGGAATGTTTGTTAGCTTTAAGTATAACTACGTCCTACAAAGTAACCTAACGGATTAAGGTCGGGTGAGTTAGGTGGTTATAAGTTTGGTGTTATGTGATCATGAAAATTGATCGCCATCCATTCCTAAGTCGTCGCGACAAAGATCCTGTATATGGTACGGAATCAAACTGAGCATTAAAACACTACGAAAAATGTAAAGTGCGTATTTTTAGCTACATAGTGATATTAGGTATTAGGTCTCGCGCACATTTTGCTAAAAAAAAAACTTTAAAAATCTCTTACATATTATACTTCACCGTTCATAGTTTAGCCGTCATATCGAATTTAATGCACCGCACAGATGAATTTGACCCGAATTCGGTGCAAATATAGCTTCGTGTCCCAGTGTCTTGATACCATAAATAACTGGTAGGTGCTCAGAAAATGTTTCAATGCATTGAAAAAACTGCATAGAAATTGGTTAAGTGAGTTTGAGTTATAAGCGGTATGCACACAGACAAAAATTTTTTTGAATCTTATAATATGTAAATAAGAGGGTGGCCATGGTGTAGTGGTAACATCATTGCTTGTCACGCTGCAGCAAAACAAAAATGCTCCTGAGTTATTTTCGGACCATTATTTCAAACCACTACAACAATCTTTCTTTCTCTCTGTCTCTTCTATAATAGTATAAGAGTATTCATATCCCCTTAACCGCGCCCAAGTTTTATAAAAGTAATAATAAGATAAGCTACGCCGTTTTGAATATTAAAAACTTTTGGCTTCGAATATGCAATCAGCGTCCTCGAAAATATATTGTAATATGCTGGCTACGGCTCGAGTAGATAAAACGATATTCTGTGAAATTTATTTCTTTATTTTCTAGTCTATAGAACAATTCAGGTTCACACTATACTATTCTTCGCAATTCTTTTCTTACAAGGTCTCTTTCCTCTCAAATCACTTTATCTCCTTTCAATTACTTAATTCACAAATCCAAACTAATTACTTCTTCTTGTTAACTCTCAACTTTCAATTTATCACAAAATTACAACTTCGCCCATTATCACTTTTCTAATCTCTTCGCCACGGTTTTAAAACTACTGCCTCTTCTCGATCGCCATCTGTCCTTATATAGCAGAAGTTTCTGATAGCCAGAAACTTCTAGCAAATTCTTCGACCACTGGAACAAGAAAAATTCTGATGTAATAATTCCAAGATGATAATCATTTCTAGCAGTTATAATTCCCTCTTATCCGTGATATTATCCGTCTCTTTCGTAGACATGAACTGTGGAGACTTAACCGCAGACACGAACCTCGAATGAAAGGACACTTTGGACCAAAATTCTGCCAGAATGAAAAGACACTTCGGAATGGGTTGCATAGTCGTAGGAGCGTAGTTATTATTATACTACAATATGTATGGGCTAACCGATGTCAATTAAGTTTTGATAATTTCGAATTTAATAGGTAAAATTACTTGATGAACGTCGCGATATGAAAAACTGTACGGAAACTCGAGCGGTTCGTACATTATACATGGCCACGCACCTCTAAGTCTATTTTTTCAACTTTAACTAACGGTACTGGCTAAGAGGGTAAAATCCCCCCATATGTTTTTTTTTTTTTTTCCTGTTGTGCTCAAGGAATCACCCCGAAGTTTCTACTGCTTGAACTGAAACACCCTGTATATGGATTTCTACATCTCTTCGGGGAGGTATTAGTAAGAACAGTCTTCGAGAAACTTTGGTGATAAGTAAGACAATCTACGGCTTGATTTGACGGTTTATTGCCTTTCTTTCAGCTCAGCTTTTTCGTGAGGGAAATTTTGATTGGAAGCTTAGGTTAAAGTTGGGGTACAGTTTGTTTTTGTTTCTAATTTTGACAATCTGGCGGTAATGCGATGAACTATTCTAGGTCCCCATCTTTTCCCACAAATGTTTCATGCGTAGAAGGCAATGATTGTGTTCTTGTTCTTTCTATGATTTTTTCTTTTCAGTTCAACCTATGACCTAAAATAAAGTCGATTTTTTGATTTGGTGTTGCGTTCCATTTAACCTTGGAGCTCGAATGGTGGTATGCATTTTTTCGTAGTGAATAGGATTACCTCCGGTTTTTGGGGGTTGACGTTCAGTCAGTTTGGGGGTTGACGTACTTAGGTCTTACTTTGGAGTTACCTCCTAAAATCACTGTTGCACTAGCGACTAGTTATAGTATCTAAACACGTAGTGTTTTGATAGTTTTCATGTACTTGTTTTCATTTCCGGCAGGATTAGAACTGTTTTTTACATTTAATTTATTTTATTTTAGCCTTTAAAAAAGTAATTGCTTCCATAATTTTAACTGCTTTATTTATTCTTTTCAGGATTTGGCAAAACTGATAATCAAAGCACGTCGGGAAGAACACAACGAAAAGGAGATGTACCAAAAGATGCTGGGCCAAGCCAAAAAGTTGGAACAAAAAAGCAAACAACCGCAGAAACAAGATACTCCTGAAAGTTCAAAGGTAAATTCTTAAAAATTCTCACCTTACCTGACATTGAATTTGTGTTATATTTTCTCTATGATTTCAGTTAAAACTCCTCGGGTACTTGATGGGGTCTATTCTGATTGGTGTTGCTGGTGTAGCTATGTACAGATATAAATACTAAAAAACGTTTTTTTTTTTTTTTATTGTTTTGCCTTATTATTTATTTTTAATTTCTTTTTTGTTGCTTAAATTTTTATTTTGAGTTTTAATGAAAAGAAACAGAACCGCTTGTTGTTGGAATGTTTTACAGATTCAACACAAGACATAACAGAATGCTTTGGAATTATATCCGAATACAAGTCGGAACCAAATTCGCAATCGATTGGCATTGAACAATGGAAATGTATATTGTTTTTTTTATTTTCATTATATCACTTTTTATACATAGTTTATTGTGTGCGCGTAAATGGGTAAATCATAATTATTTTTATTAGTTAGTCGTTATTCCCCCTTTTCACATTGTTGGTTACTTGATAGCTGCGAAAGGGCAAAAACAAACTGCATATATACATATGTACTTTTATTTTTTTAATTTTTATAACATTTATCCTCCGAGATATCATTCCAAGACAGATGTTGGAAACAATGTATTTCTATTTTTCCAGTGGTAATGGACAAATAATAAAATAATAACAAATTTTTAAATTAACGCATATATTTGGTGGCATATTTTTAACAGCTCGCATTCTGAGCGTATGTCTAATTGGCTATGATCGAAATATGTTTTTAGTAAATTTGTTCTATTGTTGAAGTTATTTCGGTACACTGCAATTTTGATGGTGTTTTTCCTTATGCTGAATGTAATCTGTTTCAAATAAGCCACTTGCATTGAATTTTTATGGAAAAAAAAAGTAAAAAAGTAGTTTTTACGTAGAACACATTATACGTACGTACAAGGTGTGAATAAATATATTTCTTTAAATCTGATTCTGAAGTTGTTTTTATTTTTAGACTGGAATGGTTTGGTATATTTCAGTTCAAACTGCAAAAATCTTTTGTTGTCCTTTGGTCCTCAATAGTTGGGTCACAAGGGTAGCTGTTTTTCGAAAAACAAATAAGATATAAGATAGACGACCCAAGCTTTGGATATTAACAGATTTATAGAATATATTATAATATATATATATGTATATAGAACCAAAGATGGTCCAAGTTCATTTCTTCAGTTTTTTGGCCAACAAAAAAAATTGGGTATCGTTGTTGCCATCTTTATCTTAGAAGAAAAATGAGACAATAATGTCGCCATTCTATAACCGCTGAGTGCACAGGACGAACACGGGGCTAACTTTTGTTATCCATTAGCATGCCAATCTCACGAACTTTCTTCACAAATTTGCTTAAAGCAGGCACGGTTAGTGTATTATTTCGACCGAAATTTCTTTTCAAAATTCGCACTGTTTTGGCAACACAGCACTTAGTTTGGAAATAAGTTTTCAATATTTCCTAACGTTGTTCAAGTGTAAATCGACTTAATTCGTACCGCGGAGATATGATAATGTGTTGCTATCAGTTTTTTTTTTAGCGCAAAAGAGTTGTCAGTGTCAAAATAACGTGTAATTTAAAAAGAAACCAGCAAATGGCCCAACCGTTGTGTACTCGTACATAATATGTATGTATGTATTGTACATAAATAGGTCATTTATTTAAAAACTGTCAAAATCATCTTTGTAAGCCGTCTAACAGTTGAAAATAATTGAAATCGCATGATAACTTATACGCCTAACTTAACAGATTTTGAAGAAATTATGAGAAAATTATGAAATTAATGAAATAAAAATAATCAAAACCGGATGGAAACGGGGTAAGATATGGTGGATCACTTTGCATCGCACGTATTCCAATATTTTTAAAGAACTGCTTGTGACATTATATTTCTTATTTCACCAAAAACATTGCTGTAAAAAGGGGCCAAGTTGTCTTGTACAAAAATCCTATAACAATTCAGCCGCGAATAACAGTAAGTTATCTTTGGTTTTTGAGCTTTTTTGTTCAAGAAACATTACGAGTATATAATAAAAGTGGAAGTTCATCTTTATTTTTACAATTTTTTCATCTGATTATTTTTAGTCTACCACGTAATATTTCAGTGCAATATTCGAACTTTCTAGCTCAAACGATTCAAAAGTTACAGTTGCGTGTGACAGACACACGGACATACCAACAGGCAGACACCGTGTTAAAAACATAAGTGTTTCGATTATACCATTCTGGTGCAGAACACTAAAAAGGAAAACTAACCGTTAAAAAAAAAAAAAATATTTGGAAAAATTTCCAAAACTTGTAATGCGAACAATCTTATACATATGTATATGTCAAATATTGAATTTGAACAAAATCGATTGATTCATAGCCGAGTTAGCATATTTTTAAAGATCTGCTAATAAGTGAAATACCTTTACACGCATTTTTTGCCAAAAACCTGATACGCCATCTGTTAGCATGTCTACTGTAACTAAAATATTAAACTTTTACGAAATCGTTAGAGCCGTTTTCGAGAAAATTGATAATCGGTAAAGTACCGTAAATTTTGGGTTTAGAATGAAAATTTCGATATCACCTCAAATTGTGAACGCACAGACCCCAGATATGAAGTTTGAAGAAAATTCATCAATTCGCTGCACTCGACCATACATATCTGTATACAGACACACATTTTTTTTTAAGATTCTCCTTTACAGTAATACCAAGCCTAAAATCTTGAGGTCGAATTTTGTGTTGAAAACTTATAGCTACAAGTAGAAAACACGATGCGATCCTTTACAGCTGTTAAAAGGCAGTATTTTGGTCCATTTGGCCATGCTCAAGAGTTTTTGGCTCAAATCCATCACCTAATTTCGCATAATTACTAATATATGCTGCGCACACGTACTCGTATTAGCTGTCGAAGTCAGAAAGTTCTTTTGAATTGTATGTCCTCCTTGATGTCGAAATCTCAATAGGGCCTTCAATTCCAAAAACGGGAAGGTGAATATATTTGGCGGATTAGACTGAACGTGTACCCTCTATAGCACGAAAACTGACAATGGCCATAAAAATCGCATACATCGACTAATCCTCCTATCCCCAGATGAACGAACCACCAATCGCCGCCGTGATTATGTAATTTAATTGACAGGTTGAGTCCAACAATAAAATAAGATCGAAATTGTAAATTTGGCCTGAGAACCAGAAAAACAATTTCATAAATAATAGTTCTCCAGGAGTCACTAAATAATCAGAGAGAGTGATAATAAAGGCAACGCTTTAAGTCCGTTTGTATTATACTAATTGCTAAGTAGACGTGTTAATTCCGGACCCTGTTTATGGATCAAATTTTCAAACACGACACGAAATTCCCGTGAGAGCAAAAAATATTTTCTCCAAGTCTTCCGGGATGTAATAAATCACTTATATGTACGAGTATGACGAGTATATTTATTTACTTTACTGTAGATAACAAAACAGTTCGGGTGGACCTGGACCCCAATCAACAAGCGTCTCCAGTCAGCTCGATTTTATGCTAGCTGCCTCCAGTCTTATACACGAAGATGACTGAGGATCCTTTTCACTTGTGTGCGGCACCTTACTTGACGTCTTCCTTTCCTCCCTGGGCGGGAGCGTTCATGTCCATTCGCTCTACATGTCCTAGCCATCTTAGGCGAAGAATTTGAGTTTTTCTGACTATGTCGATGTTGCTGTATAACCGGTATAGTTCGTTATTGTATTTTCTCCAGAAGAATTTTTCTATCGAAACAACCAAGGGTGTTTCCATGCCCCTTTTATGACACCCATGCCTCAGCACTATAAACCAGAACTGAGGCGATGAGGGTCTTATATAAAGTTACCATAGTTGTCCATGAGAGGACTTTGCTACACAATTACCTTCTTAGCCCAAAGAAACAGAGGTTGACAAAAGTGATTCTCCGCCTGATCTTTATGCTGGTGACATTATTCGAATTTACAGCGGAGCCTAGGTAGGCAAAGTCTTTAACTACCTCAAACTTGTAGCTGTCTATTGTGACGTTCTGACCAAGTCGCTTATTGTTGAATATCCTTTTCTGATGACAGCATGTATTTTGTTTTGCCCTTAACCGTTAAACCTATTTTACCTGCTTCTGTTTTAGCCTACTGCGATATGTATTATAAATGCTAGTTCGGCAAGTCACAGTCGATGAATACCACGAGAAGACAGTCAATAGTTTCTCAACCAATCACTTGTCTGGATAAAAATGTAACTTACTTGCTAGTCACTTCCATAATGAGAAACAGTCCAACCTACTTTGTACATACAAAACAGTTTATTTTAATACCACGAGTCACATCAACTAAGGGCACCAATACCCTGCAATTTGCTCATTACTCTTTTGATTATTTCTATATTGGAAGAACTTAGTTGCCCAAGCTGAGCAATTGATTGCAACTTATCTACGTTATTCTCTAAAGATTCAAGTACAACCATGACATCTGTCTTCATTCTTTTATTTACATGCATTTCTTCTTGAACGGAACAGACGTGAGTCAGTTTAACTTTCTCCATTGATCTGTTTTTTAGTATTTCCTGTAATAAAATTCCACTTTTTTCTTGGTCTATTTTTTCCCCTGTTGTTCTTTCTATATTTCCAAAGTGTCTAGTAAGTTCGTCACTTTCAACGATTTTCAATATCTCCTCGGAATGTTTCTCCAGGCGAGGGTTTTTTGAGACTCTTCTCAGAAATCTAATTAAAGACATTTTTGCTGAGTGATCTTTAAAAGTAGACAGCTCCATGCTCAGTCCAGTAAGAATTTTAAGAATCCTGCTATCATCTATGGACTCTAGTTTCGGGGCAATGAAATCTAAAATACTTTGAACGAGTAAGGTGAACTTTTTGCTTTTCATGGCAATTTCCAGGTACTGCAGCAACATTTCAATCGCTTTGTCATTTCGAAATGCAACCGGTGTTAGGAGTTTTAAGTCCTTAACCTGTAAAAAAAATTGTATAAGCTAAAAATAGACTAGTGACAATAATTATTGCTTGATTTACAATCGTGTAAAAGTTATCAACTGCCATTTCGTTGGAGCATTCCTTCAGCAAACGTATAAGTTCCTTTACAAAGTGCTGGATGATGGATTGTCGGACAGGGCTGTTTGGGATTGAATCCAAACCAATTGTGAGTAAGAACCTATCGTGGCTTAAGGCACATGCATTGAATTTATTCCAAATTTCAGCCTTTTCTTGATTATTAAGAAATGCATATAGATTCTTTAAAAGAATCTCCACATAGAGAGCCGGCAGCCGATTGGAAAATTTAGCAAAATGTTCATTTATGTCTCTCCAAAATTTGAAATATGTTAACCTGGTTGGATGGGTCGAAGACCTTTAATAAACAAATATTAGAAATCTCATCATGCAATGTGAATTATGAGAACATACCTGAAAATTGTGCACCATATATCAATGGCTATTAGCGCTAAAACAATGTCGTCCTGTAGCACACTATTAACGAGTGCTTTAGCAACTTGGTCTTGATGAGAGTGGATTTGAAACGCACTAAGTGTTTCAATAAACTGATTGTATGTTGATGTAGATAACAACAGATGAGTACCTATGACAAAGAAAATAATATGTACATACAAGCCTCATGTATTTGCATTGATTTGGTATCTGCAGATGCTTCCCAATTTGTTCCCTTTTTTATTTATTAATGTTAGTTTAAGTATCAGGATTGGTTCTTTTTTTATGTATATTCATTGTGAAGTCCATTGTGGATGTTTCTTAAAACGTGGAAATTATACTTTGCACCTAAACTCTTAATCAACTCCTGAGCTCACTAATCACCTAGCTGCTTTGAAAACTTGCACAACGAACAATCAGGTATCTGACCACTCTCTTGGAAATACCATTATTCCAGGGCTCTGTCTTTTAAGCGGCGGAAGTTTGAATAATCACCTTTTCTAAGGCAGACCATTTTCATGGAAATCTTTCAGTCGTTTCATTGACCGGTATGCCTCAGAGTTTACAATTGTCCTGTTAGACAAAATCTGCCAGGTCTTTGCGACGACTTTTGACAAGCTTCGAACTTATTTCGTCAGCAGAAATTCTTAGCCGCTTGGTTGTCTCGTTTTATTGCTATCAATTAGAATAGTTAGATGAATTCTCAACCCCACAGCACTACTTAAAAAAGATATCTAATCAAAAGTGAAATAAGAATGGTAAACATATGGACAAGAAGCTAATTATTTGTTTCATTATTTTAATGCAACTCCAAGCCTTTCTATTTTGAGTTCAAGAATCCCACTACTAATTGTTGAACCAATGCGTTCAGAACCATGACCATGACCATACTTGACAAAGACTGAAGCTGACTGGAGTGGCACCCATTTTCGCAGATATTCCTCCACTGTAAACACAAATTTAAAATATTTTGTTCGAAAACTAGATTTTTCAAAGCTCTTTTCAACGATATACATCACATTGCGTGCTTTACATGATTTTTGCAAAAGTCGTGCATATATCTTTCATAGTTTATGATAACGTGATCATATTTCTTTTAGTAAAATACAGGGTTTTCCTGTGAAAGCGAAGTGGATTACAAGCTAAATCGAAAAAAATATACAGTACATATTTATTTAACGCTAATAGATATTTTTAGTGGTCAATTAAACAATTAGACGACCAGCAATATATGTTAGCAACAAAAATAATTATCCAGCAGAAAAATAAATCATCCGCATGTAAAAAGTTCCAATCAGCAAAAAGTCACTTTCCGATCAGCAGAAAATAATTTTATATAATTAATTTTAGCTGAAAAAATATTTTTTTCAATTCATCTTTCATTTTTCTTGCTAATTGTGTACTTTTTCTATCAATTTTGGTTTTTAGTTTTTGCAGATAGAAAAACTATTAAATTGCTGATCAAATAATTTTATTTTGCTGGTCAAAAATGACAGCCTTTATTTATTGAAAGACCATTTAAAATTAACTTGAAAAATCAATTTAGAGTAAAGGAACAATTAATCTGATTTGGTGTCTATTCCTTTTTTTTATATAATTTCCTGTTTGTCCAGCTTTTTAGAGCACAGCTGGCTCTGTCTTAAGATGGATGTAGAAGTCTAGGCCGAGTACCGCTTATTATATTTGCATGAATTTGAGAGCCCTAACTTGAAGATAAACAAAGAAATCGGTGTATAAGTGCATTACATTTCTATTCATGAATAACAATGTTAGCAGATTTATTTGCCATACATCAGGTTTATCATGGCACATTTGTTGAATACAGCGTATTTCTGTAAAATACAGGCCATACATAGAAGGTTGTGATGGATAGATAGGCAGACGCGCTAGCGAAAGCCACAGGGTTCCGAGGTTTATTTACGGAACCCTGAAAATAACACGTAACACAGCGCAGAGATCGAGTAAAGAATCACTAAGAATACAATTAAACAGCAAGGTTATTTCATCGAAAACCAGGTGACTTTATATAAGATCATCAACCCCAAACAAAATTCTTCCAGTGAGTTTCGGTCCCATTTGTGTCGACGCTGTATGGTGAAGGCTTCAAATTAAATAGAAGACGAAACCATCGATAGAGTAAACAGCCGATGGATTCATCGGGAAACATGCGCAACGGCCAGGGCGCTATGGCCGGCCTTTAGCAAGAAGAGATCAACCCCTCTGGTAAAACTTAGTCGTTATAATACACAGGTCGTTTCTGGAATAATTACTGGTCATTGTGCCATTGGAGTTCACGCGGTTCGTCACCTGCTGTGTGATTGTCCTGCCCTATCCATCATAAGAATGAGGACTCTTTCGGAAGTTACTTCTTCTCGGATTTGGAGGACTTAGGTAACATAGAGCTTACGGACCTCCTGAGATTTATATCATTATCTGGGTGGTTCTAACAGCGGACTTCTTAACGTTTCCAGGGTTAAACGATTGGGCACAATGGACCCGAATTTGTTGGTCTAAGTGAGCAGTGACTCTATTTGTCACAAAGCACCCATCTACCTAACCTAACCTAAGGCTTCAAATTAATAGCTTAAGATAGCTATGACAGGTACTGCTAATGGACATCAACGCTTTGGCCGCGGATCCATCCATTAGGGACAACCTCATAATGTGGCACACACGCGGAAAGGGACTTCCTCCAAATCCTAAGGGCTTCATTTCAACAATGAATAGAGGATTTATTTCTTAATAATTGTAAAGAACCTCAAAATGATGAACCTAAAATGTACTTACACTTTGAACTTTTCTGCAATGCGGCACACAAAACCTGAGGATCCAAGCATTCAGTTTCCTTTCTCCTAATGGACAGTTTAATTATTTCCAATAGGATTTCATAAAATGACTCCTCGAAGTGATCGCTTAGTAAAAGCTAAAATTAAAATAGTAAAGTTTACATTTCGTCTTAACAATTGTCAACCGAACTTACTTTAAAAAACAAATCATTTCTGTAAGCAAAAGGAATTAACTCTTTAAAATCTTTCATAATGTATTCCATGATCGCTTTGTGAACAGACGTGTTGACAATGTATGCAGGAGGGCTGTATTCAGAATCATTTATTATAAGTATATATTTTCTACTCTGCGGACTATGTTTAACTTACGTTAATACCAGTGCCAATGTGTTAAGAAGATCTTCACAAATTGGAAATGGTACATGACGGTAATCTGTTGTAATCTTTTGTAAAACTCTTAAATAGAAATTCGTAACTTTAAGGAACTTTTCAATTTGCTGAATTGGTTCACTGATGGAGTTCTGTAATGGATATTCTTCAGTAACAATCAAAAAAGTTACAAAGATTATTACAAACCTCCTTGAAGACAGTCTGTACATTTCTACTGATCTCATTGATTAGGAATGACATCGGCCTTTTAAGCCAAGCAACGTCTTCGGGCGAGCTATTCTCAGACAGTATCTGATTAGCATTTTGTGATGCCAACCTTGATATACTTTTCCATGTATCAACAGTAGTTTTTATATCCAATTTGGGTGTCAGCTCTCCAATAGCGCATAAATGTGAAATCACTGTAAGCAAGTTAATTCGATTTTTTTTAAAGTAAATTTCTGAACAAAAAGAACTTACAATTGTTGAATAACGGCTGACTGTCATTGTTGAAATAAAATTTCCCCAGATTTTCCGAAACAATACCCAACAGCAGTCTCTGTAAAGCTAGTGATTTCTCCACGAGTTTATTAATAAAAACCTGATTAATTTGTCTGAAAAAAAGTTTCATATTTGCAACTAGGCCAGGAATGTTTGATGAAATTTAGTTCAAAACTCGGGAAAAATAATGTATGGCTAAAAATGTCGAAATAGCTCTTCCCATTTGGCGGCACTACACTTTTTTTCTGACAAAATTACCTAATGTGAAAATTGGCTGGAAATTTGATAATGAATGAATTTAACTTTAGGTCCGTGCATGGGACGTTGAACAATTTAAGTGTTCGATTTTTACTGGAACGGAGTTTGATGAAGTTTGATCAAAAATGTTAGTATGGTTTATACCGAGATAACCCTGCGGTAGGACCCAACAGGTGCTCTTTAGTGCTCCTGCACCTTCTTCCTCTCGACCTTCATATTAAAAACAACGCCTGCAAAACCCTAAGGGTATTGCAATATCCTAGATTCCCTGAATTAGTTGCGTTTTCCACAGATTATATCACCCCCACACTGAACTTCAAGGGAAATTTCAATATATAAGTCAGCCCAAAGGCGAAATGTAAGAACGGTGAGGTGGTGAGAGATTTCGACATAGCAGTCTATACCGACGTCTCAAAAATGAACTGCGATGTCAGTGTGGGTGTCTACTTAGACTCCCGGATTCTGCCAGTGTCTTTCAGACAGAGCTACTGACAATCCGTGAAGAATGCCGGTTGTTTAAGCATCTTGCTTAAACAACCGGCATTCTTCAACGCGACAAGCAAAACATCGCCTTTTTGTACAGCCATATCGCTATAAACGCCATAAATGTTGTCACTGTATTCTCAAAACTAGTAGAAGAATGTGTGAAGTAGCTAGCAAGTTTGAACGATCGGGTCAGTATTAGTCTGTTCTAGGTTCCAGATCACAGCAACATTAAGAGAAACGAACGCGTCGACGAACTGCCCAGACGAGGCTCAGTTCTCCCCAATTTACATGTTGTCAAAGAAAAATATATCCTCACAGATCCTACTGAAGGCCAACCTCAGATGGAGTAGTCTAACCAACAGCGCCGTATAAATAAAGATTTGGCCTTAATTTAATAGGGACACGGATAGATATAGCCGAAATAAAGGCGATTAGCTCGGGCCACTGGCTAATCGTAGACCATGCAGCCAAACTAGGTACCCTAAACAACACAAACTGTTGCAGTTGTAAGGACACGACCGCGAAAGAAACCCTCTCCCATTTTATTTGCAACTAACCGGCACTAGCTAGGCCCAGCCAACGTGCATTAGGCAACTCATTTTTCAATTCACTCGAAGAGATCTCCGGAAAAGGGATACGAGAAATGATTCTATTCTTAAATTCCATATGATGGATTTAGGAACCCCTGATTTCCCAACAACACATCTCTGTAATTAGGTTCCTTTAAATTACCACTTCTACCTACCTATCATACCTAGATAACTGCGTCGGAATATCATTCAATTCAAATGTAGTGGGGGTAAAATATAGGGGCTTTCAAATCGTCCCTGTAACACAGTTAAGACAAGAACCTCTGGACAGATTTTGATGAAATTTGGTTTGTAAGTCTGATTTGAAGTATCACATCTCAAAACCATTAAAATCTAATAAAGTGGGGGTAGGACATAAGCTAGTATTCAGCTTAGTAATTATTATTTACTCAACTTTTGCACATTGTATCTCGTTTTTTTTATGTAACAATTCCCTAAGAAGTTTCGTAATGTGCGTGTTTCTTATCGCTATCTCCGGAAGCCCAGGGATTATCTAGAAATTTATAATTTTGAGTACTCTTAGTAAGGAAGTGGGCGCCGTAGCTCGTGGTTAAGATCGCAATCGCTAAGCGGGAGAATCAAGGTTCAAAACCAAGAAAACACAAAATTGTTTTCTTACGGTCCCACCTCTTGCGAACGTCTGACAAACATCCGAGAGTAATATTGTCATGAGAAAATTCTCTCAATAGAAAAAATTGCCGTTCGGAAACGGCATAATACTGTAGAATTTTAATATGTCTGTACGTCTTCTCTCATATCCCTAAAGAAGTTCTCGGATGACCTAAACAACTTAAACTTAGCAGACTTATAGAATGATCACGCGGAATAATATAGAATGACTCAATATTTGATTTTCGAAGTATATGGTGTTGCATAGCACATTTTTTACATTTCCATATATACAATTTTCCAATGTGTGTTTTCAGAATCTTCCCTGCAAACATTTTTTACCTTTGCATAACTTCCTAAACCCCTCGAAAATACTGTGGATGACCTAGGAAGCTGAAACTTTTACAAATATCAGGTTGGGTTGGCTTACTACCTTTAGCTTAGTACGCTGTCCCAAAAGGCAAGAATGGCAAACCATCTTATTGTTAAATGCACAGGACATCCTAATCTACACTGATGGGTCTAAAATGAAAATAGGAACTGAAGCAGGAGTATTCTGCGAACCATTACATATTATTGTAAAGACTGATACAAATAGTGTCTTTCAAGCTGAAATCTTGGCCAATGATAGAGCAGCTTTGACAATCCGAACAAAGAAAATAAACCCATCTCGGATTACAATTGGTGTGGACAGTCAGGCAGCAATCAAGACACTGGACAATGAGACAATAAGATCTAGGTCAGTATGTAAATGTGGTCAATCTCTGCTGGGTTCCCGAACATATTGATATAGAAGGGAATGAGATAGCAGACGAACTAGCCAGAAAAGGATCAGCACTAGGTACAGAGCATATACACACAAATAAACATCCCTATTGGTGTAATGAAAGAGAATATAAACCTTAGGACCAGGGAACGAACCAACAATGCTTGGTTATCAAGAGGGGATTGATATATCCTGCAGCCAATGGCCACAATTAAATGAGGGCAGAACCAAATGCTTACTAGCTATGAGAAAAATTAAATCCGCATCTCGATAGGTGTACTGACGGGACATTGTGCAATGGTCAAAAGACTCGGCATAAACTCCCCAAACGAAACGAAATTTTCACGTAGAATTCAAATTTCAAACGAAACGGTAACGAATTAGAGTGCACGACTGAGTCTTACGTACTTGCACCCATATAAAACGATGTTTCAAAATAGGTCATTGTTACAGTACCGTTTACTTTGGGATTAGAATGAAAATTCCGATTTCGCCATCCCACAGGCCCCAGATATGAAGTTTGAAGTTGAGTCATTTATGCTGCAGTTGGCCATACATGCACACAGATCTACAGGCAGACATAATTGAGAGTAATGTCAAGTTTGATAAAAATCTCAATATCTAACATTTTTAGCAAATGAATACTTACCTATAAGGGCAAGTATTCGTTTCTTAAAAATGCAAGTAAAAAGAATTGTTGATGTGATGGACAATACAGTGCGTCTTGCTAGGAATACCTTTTTTGCCGTTCAAGAGGATTTCCGAAGCCTTAATGTTGCTTTATCTGTCATTTACCTCCCATAGACAGCAACAGGAAGCAAGTGGAACATTGTCTACAGCGCACGGGTAGGAGTTGTGTTTTAGGCATCCGTTATACGGACGCAAGATAACCTCTGAATTTTGCCTAGAAGATCAGTGCTACTTTTTCTTGTCCAGTGCTCTCCACCAGACTAGTGCTCTGTACATCAGGGTGAGCCTCACTATTGCCGTATAGATCCAGTGGACTACTTTAGGGTGAAGGCCCCATTTTGAACACAAAGCCCTTCAACAGGAGTAAAGGGCAATATGTATCTGTTTTTTCTTAGAAAATCGCAGTCAAACTGCAAAGTCCGGGACAGTCTGTTCGGGATAGTTCATTCGTAAATTCTAATCTTTATACCGTAACGCCGTTCCATCATCCACACCCTATGGACCCGTCCAGCAGCCTGCAGCTCGGCTTTCGCAGAGTTCCTCATAATCCCCGACATGAAAATTTCCAGCCATACCTTATTTTTTCCGAGGTGAAAACCTAAAATTTTTAGCCTAAATTGGATACATACTTAGAAAGAACAACCAAGTAATTGTTTATAACCAAAAGACCAAAGCACAGAAACTCCGTGATCTCATTTGTGCCAAATTTTTTAGCCAAAGAACGAATCCAAGTAAAAAGTTCCACTGAACACTTGAGGAACGTGATTAGTTTATCATTTTGCGCTTCGCTTACACATTCTGTGCATTCATTTAACAACTGAAAACAATAAATTAATAATTATTTCAGTGAAATGTTATCATTTACCTCCTCTATTGCTGCAGAGAACAGGTTCAACAATTGATTCAAATCTGCATCGGTAATTGCTGTTGGTCCATAGCGTGGAAATAAAGATATCGCCCAAGACTTGTATATCTCACAATCGACAACTTTTCCGGCTTTATAAGCATCGTATTAGCTTGAGTTAAGGCGGTCTATAACTTTTTTGATTGGACTTTGAAAGGAAATATTAAGACAGGCTTTGAAAAGGATATGATAGTCACTTTCACAGCTCGGCATGGAGGGATTGTTTCGTTTAGACTGCCAGCGGAGAAATCTGTTAGATCTGTGAAATTTAATGCTATAGTTTGGGTACTCATATTTGAAAAGTATTTTCTAGTGAGAAATAAATAAATAGAATAGAATTTAAATTCAAAAATAAACAAATGAAAAGCCCGCTCAAAGAAAATAGCGATTTGACAGTAATGGGCTTGTCAAAATGTTGGAAACAACCTTGCATATTTTTAGGATGCCCATAGAAATGCTGCCAATGTCTTATATTTAAGTCCACAATGATACAAGGTATCAGGAGGGGGTTCTGTATTTAAACGTGGAAATAATGGACAACTGGAGGCAAAACCTGGCGCGGCAAAATTAAGAATCGAGTTAATAATACAGATTCTTATTGATTTCAAATTGATCATGTATTATCGAACCAGGAAAACTGAAAAACCAGTGGAAAATAAGTATTAATATATGGGATAGATATAACAAGTCTGTTTCCTTTCTGCACTCAAATTCGTAAGATCACAAATCTCGGAGAAAGGTGGAAATTACGAAAAAGTTAGGGATCGCATTGAACAACAAAAGCTGTGCATGAGGGAAATGTCAGGAACATATGCATGTGAGGAACCCCCAATTTACATACGCGGGAATGTCTTCGGATAACATTTTATGCTCATTTGTGTCTATTTTTACTTCCATCTATAAGGGTTTTTGGTTTTTCTATTTACTTATTTCTTGCATAAATTTCAATCGATTTAACACCAAATAAACACAAAAATTACTTAATAAGCATTCTGAAATTTACATCTGAGTGATTTGACAGTTTAGCCACAGAAAGTTATTGGTCCACAATTTCTTAAGTTTTTCCATTCAGAGGACATGTTTTATTCTCCCGTTGTTTTTCTTTTTTACGATTTTATTGGGTTACAGAATGGAGGTGGAATAGGAAAGAATTACTCTAATTACTTTGTCCCATTGTCGTTGTGCAATTAAAAAACTATTCATCAATATACTCGTATGTAGAAGTTAACAAACTAGAATGTGTGATATATTGCTTACAGTAAATAATAATAACAATAAAAAGTAAATAAAAAATCCAATGTTAATTATTCTAAAGAATAACTTTTCTTCAAATGTGACTGCATCGGATATATTTCGACAAAACAATATATTAATTAACATATAACACTTTCTGCTGACTTATATAATAACTTTTTAATTGAAGAATTAGTGTTTGCATTTCGCATTACATCCAGCTTTTCTTATGGGAATCTCGTACACATGTCAGATTCCATACTGTTTAACTAAGTACTAAAAAAAAAAAACGTTATTAGTACTTAAATCTTCGGTTTTCCAAATCGAGCAATGGGCGTAAAGCAAAGTCGAGTGCATAAGACAAATTTCCATTGAACCTGTGCTCTCGGCGCCGTGAGATTTACAATCAAAATCATATAAGGTAGAGTTAACAATATATTCAATCAAATTTAAGAAATTTTTCGGAACGCTTAGGCAATAAGCATAAAACGGATAATTTATTTATTCAATGCAGTAAACATAATTTCCGATTTCTGGTTTCATTTTATGATTTTTAATCAATATTGACAATCTCACTTCAAAAACACCGACGCAAAGATGTCAATGCGAGCGCAACGTAGAACGCTGCGCTGACATTACTCAATTTATACTTTAGTCAATCATTTGTATATACATAAGTGTTTGTATTTATGTCGGCGCACTTTGTGCTCGGCTTTGCTTTACACCCGATGTTGTAGGAAAGCGAACCAATTAGCAATGGCGAATGCAGTCAGCTATATTGATATTCTAAATGAAATGTAAATAAAACATAGTTACTCTTCAAATTTCGGTTTATGAACTGATTTTCCACATATAGTTTTCTATAATCTAAGACATCCCGTACTCGTATACTCGTATGTTTAGAGCTATCCAATTTTCTGTCTTGCCTATCATAGAAGGAATTAACCTTAATTATGCTATGAGCAATATTGTCCGGGACCCCGTTGCCTGGCAGAGCCTTCCTTGTAGTAAGGTCATAGTTGAAACGCCTTTCCTGAAAGAAGTATATTTCCTACTTAAAAGATAGTACAGTAGTATATTAGGAAGGTTCAGTTTTTTTTTTTAAATATATGAAGTTGAAGTTAAACTTATCCAACTTTCCACATACAACATACATATAGCGTTTTCGGCAATCTCAAAAGATACTTTAAAAAAATATATTTGCAACCGCTCCACTTCCTCATACTTGTCACAACCCCAAATCTGAACAGCATAGCACATGACTGACATAGTTTATAGTTTGAACTATTTTTTTCGCTTTGGTTGTGTTGACTCTGAGGTTCCAAAGGGTATTGTTCCAGCTTATTTATCATTAGTTGAGGCATATGTGGTGTTTCAATGTCGATGATGTCGTCGGCATTTAACAGAGCTTTGATCACGAGGTTTGCAGGTCATTGAAGAATAAAGAGAATAACATATCAATCTGATAGAGATCTGATAGAGATTCCTTGTCACTCTAATTAAGTTACTTCTGTCGAGGCCTTGGAAAACTTCTAACTTTTTTGATGAAACACTCAAATAGCTGAGCTTAAACAAGAGCACTCTTCTGAACCCATCGTTGCCCTGAAATTGTTCCCTGTATTTAGTTGTTTGCTGTTGAGTAAATTGCTCCGATTCCTACCGGGAGTTCGATTAATAGTCCTTCGGATTTGAGTCAAGTCAACAAAGACGGCGAAGCAGTGCACTCGAAAATAATTCCAGCAAGGCATTTGGGAAAGAAATCACTCTGTAGTTGCCAGCTTTTTTACCAGTGTCATTTCTGTTTGATTGTTACCTCGCGCACATATGTACGTATATACATATATGGTACAGGGCTGCGAAATGTGAGTTTAGCAAATTGCACTTACATGTAGACAAGGATAGTTTCTATGAGAATGGTAAAAAATGCACTCCGGAATAAATGGAATAAATTGGTTGTCAAATAAAAGCACAAACTGACAAGATTGTGTTTGGTTGGCAACGATAATGTTACATAAGTAATTATTACCTTTGTTTTCAATGAAATAAAATTAATTAAACGTAGTGCAACTAACTATATAGTCAGGGCTTAACCCAAGTTGAAGGCAATTAGAGCGTTATGCACTGAGTAGTCAGGATATAAATAGTGGTTTAACTTGCTCAGTACAATTATACTTGAAAATAGCATTTATTACTAACAATTTGTGGAACTTGGGACTTGGTGGAGTTTGGTATCAAAAAATATATATTCAAAGTCTTCACGTTTATGACAATGGCGTACTTCTCCACCCTCCTTTTACTAGGCGAGATATAATATTTTCACTAATAACTCCTTTCATGGACCTTTAGAGAAAAGTGTAATAAGACAAATGTTGAACCAAATTAGATTTCCTACTCAAGTACTTTTAGTCTGTATATAAATATTTTTATTTAATTCGTAAATTCAAAAATTAAAAACTAGTTTTTTTTTTTTTTTTTTAAATAAATAATTTTTCTTGAATTCCGAGAAACACAAACCTGAAACTCTCCACACTTGTAGCTTTCATTTCGAGTAATATACTCCAATATTCTAAACTCTTCAATGTGTTACCACACTCTGTTTTTCATACAACCCACAACTGTTCAAAACCAATGAGCACAAGTACCTCTCGTCATTCCTTTCCACTTTTTCTCCCACTCTTGCTGTATATCAAACATTTTAAGGTAGCTCAAAAAAATTTGTGCACCAGAGTAATTACAAAATGTTAAGTCAAAATTTCCTTTAGTTAACTCAGACGCTTAGGCAGCCTTTAATGTTGTAGTTCTTTCTTCTACCAAAATCTTTGTTAGAATGAAACAATATAAAGCAAATTTAGACAGTGAGTCACAGATGTCGACCACTTAATTCAATCAGGTAGGCTATAGCATTCGTTTTTCTAGCATGGACTTTACAACATTTAATCTTTCCTTCAAACTTGATTGCTTTCCTAAGTGTATTCAAATTGGTCGAGATGATTGGAAAATCATCGTCAATTTTATGAACAAAATTGTTGAGATCTTTAGTGAACAGAATGAATTTGTGTATAAAAAATCTCTTAATCATATTATTCATAAAATGCATCGTTTTCGATTTAGAGCCGCAAGAAGTTAATGATTATCCTAAAAATGTAAATGGGAACATATTTTTTCTGCAGCTTTTTTTGATTTTTCTCCGAGCTTGGTAAAGCAAAGAAAGGAACAATATATTTTTGAAATCAGAGTATCGTCACCTTTCATTTTGTACCCATATTGTATTTATACAGAAAAAATATTTTGTTTTCCTTTTACTCTAACCTCCAAAACTTTTTTGTTTTTCACTTTTCCAAAATTTTATTTCAGATCTGTGGGTTAATAGAACTGAACTTGCGTCTAAATTTCAATCCTCTACGTCTAACGGTTCAAAAGTTATGAGGCTGTCACAGACAGACAATTGATTCTTATTTTAAGGGTTCCGTTCTTACTTGTTGTTACCTTGTAAATACCGGAACCATGTAATATTATTAAATCAATAAACTAACACTTGAATTATTATATAGGGCAAATGTCAGTGTGAGTTTACTATAATTAAAATCAAAAATGCTAGATACATGATTTTTATTATGTAGCATTCTGGCCAGAGGTCGTACGAGTACTACTTAGTACATTGTACAAGGTCAGTACAATTGTTGGCAAGTCAAAATATTGGTACCGACCTTAGATGGCGAGGAGTCGTAATGAATGGTATCTATTGAAGCAGCACAGGACAATCAATACTCCATGCTAACAATTGATCTTGGCACTTTCAGAGCGTAGCCCAAACCCCGTAGGGCAAATCTGATAAACAGATCCATCAAACAGCTTTTATTCTCTGAATGTGAACTTGATATTATGCAGACAAAACTTGACATACTCAAGGAGTAGTCTAATAAGATTATATAGGCGGAGTTGATGACGTGTGAGTTTCAAGATTCATTGGAACAACGTGTGATAAAGTCAAGTGCAGAGTTAGAACTATTTTTATAAAAAAAAAAAAAATGAGAACAGACATTGAATTCACTATCGCAGATAACACCCAAGTCACTAGTTAGTTAGAGGTTACTGTTCCAACAGACTTATTACTGATAAAATAGTATCTCGGTGATTGGGGAGGACTTTTACGAGAGTAGGTGTCTAGTGGCTCGATATTTATTTTATTCAAAACAAATTAAAAAAAATTCTTTAGTCAGAGAGAGTTGGCGTATCATATGCGTTTAATTCCTTAATGACTGATTCAACATAATTTATAGTCAAAATAAAGATCATGTGTCTCAGACGGCTGCCCTATGGTACTCTGGGGGTCGTATTATTTGGGTTTGATCACAACATCAACTTCCTTTCCTTCCCCAAAGCACATAATATCAAATAAACTCGCTTAGTAACAGTGAAGATAATCGTGTTGAACACAATGCTTTTAAGGAGCTTAGGTATAAGTACTTCGCAATGTGTCTAAAGTTGGAAATATTACTTTGCAGTCCATTTTGTAAGCGGGGATGATATACGAGTCTTTCCAATAATTTAGGGAAATCGCCAGTAGAAATAGATAGTTGGAATAGGGCAGAGCAAAATTTCACCAAAATCATTTGAGTCATATCCAAGATGTTACGAATTTTAACAAACCGTTAATAAGTAAAGTAGCGTGATATGAATATTTTCCAAAAACTTTGTACGTCATTTAGTGACGTAAATATGTTCAAATATTATTTTTTTTTTCTTTGATTTTTCAAAATCGGCCATTTTGGGTTAGAATTAAAATTCCAATTTCGCCTCGAAATGTGTTTGATTTGAAGTAAATTCGTCCAATCGTTTAGGCTGGAGTCGTACGTACACCCATATAGACAAACAGACACATATAGACATAGAACTGATGTGTAACGGAAAGTCTGTTGGATGAATTTGGTTAATTTACCGACTGTATGAAATTTGAGAGTTATGTTTAAGTATGCGTGTGACTAAAATATTTTTTTTTTAATTACGTAAGACGTACATACATATGCAGATGTAGATTTTGGTGGCACTTTTGTGGTCGGCCGCCTAACTAGCCTACGTTATAATACACCACTGTTTGTAATAACAACGCCTGCGTGCCATCTTGTTCGGAGTTATGGGATGCATTTTAGCCTTTTCCAACTCATTGCCAAAGATCTTGATTCCTCCTCGTCTGTTCTGCGCCACGTTTGCTAAGATCTACCCGATTTTCTCACTGACTGGGTAAGTGACGTATTTTGCATGACGTATTTTGCAATGGAGTTATCTTGGCGCTGTAAGATATGGCGATCCATTGCATGGCGGTGTATGTAGGCCTTGATACCATAAACTCTAGAAGAGGAAGGGATTTACTTCAAACTTACCTAACCCAACACAAACTTTTCAAAGAAATACATTATTTAAAAAAGTTGTTCTTATTTTAATGTTTTCAGTTTTAGTAAAAAATAAATAAATAGCATTTATTCAACCACATCGTCCTTTTAAATTACAGTGGCAAGATTCCAGCGATCATTGTGTGATTCCTGGCACGAGCTTTGTCTTCAAAGAAACTCTGGTACGCTCGCGCCGTCTCTTCTTCCGGTATAAGGATACCTAAGTAGCATTGGGAGCATTTAATAAACTTCTCTTAGAAGAGATATCATTACTTACCCGCAAAACTTGCCGAAACGAAACACACAATGCTTCCCACAACAAATGCTCTAAACGCCACAGAGGTTATTAAGTTTCGTCTCGATGGTGCCATGGCTGACAATGAACCAATCAAAATGCCCAACGAACTAGGATTAGCAAATCCACAAATAGCAAATGTAGCTATGCCAGCACTTCGGGCCTGAAAACATAATAACTCAAAATTTGCTCTAAGTTTTGGTCAAGAAATTAACTTACATCTAGTTCTTTGTTAGACATGTACTCGCCTAGTCGCTCATACGCAACAAACTCATTTATTACCGTCTTTGTTGCCACTACTTTGGCGACAATATCACAATACTTCCATGGCACACCCATTCCCCACGCCAGGGGAATAAACAATTTTGAAAAAATCCACTCAAAGTCGATAGAATTCCATCCAATAAGATATCCAAACCAGTTGACAATGGCATTGAGGAAAGCAATAAATGCTACAAAAGCCACAATGTTGGCAATGATTCCTAGAATGATAGGAATCGCTTGACTGGCACCATTTGAAGCGGCATCCAACAATGATGTATCTTCTCTGGAAAGTCAAATGTATCTTGTTAGACATTGCAAAAGTCCAGATCTCTCTATGGCTTACGATTTTTCCAATTGCATGGTCTTAGACGACGTCTTACTCTTCTCAGTCTCGGGCATGTACAATTTCGAAATAGCCAAAGTTGCCGGTGCAGCCATGACACTCGAAGTGATTAAATGTGCTGGCGATGCTCCGAATGACATATAAGCAGCCAATACCGTTCCCGAGACAGTCGCGAACCCAGATACCATGATGGAATGCATTTCAGATCCCGTCAGATGTTTAATATAAGGTCGAATTAGTAGCGGGCTCTCCGACATACCCAGGAAAATATTTGCAGCTGCAGTGACACTTTCACAAATTGTCGTTCCGAGAATTTGTTGCAGAATCCAGCCCAGCTTTAAGACAATCCATTGCATGGTACCCATATAGTATAACATAGAGATGAAGAAACTAAAGAAGAATATGACTGGAAGAATGGCGAATGCAAATACTGCTTCGTCTACCATTAAGTCGCCGAAAACGAAACGGTTGCCGTCCTCGACAAAGCCCAAGAATATTGCAACCTTATCCCCCAAGCATTGGAAAATATTCCTTCCCACTGCCCAACGGATGCAAATCACTCCCAAAATGAACTGACATGTAATGCCAGTGATTACGGTCCTCCATGGAATATCCTTACGCGATGTGGAGAAAATATATCCGGCCAAAATAAAAAAGATTGGCGCTGTAATTCCCGATACCTTTTCCGGTTTATCTCTAGTCTCGAAGTACAAGTATATCGCCAGTGCTACAAGCAGAATAACTATCATCGCAGCTGAAACTAATCTAAAACAAGAAAAAGATTATAATATGTTATTGATTGCTTCAGAATGGCAGAAAAAGTAAGCTCACCTCGTTCGACTAAACTGCATCCACCATTTACCGAAGGGCTGCAATGCACTCTGGTGAAATCTTCGTCCTAGCTTTGGCTTCAACACAAAGTAATAGAATAGCCCAAAGTATACGAAACAGATCATCAAGACTAGCATTCCATAACCACTGCAAAACTGCATTGGGCATTGGACATGACATCGTCCGTCGGCAGGGTACTCTTGCCCGTCGGTATGACTCCTGTTTTGAACTAGAAATATGTTACAAGCTTTACATTCCACCCTTATAATGACTTATGAAGTCATCAACTTACCAACCACCGCATAGAAATACGTGGCGTATCCAAAAAAGCAACCGACCGCGATGTGAATAAGAGAATAAAAAACGATTTTCACTTCTGTCATGTATTTGAAGGGTTCTTTTGGAGGCTGCGACGGGTCTGTGATCCCATTTTCAAATTGAAACTCCTTGGAGTTATTCTCTGTCTAAAATTGGGGAAAAATTACTGACACTTGAATGCCACGGCATTACTTAAAGATCAACAAATATGAGTATGTCTTACAGTTGTGAATACTGTGGTTTGATGGTCATCAATGTTAAGTGAGGACAGCCTGATCCCGATCGGCTTAGACTGATATATGAGAGGACAAGGACAAACAAACACAATTAAATGCATATGAATAGATAAACTTTTTAGATGGAGGAAGCTAAAACTTACATTGTCGTCATCGTAGGCTTCGTTAAGGTGTCCCTTCATTTTGGTTTAGCAGGAACGAATCTGAAAAGAAAAGGTTTGAGTCTTAGATAAATATATTTTAATTGATAGCGGAAGGTAATCACGTATTGTAAAGTAGTTTTGCTTTAGCAATCTGCAAGCTGTAGGAATATGCTGGGTTGGAGAAACAATCATAATGTGTGTATAATCTGTTGCACGTTAGCTTTAATTTAGTTGGAATAGTTTGAGCTGTGGGCTCACCGGCTATTCTATATGAACTTACTATGGATAGCAATAGATCATGATTTTTAAATCGGCACAAAAGCTCTTTTGAACAGGTAATCTATACGAAAGATAGCAGATTCTACTGTCCCTAGAATGTAATATTTAACAAGCGAAAATACTGTATAAATTACATAATTTTAGTATTTAGTATTTTTATTTTAGTAAAGTGTTCTTCATTTAGAGATTAGGATTTCACATCCCCGCCATATCGCATCTGTTAAAGCCATCTGTCATCTACAATGACAGGTAGTTAGTTCTTGCCTAGGGCTGTTTAACCGCCGTTCACCGCATTAAAATTGTTGCATGTTACTACAAAAATAACAGTTCTGTTCGGACCTCTAATAGGCCACGAACAGCCGAACAATTAGCGCAGGCCCCAGACTGCTATAAAGCGGGCATCACCGCCATACAACAAGTGCGGTGGGATGGGCCGGACAAAAAGCGGATAAAAAACTGTGACATCTACTCCGAGTAGCTAACATTCACTTAGATCACTACGTTGTTGCTCCCAAGATACGTATGTTGATATTCCAATTACCACAACATCAAATAAGTACTGTGAACATCCAATGGCTACAATCGCAAGAAAGTGCGAGAGCTTTCGCCAATCGAGTATCCCTGAATATCTCAAGAAGTCCAATGCCGCCAACGTTAAGCGGAAATGAGCAATGGCATCATTGTCAGCAACCCATCAAGGATGCCGCGTCTGGTATGCTGGGTTTCTTGCATCCACCACAAAGAAAAGGGCGCATGTTTTTAAGTAAATGGCTTAAAAAGCGATTCTGTATAGGGTGATGAAAGGAGATTGCGACATCTACAAGCGAAAGAGAAGGATATAACATCATCAAGAATATGTCAAACGTGAGATCGAATCAATAGAGAGGTGTTATAGAAGGAATGATGTTAGAAAGTTTAAAAAGGATGCCAAGGCTACAAAGTCCGGACAGAAGCTTGTTCCATTCGGTGCTGAGAATTTGGAAAGATCACTCCTGCAGGCTGTTAAATGGCAATGACGACTAAAAATTCGCTGTCAGGCTGAATGCTGGTTGAGCGATTTTCGGTCCGGAAAGTCTTCGAATCCATCCCGGAAGGACGACACGGTAGAGGAAGACATCCCATAAGGTGGTGTACACAAGTGAAAAGGGACCTCAAACAACTTCGTGTGCAAAACTGGATGCGGTTAGCACAAGATCGAGCTGGCTGGAGACGTCTGTTGGTTGAGGTCTACTTAGGACTGCAACGCCATTTAAAGACAAGTAAAGTAAAGTTTTGATCTCGCAGAAATTTCGCATGTTTTAAGATGATATTACAGACATTCCTAGCCCGTTTAAAGAGATTTCGGTTTGTCTCACAAGGTGTTCCTTCTTCCTGATAGCAGTTCCACAAGTTGAACTAAACTATAGTTCTTGTTTTGGTTTAAGACTAACTAATTTCTTGGAGTATTATGTCACATCTCTAGCGAAGAAACATAGAGACCAGTTAAAAGTATTAAAGAGCTAATTGAGACTACTCCAATCAGCATTCGCGTACAGCTGTGAGTGTGAGAATTTAACTGGCATCAGATAATGATTCGACTTTCTAAAACAAACTACAATCACATATTTATCCGGATGAGAGGTTAGAAACAGGTCTAGAGTGTGTTGGCCGTGGTCGTTAACATCAGGAATGCGTGTCGGTTTATCCATAAGTGAGGTTGTTCCACTCAACGAAGATCTCAGAGTATAGACCTTCAGGTATTGTTAAACCAGAGTGACGAAGCCAACTATTTACTATTACGGATATCCAAATCTACCGCAACAACGATTTAAGTTGTGGGATTACGGGAAAGAATACTAATAATGGACTAAAAAATTCGGTCGAAGTAGTTAAAAGTCAATTCTTTTCCTGAGTTTGGGCTTCTATAGAGGAGGCAGAAAAGAATTGAAATAATGGGTCATCTGAACTACCAAACTGAGGTTGCCGTAGAAAGCTCACTTTCTTATAAAGAGCGCAATACCTCTATGTGCTACGAATATTGGCACCAGTGTATAACCTGCTATTGCAAATTCACTGTGATCACTGCATTTCTACTTCTGCGATAGTTAGACACAAAGCTTCAAATAATAATAGGAACCTACAAGTTGTACACCATATTGAGATGAGGCATATTAGGCACCCTACCAAATCTGAAGTTAAGTGGCCATTGAGATATGAGACTTCAAGAACGCTTATTTTGGGACTCATTCACTGACCATCAAAATCTATAGGGTACTTCCAGTGAACATAGAATTGTTGCAAAGGTAGTGTTTGGGATGTAGACAAATATTTAAATTTTAATGTCCATGAATAGAATTAGACATATGGCAATTTTTATTTAGAAAGTCATAGGGACAAGATTAACTTGACACACTTTTAGATCTCAATAATTTCCTTGCTGGATAGTTGCAGGTTTTTTGTAGTACAGAACTTGACCAGTTTTTGTATTAATACTTTTGGTGAGACTCTTTATAGACTCCAGTTGCAGTCCTTCTTGTTTTGTATTGCCAAGAACCTTAAAAACCGACTTTAATGGAACCCAGTTTACAGTCAGCCGAATATACTAGAGCACGTAACTGAGAGTGGAGGTGTAATAAAGAAAATTAATAAAGGTGAAAACCTAGAATTGAGAATACTATAAATGCTCTGACTTGTTTAAACTCTCGATAATTGTGTCCTCAAAGTTTTATTTGAGTAGAAGTTTTCGCATTAGTAAAGTTTTAACGATGCGCGTAGCAATGCACTTTGAATAGACAGTACGTACCTAATGTACTTGTAAATGCTCTCAACATTACAAGTTTTTCGGGTAGCTTTTGTCACATTAGTTAAAATGCAATTTAAAGGTGTAACTATTCCTTTTAGTGACAAGCGACTCAACGCAAACATTTGTTAAGTATTATAAAACTTATCACCATTCTAATACTGCTGTCAGGAAGAAGGAGCATTAATTACCATGGTGGCCTTGCATTTTTTTACCCAAAAAAACATAACCGGTAATTTACCTACAATAAATAGATATTTGCTGGCTAGTAGTAGCAAATAAATAACTTCTTTGGATTAAATCGATTTGCGATAATAAAATGCTTTGTAGCAACTGTTAACTATCACTAAACATGTACAACATGCGTACTCAGTGCCTTAGTTGCAAATTAATCAGCCTGGGTTTATTCTACGTCAAGAGATACTAATCACAGGCTAATCGGATAAACATTTATGCTGATAAGTTATCAAGGATTGTGAGGCAAACCATTTTAAATCTATTTTACTTTTTTAGCTACTTAATAGCTAAATCAGTGCAAGTGAATTAGATAGTAATTGAATGAGGCTATGAGTATATTTGTGCAGAGTTTAGTGCTTTTGTAATAGATAATAATCGATTTCCGTTTTTTTTTTTTTAATGTCAAGGTTCCAGTAGTTTTCAAAAAAAAGCTTACAATCATAGTACAAACAGATTAGATTAAGAAAAAAATCGCTACGATAGTACGATAATAATCCTTATTATTTTCAGAAATTCCTGGATGATAAGTGCTATCATAGGCATAAACCAAGTGTGTTTCGAATCTAGTTTCTTAGAGGAAGTGTATCATAAATGCTTACCTACAAGGTTTTCCCATGATCTAAAAATTTGTAAGATTTCTCTAAACAATCGAATTTGAGGCGACTTTTAAAGAGATTCACCTTATAATCGGGTTTGATTGCGAAATATGTAGTTTTAAATTTAGACTGCTTCTTAGTTGGTTTTTACTGCTTCTTAGTTGGTTTTAATTTATTAGTATTTGGAAGCGAATTGTCTTCCAATATGTAGTTTTAAATTTTAGACAAATTGGTAAAAATGGAGACGAGTAAACGTAAAATTAATGATGCAAGGTCGGTAGAAATTCCACTGCCAACATAGCAAGAAATTAGCTTTTTTATTCTCTTCGGATTTCGACGTCAACACTAGTCAGTGCAAATTATCCACGGTTGTCAAAATGAATATGAAGCGAATGCACTATCCCTGGTGACTATTTCCAAGTGCCTTCATAGATACCAAACTGGACATTTATCTGGGGAGCTCGAACCTCTTGAAGGTCAACCCAAATCTTCGTCCGGCGATACAATTGTAGCTCTGGTGAATGCATCTACAAATATCTCGGGGATTAATTTTGAAGGAAAATCGAACTCTTCATGGTTGAGGCTTATGATGCGCTGGCTGTATTACAGATGGGCTTGGTGCTTTTTTTTATAATTTGCACGTGTGAAAGGGGTTATGAATACCCTTATACTAATTTTAGGACACGGGCGTTTTTGAGGAAAGGGGAAGAGACAGAGAGAAAGACAGATTGGTGTAGTTGGTTTGAAACTCAGCTGGTATTAAGTTTCAGTGAACTCCAAGGGTGGCTGTCCAGATAACTGGGGAGCTTGTTTGTTTTTGCTTTTGTCGTTGCTCATGATTCACAGTATTTTTTTCCGTCCTCCTGATGTCATCATCACGATCAAGTTGCATTTTAGCCATATGACCGCCCTACTGCCAGTATGGCGATCTTATGCCTTCGCAGTAGAGTTGACACAAGCTTTCGCAATTGATCGACTTTTTATTTTTTTCATGCGAAATAAATAGATGATTGTTGACATCAGGATTCGAACCGTGAACCTGTAGCGTGACAAGCGATGATGTTACCACTACACCACGGCTACTTACTGCTTTGCGGGCAGAAAGTAGCTGATGCATCACCTGAGCATAATGCGCAAACAAGTCAAGTTTTTCAAGTCTCACCAAAATACGCTGCAGAGACCGCCTGCTCTTCGTCTGCCTGCCCTTGCCCTATCTCGTGTTGAGTCTTTTCGATGCGTGTGGCTTGGCGACGAATTCTGCGACCAGTCAATGCCGAACGGTGGGGAAATTTTCAAATGACTTTCACATTTTTTTCATATAACTGATGAATTGCTCCGCAAAAATAGACGCAATTATTGCACTTTCTTGAGTATAGCTTTTCATTGTTCATCGTCATGTATTCCGCATCAGTTTACAGCACAACTGTCAATATCACGACGACAGGAGACGCCATTTGCAACAATCGTAGACAATTCTTATAGGGTCATTACTTCTGAGCAATCTCGTAGTTATTATACTATGCGTACTATAACTTTTTGACGGTTTTTTATTTTTTTGTTTTTTCTCGATACTTACCTGATAAACTAAAAATAAAGGAACTAATCATGTATTTTTAAAGTCACTTTTCATTTGATACCCATGTTTTATTAAAAAAAAAAAAATTTTTTTTACTTTTACTCTTTAACTTGTTTGTTCTTCAACTCTTCACAAATTTTCCGAGAGTTAGGATAACTCAACTCTGGTCCAAATTTCAATGCCGAACGGTTCAGAAATTATGAAGCTGCTACAGACAGACGAACGGACAGACAACTGTCTCGCATTATAAGGGTTCCGTTCCGACTATTTGTACCTTGAGCCTGGAAATCATTAATTCAACCTGGAGATCATTAATGCAGTTAGTTTCGAAATTGAAAAGTTTTGACAATGTATTGAAAAAAAAAAAAAAAAATATGTAGAGCACGTATTTGTTCCATATGTGCTGTTCGTGCAAAGTCAAAAAGTCAGAGGCGACAAAATTTGAATTTTTGAAAAATGTGTTAAGAAGTTAAACAACTTGACTATATGTTCAAAAATTGAATGCCCGTTCTCACAAATATCTAGAATGACTTAGATATCAATGTGGAATAAAATCGTCTAAGCTGTAATCGATATATGGCCAATCTCGAACTGCTAAAAATTAAAGTGCCGTTAATCGAATTTTTAGCAAGGTAGGCTTTAGTTAGTGGTTCAGATGGACAGGTGGACAGAATTGCGACACCCACTTTTTTGAGATTCTCTATTATATTATAGTAACTTTTTTCGATTCACGGTCCATTGTACTACCAGGCAGAAACCGCTTAATGGTTGGAGAAACTTACATTTTATTCGTATCTCTTTTATTCAAGGTGGCTGTTAGTTGCTGTTCCCTATTCGGGCTTGAACCTGCACAGCTATTATAATAATACCAAGCAATATTGATCAATGTCTCGAGATCGATTTTTTTGACGAAAACAATACTTGTCCTTTATAGGACCAAGTAAAAATTATGAAAATTAAAGACATGAATTAAAAAAAAACAAAATTTGATCGCGATTAACTCTCGATCTCGATCCTCTTAACATTAATCTCGCTCAGCAAATGAGGCCTGACAGTTTGGAACAGTACTAGCCTGAAAAGCACTCATACTAAATAGCTACCACTTTGACTGCGGTAGGAGTAGATATACTCCGCATTAAATAAAGTCTATTACTGTTTTAGAACCTGTATGAATAATCATACGCTTTGAATTTCATCAGTAAATATCCACATTCAACGCACTCGTTGATAAATAATAGACGAATTCCATTATTTTCATTAATTATTCCAAATTTGTTTAAATATTTTTATATTAGGTGAACAATGAAAATGAGAGCAAAAATCAGGATGTATTTTTTACTGTTGTTGCTGCTCAAAATCAAAAAAAATTCAACAAAATTGCAGAAAATAATATTTAGTTATTATTCATTTACATATATTGGATAGTCATCGCACTGCAATTCACTTTTCAATTCGTTAATACATTCCAATCAAAAATATAAATGAATAAAGAATGTTGGTGTTTTTGATTTCCTTTAAAAACCTTGATTTGTTTTAAGTAAACATGGAAATTATTTTGCATTCTTCCCCTTCAAAATTTCACCCGCAATACGCGACATGCTTCGAATGCACATCAGTTTACCCTAAAGCCAAACTTCGGTCGTACTGTCAAATATAGGGATTCATTTATAAGCCGAACAACACGAATGTGGAATGATCTACCAGGCTCTGTATTTCCCCATCACTACAACCTTCAAACATTCAAAGCCAACGAGTATAGGTACCTCCTCTGTTCCTCTTTCCCCTTTACCTGACGCCCGTGCCCTGAAACAATTAAAGGGCTTTAATACTCCCTTTGGCGCGCGCAGATTATAAAAAAAAAAAAAAACTATGATAGTCAATTGGGTGTTCATTGCTTTTGGCGCGCGCATATTATAAAAAAAAAAAAAAAAAAAAATATATAATAGTCAATTGGGTGTTCATTGCTTCAGCCACATACGTTATGCCTTATACTTAACTGATTTTAATTAAGTTTCCACCGCTGGCATTGACAAAATTGAATTGTTCCTGGAGAACAACACAAAATAAACAGCTATAAATAATAGATTCCTGTTTACATTCTATCTCATAGGGTATATTAATTTTGATACATATTTTTACTAGAAACTAACAAAATATCACCTTAAAGATATAGACGTGTATAGCGTTCACATTCTCTACAATTCGACGTTTTCTTTTAGAAAAAAGAACGTATTACCTCTAATTGTGATTTTCGCAAATCTAGAGAATATCCTCTGAATAGAAAGATTTCATTGCACTTGAATCAAAAGATTCACAAAGCCACGCCCACTTCATTAGGGATGGGTTAGGAGATGATTGACAGGGTATCACACAGTTTGTTCCAGATGGATTAAAACTTTTCTGTATATATTTTTTTCTTTTTGTCAAATAGGAACATAATATTTGATATTATAAAGCTACGAGTATATGAGTTTTTTCAGAACGCTTTGATTATGAGTTTAATTATTTATTTGTAATTTAGGTAAACAATTTATTATTTTCTGTTGAAGCCCAGTAAACACAGCAATTTATTCTCCAACTAAAATCTTTACAAACTTGTTTCCAGCATTTATTGACAAATAACTTTAGCCAAATTTGCGGTTACAATCATTAATCATTTTGACAGCAGAAACTATAATTGCAAGGTATGTATGTGTGTTGAGAGAAATTTTAATACAAAAAATGTTTCCAATCATGACGAGTATACACAAGCCTGTATAAATTAGTATTGACTGACATTGGTTTCAATTTTGAAGGCAGTTTGGAGCTCAACAAAAAGTTAAATTTTCTCATATAATGTATTAAATAGTCTTTACTGAATAGTAGAAGAAAAAATAATTTATTAGAACTTAAAGTGATTTTCCCCAGTACAATAAATCAAATCTACTCATATTTTACGAATCTACTCCGATCCCATTGTCCTTAAAGGGCAGCTCTCCTGTCAAAAATTAAATAATCTCGATCTGTGAGCCGGCTTAAGATTAATCCAGTTTCACAATGTGTTCATTTCGTTTGGAACTATGTAAGTCATAGGTGACAAAACAACTTCCTGACCGCGATCAGTGAGTTACATAAGTGGGATTAACCATTTTGGTCTGTCACGTGTTTTAGCGAATTTTTGTTAGTCCCGTCGTATCGTCGTGAATAGTTTATTGTGAAGCCATATAGATAAGACATTCTGATATTATTCAGCGTTGCCATATGTTTTTTTTTTTTATTTTTGGTTTTTGTGGTGATACCCAAACTCATGAAGTGAAAATACCTATAGTTTCCCCCGAAACACAATAAACACAACAAATTCCCAAGATTTCAGATTTTGTATTTCCCCGTTAGAATTATTCAGCTGCGAGAACATCTAGTTTGTGCCATTCAATTTCAATGAAGCAATGCATACGCCATATTGCACGTTCTCTACGATTGTTTAAATTAAAGAAATTGTTAAGATTTCAAGATCATTGAGGTCATTCACGTCATTAAACTCGTTTCAAATGAGACACGTTTGTTTGTTTACCTTGATTGTAGTAGATACATATATGTTTACTGCCTATCTAAATGGTATCACTGAAACTGTGTGAATTTTGAGATGTTGTAAAATATACATATGTATATATTTATAATTTTATTAATATGTGTTATTAATATCGAAAGGCCATATATTACAGTAATATTAGGTAATAAATACCCTTATACCAGGAAGTTAATCGTACAATTAAGTGATTGGAAATTCCAGGCTACATGTTTTCGATTGACGCGATAAAGCTGAACAGGCTACGCAAAATGTCGCTTGTGTTTCAAGTGCTTTACTTTCTTTGATTTCGCTTTCAAGTGAAGTGTTGTGTATTACTATCTTCTCGTCTAAATCAATTGATATGGGCCAATACAGCAATTGCTAGAATATAAATATAAGATTTGAAATGGCCGTCCTCATACGTTAATCTCATTTGAATAACCAACACCAAATACTCTGAAAGCTTGAAAGTATTGCATGCATAGTCATCAAAAGAAGCATACACAGTTTGCGGAATAGATCTTTTGGGGGCCAGGGCTGAACCCAAATGAGTTTTCCATTATTTGATATGCAAAACCAATCCACTATTTCGTTGTTGAATTCAGATCAATCAAGCCGTCAAATAAAGTCCTGATAAAGTCCGAATTATAAACTATTATAAAGGCGGATAGATAATTAATATTGTAGGCTCTATAAGTCAGTACGTTAACAATGACCCTTACCGACCCTAGAAAACTAGTTCGTTTCAAGATTTCGTAATTTCGAGATTTTAATCAAACTTGCTTGGAATTAATATAAAAAGGAAACTCAAAAAAATTGGGTCTCGTGATTCTGTCCGTTAACATAAAAGCTGTTACGAATTTACTTCGAACTTCATATCTGGTGTCTGTGGGCTAGAGTCCAGAGGCAAATTCGGAATTTTCATTCTAACTTCAAAATTAACGGTACATTACTTCAGGACAATTTTGAAAAAGTTAAATCTAAACAGCACATATAAAGCGAGTACGTGCGACCCTGTCGTGCCCTTTATTTTCCTTAGGTTTAAGGGAAGTGGCGATTTCTGGTCCAGAGCGACGTGCATATACAAATTTATACTATTATTTATGACAAACTTAAGGCACAAATTAGTCGTGAGAGTAGTACAAATAAACTCTGTATTCTTCCATCCTAAGTTGAGAATGACAAATTAAAAGGTTACAGGTTTGAACGGAACAGTTGTAGCTTTATATTTAAGCTGATTGATTGATCCCTAAATCCTTAAAATTCGGTGCCACCAGGACAATAGTGTCAACATATCGAGTTTGAGTCGATTAGGTATGGCATAGGTTGTCCGAAAGATTGAGAATATTAATTCTGGCGGATTCTATTTCTATTGCCCCAAGGTAATAAACCAGTCACTATTTGGTGGATGTTTATAGATTAGATTAGATAGGTGCCCAAGCAATAGCAGGGAACACTTAGATCAAAGGGTAGGTCCATGATGAGATTGAGCCGGATGACATCTGGCCCTTGTATTCTCTTATGAGGTAAGAAGCGGATTAGGTAGTCATTGCTATAAGTCTTCCATACTGCATTCGTTCAGGTTTTCATTCTCGAAATGGTCTCCTCTTCCTCTCCGCCTCTACCACTTCCATATAATTCGTTGGAGAATTGCCTCACTCTTCTTGCATATCTTTCCATCAAACAATGCATTTTCTACTTATTAAGATAAGCCTATTTGCATTTTCGATTTGCTTTTAAACAAGATGATTCAGATGGGTTCAAATATCTTTTTCCTCGTATAGTAGCTGGGAATAAGACTTGGATCTACCAGAATGAAAAAAAAAAAAAATTAAATTAGAATATTCAGTTAAAAAGTTATGGCCTCAGAGGTCTGGGAAGACGAAGGATTGATCTGGTAGACTTATTGGAGAATAAGAAGACAGTGACAGCAACTTATTATATTTAGGTCTTACGAAAACTGAAAGCTTCAAAGAATAAGCTCCATCAGCGTGTTATGATTATTACGATAATGCTCCCTCTTATTCTTCGAGGCAATTTCGATATGTTTTAGGAGAATTTCGCTGGGATCTTTAGTTCCATTTATTCCAGCCCAGATTTTAAAAGAGGACACCAAAGGGAAAAGATGGTAATCGATAAATTACGCCGAACAGGCCATTTTAATTTTGTTGTGTTGGAGGGTCTAGAAAAGTATCAACACTGAATGAAAAGTGTCCGGATGTAAACGGATCATATGTGAAAAAAATTAAATTTAAGGAACCTATATTGTGCAATTTATTTGATCAGTCTGATCACTTTTAGATATACCGTACTTAAAACCAAAAAAAGTAAACATATAAGGAGTGTTTTTAGTTCACTTCCATGTTCTAAGGAAATGGATGTGTAGTGATTGTGGTAAAAAATCGTATCCGAGATAAGGTCAGATATCCAAAAAGTGATATGTCTGTGGCATTGCCTTTTGACTCTTTCGTTCACGATGTCTGTGCGATTGCCTTTCACCTCTTTCGTTTACGGTAACTTATGCGAAAATGGTCCGATTTGAATAAATCTTGCAGATCTATTGATATTGGCCTTATTCCGATACTCCTTGTGTGATATTTGCCTTCGTGAAGACTGGAGCCCTATTGTTTTTGGTCACAATCGTATTAGAGTTTTTGGAAATACTGTTAATTTTATACAATTTTGGCATCGATTTTTATAGATCTTTATGCAGACTGATGTTAATCGAATACCAATTAGTAGTTTTGGAAAAGTAAATGACTTTGTAATGTACTTGTATTTATTGAATTATGCTCTACGTTTGCTCATAATCAAGTCTTTCAGAATCAATCGATTTAAGAGAACCTTTTTATAGGTTAGGTTGTTTTTCTAACATTGTTCCTTCATTTTGTATATACATACATATGTATCTGGTTCCTGCATGTAACCATAACAATGTCACCCATGTAAGTGACTTTCTGGTAAATTTCACCAAAAATTTGCATATCAAACATGATTTAAAGAAAATATTTTATCTTGCAACATGGAAGTCGTGCATGGTTCTCCAGACCGATACTTTTAGAAAGGTGGGGGGTTAGAATATTTTTTTTTTTTGTCAGGTAATACTTTTTAGGCATAAATGTGAGGTTTCATGTTGATTTACAACTTACTTCGCAAGCATTAATCAAAAGAATAAGTAAAGTCTGTGGTAATTTTAAAAATGTCTGCCCTGGAAGACCAAGTGACGTCACATCACGTGAAATGGTTCTAAAAGTCGAATATGCCCTTATGGACTCAAACTAAAAGAAATTGCAGAAAGGTTCAAAATACTCGTATCCGCAACAATGAGTCTCAAAATTTTACACGATCATCTTGGGATGTCAAAAATCAACTCAAGGTGACAACTCAGAATTCTTACGCTGCACTGCATCAAAACAAATACCGTGTGAAATGTTGTAAGCAGTTTCAGAACTTTGTGGCGACAATCCAACAGAAGTTATCAACAAAATTGTTACTGGAGATTAAATTTTGGTTTATTATTATGACCTTAAGCCAAAGCAAGACACCATGCCGTGACGTAAAAGGGGTGTTCCAGCCCACAAGAAGTTTAAGGTCGGTAGCCGTAAACGAGCATTTTGAAGGCAAACCAGATAACTATTTTTATTAAGGCTTAGAAAAATTAATCTATTGATCTATAGATTATATTGAAAAAAAAACATGAATTTGAAGCTCTACTAGTATCCCAATCCGCTAATTTTATTTGACTTTTAACCTGAGCGAAAAATGTTTGTAATGAAGGGTTATTCATGACATATTGCATCTGTCATCCTTAGTGTTATGTGGTTAATTCTTGCCTTGCCATTTTACAGTATGGGTAGTTTAACCACCGCTCAACGCATTAAAACTGTTGCATCTTACTACAAAAATAAAAGTTCTGTACGAGTAGTATTTGTGTATTGCGATTTAAGAACAGACTATGGTCGTCATAATCGCCCAACTGAGTAAACAATTCAAAACACAATCACAAAATTGGACCAAATCGGTAGTGTTTGTGATCTTGCAAGGCTTGTGCATTGAAGACATTGATGTGAGTGACATGTGGTTCCAACAGGACGGGTCTACATGCCACACAGCACAGTCAAATTTGGCTTTATTGCATGAACAGTTCCCCGCCCGTTTAATTTCGAGGTTTGGTGACATTAATTGAAAATCAAGATCGTGTGATCTGACCCCGTTGGATTTATTTTTGTGAGGCTATGCTAAAAGTCATATTTATCCGAAAAATCCCCACATATTGGAGCACTTAAAAACAACATCCGTGAAGTTATGCCCGCAATACTGTCAGATATGAGCCGAAAAGTCATCGAAAATGACCTCACAATAATTGAAGTTTGCAACTGTTGTATTCCATACATAATGGCATAGTCCAAAATTCAAAACAGTAATACAATTTTATTGAAATCTTTAATAATTTTTATTTTATTTAAATTAAAAATTCTAAAGCACAACATGAATAACCCTGTATAACAGCGAAGAAAAAAAGTGTGCCCATACTGTTTTTCCAGGTGTTATCGATAAGGAGATGTCACAAATGACTTCATCCGCTAATTTTAAAGATGTTAAATGGATGACCAAGAAAAACCAAGAAAAACCATTCAATACTTCGGCAATACATATTTTCTTTAATTGGAATTATATGATTTGTATTTCGTTTAAGTTTTATGCCTTGCGCAAACAATTTCCTTTCCTAGTTTTAATAAACAGGTGATGCATGTGAGATGCACGTGCTGCCAAGTTTTTATGATAATATTCTTCAGCGGGGATGTGGGTTTTTTTTTGGATATTTTTGTTTTGTTTCGAGGTCATCCAAACTTGGCAAATAGGTCTAAATTGCAATGTGACTCTTTTTGCATTTCAAACAAGCTAACATAAATGAAATAAAGATTTCGCAGAGAAAGGCAAAGGAGATAAATTTAAAGACATTCAGATAAGAGCGCTCTTAACACGTTTAAAGCGGGGATCACATCGGAAAATACTATTTTTCTTTCTCAAACGTAAGAATAATATCTCACTTGCAGTTTGGGTATACATACAAATATTTACTTGTGCTTATTCATTCCGTTACAACTTACGTATGAAAATTAATATTGCCCAATGAAATGATACGTTGCCAATTTGTATCCACTTTAAAGCTCAAACTCAAACAATAATATAAACACTGATTCATAAAGATATCATTCCGTGATATACACACGTTTAAACTAGCATTTTTTTTTCCACAAAAGTCCATGTGTCATATTGAATTCATAAAATAAAATACATTTTTAAATTCATTGAGTGATTGTTAAACTTACACAAATATTTATTTTAAATTCTACAATAAACGGCAGGTAATTTAAATTAACGAAGAAAAACACGTTCCAGATCAGTCTTACGATATCATCACTATTGTTTAAATATAATGAAATATGTATTGTCACACACTTTCTTCTGCTTTGTTAGTATTGTATATGTATAACTTTAAATTAATTGTCCGCAACCAAGTTACAGTGAACCGAGGCAGTTTATTAAATACCTTTCGAATACCTCATCATTAGTTGAGGGTTACTGATGTACTGTCGCGTCGAAACTCATTTAACGAGGAATCTAGTCAAAAATAAAAATCCAAACTACGCCCGCAATCGAAATTCATCTTCGAGTCAAAAAAGAAAGAAAAACTCGTTTCTGACATGACTGCTCAAATAAAGTCAACGATTTCAGACTAAATGCGATGTTTCGTATAGCAGTTCCGAAGAACATACCGGTGTCTGATAGAATATTAGGTCTGAAGTGGAAGATTACGTTTACAACTTTTCGAATGGCTCTCACAGTGGTTCCCAATTTCTCCACCCGCTGCGCTCTTTATTACGAATTGAAAATGTTCCTTATCATTAAAGTTTGTCAACTGCGTTCAATTGGCCTAGACAATAATTGTGTGTATTCAGTTGTTGACGGGAGTGACTGACGTAGAATTACGAGTAGAGTATGTATTGTTTTCTTCGGAGCGGCGTAGCGCTTATGTTAAAATCTATTAATGTTTATTGCGAGATGAAATGCGGGGGGATTTCTAGTAAATTATTATTTGCAACATTTTTTTTTACAGTTGTTGGTTTTCAGATAGGTGCTGCGGTTCTGGATTCCGGTGTGAAATCACCGACGGCCTTGCCAGTCAGCAATAAAAATTAATTGTTTTTTGTGTTTTAAAAATTACAATATAAAGCTGGCAAAGATAAACAGCCAGTAGAGAATTCCTCTACTCTGGCGTTTTGTGAAATTTTACGGTATATACGACCAAACGTCCCTCAAAAGCTGAGGTCTCATTTGGTTTTGCTTCTTATAAACGCGTTGTTTCTACTTCAGATGCAAAAGATTTGGGGATAAGTTCAACTTCTAGCGAAGCTGAAGCTGAAGTATACCATGCTTAAATAACTTATACCGATCTTTTAAACAGCAGCGGTGTAATGTAAATGAGAGAATTATAAATTAAAATTAACTACGATATAAAATTATTCAATGTGGTGGGCAAATGGCAGTAATTGCAGTCCTTAATTCTTATTTTTTCCTATAATTAATAAGGCACCAGAATTTGTATGAGCCTCATCAAATAGCTTGATGCTTAATACTTTGCAATGCTAGAAATGTCATATTAAACAACAGAAACCCTATACAAATAGTCATGTCCTTTATTAACACACAGATGTAGGCATTAGTTGTTATGTTTTATAGCAAAATCAGAAGAACTGCAATTTTCCAGTGTGATAAGCCCTTTAGTGTCAATAATATAAAAAAAAAACATTATGCATGACTCAACAATTTTTTACCACTTGTTGAGTATTTATGCATATGCACGTAATTTTTAAGTATTCATATCTGTCTATATTTATTGCACGGCATGAAATTGTGTTCAGAGTATAACTTCTTTATATATACGGGTATTTTAAAGTATAGCAGTTATGCATTGCCCCAAATAAAATGATGTTAAGATGTCCAGTTTAAAAAAAAAAAATATTCTCTTAAAAATATTGTGGTATTGGGGTTACCAACTTCTGAAAGGTGTAAAGTAATAAATAAAAAGTCACGATTGGGTTGCACGTAAATACTTACTCATATGTAAAGGGTGATTCAGTTGAAGGGTACAAAACACCTTTTGCTTCACAAAACCACAAAGAAAAAAATCCAACGCCGTGATATCGCACAGTTCTTGGTGACCAATTTTGGTCACCGAAACGAGAGATGACGCGGCCAGGAAGTTTAGAGTACAATAACTGCATTGTTTCTCGCGCTATGTGACAGGTGGCACTGTCTTGTTGAAACCACGTGTCTTCCACATCAATATCGTCCAAATATGGTGCCAAAAATAAATTGTTACCATGTCCCAATAACATTCACTACTGACTATTACAGCAGTACCACGAGAATTTTCGAAGAAGTACGGCCCAATCATGTTGTCGGCACAGAGTCACTATTATTGGTTGTTCGTGAATGGCCCGTGGATTTACATGACAACACAATTTTGTTTACTTACGTAGCCATTCAGTTGAAAGTGAGCCTCATCGCTGAAGATGTTGGCTTCAATTAGATCTTGTAGGTATGCATATCTTTCCTCTGGTATACCGTTCCATAATTACAAATGTCAATGTTTAGTATTCACAGATGTCAAATATCAGCTGTTTATCTTCGGCAAAACGTCAGTAGTGGCAGATTTAAATTGTAACCTCAAATTGAATCACCGTTGAGTTTAACTTACAGTGCTTCTAAATCTTTTTCTTAATATTGCGTTTATTTTTGGTGGAATCCTGAAAATCATTATTTCGCTTCAGAACTTTATTCTAAAATCAGTTTTTAATTTTAATTGTATTTTAGCATTAATCGACATGATTTCAGGAAAGAAAAACAAATATCAGGATAAATTGATAAGAAAAACGAGGCAGCATTTTTACGTTTACAAAGTAGACGCATTCTTAGTAAATTGTTCGTTCACTAAATTATAACTTGTTAGGTTAAACTTTGTGGACGCCGTTACTCAGTGATTAAGAGTATGGACCACTGAGCGGGACACCAACAAGTTTGTTCATGGTCCCACTTCCACCTCACGCGAAAGAATGACAAACGTCCAAAAATAAAACTATCATTAAAATGCTTCTCAATTATTTCCATCGGAAACGGCATTAAACTGCGATTCTTTTCCATTGCAAAAAGTAAAATACGCTCAGCTTGAGTAAGTAGGACCCAACAATAGTTTTAGCGGCTAGTTAAAATGCTACCAAATTTTGTACCAATTGACACGAGGTTTAAAACTATTCTTTAGTGTCCCCTCGGAGAATTGTTACACAGAATACTAATGGATTCAACACGATGTCTGTCTGTCAGTCTGTTTATGTGTTTGTCACGAGCTTGTAACTTTTGAACCATTTGACCGTTTAGAGGCTGAAATTTTTATTTTAAAATAATCATGAAAAAAAGAAAAGGAATTTCATTGGATTAGGAGTTAAGATATGGTGGATGGATGAATGGGCAGATGGATGCGTGAGGAAAAGCAATTGGATTTCACATTCCGTTTACGGAACGCTGAAATCGGTCGCAAATTACATTATTCAACTAATTTCACAGCTCCACTGTCTTCCTTCACAGAAATAAATTAATAGTTTCTAAATTGTGAAAAAAAGTAAATGTAGAAAGTACGAACACGTGATCTTCCAGTATTTACCTGAAAATTCAGTTTTCCACACGCGCGCAACTACTAATAGCCTCACGTGCTTGTGACTTCCATATGAAACAAAGTCAATAGAAAGTAAAATAGTTTTTTATTTACGACAGATTTGTGTGAATCCCATGCTAATATCCAGTATATCGAGAGAATGACTTTTTGTGGTTACAGAAAGTCATACATGGAATCAAAGTGACTTGCTTAAATTTCAAATACATATTTAATATTTTGAAGAGAATAATACAATTCTTAAAAATGTGAGTGGCATGGAAATCTAAAGTTTGTTAACATACATCCTATTATGTACAAGAATCGGGAGAATATATAATTCCATGGCTCAAGTACATTCATGGTTGGTGTCTCAGGTTGGGATATGTTCCAAAAGCTTGGCGAGAGATTATAGTGGTTTTCATACCAAAGGCGGGCAAAATAAACCACGCTAATGCCAAGGATTACAGACCAATAAGTCTATCTTCATTCTTATTGAGAACACTGGAACGGTTAATAGATATGCACGTCAGAGATGAGATTGATAACTTTTTATCAAAATCACATAATGCGTACATAAAAGGAAAATCAATAGATACTGCACTTCACACGATGTGTGCATTCCTTGACATCGAAGGGGCTTTTAATAATGTTAGTACCAAGCTATAGTAGACAGTCTGCGCAGGGCCAAATATATTCGGACATATGCGGGTGGATTGAACTAAACCCGCATAATCAACTCCACTAAGGGAAAGAAAGCGAGTCAAGCGGGACACCCCACAAGGCGCAGTCCTTTTACTACTCTTACGGCTTCTAGTAGTGGACGAGATGTTAGATATACTAGAAAGGACTGGTTTCAACGTAGCGGCCTATGCCGACGATGTTGCCATCTTGTTATCCGGAAAGTTCCTTCCGGTACTCAGCGAGCGACTCAGTTATGCATTAAAACTAGAGAATAACTGGGTCAAAGGCAGGGGTTTGGAAGTGAATCCGCCGAAAACCGAGTTAATGCTATTTACGAGGAGAAGATCGATACCAGAATACAATTACCCTCGTATGAATGGTATCGAGTTGATACCTCAAGTAACTGCAAAATATCTTGGCGTAATACTGGATTTCAAATTAACCCTTAGATGCATAATGTTCCATATGTGGCACAAACCGATTTCCGATCAATATTTTAGCTTGGAGACATTATGTCGGTATAAATGCATAACGTGCCATATCAGGCACATTCCATGGACGCATTATATGTGCAGTTATTTATTTTTTCTTGAAAATACTCACAAAATTGACATATGCGTAACTGTTGTACAAAGATATCTTTTTATTAGTGAAAATCAGTTGAGCGAACATCGTCTAATGAGGTTATTTTGTATAGTTAGCTATCAAAAAAAATATTTTTTTTTAAATTTAATTTGAGTTATTAACAACTTTTGTAAATCAACTGGGTTCTAGTTTTAATTTTTTGATGGCTAAATGCATGATGTGAGCAAAGAAAACTCCTGAGATTCATACATTTATCTGGGCGGTTTAGCCTAGCGGTCGAAGATTGAAATTTGTAGGTTCTCAGGGTTCTAAATATTGGACAGAATGGACTCATAGTGGCCTAAGTGAGCTGTTGACAACCCTGTTAACAATGGCACCCAATTACCTAACCTAACCTAACAAAACATATTAACTAATATAATCACGGATAACGGATGAGAAAGGTCTAATTTTGGTATTACATGATAATTCAAGTTATTAAATATAATCGTACCTAAATCAAAAGTACTTTATCATTTAACTTTTTTCCCATTTTTCAGTTTTAACAATTTCACAACCTATTATATGCATTCATGTGTAGGTATATAGGCTCTACTAAATACTTATATGATTACCAACTGCTGATTAAAAAAATGAGATCCTTGTCTCGTTCACTGCAAAATTAATTGAAAACGTAATTAAAGCCAACTGGTATTAACTGATTATCAATGCATTAAGTAAGATAATGAAATACGAATATATTACCTTTATCCGCTGTGCTTCGCCATATATCGAGTACTATTTGGGTACATACATAGTTACTAGTCTATTGGGTACACAGCTCCGGTAGCAGTGCGCAAATATGTACTATATTAATTAATTAATATATATGAAGCACTTTCGAGATTGGAGGTGCATTTTTTCCCGCGGTTTGGTGAAAATCTCCCCTAGACACTATAAGGACCGCAGGTGCATGCTTATAGTAGTGGAAGATACTTACTCACCAAAACACCACCCTTCTGTATAAATTTGTTAGCTACTGCAAATTAATTATCAAGCAATATTTTTTCACGAAATAAAGGCTTTTGGCAGGCGTTTTTGCAATGAAAAGTCCTGCTCGTTCCTCTACTTAGACGCGGTTAATCTTTAACGTGCTAAGTCAAAAGGTTTGGTCCTTTGCGGACGGCGCAATAAATTTCTCTTATCTAGAATTTGTAGGACTGTATTGTTAATCGAATTTTGTGCTTTCGCTCGAAGTTTTTGGTTTCATCTTCGAGCATAGGAATTCTTAGATCGTTGTTTCTTATGTACCACGGTGCATCGACAATTTTCCCCAGCACTTTATTTTCGAAACTTTGTGAAATATTGGCATGAGTTCTCTTGATACAACCCCCGAGTTGTATACCATAGGTCCACACCGGCTTCTGCACGTGCTTGTATAAGAGAAGCTTGGATTATTTTCCAAGTAACGAGTACATTTCGAGTTCCCTACGTTTCTTTTCACGTGCAATTTCCATTTCGGCTTTATGTCGAGTGTGTTTTCGAGGTATTTAGTCTCGTTTGCGAACGGAATACGAACCGAGTTCATAAGAATAGGCAAGCTGATTTAGTTCCTTTGAGGGCGATCCGATAGGCCTTTGTCAATTTTTTTTACCTATTACTAAGATAGTAGTGTCATCAAAAATGTAGCTAAGATGGTGGCTTCTTCTCTATATCACGGGTATTAAGAAGATACAGAAGCGGGCCAAGAACGATTCCTTGCGGTACGTCAGCTGAAATTTTATTAAATTGCGAGTATTCGTTTCCATGTCTGACACGGAAAAGTCAATTTCCATACAGGCAGAACCTGTCGTAATTTGAACTTCAGGCCTTCATGCGACACTTTACCAATGGCTTACAAGACATCAAGAAAAACACTTGATCAAATCATTTCTTTCTTCAAGAGCTTTCTCGATTACGTCAGTGATTCTACGTACCTGGTCAATGGTTGTATGCTTGGGTCTGAACCCAAACTGGTGATCAAGGATAAGATTTTGTTCCTCAATAACCGGCTGTAAGCGGATATAATTAGGAGAAGCGAAATGGGTCTATATGACTTCTTGTCACTCGCCAGTTCTTCTGGTTTTAGTACCGCTATGATTTCCGAAGATTTTCGTTGCCGCGAGACTTATTCCAATTTAAGTTCAGGTTTTATAATATTTGGAAGCTTATGCTGTTATTAACGCTTTTCTAAGCAACATTTTCATAACTTTTCCGATTATTAAGTCGTAACCAGGACCTTTTTTAAGTTTTAATTTATTTATTTCTCTTTTAAGTTCCATTACCGTTGCACTTGTAATTGTGTGATTATCAGACGCTATTGCCAATGCATTAATATTACGAATAAGCGTTTGGTCATCGAACGGCTTCTTCTAGATGCGCCTTTTCTTTGTCTCCCTTCGCCCATTTTAGGTCTTTTAGACCAGTTTGCTTATACGAGTCTTAAATATTTAAGTATCACTTATACACCTAAGTAATACTTAACGGGTTTCACGAAATACAAAGTAAGTCTTAAATATCAAAAACAAAAGTGTGTCTTTGCTGAGATGCACTTCAATATTTTCCAGCAACTGCAAATAAGCTATGTTGATTTTTAGGTTTAACTTCAACGTAGCACTAAGTATTACTTAGATAAGACACATTTTTATAACTAGTATCAGCAAATGGGCCTTAGTACCTTTTACAGCTTTCCAAAGCGATTAACTTTATTCTTTTTCCGCTGTCAAACTTCCGAGGTAGGTACCTACTGCACGATTTTTCAACTTCCTAATAGTCTGTATCAGCAGGTTACATAAGTGATTCAAGTGTGCTCTATGCTCGTGGAGCACGACTTTGTTGCCATTTCCTACGTGCTTTTCTTTACTCCTTTATAATTTCTTTTATTTCCGATGGATATTTTAGGCCATAAATTTGTGGGCTATTTTCTTTGAGAGAGTATTATTCCACGCGGCGGACTGCACCATTTCAACGAGACGATGTGAACTGGAGATGCATTCCAATCTAGAACTAAATTTAATTGTAACGCATTAACTCATCATACGCAGTTACGAGTCTCGCTTTAAGAGATTTTTCAAACCCAATTTGCAGTATATTTTCTATGGTTCGGGGCTCTATTTCACGAATAGCTCGATCAATATTGTGCTTAAGTGCTTGAATCGTTTCTGGATTGTCAGCATAATATTGATCTTTAACTGCACCTCACAAACAGAGTCCAACGGCGTCAAATTACTACTCCGAGGAAGCCAAGCAAAATCACCAAAACAGCTGATTACACGATTATTGAACTTAGTGCGCAAAAGATCGATTGTTGGACGGCTTGTATGGTACGTAACGCTGTCTTACGTAAAGATATCATTAAAGATATCATTAAAGTTCATTTCCTCAGTTTTTGGCAAAAAAAAAAAATAATCGGTTATCATGACTCTGTAGTGAGTGGTCTCCGTTGACCATAACGTTGTTGCCATTTCCTGAGGCTAGTGCGGCTAATGTTCAGTTGCTGAGATCTGTGGCGAGTTAAGTTGCTCGGGTTTAATCGCACACTTTCGGAAAGAGCAGCAATATTCTCAGCTGAGCGCACAGGATGAATACGAGGACAACTTGTGTTATCAATTAGCATGCCAATCTTAGGAACTATCTTTACAAACTTGCAGGCACAGTTGGTGCATTATTTCGACCGACATTTTTTTTTTTTTTTGAATAAGTTTTCAATATTTTCCAACGTTATCCAAGCGTAAATCGATTCATTCCGTACCGCGCCAGTTTCCGTGTTTCTGTCAGTTTTTTTTGACGCAAAAGAGCTGTCAGTGATAAAATAAAAATAATTTAAAAAGAAACCAGCAAATGACCCACCTTTTATATGATTTATTAATATGAAGTTTAATTGACTTTATTTAAATAAACAATTAATTTTTTAGTAGTAGTTTGCAAAATGACACATTTTTTTTAGTAACGAGCCCCCTTTTCGTCAGTCACGAGCTCCCTGTTTTTTATTTGATTAAACTTACTTAAGTACCATAGAAGCAACTTTTATTAAGCACATTTTCTACATTCGCATTATTGAACTAATAAAACATACATACATACTATATTTGTTAGAGATTGTATGAAGAATTAAAGATTAGTTGAAGATTAACGTATATCTGTAGTTCGTTTGAAAACACGAGTACGTACATAGTCTTTAAAGGATTGTGAATGGGCCGAAGTTGATATTTTTTATTTATAATCTCTCAAGAAAGGCGAACCTACATTTATTGGAATTGGTTCTGTTCGTGAATAGCTGGGGATTAAAAGCTTCTGCAAATATGTCTCCCAATAGTGAATTTTATAGTTTACTTGTCCTGATTATAAGGACTGATGATAATCTTCTTATCATTACCAGCCAACGAAATCGAAAGCTTACGGCACCAGAAATGTGAGGTAAACAGGAACAGATAAATCTCAGTGTCGGTCACAACAGTCAAAAGGAGTCTTTGGGAGGCAAATTGGTTAGGACGTGTTGCAAATAAAAAAAAAACTGCTTGTTCAGTACAAAATAAGAAAACAAAAAAGAAAAAGCTGGAGTGAGCTCACCAGAAGTGGGACATTGATGACTGTCAAAGGGTTCTGATGAATCTCAGGGGGTACAACATGTAATTATTAACCTTCACCAAACACAGATCAAATACACTTCTACACGCTCATCTTCTGTGGAATCTAGTGATAAAAAGCGCATGTTTGAGTGTAAGGGTGGCCGTGGTGTAGTGGTGTAGTGGTAACATCATCGCTTGTCACGCTGTTGATTCACGGTTCGAATCCTGATGTCAAGAATCATCTATTTATTTCGCATGAAATAAATAAAAAAAGTCGATCACTTGCGAAAGCTAAGTCAACTCTACTGTGAAGGCATAACACTGGCAGTAGGGTGGTCATATGACTAAAATGCAATTTGATCGTGTTGATGACATCAGGAGGACGGAAAAAAATACTGTGAATCATAAGCAATGACAATAATAGCCAAAACAAACAAAATACTCACCAGTTATCTGGACAGCCACCCTTAGAGTTTACAGAAACTTAATACCACCTGTGTTCCACTCTGTCTTTCTCTCTGTCTATTCCCCTTTCCACAAAACGCACGTGTTCTAAAAATTAGTATAAGGGTATTCATATCCCCTTTAACACGTGCAAATTATAAAAAAAAACACCGACTGTATCCATCAACATCTGGAAGGAAAAAACCTCACTTGTTGATCTGTCAATTCATCAACCGACTCGACATATCTACGTTGTCCGAACTACGAACTGCAAACCAGGTTTCGGTTCAACGGTGGCCTTTGTATATTTGCTCGAACATATCTGACTTGTCAAAAGTATGAATGATAGAGCCTGATGAGCTCGTTATTATATGGCTGAAACGAGTCATTCATGGTGCCACCAAGTTCCTCTGCAGCCTTTACCGCTCACCAAATGATGACCAAACGGCTAAACTATTTCTACATCGAAATTCGACTGGATTCAAGTTCATCGCCCTGCAGTCGATTTATTGTTTCTGGCGACTTTAATGTCCACAACTTCAACCGGCTCCGATACTCAATTAGTATTGATGAGGCAGGAATACAAGCTGAAATCTTTCTTATCAACACCAATCTCACCTAACTTACGGCCATAGAAGGGCCCACAAGGATCCCCGAAAACCCTAACAACTTCGTAAACATTTTAGACCTCCTTCTCTCTTCAGAGAAAGTACTACCTGGTACCACTAAAAATGTTTGCCCCTTTGGTAAATTCGGACCACGTCTGCGTTTAACCGAGTTTGGCATATAGCCCTATTAGGTAAACAAGTTTCCTATGGAGTACCAGAATAGGTCTTTGGCTGGGTGGGAAATTTTCTTCAGGACAGATCAATTCAAATTGTGGCCGACTGTATGTCTTACGCTGCCTTTGCTGCAAATGTTGGACTGGCACAGGAATCTATACTTTCACCAACTCTCTTTCTATTACTTATCAATGAGTTTTCCAAGAGTTTTCCAAGTGGAGATTTTTTTGAACACAATCATCTTCAGCGATGAGGCTCACTTTTAACTGAATGGCTACGTAAGCAAAACAAAAATGTTATATTTCAGGTCATGAAAATCCATGACCATTCACGAACCACCAATGCATCCACAAAAAGTCACTGTTTGGTGCGGATTTTGTGCCGACGACGTGACGCTGCTGTAATAGTCAATAGTGAACCTTATCGGGATATGATAACAAATTATTTTTGGCACCAATTGGACGATATTAATGTGGAAGACATGTGGTTTCAACAAGACGGTGCCACCTGTCACACAGCTTGAGAAATAATACAGCTATTACTCATAAAGTCTCACGGTCGTGTCGTCTCTCGTTTCGGCAATTCGCCAGTAAGATCGTGCCGTTCATTTCACGCCGTTGGATTATTTCCCCCCAAACGATTCCAGAGCTAAAGGACGACGAAATTCGACGCATTATATATGAACTAGCGTTTAATGTCAATGTCTCAACATTATATTAACATCAAAACATCGGCAGTTAATTAAAAATCAATGTGTTTGAAATTTCAGTTGTAACCCCCAATTGAATCACCGTTTTCAGTAGCTCATAAATGGGCAGATAATTATATTGGAAACACATTTGTTATGTTCCTGAAATAACTACTATATGACTACATTAAGAAGTTTTGTATAATGTAGACCGTAAAAAATGACTTCTATCAACGTTAAATAAATAAATTTGTGTTTCAAAGAATCTTCATTTATATTTTGACGTTTTATTTATTTATGTATTCTGTATGTTTTTTATTCATATAAATAATAATAAAAATAAACATTCAACCAACCAAAAAATCTTATTAAAATTTATACTTAAAATATGAAAATAATATTTACACAACCTGTGTCTCGCAAAAGATTCCTTTATTTAACAAATGTTTAACATAATCTAAAACTAAATAAGTTTGCTGCATTTTTAACACTTACAACTTAACTTAACTGACATACGAATATCTTTCATAGACAAAAAAAAAAAAAAAAAGAATTAATATTACTCATTTACATCTATGGTATTATATATAATTCACATCTAATAAACATATAAACAGTAAACACACATATTATAATTACAATAAGAGTTTCTCAACCACATCGAAATCACAGTCTCCTAAAAACAAACATTATAAAATTTGGTAGAATTATTTATCTAGAAATCGAGAACAAAACATGGAATTGACAGATGAACTCGGGAATTTGACATTAAAAAAAAATTTTTTTTTTAAATAAGAATGACATTTTTGACACAATATTACTATTTTATTGAATTAATTTGAAAAGAACATCTTGCGACAGGCTCAAAGACGTCAGTCAAATTTGACATGCATTTGTTGGTTACGAATGTTTTTGCAGAAAAAAAAAATTGCCACTATCGACGAGCTGTCATAACGACATTCCTATTGATATTTAATTTGCCTCTAGTAAAATATTCAACCAAATTCATAAAAAAACAATTATTCAACAAAATGCGAGGTAAATGCACACTCTTAATGATTTTTTCTAAATTAAACATAAAAGTAATACTATTTACATTAGAAAATGCGACTGTTGTTTCTTTTTTTTCTCAACAAAGTACAACTGTCACTTGTAAATGCGCATTTTATTCCCTACTTGTTCAATAACTTATTTGAGCTTCAACCACTTATACACTAAGAATTAAGTAATTGGCATCTTATCTACGAACTATACTTAAAAAGGACAAAACAAAGGATCACCGAGATCCGTTATGATGTGATGATATTAACCGATTTAATAATAATAATAATAAAAAAAAAAAACAATCTCCACCGACTTTGATACACAGTTTTGAAGTATATCTCTCCAACTAACAATCTGACGTCTGTCCGTTAGACTCTTCAACTGACGTATCGGGTCTTGTACTGCCCGTTGCAGCAGTAGCTCCAGCGATACCACCATCAGCAACAGGAGCTGAATTATGTGAGTGATGGTGATGGTGCCTTGCATGTCGCTGTCGGTGTCGGTGGATTTCTGTTGATGCCGATGGATCTAGGAGATTATCTGTGGGCGTAACCGTTGTAGTTGATTCCTCTGAATTGCGATGAGTTAAGCGATAGATTTCACGATTGAGATTAAAATTTGGACGTGCACGTGGATTATGTGGCAATAAAGCTGGATAGCCAATTAATTTGATATCTATTCTTGGAGATCTGAAAGGAAAATAATTAAATGAAATTGTTAAATTTTGTTAAAAAAAAAAGTTGTTTTAAATCGCCTATAATTATGCAAGAACAATAATATACTCGCATTTAAATATATCGCATGATACTTGTATACATTCACAAATAAAAAAATGACTTGCATACTTTTAGGCGCATTCACTTAGTGGCACACACTAATGTCATGATAGATTCTACAGTATATCATATGAAAATATTGGAAGAGGAAATGACGCCATATTGCTGTTTCATGTATCATACAATAATACGATGGAAAAAACACTAAAAACTGATAAATATTATGGATAAGTATTTATTATTTTTATAGGTAGCATATTAAACGTGAATGTGAGTTCTTGTAGTCCAAACAAGAATTGGGAAAATCAAAATAATTTTTTTTTAAAAAAGTTCACCGCATTTTATCCGAAAACGGTTAGAGATGGAAATACTCCTACTTATTTGCGAAGATATAGGTCTAATTTTATCAGCTGGTATTGCACAAATGTCATCGATGTATAAGCTTTGAAAATAGCATTATACTGGTTGGTCCAGTCAAAAATTTAGGTAGTCTAGACTACATCTTGGTGTGGTCTACGGCGTGTAAACACTCCGAAATTATAAGTTTTCTAGAACTCGCCAGATGGCGTTTTTAAGAGGAATGTCAAACTCAAAATATCATTTCAAAGTGCAATATTTTATTGTATTTTCCCATTAAATTGGCAGCGGGCGAGGTCCACGAAATTTATTTTGCAGTAATATAACATAATGGAGATGGACACAAATACATATAAAGGTTAAAATTGGAACTATGATGAGACACGGACTTGATGCTACGAAAATCAATCGAAGTCCGTCAGATGGCGCCATTGAAGGCAACAATAACATCTATGGAAGGATAGATGATGATCAATGAATGCACTAAAGCGTCATATTGTCCCGTTTGGTGCAAACTCAAAGGACCTAGAATTAATTTTAGTGCTGGTAGGGAGGGGACATTCTTTTGAGACCTTGAATGTCTTTGATTTCAAGGGTACAAACCAAAACTTTAGGTTTTTGAAGTTTTTCAAATGGTAATGGGTAGTTTTGCGATAGCCAAGAAGATACGCCGGTCGTTCGGAAAATTCTGAGCCACAATCTGAAGATGGCGTTACTTGTCAAAACTATTCCAGTACTCACTTTGTGCCAAACACGCATTCGACTGACCTGACTGAACATTGCTAAAATTCACGAATTGCGATTCACAAATTGACCGCCCAAATCTGAAAAAAGATCGGAGAAAGTACTGAGCCCTGGGGAATACCGGCATTAGCCGAGAATTGTGTAGAAGTACATCCATCTAATGCAAACTGCATTGATCGAACACTAAACAAAACCATTTTACGAAAATGTCATTATGAGCTTCATGCTTGTTACCGAGAGCACAAGTTTCATTTTTCTGACAAGTAGGCCATTCTACGAGTATCACCCTCTTTTGGAATTGACTGTACGTGTGTAAGTTTTCATCTAGTCGAATAAATTGCAGTGGAATACGATAAGTGTAAGAGCTTACGCAGAGGTTTGGGGAACAGCTCTTTAAGATAAGGGGATAAATCTCATTTGGCCTTACAGACTTGTTATTATTGAGGTCTTTTAGGACTAGAACAACTGAACGGGTTCGAAAAAATATTGATCGCAAAGAATATTAAACCGAATCCAGGCGGAGAAAGAGAGCATCCAAAATGTGCTGTGATCATCGTAGACAAGAGTTCGAGTAGACCTTTTATTCTTTTCAAGAGAGACCTACATGATTTATTGACTTTTGGACATTGCAGTATCTTTTGCCTCAATCTCGTATGAACTTAGCATGTCTTAGGATGAAGTTGGAATAATTTTTAGTCTATCTGGACTTGTGTTTTCCTCAGAAGGTGGTTATTTTCCCCCTTCTTCCGGATAGCAGTTACACAAATCGAATTAAAACATAGTTCTTGTTTCGGTTTAAGACAAACTGATTTACTTTTTTTTCTGCATCACTTAAGACACGTTTTTTTACAGTTTATTAACCAATGAGAGAAGAAACGGTAGAGAGTAGAAATAAAAGAAAAGAAAGGATAGATTAAAAATGCCGCGCCAGCCCTGCATGTTGGTGAGTTTGCGATTTAAGGCTCTCATAACCTGGAGCAACAGACGCCCATTTTAGGTTAGACGCTGCGGAGGGGATTATGGCTTGATGTTTATTTTGAGGTGATTTCTGCTCACTTTGCCGATGTCCTGCAAGAATATCCCATATCCGCTACTTTTTCGGAACTGTTCATTTGTAAATACATACATATTCACAGGCCGTTGACAACTTTCTCAGAATTCCCCATATCCAAGGACAAGGAATTAAGGAGCGTATTCCAAGTAAAATTAAAATTCCAAGCACTTACATCTCTATCTAGGAAGACTAGAGACTAAAAAAAAGAAAAAAACAATTGAGAACGCTCAAATCATCGACACTCTCGTATTTATTATCACTGTTCTCCTAGGGAATTTCTTGTTAACTGAATGCAGATGTCGTCACACAATGATCCAACTTTACAAGAGGAGTAGAAACTGTCAGCATCAGTAATACGTCGCTCTATCAACAAGCTGATTAAGGAATGGTAGCCAGTGTTGTGGGTACTGTGTGTGCTTGTGATCAAAACTGCGCAGGTTCGAACCCCAGCGGGGAACAACGATTAACAACTACGTGAGCATAAAATAGAAACAAATAAAATCTTAGTTTCTGTAACCACAATGTGTAGTGCAATGAATTGAATGCTCAGGGATTCGGAAAATTCTTTATTTTTAAGCTTCATTCATGAGAATGAGTATGTGATGACAATTCACGTCGCAATAACGTCAAAACTATGCTTGCTATTAAAGGATCTTCTCTGCAGAATCTAACATTAAATTTGAAGGACAGCGATGAAGATATTCATTCACCTAACCAATCCGAGTTGAAAGGCTTCCTTATCAGTGTGTCTGAGTGATCTGAGTCCAATAATAAATCGGGGATTGGACTTGCAATTCAGATCAAGCCTATTTTTTGTTATCGCAGTTTCTTCAGGCTCAGGGAGCAAATGAGAAGTAAAGGCGTCTTTCGAAGGACTTGGACACCTAGTGCAAGAAGTTGAATTATGTGGGTAGGTGTACTCTTTATGATAGAGAGGCTATGAACTTGGAAGATGTTGAAATTTTGTACTTAATGGCACCCTTCTACGACTAGTTTCATTCCAATATAGATGCTTACCTGGGCACTTGGTCCGTAAAAGATGAAGGCAAAGCTGAGTAAGATCGGTAAAAATTCCAGGGGATTGCATAATCTGTAATAAAATTTAATCCACAATTATTCATCTGTTCAATTTCATTTCGTTTTATTATTTCTAAGGCTCGATTTATTTACTCCAACCAACTTTTTTTTTCATTAATTTTTTTTTTTTTTAATTGTAAATTGAAAATCGAACCCTCGAATAGAAAAAAAAAGGTTAAACAACAATAAACAATAACACGCAAACTCAGTTAAAAAGTATTTAATTGCAAAGCCAAACAAAAAATTCTTCAAATTGCTGACAATTAGCTGCGGGCAGTCTTGGGGGGTATATCCCTTGTAAGACATGCCCGCACACACACAAATATAAAGCAATTATAAACACAGATACAAGAATACACGAATACTCATGCAAAATACGCTGCTGTGTCTGTTAGTATATCTCTTATGTTTAGTTCTCAATTCGGGGTCTTATTTCTTACCATACGAGTATATTCATAAGTATCTACATATCTAAGTTTTTATGAACTTTTCTGCAATCTAATCCTTCTACGCAATAAGTACGAGTATGTCTCTTCGCCGAGTAATTAAAACGTAATTCACGCGCCAAAAAAAAAAAAAATACTCAAATGTGAAATTTAATTCAGAAACAAAAATGTATCTAAAACCATAAGTCATTCGCCTACGAAATTCGATTCCACGCCGCGCGCGCTCTCCATCTATTTGCGCTAAATACGAAGCCGACGAGGAAGAATCTGCTGAGCTTGTTTCACTGTCTGTCGATCGGTAAAATGATATCTTTCAGACGTTTTGGCGACCTGCCTAAAGTCTGCCTACGGCGATGACCGTGAAATTGTTACGTCAGCCAAATAGGCGGGCAGTATGAATGAAGAAGAAAACGAACAAAAAGGTGAATAAAATTGGAAAAGAAGTCGTTTTCATGATGGTCTGTAGATATGAGAGGTCCCGGGAAATGTCACAATCATCAGGTGCGCATTACAAACTAGTGGTCTCATATTCGGGCAACAGGAAATCAATCCGCGAATTGTTTGTAAATACAAAGTAGGTACATTGAGTATCTATGAAGATATACGAGTATGTAGGTGCAATGGATTGCCACGTAAGAAGGTTTCTACAACAGCGTACAGCTTGTTATTGGCTTTGTTTTGGCTCTGTTTCGCTGGCGTAGGAGAGACGTTCTCGAGACAGTCTTATCAATGAAATTTTAGAAAGTTGTTTTGGGTCATTAGCGTGTTAGTCGGGTGGCTCACGAAACAACACACATACCTGCCTGGTCGCATTTTGGTGGTCTGAAGAAAAGTCCCGGCTTGAGGGGACGTTCCTCTTCGTCATGAACCTCAATCATTAACCAGCCGACAAGCACTGAGTTTGCACGTTGTCGCTCGACAGTTTCCCAGATATGAATGGCACGTTTGATGTCGATTTCAACCCAACCAGACTGTGAGACATTCATCATAAGGGTGTTACAGATGCGCTTCTTCTTTTCTGTGAAAGTTTTTAAAAAATTTTGTTGTTGAAAGAATTTATTTTTGAAACTTGTTTACAAAATTCCTTACCTCGGCGATTTTTGCGGAGAACAATTGAAACGGTGACACGGATTTGAGAGTCAATGTTGGGTTCAGCGCATCCTTTAGTTGGTTCTGTTGGTTCCACAGTGTGATTGGGACTTAATTTGTAGAGGCTGAAAGAAATGAGAATTGTTAAGATTTTATAGACTTCAAACAAACTAGGAATAGAAAATTATTAAGCGCAGAGAGAATAGAACACGTCCATCATGCAGATACCACTTTGCCAAGTTTGCAAGGTTAGGTTAGGTTAGGTTGAATGGTTGTATTTGTATGGAGAAGAGGAATTCTACTGATGACAGTTACACAGGAAGTACGCGTTGTCCTCTTCGACGTCAGGCAACCTCTACAGATATGTTGTAGATTGACAGTGCTTATATTCTTTGAGTGTTTGCCCAACAGGTTGCGTCCTGCCATTACTCTCGGGGCTATCTATATGGAAGACCTCTTTAAGGCTATTAGTTTTTTTTTTGACTAGATTTCATCTAATCTTTAGGCTTCGTGTTTCTGCAAGTTCAGATATTTTCCCATCTGCTTTTTGTTTATTATGTACTTCGTTATCTTTAATTTTGCATATGACAATGGAGTTGGGACTCTTGCGTCGGCTAGTGATTTACAGCGGTTTGAGTTCAATCTGGCAAGTTCGTCCGCTTTTTCATTCCCACCAAACCCATTTTGGCCTGTCACCCAGATAATTTGGACCATATTCTGCCTGCGTAGAGCCTGAAGCTTTTTGCGACAGAGTCCCACTAATATAGATTTTTCTTTGTGTTGTGTACTCGACTATCTCGTAAATGGAGATACCCTCTTTTAGTATGTTGCGCTTAAATTTCAACCTGAAAAATACTGCATGGATCCGATAGTCTTATGGATACGCATATCCTGAAATTTGTCCATTTTAGATCCGTCGGTGTGTATTGCTATTTTGGCATCTGGTACAGTGGATTACGATTGTTTCTAGCCCCGCAATTGAGCTCGACCTCAAAGCGTCTGTTACGGCCAGTCATGCCGCTTATTGTGTTTTTGTGAGAACTACCTGTACATAGATGTTTGGACAGCAAAATCGAAAAAGCAAAGGATGTGTTAAAAATTTGTAGCTGGGACTATTTCGCCTCAATATAAAGTAAATGTGAATGCCACTGCCACTAGCAAGCTGCAGTTTTTCGTAAGCTGATGGCCGCACCCTATCTTTAAGATTTTCCACCCAAACTTTTTGTGAGGACGAAAAAAGTGGCAATGGATAGATGTCTTTGCAAACTACAATATTGTAGTATGCGGGCTACGGCTCGAGTAGATAAAACAATTATTCTGAGAAATTATTTCTTTATTTTCTACTCTATAGAACAATTCAAGTTCACACTATACTATTCTTCGCCTTATTCTTTTCTTACAAGGTCTCTTTCCTCTCAAATCACTTTATCTCCTTTCAATTTCTTAATTCACAAATCCAAACTAATTACTCTTTCTTGTTCACTCTCAACTTTCAATTTATCACCAAATTACAACTTCGCCCATTATCACTTTTCCAATCTCTTCGCCACGGTTCTAAACCAACTGTGGTTTTTTTTTGATCGCCATCTGTCCTTATATAGCAGAAGTTTCTGATAGCCAGAAGCTTCTAGCAAATTCTTCGACCACTGGAACAAGAGAAATAATTATTGCAGTTATAATTCCCTTTTATCCCTGATATTATTCGTCTCTTTCGTTGACATGAGCTGTGGAGACTTCGTCCCAGACACGAACCTCGAATGAAAGGACAGTTTGAACCAAAATTCTGCCAAAATGGAAAGTCACTGCGGAATTTGCTGCATAGACATAGGCGCGTAGTTATTATTATGCTACACTGCCCCCCTCTTAGACGTGTTCGTCCCGAACAAGTGCATCCTCATTTCGGCCATTGTATCGACTCAGTCGGTCCACATGAACCACTTTCATTTTGGCCCTCGGTCCTCGCTGGATGCGGTAGACAACATCGTTGATGCGGGTTACTATTCTGTAGGGACCTTCCCAGTTCCGCTGTAATTTAGGTGACTTCCCCTTTTGGCGATGGGGATTATACAGCCACACCAGATCTCCTTCCTGGAATCCTGACGTTGTTGCCTTGGCATCATACCTGGTCTTCATGCGGTCGCTCGTCATCTTAATCTGGCTTCTGGTCCTTTGGTGTATGTCCCTAAGCCTTTCCCTAAGGTCCGCCACGTACTCTTCTTCATTTCTGGGCTCATTGGTAGGAGATCCAAATTTCACCTCACTGGGTAAACGAGCTATTCCACCGAATAAGATTTCGAACGGCGTATGTCGAGTAGTGCTATGCACGGCACTTCTATAGGCCATCAAAAACAAGGGAATCTGCCGGTCCCAATCCCGTTGGTAGTCACCTACGACCTTCGAGAGATGTTCGTCCAAAGTCCTATTGAAACGCTCCACCATACCGTCCGACTGTGGATGAAGCGGGGTTGTCCTTGTCTTTTTGATTCCGAGTAGTTGACACATCTCTTGGAAGATTCTTGACTCGAAGTTCCGCCCTTGGTCAGAATGCAATTCCAAGGGCACACCGAATCTGCTAACCCAATTGTAGACGATCTGCTCCGCCACGGTTCTGGCTTCCTGGTTAGGGATCGGAAACGCTTCCGGCCACTTACTGAAGTAGTCCATCACTACGAGTATATACCGATTACCATTGTCGGTTTCCGGAAAGGGCCCTGCGATGTCAATGGCGATTCGTTCGAAAGGTGCTCCCACGTTGTATTGGTGCATCTTACCTCGAGTTTTGATTCTCGGACCCTTGCTAGCTGCACACACGTCGCATTTTCTGCACCAGTCTTCGATATCTTCCTTCGCTTTTAACCAATAAAAACGTTCTCGTACCTTTTCTAGCGTCTTATTCACTCCCAAGTGGCCTCCGGTCGCCCCGCCATGCATTTCCTGTAACACCTCCTTGACCCTCGTCCGCGGTACGACAAGCTGCATTACAAACGACTTTCCGTCGGAGGATTCCCATTTTCTTCTCAGAACACCTTCTTGGACATGGAGGGAGTCCCACTGCGCAAAATATGCCTTTAAGGTCGGGCTTCTGTGAGAGATGTCCTGATGATCCGGTTTCTCCATGTTCTCCTTCCAGGCCAGAATCGGCTCGATATCCGGGTCTTCCTTCTGAGCGTTCCGGATCTCATCTACGCTCCAGCCGGCGATAGGTTCGGCTCTCATTCTTTGGATGGAAACCAGCTCCCGTTCTTCCTGACGCGCACAATGTTTACAATCCGTTCTGCATGGTCTCCGGGACAGTGCATCCGCATTAGAGTGGAGCCTTCCTTTACGATGCTGTATTTCGTAGTCGTAGATTTGCAGCCTTTCGATCCATCTTGCGACCTGACCCTCAGGACTCTTGAACTGTAATAGCCATTTTAAGGCTGCATGGTCTGTGCGAAGAACGAACTTCCTCCCGTAGAGGTATTTGTGAAAATGCTTCGTAGCCAAGATCAAAGCTAGAAGTTCTCTCCTTGTCACGCAGTAGTTCCTTTCTGGCTTAGAGAGCACCTTGCTGAAGTACGCAACCACCTTCTCTTGGCCGTCATGCACCTGGGAGAGTACGGCTCCTACCCCGACATTACTAGCATCTGCATCCACAACGAACGTTTCCCCGGGAGTGGGGTAAGCCAGTATCGGGGCATCGCATAGCCGTTGTTTAAGTGCCTTGAAGCTCTTCTCGCACTCAATTGACCATTTGAATTGTTTTCCCTTTTCCGTCAACTGGTGCAGGTTCTTTGCGATCCCGGCAAAATCCTTCACGAACCGTCTGTAGTAGGTGGCTAGGCCCAGGAAGCTCCTTAGTTGGTGTTTGTCTTTGGGGACTGGCCAGTTTTTCACCGCTTCGACCTTCTCCGGATCGGTTCTCACTCCTTTCGCTGAAATTATGTGTCCCAGGTACTTGACTTCCGCTCTAAACAGGGCGCACTTCTTGGGGTTGAGCTTCAGGCGGGCACTTCGAAGCCTTTGAAACACATCCCTTAGATTGTCTCGGTGTTGCGCAAACGTTTTTCCTATGACGATGACATCATCCAAGTAAACCAAACAGGTTTTCCATGTTAACCCTTGCAGGACACATTCCATCAATCGCTCGAAAGTCGCCGGAGCATTGCACAGCCCGAATGGCATTACCGTGAATTGCCATAGCCCATTTCCTGCGGTGAAGGCGGTTTTCTCCCGGTCTTCTGGATGGATCTGTACCTGCCAGTAGCCACTCTTCAAGTCGAGAGTGGAAAACCATCGGGCTCCTGATAGTGTGTCTAGCGTGTCGTCAATCCGTGGCAGAGGGTAGCTGTCTTTCTTGGTGACGTAATTGAGCTGCCGATAGTCCACGCAGAACCGCGTGCTGCCATCTTTCTTCTTAACCAGTACAACCGGTGATGCCCACGGACTTTTGGAACTTTCAATCAGACCTTCTTTCTCCATTGCCGACACCATCTCTGCAACTTCTGTCTGCTTTGCCAATGGAAGGCGCCTAGCAGGCTGACGAATTGGTCTAGTATCACCAGTGTCTATTCGATGTTGTACCAGGTGTGTTCGGCCGTATTCTCCGTCCTGTGAGGCAAATACATCAGCGTACTCATTGATAAGATTCTCTGCCATAGTTCGCTGCTCCTGATTCAGCTCACTGGACTGGAGAATCGTTTCTCTCGTTTCCGCTGTCCAAGGTGATGTGAGAGGTTTTGGACCATCACGTTCAGATATTGTTGCGACGGCGGTAATCGGCGTGCATTTTCCAGTCACCTCCCCTCGCCTTAGTTTGACAGTGTGTGGTCTTGCGTTCAAAACTCTTACTGGAACCATGGTGTTCTTTGATTCGACTAACGTCTTTCCCACGATGTAGTCTTGAGAATTCTTCTCTGGGTCTGGTTCTACTATGTAGAATCGGTGGCTCCCAAGATCACCTTCCAGTTTCGTCCAAATGATTGTCTCTGAAGACGGCGGCAAAACTTCGTCTTTGCTGATGACTGTCCTGAGAGTTACGGCATTCTCATTTCCGTACACCATCGGAATCTCCACATTTCGATACCTCAGTACTTGCATCCCGATGTCCAAGATTACTTCATTTGCTTTCATGAAGTCTACTCCGATGATGCACTCGTCGCATATATCTGCCACCAGAAACGCATGGGAGAACGTCAGTCCTGCCAGAGTAATCGTAAGACGAACTTCTCCAAATACCTTCGCCATTTCCCCTGTTGCAGTCTTCAGGCAGTAGCTGTTGGTGTTGTGCAGCCAGGAGCTTTTGACGATATCTCTTCTTACAATGGAGGCAGTGGCACCTGTGTCGATGGTGGCTACGCACTTCTTCTCGTTGATTAGTGCCTCCACTGTCAGGCTCTTGTTACCCCGTTTGGTTTGCGAAACTTGAATGGTGGTCCTGGGGGCCTCGATTCCAGTAACCAACTTCTGCCCCGCGAAGTTGGTCCTTACGCATTTCCCGACTGCTGGTTTTGGGAAGTTCTGACTGACAGGATGGATGTTATCACCGCCAGATGCTTCCTCTCTGCTTCTCCTACTTCCGCAATGTGAACAATTTCCTCGTCTAGGTGCACTTCTGCACTGCCGTTGTAGGTGTCCGGTTTGGTTGCAATTCCAGCAACGGATTTGACTTCCGCGAGCTCTGTCTTCATCCATGATGGCTGTTCTCTGGCATGAGCATTCCACGACGGACATTTCCCTGACACGGTGTATTCCCTGGTATGCTTGGTCCGCAGCCTTCATTGACAAAGCGAATGCCAATGCCTCGGGGAGTGTTCGCTTTTCAGCCATCCTTACAGCCATTTGCAGTTGTCTGTCCTCTATGGCCTGAATAAAAGCTTCCACCGCCATTTCGTTGATAAGCTCCTCACCGGCTTTAGGGTATGAAAGATGGGCTAGTCGCTCTATATCCGCTTGCAACTGTTGGAGCGTTTCCCCCCTTTTCTGGACTCGACTACGCAGCTGAACCCTGTACACCTGCTGCATGTGTTCATCCCCAAACCGCATCTCGATAGCCTGAACCAGAGAGTCGTAGTTCTGCTGTTTATCTTCCGGGATGGTCTGCAAGAGCTCCGCAGCTGGACCCCTCAGTGCAAGCGTGAGTGCAATAGACTTCTCTTCATCGTCCCAGCTATTGGTCATTGCGGCCGCTTCGAATTGCCTCTTATAAATTGGCCATGATGTTTGACCATCGAAGATAGGAGGCTGCATCTCCTTTCTTCTCAGACCGTCAGTGGAATATTCCCGTGCTTTCTGTCTCTTCACGTTGCTGAGCTCCTTAGCAAGATTTTCGACTTGCTTTCCTACTATCTCGAATTGCGTATCCACTTTTTCAAACTGAATCTCTATCTTCCCGAACTGAGTTTCCTGTTTCTCAAAATTTTCATCGAATCTAGTTTCGACTTTTTCGAGTTGCGTCTCGACCTTCTCGATTTTCTCTTCGATCACTTCGAATTTGGATTCCAAGTTCTTGTTTTGCTCATCAAGTTTACTTTCCAGAGCATCTAGAGAATTCTTTTGTTCGTCCATTGCTTTCCTTTGTTCATCCATTGCCTTCTTTTGTTCATCCAACTTAAGTTCTAGAGAATTCTTTTGTTCGTCCAGCTTAAGTTCTAGAGAATTCCTTTGGTCGCCCATTGCTTTCTTTTGTTCGTCCATCGCTTTCTTTTGTTCGTCCATCGCTTTCTTTTGTTCGTCCAGCTTAAGTTCTAGAGAATTCCTTTGATCTTCTATTGCTTTCTTTTGTTCGTCCATGACTAACTTAAGTTGCAGGAGCAGACTTGTTATACCCGGGTCGGCTGCTGTACTTACTGCTTCCTCTTCCACGTCAAACTCTACGTCGTGCGGATTTTCACCTTCCTGCGTTACTGCTTCTTCCAGACGAATCAGTAGGGCATCTTTTCCCCCAGTTGTGTCGAGGTTCCGCTTACTGAGTTCTGCCTTTAGTTGAGTTATAGTTAGTTTTCCCAATTTGCGATCCATTTTGCGCAACTAATTAACTCAACACAGAAATCGTTTTTTTTTTTTTTTTTGCTTGTGCAATTTCACACCACGGAAATAGTTATTCACAGAATAAGTTTTATCCCGCTTCTGACACCAATGTAGTATGCGGGCTACGGCTCGAGTAGATAAAACAATTATTCTGAGAAATTATTTCTTTATTTTCTACTCTATAGAACAATTCAAGTTCACACTATACTATTCTTCGCCTTATTCTTTTCTTACAAGGTCTCTTTCCTCTCAAATCACTTTATCTCCTTTCAATTTCTTAATTCACAAATCCAAACTAATTACTCTTTCTTGTTCACTCTCAACTTTCAATTTATCACCAAATTACAACTTCGCCCATTATCACTTTTCCAATCTCTTCGCCACGGTTCTAAACCAACTGTGGTTTTTTTTTGATCGCCATCTGTCCTTATATAGCAGAAGTTTCTGATAGCCAGAAGCTTCTAGCAAATTCTTCGACCACTGGAACAAGAGAAATAATTATTGCAGTTATAATTCCCTTTTATCCCTGATATTATTCGTCTCTTTCGTTGACATGAGCTGTGGAGACTTCGTCCCAGACACGAACCTCGAATGAAAGGACAGTTTGAACCAAAATTCTGCCAAAATGGAAAGTCACTGCGGAATTTGCTGCATAGACATAGGCGCGTAGTTATTATTATGCTACAATATGTAAGAAATGCAATTAATCAAGCCGTCATAAAATTGAGTAGTCCTAGGTATACATGCCGCAGAAGAATTTAGAAGTAATCGAGAACGTTGAGAATGAGTTGGAGAAAATTGAAATGTGTTGTAGAACTGCGAACATGGCGATGCACAGACCCTACAGGAAGTTTCTTTTTAGAAATTGTGTGGTTGCATAATCTTTTGAAAGACTGTGTGACTGAAGTTGACTTGAGTTTTACATTAATTTTTCAAGCACGTTATCTTATAATTTGGTTGATAGTTAAGCCGCTAGATTGGGCTACATCATCCTCCAAGCTTGTAGAGAGTACTTTGCCTCACCTTGCTGTCGGTTTAAGGTCACTAATCTCTGAATTCCAGGCCATAGTAATATAAGTTGGCCAGGCGAGGGTGGACTGTTGTCAGATCTCTTGCGCCTTTATAGAGTTGCAGCCAGGCTGGCCACCCAATTTAACACACACCGCTGTACCTGCAAGAACGTGAGCGAGAAGGAAACTCTTTCCTACTTGCTCTGTGAATGCCCGATACTAGATAGAGCCAGGCATCTCATATTAGGTAAACCCTTCTTCGACAACCTGAATGAAATCTCGGAAAAAAGATGATCAGTTTCTTGAATTCCAAAGGATGGGTCAAATAACTTTTCCAATAACTTTGCTCCTTTTATTTTTAAGCACAGTGAACATACACGTCACTTAAGTTGTAGTTTTCAAAATGTCACCCAAGTGGTAATTGGGTTCTGGAAAGCTACGATGGAACAACCACTTCTACTTACCTACACATATTATTTTAAAAGTTGTACAGCTTCTCTGTTGTCAACCCACACAGATGGCTCTACATATTCGTCGTGGGTGAGAATACTAGGCGGCACTGTATAGCCATATATAGACATATGTTTGATGGTCGGTCAACTTTAGAGTCTAAAACTCTACTGTGCTTAATAGTTTCAGTTTTCAGAAAGTATTTTAAACTATCATTTGATATAGCAAGCAATGTAAAAAGGACTACGTTGAGAAAACTGGTATCCCTACATAGGTCTATTCGAATTATGAGAATCAAAAAGAAGGAATAATTTCGTAATTTAATTCGATTTTGTGGTATGAATCTTCGTTCTAACTAGAAGTCATGTAACTTATTAAAGCATTCACTAACCTAGGCACCGCCTTTTTTAGAATGCTATTATTCAACAGAGCTTGATTATTGAAAATAGTATATAGTGCTACGAACTTCTTTACAATGAAATACTAATGAAAACATTCCTAATTATTATCTAATAGCTACGAGTATGTATAGTACATTCCATCAAAAGTAAAATAACACACCAAATCAATGGTACACAAAGTATGGCTTTAGCTGTAACTACAACTGCACTGCATTCCGAGAGTAAATCGAAAGTAAATCCGAACAAACTTTGTGACACTGAAGTGACATAAAAAATGTCAAATAAACACCAAAATAATCACCTATGCAATCTAATTTCACTTACCGTAAGATTGCACTTTCCAAATACAAAGTATTCGTCTTCGGTTCGAAGAGGCTATCCGAAAAGCGTATCGTAACATTGCGATCATCCTGCCATGATGACTCATTTGTCTCCGAATTACATATTGGGTATGCGGCCATCTCATGTTGAGGATGTTCAGAATTTTCACTGGACATCGTTCCATGACCATTAACAGCCATTTCGATCTTATTGCGAATGTCTCCAACTCTGAAAGTAAAAATTAATCAGTCACATAAAAAATGAAAACAAGTATTAATTTGAATTTGAATTTGTTATTTTTTGCTTTGCACGAAATCATCAAATTTATGTTAATTGCAAAAAATCAACATCTACAGTCGAAAAAACTGCATTCAGACAACATAAACAAGGCGCACATATACATAAAAACTGCAGCCAGACGTAAATTATCTCCAAAAAAAAAACGAAAGATGTACGACGAGTATCTCTAACAACCATAAAAAAAATCCCACATAACACTAAATGACAGACAGACTGGCAGACACGATGGCAAATACACAAAATGCAGCTCCAGGCAAATATGGCATAGCCAGTGCATCATTAGCATCAGCCTCGGTATATTTTGTTGGCAAAATGCATCCACTGAGTGCATTTCTAAGGGCAAATGCAAGAAGGCAGACACAAACAAGCACAGAAAATGTTTGCCCTTTTTTGGAGGATTTTTTATTCTAGTCTTTTTTGTGGCACAGACAAGTCGTCTGCTTAAACTTCATACAAACAGATTTCCACATTCACTTCGTGTTGACCTTCAAAATTTGGTCCTATTATGGCAATGCATTCAATCTTGTCAATCCGGCGGGGGTTAGAAGTTTCATGGCATGAATAATGGTCTTCATTCAAATTGTTATCGTATTTAAAGAAAAAGTATCTGAGAGAAGAGTAATGAGGTGCAATGCGTTAATTACTGGCTTTGGCGTTTCGTCAGAATTACGAATGCCTGTTGTGTATTTACTTTTAAGCGAGATACGAGTATATAGAGATGATTTTATACATAAAGCAGTCTTATGTGATACCTAGAACTGGTGTGTATAGGGCAAGGTAGTTGATATACGAAAATTCATCAGGAATATTTCACATTTTGTTATCAAAATGTAGTCGAAAAATCCGCACAAAACAAGCCTCGTATCACTCGGTCCGATCAAATTACAATCCCGTCATTTCATACAATGAAATTAAGGATTTATGTGTCCTGTTCTATATGATTTCTCATTCTGAATTATTTCTATTTATAGAAGTTAACCGATAAACAAATACCTGGCCACTTACCGCAAATCTAAATCGCTATACTCGTAGGTACGATATTTTTATTTGTCTGTGGCAGTGCTTCCCAACCTTTTCCGTCTCAAACCTAGTTAATTGCAAAATCCCACCAAATCTAAATTGAAAGGAAATTGTCTAATGCCGAAAGAACAGAGAATGAAGAGTTTTACTTATCTGTTTGACCTGACTCCAATAACTCCCCGAGAATTAGACTGTTACAGTAGCACCAGATGCACAGCATCAGTTTTTTTTATGCTCTGAGGCCTAACCCAGTGTTTTGTCTTCAAGATTCATATTACCGGACTTGCACCTAATGGATCATCTTTGATGGTGCAAACATCGACAGTATCCTGCCCAAAAAGAGTGCATATATGTATTTTTTTGAGCTTGCAATTTATTATGCCCGAGGTGGAACTTATAAAGCATAACATTTGGGATATGTTTCCCCTGTCCTCATTTAAATCCTTATTCATGGTGCAAAGACGAATGCAATGTCGGAGAGTTAAAATGGAATAGGCTTCAAATGTGTGGGCGTCGTGGCATAGTGGTTAGTGTGTCGGATCACTACGCAAGAGGTTCCAAGTTCGAATCCCAGAAAACACCAAAAAGTTTTTTCACCATCCCACCTCTGGCGAACGTCTGACAAACATCCGAGAGTATTGTTGTCACGAAAAAGCTTCTCAAAACAAATTGCCTTTCGGATACGGCACTAAACTGTAGGTCCTTTCCATTCGTGTGAAAAATATAACGCACACAATACGAGTGGTTGCGAGAAGCTAGGCCCTGGCACTTAAAGAGCTGTTGCGCCAAATAGTTTTATTTTTTGTTTATGCTTTCAAATGCGCTATGGCACGTCTTATTCCCATATGAGATAAACAAAGTATGCCCCACCGATTGGGAGCCACTGGTCTAGGGCAAATCTCCATTAAGACATTTTTGTCTATCTACATACACTAGAAAAAAGTTTTGCCCTAAAAAGCCAAAAATGTTGTACGAGAGTTATACCCACTTCCCTAAAGTAAAACTCTGTCTTAAAGCGAAAGACATTCCGATGTTCAATCTCTTTAGGGCAAAACTATTTTATTCATGTATTGTCTGCCATAAAGAGGAGCCTGACAAAAGGCATAAAAAAAGAGTGAATTTTCTTGGACAAATCGCTGGGACCAGATGGTATAATAACTACTAACTAGTACTGTTGGTAACCCAAATTGGATATAGGTACTGAGAACGCAGTTGAGTATTGATGACAATACGACGCTTTGGATACAAAATCCCGTTTACATTATCCCGAAAAATAAAATCCTGAAAAATAAAATTTCGTAAAATCAAATCCATAGTGGCTGTGAAAAATCGACCGATTTTTAACACAAATAAAAAAAAAATCGTTCTGAAAAATCTCAATTTATGATCAATTAATCACGCTGGAAATAAGGTTTTTCTTAAAGTACCGTACAACCCGGTCTTCAGCAAAAATATAAATTATGAGAACTTACTTACAAACTAACCACTAGTTGAGAATCGAAAAGCGTACGCTTTCTGATTTTCATGTAGTATAAGAATCAAGAAAATATTCTTGCGAGCTTTCAGATTCTCATACTTTTGAGTAGTTGTGCAATGTGACTTCTTCTTGATTCTCAGAAGATGTACTCAATCAATTGATGACTTCAGTATTCTGTAATGATTTTAATAATCACTGCGTTATGACTTAAAAGTTAAAAACGTTGAATATAATATTTAGAGATCTTTTCTTTTATTTCAACAAAATTCTGGCCTCAAAAAAAAAAAAAAAAACAACTTAAAAGGAATAAACTCGAATAATTTGATTTGCTTAATTTTAATTTACAGGATTTTATTTTTCGGGCTTTTCTGATTTGTAAGGTTTTTTTTTAGGGATTTTTAAAACCTGGAAAATGTACTGTCGGTACAAACTGCTTACGGGCATGATTACAAACCTCTGCAAAGGTTCTAGTCACTTGTTGAATTGGAATGGAAAACGTCTGCCAGAGACCAAGAATAAGCTCTCAAATATCTACTCCGTTATTTTAGGATCAGATTGGTGGAAATCATTGAGCATCTGTTAAACAGATGGAGGAGTGGCAAGACCAGAACCAGCAAGTTCGTTAAGCTAATCATGGCATGAAATTACATTTGAACGATGGTGACCAAGCCTCTGCCACTTAAGAAACAGAACATCAAGGAAATACCATTTCTAGGCTGATAGGCTGTTTCATTGTGATCCCATTTTGATGTGATCAATCGCAAGTTTTCGAGCGAATTGATAGAGTAGTTGATGTGAAAAGTGTTGTTTCCTGGAAAAAAAGGCTTTGTTTTGATGGGATCAATCTCAAGTTTTCGAGCGAATTGATAGAGTAGTTGATGTAAAAATGTTGTTTCCTGGGAAAAAAGGCTTTGTGGCATGGATTTGTCTAGCTACACGACAGTTGTGTGACCATGTAGAAATGTGAAAATAGAGATGAATTGCAACTGCTTGAACTTACGACCGTGTCTAAAATGACATGGGATTATAGTTATACGAATAGTATACCACATCTTTTCAGGATTCCATATACATATGGACAATGTCGGTGTCAAGCAAATGTTGCTGAAAAGACTTTTTTGAGTTTCTGCCCTTTGGTTTGTGTATTTGTTTAATTTGCAATGATATGCACATTGCTTCCTTGGTAATCCGGAGGATAGAGCGAAACTATTTACGCACGAAGACGTAAAGTACTGTTGGTTTCTAATTGTCATAACTTTCAGTTGACTTTTGCATGTAGGTACCAATTTTCCAGGTTTCACGTTGACTAGAAGAAACCTATAGGTTTTGATGCCCTATAGTGAGCAGTTCCAACTGGTAGTATTTTTCCTTATATATCAACAACCGTTTAAGTTACAAACTTTAAAATATGGTTAATCTCAACGCGTTTTGATTTTTATGTCCCTATCATTACTAAGAGCCAAATTAGTGCAGATGATTCACAAACACAAAAGTCCCTTTTTCTTAAGAACTTTTGTTTTAGGTACGAATTTTCCACTACAAATAGATTTTCCTTCATCATATAAAAGTAAAAGTTCAAAGTACGCACATAAAATGTAATTTTTGATGATTTAGGTTCGTCAGAATTTAATGTAAGAGCAGCCCTATTAAAGTAACATAAAACCCTGCATAACAGTGCTAGACTTTGCAATGAAAAAAACTAATTAGCCTCAAAAGAGTAAAATCGATAAAATACTCCCTCCTTGTTGATTCTCACAGTTTTAAGTGACTGTTTTTTTTTTTTTTTTTATCATAACTTAAATTATAAATAAGTTTAAAAAGTATACAGAACAGGAATTATTTTCCTAGACATTTCTATGAGGAACATGAGCATGATTTCTATAAAACAATAAGGATTCGAACTCTTGCCCATCAATTTAAATTATTTCAAGTTTTTTGTTTGCTTTTATTATTTATGGTCTGTTAGCCGATGGTCTGTTAACCGATTCAGGACAGTCAATGTTACGAAAATTCTCATTTTTCATTGATCAACAAAAAAAAAAAAAAAAAATACGTTACACTTCACACAGACTATAATTCTTTCAATACATCCCCCGCCACGCGACAATCCGCTTTCCATTCCGATCAATCAAGTTTAAATAGCAGACATTCCATTCTTCGATATATGTATGTACATACATATGATGCATAACACAAGCAAGCGCCCAATTATGCCGACAATTTATCTCTGGCGTTAGATCATAGTCTGACATAATACACGATCACGTTTCTTAACTTCCAGACTTCTAGCGGCACAACGGTAACACGTCGCTGGTTCGGGATCCCCTGCGTTGCGGTCGCGTCGGACAGTATTATGATTATCATCATCGGCTCTTCACAAGCATTCAAATCATGAAATCATGACTATGCTGTCTCTGTCTTAATGGCAGCGGGTGGTCCGAGTGTCCGAGTGGGAAAGCGGCAAATCATCAGAACGGGGAACGATGTACTATACATGTCCAATTATATTGTTTTGCTTTGGATTGTTTTTATCTTTTTTTTATTATTATTTGTGTTCCGCTCCAGACTCAGACAGAGACTAGACAGACATAGCTTGCATGCCAGGCAATTAATTTGTCTGCCTCATCAAAGATTTCAACACCTCCATGGAGGAGTGTTCTCTCCGCACACAGATGAACAGTAAAATAACAATCGGATCGTTAGAGAGACGTAATCAATAGACCAGACGGATGCAGGAAAGCCGCAGCTTAATGCGTTGGCATGTCTACTCATATCAAAGATAATAAAACTGGAAATTTAATCTTTGCGTTGGCTATTAGTTAACAGTGCAACAAGACCAAATGGAACATCGCTGCTACTGATGATGATAATTATGATGATGGGAGTGATGATGATGATGCATGTTATGTGCTCGTCATTATTGTCGCGCCGGCCGATGAGCTTCAGCCGCGAATAACCGTAGCCTGGGGATGGAATTCAATCATTCACATTTCGTATGGGTATATGAACTGTGTCTAGCGTTGTGCCTAGACTCGTTTATGGAGTCTATTAATAAGTGTCGTCTGGAGACAAGATACTGCGCCAGACATACGTTCTAATGCATTAAGTGGTGATCAGCCGCGTGCGGTGATATCACCGCAACAGACGCCTGTCTGGCATGGTGCAGTGGAATCTCTAGAAAAGATGGATGCAATGCTCTGGATAAATCAGGTTTTGGGGTGATTATTATTGGGTGATATTTCCTCATCAGTGTCTGCTATAATGACTTGTCGTAGGTATAGATGGAATTGAAAGCGAGTTGCGATTTACCTAAGATTATTAAGGGTGATCGAGTTGAAATGGTTCATGCATTAAGGGTGATTCCATGATGACTCATGGTACATTTTACTTAGAAACTAGAAATAAAACTATACAATATGGCAACAATTTGTTTTATATGTAAGGAGACTAATTTAGTAAAACAAACAAAACCATGTTTATCCATTTTTTGTTTAATGCTTAGAAAGCTTCTGGTTACATCCGACGATATAGTACTCTCAGTTTAAACAAATAAGTTTCAAGCTATGTTGATGAAAAAAAAAAAAAAAAAAAATAAGCAAATCAAATTGAAAAACAATATGGTAGAATAGCTATTAGTGGTAATCATTAACATTAAACCTGAGTAAGTCTTAGAAGTCATTCAATTCAAAACCAAAGTAACAAAAGTTACATGAACTCGGCAACTCACGTTACCTCATGAAATTGCCGTATTAAGAGCTATTCTATACTAAAAAATAATATTATTAGATTCATTATGATAAACAAATCTAATTTTTTTCAAAGTCATGCCGCAATTTTATTGAATTATCCTGAAGCTCTTGATTTACCTTAGCTCTTAGATAGCATTTCTGGTCTCTTCCTATATCACCACGTAAGTTCTGCACTGTTGTGTTCATTACATAGTAGCCTTAGTGATCTTAATGCTTTTAAGTAAAAATAAACAAACGAGGCAAAACAACTCAACAGCATAATAACTTTGGAAAAATAACACCCGTTCTTTTGGAAGAGTCAGTTGGATAACTTGGTTCGCTTCGCTTACTGCAGAGGTTTTAAACTCCCAGTTTTACATATTCGGACAGCAGCTAACTGCGCTCGCTCCAATTTATTTTCGTTGTTTTATTTTTCGGTGAAGTTTATGACACTTAAAAAAAAAAAGTTATTTTGTCAGTGATTACATTGTTGTTGGACCATTTTGTCGCAGGTTATTATTACGTGTGACCCCTTAGTACGTTCTAATATATAGCTTTTAAAAATTCATAGCTTGGCAGATGCATTAAAGGAATACAAAATCAGAAAATTTTACTTTACGACATGGTATCCAAACAAATTGGGTAAGGTGTATCTGGATTAGATAAGGTGTCACAACCTAAAGAGTATTTCTAGTCGACATAGAACATTTGGTAAAGATGTAGTAATTTGGTGTAAATAAAAGATGTAATCGAAAAATTTAGCCTTTCTCAAAAATGCATGTCCATATGCAGGGCTTGGAAATATGTTTAATATTTTTGAACTCCCTAGAAGTTTAGCTTGATATGTTGAATAACGAGGTGCCTATAAAACCCCTCTACAAATATAATTATAACAAGGTTTTTTCCTGATTATTATTTCAGTCTGTTACGTACTAACTTTGTGCATAATTTCAGCTCTCTAGGTCAAACTGTTCGAAAGTTATAAGCGTGTGACAGGCACACGAACAGACATACCAGAACATTCTGGTACAGAACACTAAAAAATCGATCAAGTACTCTAGTACAAAAATCTTGAAACTATTCAGGAAAAGGAGTGATATTTAAAAGTGTGCCAAGTTTAACTTGTTTCAATAGATTTCTAAATGAAATTTTACCTATGTATAGACTTATGCTGCATTTACACTAGTGACATATTCGCCATTAATTGTCATTAACGTGCATAATTTTTGAATGACTAAAATAAGACAGTTTTAGTCATTTAAAAATTATGAAAGACAATCGTCATTAAATGCTGTTTAATAACATCGTGGAAATGCCGTGTAAACGCAACTTTACATATAATGACAAGTCTCGAAAGAAAAATGAACGCGTTCATAATTTAATGACAGATTGTTACTATTTAATCAGCTGTTGTTTTGATGAAAATTGTTTGTATTGGTATGTATTGGTAAATGAAAAATTAGTACAATGTTACTACTTTTTCTACGTTTATAACGATACAACCCCAAGAGCTACGAAGAGTGAATACCTCTATTCAATTAGTGTAGACGCCAAAACATGTTTTACTTAACTGACCGAAAATTAATCTTATCGAAAATATGAACGATCCTCGATTATGATTGGTCAGCTTTTGACATACAGTGTTGCCAGTGGGTAACTAAGGAATAACAACGAGATACGCTGCTGTTCCATATTAACTGCCTGTACCATAATATATGGAGCTGCTCTATATTGTGTTTTGTATTAAAGATAAACATTAAACAATTTGTTTGTCCTCTTTCTTTACCTAACATATTTTAGGAAGAGGTGGTCGATTTTGCTCCCGGAAACACTACAATACACGAAATAATTCTAAAAGACTTCAGCTTCACATGTAAAATAAGCCAATGCCAACAAACTAACTACTTAAATCGCGGTAGAAGGCATGAACAAATCCACGTGGCAACGACTTTGATGTCTGCAAATCAATTTCGAGACGAAAGCACAAGACAATAAAAAAAAAAAAAAAAAACACATAAAATCCATTGCTCAATCAAAATATCCCTCATGGTATAGTCATAAATCAACTCATAATTACGCAAAGAAGTCCAACAAACCAGTCGCCATTCATTATTCCATTTATCAGCGTGGCAACATTGTATCCACTTAGGCTCATTCCCTGCCAATCGAGCACAGCACACACGCCGAAGACCATGAAATTCCCAGGACGTAAATCTGTGTAACCGTCAGGTGCCCCCCGACTGTCCACTGTGCCAGACTCTGACACGATAAGTTCGTAAAGAAATTTCAATTCTTAATATGATCAGACACTTTGATGATGACAAGCTCCAAATTCCTCTCTCGGGGAAGGTTGAATACCATAGCAATCAAGAATCAAGCAGACAAGTGGCAACTAAACTTTATTAGATATTTATAGCGGCAAAGGAGCACAAAGCAAACAAAAAGCTCGAAGTTCAGAAAAAAAAATCCTTCCCGACAACAAACACCCTTTCACATTGCATAGGTATCCACACATTCTGGATCTCCTACAAAAATTGTCTAGACTTGGGGACCTTAATTCTTAAAATAGTCAGCGCAATAAAATGAGCCAGTCAAATCCACCCGAAGGCGTACCGGTGTGTGCTCTGTGTTAGGTGGCAGCCGTAAATAGAGGCAAATCCAAGTCGTGCCCCTTTGCAATTGACAAAAAAAAAAAAAAAACGAATCTTCATCCACAATGCAACAGTCGGCGAGACATTGAAGCGACAAAGTTAAGAAAACAAAGATACACACAATCCATAGAGCAACGATGACGATGATGGAGCAAAAGAGACTCAAGATACAATCCAACCATAAGGCGTAGATACGAAATAGGTATCGTACGACACCACTGTCTGGGCCATGTCTAGCGGCACCGTTAATGAACTTTTTGTAGGTCGACATGTGTGAGAGTAAAAACGTGAATAAGATGAGATCACACACGACACACGACATACAACTAACCCCAGACCTCCATCGACCGAGCCTTGTGTCCCGCTCTCGTTTCCCCACCTGTCTCATCCATCGGCAACATCCAGATACAAACATTCGGTCTTCATTCATAGAGCTGCATGGCAAAGCACGAGTATATCTACAGATGTATGAACGCTATCTGACTTTGCCCGATTTTGTATTTGTACTCTCGTACACACACAATCACACATCCTGTCTACGATGGTGTCTAGCCGAACTTGCCACTTGAAAAGGCAAACACTGCAAACAGATGGCAAGGAGCAAACCAAAGAAGACAACATAGACAAAAAAAAAAAAAAAAAACGACTCCAAGCATCATGTAGCTCAGCAGACGGCTACTGGCCGCATGCTTTACGACGAGACTGAGATACAATTGCGGTTGCTGTGGGTTGGTTTTTGCCCAAGGTAGCACAACTACCGTCAGTCCCGGCGTCTAGCCGAAGTGCAATCGAATTCTCTCTCACAGGCCAGACAGTCGTCGAAGAATGACATCAACCAGATGTAAGTATGCATAACCAACCTGCACCAGTTAACACAAAGCGCAACCATGGAGCATTTATGCATCTATCCAGTCGTTGGTTAATATACCACCTTTGGAATAACCAGCCAGCCAGTCGCATCCGTGAAGCGGAGATAATGATTCTGGGGGGCGACAAGGGGATGCAACCGTGTCGTCGTCGGTGAATTTGACGAATTATTTTCACATAGGCACAGAAAACTGTTTGCTTTAGCAGATAGCCTTAGGTGGTTTGAATGGCGGAGGAATGAACGGTGGCACTTTGTGGAGCTTTTTACGAGGCTTTTTGTGCGCCACTTGGTGTTAGGTTGGTTGATTTTTGTTTAACTCAGGCATTTTCACACGGTCTATTCAAATGGTAGGTGGGTTGAGTGGCATACTGGGGCTTGCCCTAATGTCTGTACAATTTATTAATGCCGTTTAAAGGGGGTCGCAGAGAATGCATTTGAGAACTCTTGAGGATACAACTCTTGAGTTATTCAAAAACAAAGGACGTTTAGGACTAGGTAGGCACCTACTTACAACTCTGTTTTTGAATAACATGATGCTTTGGTAAAAATTAATGTAAGCATGAAATTAGGTGCTTTTAAGTACATACACGGTATACCTATTTATCGGATTTGAAATTTACGACTCTGGATGTACAGTCAATACCGGTTGTAACGACATCTAAGGGACGGAGTAATTTGTTCATTCTAAGCTATAGGTCGTTATAACCGATAATTATGTTTTGAAATTAGGTAAAATAAAATAAGAAAGTTGAGAAAATTTTAGGTAATCCGATTACAACAAATAATCTACTCAGAAAAAAGATTAAAGTATTTTTCTGCCTCATCATGAGACATATCAAATGAAAGTTAGGCGAGCGATGATTCAAAGATTTTTAAAACTTCTCCGTATATCGTACACGCACTTTGTCCGAATTTTACTCTTAATTTACAACCCAATTTTTATCCAAATCCGTTCGGAAGTTTTTGAACTAGGCAGCTAACAGTGGTAAATATTTTTAAAACCCTGCTCCCTTGACTATATGTATGCCTATTCGAAAAATCTGATATATGGCACACAATAGATGCCATTTGAGTCCACAAATATGTACTACATATTACATACATGTATGTACATACATAAACCACAAAATGGCTGACAACTGGAATTGACGTTTTACTATGATCATAGTCAATCAAATCAAATCTATTTTTTTAAACCTAGCTAGCCACTGGTTAATTAAAACGATTCCTAGGCAGCCGTTTTTTTTTATACATTTTTTATGTCTGAAGCACAACTATCATGTTTGGAGTCATAATGACTTTAGCTGTCAAGTGTCAACTATCAATGTGTTCGTCACAAGAAACGGCTATGTTCGGGAAGTATAGTGGCCCTAAAAGCTGTGGCCGGTATTTGAAGTATTTATGAATAAAATTATCGAGCACAATTATAAATTATAAACATTTGATTTATACGACCCCTTTTTTAAAAATGTCTTCAATAGTTCAGAAGAGAAAGTTCTGTAGTGAATTTATGACGAACAAATGGACTTTCTCAATCGAAAAAGATTATATTCGTTTCTAATTTTGTGTCATATCGCAATACTAGGCTGTATTAGCTTCACAATTTTGGTAGCATCAAATACCAAAAAGCCATTAAACAAAAAGAGAGTTAGTTCATCTAACATATGCTATTTTATGTCTTGTAAAACACTTAAAAAAAACTAAAAAACTAGAAAATAGATAGAAACGATTTAAAGCTTGGCATACCAGCTTTTAAATAAAAAATACATTAAAAACTTGAAAATTTAATTTTTTTCAAAACTGTCTCGAACCTCATTTTTTTCATAATACTATATGAAATGCAAGTACTTATAGTACAAGTAATATTAGTTCGTGAATTAATAACATATTATTTATTGGTCGATTGAAAATGGTTGCACTTTACGAACAAGTACCTAAAGAAGCGACAATTCTACAGGCATACCAAAGTCTATGAATAAAATCAGGCCACCTATCTGTGAGGAGTACAACAATTCCTAGTTAGTTAGATTTAGCTAAGGAGGAAAACAAGAGTTGTAGCTAGCCGATTGTTTTATTTGTTTTACATGTCAAATTTGACGTTTCTGGCAGGCACTGGAGGGCTAGGTTTAAACAAATTCGGAAACACGAAAAGCACATACAGCGTTTCGGGAGAACGAACTGCTTAAAACTGTAACTATTATTCCATACGAACATTTTCTGTCGGACATTTTCTTGAATAACTTTTATTGAATCGATTTTCGAATTTCATTGTGTTGGTTAGAGGATATTCTTGGGAAGCTAATTTTTTCGAGCGCTCCTTCAGGTCACGTGGGGAAACGATTTGAAATAAAAAATCTGTTACTTGCGTAAGAAATGGGATATCTCGCGAATTAATAAGAATATAATATTTATCGTTATAGATACAGAAATGTTCTATACGTAATACCATGATTTTTTTCAAGTGTTTGGGTCACGTATTTTAGAAATGCGTACAAATTCTTATACTGTGAGCGCGAAATTTAAAATTTTTAAGTCGAACATTTTTTAGATTCTACTCAAAAATATTTTTCTTTTTAAAAAGACATGTATGACATGTGCGAAAATCATGCATATAGCCTTTAAAGTTTAGGTGCTAGAGGGTGGTGACAGATGCACGCACGTACGTGCTAGCGAGAGCAATAGGGTTCCGTGGACTGTATACGGAACCCTGAAAAACACACTTAATGACTGGTAACGACATCCCAAGTAGAAAAAATACCGATTTGCTCCTAACAAATTTTCTTTAGGAGATTATTGGGGACAGCAAACGAATATGTGACTAAATTTAAAATCAGATATCGAGATCATTTATTGAAAGCAGTGCAAGCAGCCTGCACCGCTTTTCTAGTTGAGACATATTGTCATACTACTTATCCTGTCTCAGAGGTGAACCAACTTGTTTAAAAAGTACACTTTTTTTTTTTTAATAAAAATGCAATGAAAATTTCGTGCTTACTCCTACATATTACTTTTGCTACCTATTTAGTTGTCTTTTGCTACCTTTAGTAGTTCTCAAGCGAGTTGTGTGACAACAAACTTGAATGCGGACATGGGACTGAAAAGTTTTGATATAATAGTACCCTTTTAAATATAATTATCTATTATGTCAATTAACGAGGAAGCAAAATTAGGCCACAGATAAAATAATGGTATGGAACACTGACGGCTCGAATTTTTACTCGATTACGGAAAAGCCAAGGGATACTTATGCATTTCACTTGTCTTTCTGCATATGCAGTTGAACCGATTTTTATGACTAAATCATGAAATGATGACACTGACTATACCTTTGAAGTTGTCAAACGAATGCGTTTGTTGTCGATTGTGAGCAAACGCGGCACCCATCTCTTGCGGAAAGCTTTTTCGTATCCTAATATTTGTGTAAAATCGAAATCACTGAGCCATGTGATAAGCCTGTGGCCTCTTCAAGCTCTCGCACTTTCACTCGCCGATCGTCCATTATCAAACCATGGATTTTGTCGACCATTTATGGTGTGGTGACCTCAATTGGGCGACCAGAACGTTCCGCGTCACTTGTGCTTGAACGACCGCAACGAAATTGAGTAAACCAGTGGTGAATGGTTCCAATAGACGGTGAAGAGTCGCCATAATATTTGTCAAGCTTTTGTTTGGTTTGCGTGATAGTTTTTTCTCGCAAAAAATAGTGTTTAATGAGTACTCGAAATTCACTTTTTTCCCATTTTAACGAAAATGCTAGTAGGCGTCTATATAAAATGGCTGCCACAACAAAACTATTTGACAGATCTGTCTGAAAATGTGGGTGCGTTCTTTTGAAAGATGATTCTTGACAAAAAAAAAAAAAAAAAAAATTTAAGGTGACGACACAATTTGTGTTAATTTTCAGGGACTTATTGACCCACCCTCGTATGCCTATTCGAAAAGTCTAAGAGCCTAAGCTGCTATTTTAATGAATGTAGCATCAGACAATGTGCCTCGATATTGGGGGTGACTCTGGCCATTTAATTTTGGAGAAAAAGCATAGTACTCGTAGATGCCATTTTTTCCAGTTGAAATTTTCAAAGGCGATTAAAATATATCTTTTGAGTTATCAAAGAAAAAAACTTGGAACAATGTGTAAACAAACTACAATTTAATGAACCAAAGACGTGTTACAAAGCGGTTGAATTGATTAATTGGTTTCCCCAATAGCCCTAATTACACTGAGCACACGAACATTAAAACAAAAAAAAAAAAAAATAAAAAATTCTTAGATGTAGAGAGTCTCTCCGTAATGCGAAAAATCTAAGATGATGACATCTCCATCTCACACGAAAGGGGCGATACTGCAGACTGCAACAACTAGCTATCAAGGAATTATGTTTTTTACTAAAATTATTCTTGATAGAATAGTGGCTGCTATGGAATCGACGTTACCCGAGAATAAATATGACTTCCGAAGGAATCATTCGTATGTAGATCTCATTAGAACTGTTAGGATAATATTGGAGCAGTGTAAAAAATTTCAGCGTTCAGTAGTCTTAATATTCTTTTGAGCAGAGGGATTCCTAGTAAAATTGTAATCATAATCAAAGCACACAAAGTTCGAAGGCTGCATATTACACAAGGCAATTCTTTTAAGGCCCTTGCCATTTATACTGCCTTTGAATGATGTAATGCGAGCAGCTATAAAGGGAAGGCAAGGTATCCAATGGGGTGTATTCGAGCAACTAGACGATCTGGAATACACAGACGATGTGCGCCTTTAGAGTCGCAGGCTCAATAATCTTCAGAACAAATTGTATTCGCTGAGTATGCTTGCTCTTAACGCTGGTTTAGAGATAAGCGTATCCAAAACAAAAGCTATGATAGTATTGAGTGCGTACCATGATTTACATACTTGCAAAGACGTTACAGTTCGAATTGTTAAAGCCAAAGTAATTTTTAGTACCCATATTACAGTGCGAACAAAAATGCGATTTTTCAATTCAAATGTAAAATTGGTACTGTACTATGGATGAAACTTGGAAATACGCTCAAACAAATATCACATACAAGCTTTTATAAATAAGTATTTATGCCGAATATTAAAAATCTGATGAACAGAAAGAATATCCAACGTTGAACCGCACTGCACAGAAACAAATCAGCCGTGGGAATTAAGAATATAAGAAATAGATACCCAACAAGACAGGCTCTTCGTTGGAATCTGCAAGGCAGTCGACGTAATTGGGATCCAGTCAAAACCTGGCGTAGAACAATTGAATGACATGTCCAGGGTCAGATTCAGGAGGATCGCTGAGGCTCTAAGGTCTATTGGGAGGACAGTACAATAGTACTTGGTAGCAGAGTCATCGAGGTACTTAAAACTTTGTAATTGGAATATATTCCAGAATTCGCTACGTTGCTAAAGGGTGTCCCAAAATTGACGCAAGATTTGAATTTTGCGCAGTTTGTGAGAGTATTGTTGAGAGTCCAGGAACATCAACTTGGCACCGTGATCAAGAATTTGACATTTCGAGAAGCTCTTTACAGCCTTTTCTCACGAAAGATTTGCATCTTCCTTCATACAAAGTGCAATTGACTCAAAAACTGAAGCCTACTGACCACGTACTGCGAAGACAGTTCGTTGAATGTATTATGGACAAACAGCAAGCGGATGCTGATTTTTCAAACAAAATCATCTTTAGCGACGAGGCTTTGTTTATCGTCAAAATTGTCGAATTTGGGATTCAGAAAATCCACGAGTGATTGTTGAAAAATAAATGCATCTACAACATGTCACTGTTTGGTGCAGATTTTAGGCTGAAGGCATCATCGGACAATTCTTCTTGTAAAATGCGGCTGGTGAGGCAGTAACAGTTGATGGTGCTCGCTATCGTGACATGATAATCCAATTTGTTGTGGCTAAATTGGAAGATATGGATGCGGACAATATGTGGTTTCAACACGACACGGTGCCACATGCTATACAGGCCAAGAAACAATTCAATTACTGTATGAGCGATTTAAAGCTGTTGGACTTCTTTTTTTTCGATTTTTTGAAGTCTAAGGTTTATGCCAACAAGCCCACGACCACCCACGCCTTGAAGGAGCAAATTGAGCGCTGTATCAAAGAAATTCAGCCACATTTATTCAAAACGGTCATAGAAAATTTCGACAAAAGTGTGCGTATGTGCCATCAACGCCGTGGAGGCCTTGTATACTCTACGAATCAATAAAACATTTACAATTTTTAATCAAAAACCTGTGTTTTTTATCAAAATTACTTCCTGCGTGAATTTTGGGACACCCTTTACTTAAAAGCTTGTTTTTAAACACACATCGAGTTTAAATGATCGCCGGAACTCATTTTTTGCGTGGCAGAATTTGTTTTCCACGAAAAGAAAGGACATGAAGTTTTATTGCTGCATTCGAATATCAATATGAAGAAGCTTCTAATGACAACTTTAGTACCGAAGTCTTGTCAGACATTCACGAGAGGTGAGACTGTGAAAAAACTTGTTGGTGCTTTTAGTGGGATTGGTATCTGAAATTTCTGCTCTGATGATAAACGCACTAAGGTTTCTTAAACTCAGGCAAATACGTATTGTACCAATAAATGCTGCGGTACTCGTACTATCTAACAAGATTATATTCGTGTATATCAAATTTAATAACAAATGAGAGCATATACTGAAAGACGGCTTATCTGTCAAAAAAATGATGGAAAAGTTGCATCATACCAAATTAAACGCACTAAATAATTTGTCTTAATTATGCACTTCACTTGTCTACACGCACAAGCATATCCAATTGAGTAATCATCACCACTGATGATGTCACTTACATAGCTAGAGACCAGAGTTTATTGGTACTTAAACAATAGCCATAGCAATTATATGAACAATTCCTAAATTCCTAGTGCGTGCAGCGTATAGTACACATTTTATTTGAATTTGCTGAGCAAAAGTACCCAGATTAGCAGTCTGTTCTGTGGTGAATAAAAAAAGTGACAAAATGGAAATTTTAATTTTAATCTTATCACTTCTACTAGTCGTTTCAATTTAGAGAAAACATTTGAGGATTTTTACTATCAAATTAATCTCATCTACTAATGAGCAACATAAATTCAAGGATAATCAAATAAATGTCGTAGTAACCTTCACCTATAAACATACCTACATTTGTGGACATCTGCACTATGAACACACCCCCATAGTAGTAAAACGAATAGAAGAAAGAAATTCCCACGCATATTTCACTTCAAAATTAAATTAATTATATTATAAGCAAATTAAATAAATTTTACAAAGAAAATAAGAAAAATCCATAGATAAGCGCGACAAGAATATAGCAACCTCTCTCAATCTGATTCTATATATTAACATGCATGACTGTATGGCAATGCCATCATATCACCTCCTACCTTGGAAATTTTTTCATTTAATAAAATTTCTAAAAATAATAGAAGAGCAATAAAAATGTGCACAGGCTAATAAATTCTTGAAATTTGCAAAATTTCGATTCACAATCGAAAATTGCAGTTTCACTCCGTGGTATATCTCTAAGGAAAATGTTTTTATTTTTGGATGAAAAACTACTCGTACTAAGCGGCACGCGCATTGATTTCTTTGTTCATTCAGAAAGGAACATATTATCGATGGTGGATTTAATCCTTTGATCTGATAATTTGTTTATGCATCGTCAGTATTTAGTATATATATTTTTTTGATAATTGATTTAGAAAGAGATTCAATTTTATTTAATTTTTCTCGTATTGAATCAATATTCCTCCACTTGATGGACTTTGTAACTCATTGATTCCGAGAGGTGGTTTACTTCATTCCTGAAATAACAAAGTTGACTCAAACAAAGAAAGTGGACAATTATAGAGTTAATGCGACATAAGGATAAATTCCTGTGGCAACTTGAAATTAAGTCCTACTCATAACTTTGTTTTGGTCTAACCTAGTACGAATGTAGGTGCCCTATGGTTGGTGGGAAGGATATGAAAGAAAACATACTTTACCAAAATAAATTTAAAACTTTCATCTTTTAACTAGCTTGTGATTAACCAAATGCAATCATGCATAAAGTGGGCGGTCATTTAGCTTCAATTAATTTGATCATTTTGGTGATCTTATTAATGTAGTATATTAGTAGGACAAGAACATATCTTCTTATGGTACTGCAGCTATCTGAAGCAGTCCGAACAAACTACAGTACAGCACGAGTAATTAATATCGCAGTATCATAAGAAAGTAAGTTAAAATACTTTTCCGATGCTCTAAATCAAGTTTGCATTGCACCTCCAGAAAGGATTTTAAACAAGGTACAGCTGCCCTACGATATAAATCCGCAGATCAAGGAGACCTTATTGTATAGCAAACAATTACCCACTCTGAGATATTCACCTCCAGCAGATCAAGATATCAGTGGGCGATTGCTTTAAATGTTCAACCCATACACGACTACCTTCATCTTGCATTTCTGTCAAAAGTGAATCGATGGAAACAGGATCATGAACCTCCACCAAATGACTTAAAGTGCCGAGAGTATGAGGTCAACGTTGTGGAAGCAGCAATTGGAAAGTGACCACCAATACTAAAAAAATAAGTTGCAGAACGGCGTGAATTGGTGTAATTTGAAGGGTTTAACGCCTAAGAGGCGTTTCGTACACCCCGGTTTCTGCCGGCCGGCGATAAAATGCCCAAAAACGATCATTGTTTCCTTTCACACATAGCGATTTTTTGCCGGTGAAGTTACCTTATCAATATTCTGTGCACAAATTGCTTTAATTACGAAGCAAACTACCACAGCGTAGGTACCCCTGACAGCCATACAGGGATCGCGCCCGGATCGGGTCGTGTGAAAGCTCCCATTTGCATGCTCCACTACGAAGTCGGTATGTGTGAATGTGAAACGGCTCTAACAGCGTCTCGAACCAATAAATTTATTAAAGGACGGAAACTCTACCGCATTACACTTATTTGCATCTACACATGTTTATCTGCAAAAACTTAGATTTTCAATTTTAAAAAATTTAAATTTTTTTTTTAAATTAAAAAAAATGTTATCTTTATATTTTTCCAAAACTTGGTATGTCATGACCTTGCATATATCAAATATTGCTTAGATATTAATTTTGAAGAAACTCAATTCAATACGAAATAGTTTATACTCAGATTGTATCACAGTTTTGTTTCATTGTTTCGTAGCTCGTTTGACATGAATGACCGTTTCCAATCTGTTAGTGATTTGGTCAGCTGTTGTTGTTTATTCTTTAAGGTGGTTATTTTCGTGAATCAATATAAAAATTTTCCGTGAAAATTTAACAACATGATAATAAAAATGACAGAAAAAAGTGAAAAAAACTATTGGATTGTATACATTGGTCGATAAAGCTATTTTAAATGTGATTATTTCAGCTTTGACTGACGATGATGAAATCAATGAAGTTTTGGATAAATTTTAATAATTTTAACGAAATAACTTTAACCACTTTCTTCTGGAATCAAAATTCTGTCAAAAATCCAAGTACGAAACAACGAAACTACGAAGTTCGCAAATGAGGAGCTTTTTAGCTTCGTAGTTCGCAAATATATGAAAATGAATTACGGAGACTATGAAACTACGAACAAATTGAAACGTGACATGAATTTCCTTAATATGTTTTGATTTGATTTATCGGCTAGGTGTGGTGTTTAGTTCAAAGTAAATTCATATGAACGACGAATGAGAATACTTTCGTAAAATATGAAAATTGAAACCAAAAACTTTCTTTCTTTTTTGATTCTTTAATATCTCATTACTATTTTATAAACAGTTTGTACGGTTTTCTTATAGATTTAATTCCCATATGTTTAAGTATAATAAAGTATTGAATAAAATAAATGTATGCATGTATTTCCAGGCAATTGAAAGACTTTTATCTATTGTATTATGAACGATTTTTTTATTTTTGTTTTATTAAAAGAATGCAAACATCAACGAACGCATCCCAATTAATTTGTTGGCATCTAATGTCATGAATGAAATCACATGCACTAAATTTGAAATATAAATTAATGTTAGTATAGGGTGTCTTATTGAGATTGGTAAACCAAACTAGTATGAATGTGCTTCATGCGCCGAGGTTATAACGAAATATTATAAACTGATATTTGTTACTGTGCTCAATAATGGCTCATCGTTTCAAGTTTTTCATTTTCTTTTTAGTATGTGATTATTTTTTTATTTTCGTATGAACTACAATAAAGCTAAGATAAGATTCAGATGTATTTTAAGCGGATGCATGTTTTCTTTTAATCTCTTACCATATGAAGTTTAAACGGCTAAGCGGGGACTTACTTTTTGGCAGTTTTTTTTTTTTTTGATTTTTCTCGAAATCTGACAAAGTAAAAATAACAGAACTATAAATTTTTAGAATCATAACATTGGTACCTTTCATTTGATACCCATGTTGTACATACTAAAAACAAATTTACGACTTTAACTCTAACCTCTAAAACTTTATTGCTTCTTCACTTTTCCAAAATTTTACTTTACGGATCTGGAAAACTGTTATTACGATGTGACAGCCAGTTGAACAGACAATAAACTCACACCGCCGTCCGGCAAATTCTTCGTAGCGGAACATGCAATCAAATGGGACCTTTCACACGACGCGGTCCCGGTACGATCGCCGTGTGTCTGCTTGGTGAACTTATGCAGTGGCTGAGGTATGTATATAACTTAATGAGCGCTTTCACGAAAGACGGCATTTAGCTAGCAGTTGCCTAAGTTTTTTTTAGTTTGCTTCGGGAGGTGTTCATTCATGTGTGGCAATTATGGGGTATGTAAAGCAATGTGCCAGGGAAATATTGATAAGGACACGACTAAGGTAACTTTACCGAAAAGAATAAGTGGTCAGTAGGGAACAATAGTCGGTTGTGTGTAAAAGTCTCTAAGGACCCCATTTGTACTTTCTGTTAGATTGTAAGTACCGGCACCTTGGAAATACATGCCTAAATGTCTTTGTTCAAAGAGCAAATCCAATTCTATTTAAACGCTGCCTTAAAAATGTTTCAAGTCGAGACTTTGTAACCATTTTCGAAGTTCCCTTATGGATTTTAAGGTCTCAAAATAATTCTGTTATTTACAAACCCTAGCCCTACTTAATGCACAAGCACACCCACCAGAATACTAGGCTACAAGACTTCTTACATAAAGTTTTTACTGCTTAATAAAAAAAAAATATTCAAATTGGTGCATTTTTGCACAAGATATCGCGAACCTAAAAGAAAAAAAAAAAAAAAATATGGTAAAGTTGAACAAAACAATCAGGGCTCGAATCCTCATTAGGACAATTGCTATCTCAGAAGAATTATTAAAATCGGTAAAGGAGAATGCCGAGTTCTCGAGAAGCGAAAATAATTGAAACCTATATCAGTCGATAGTGCTATCATACTAACAGTAGATTCATATGATACATACGAGTACATATGTATTTGCATTTCTGTAAGTTATGGGCCAAAGAAAGAAAGGTCCTTTAATTCCTCGTAACTTATTACATTATAACTGTAGAACTATTACGGCAATAATTTTTTTTTGTCAATTTGAAAATATAATTTTCTTCCAAAAATATGATAACTTATGGTTATCATCGCGATTTGAAATTTTACAGGAGATTAATTCCTTGGGTCCAGGTAAAAAACAAATTGTGCTAGAAGAAGGGTTCGAGTACATTTTGACCACTTTCCAAATTATGACCAAAATTATATTTTGTTTAGTTTAATCACGTCAGATGTTACAACTTCTGAACGGCGCCATCCATTCCTTTTGAATACGCGAATAAACATTCTACAGAGCTTTTATAGCGAATTCTTTGGGAAATAAAACTGAACTAAAATTAATAAGAACTTTTTAAGATAACAGTTTTTATCCTATATGTTGTTTATTTGCAAATGACTCAGTTTCAAATTTAAACAAAATCGTTAGGAAGATTCTTAAATCCTTTAAAAACCGGAAAAAAAAATGATATCAAACATTTTTGGTATGTAATGACATTGCATTTGTCAAATATTGTTTAGATATCCGAGAAATAGCGAATTTTTAGAACCAGTTAATAAGTAAAGTACGGATTTTCTGCCAAAAACGTGGTAAGTAATCTGCAAATATCTACCCCAACTCAAATATAAAATTCGATCAAAATCAGATATGAAGCCCGTCCAGCCGTTTAGGCTGTAGTCGGACATACAAACAGACAGAATTGGCAGACGTACTTTTTTTAATTTTTCTATTAGTTAGGTTTGATCAAAATCTCGAGATCGAACATTTTCAGGAAGCCAGCCCTTAAATAAAAATCTCGCAGGAATGGTTCTATAGTTATAGTGCAATAAGTAATGGCACTTATGAGCCTGAATTAAAATTTTTACAGAGGATAAAATCTTATTAGTGTTCAGTACCAGAATGGTATAAAGGGAACACTAATAGATTCAACACTGTGTCTGTCTGTCCGTCTGTCACACGTAATAACTTTTAAACCATTTGACCTAGAGAGCTGAAATTTTTCACCCAAACAGAAATTTGGTGTACAAAAAAGAATCGATCAAAAACAAATTTAAGAAATACTGGGGAGGCTTTTGGGCGCATAATGTATAATACCAACAAAAAAAAATTTTAGATCCCATCTTGCGACATATCAAATTAAAGCTGAACTTCTAAGGAGTCCAAAAATATAAAACATATTAGTTTGTGAAAAATTTCCTTGAAGACAAAAAAAACTCGAAAACCCCGGCATTGACAATGTCTCTCCCATTATCTTCGAAACAATTAATGCTAGAAATTTAATTAGAAAAAAAAATTTAAAGTGTGTATATTTATGAGTAGGAAAAGTTCGGAAATGCTTAAAAACCCTCCCCATATCTTACTCCCACTCTATTGGATTTCAACCAATTTCAAGTGGAACTATATCAGTCTCAGTCTATGTGATAAATTTCGTCGAAATCCTTTTATTAGTTCTTGACTAATAAACACACAGTTGGACCGATTTCGAGAGTTTTTAGACGAAATGAGGAAATGACGTATCAGATTAAGTTTTATCAAAATGTCCTTAGTGGTTCTCAAGGGAGCCGTGTAAGGCCAAACATATGGGTAGATATGGAACAAACAGTGTTTGCTTACCTGACCCTTTCAAGTATGAGCATAGCTTTCTTTTTTTCTGTGAATTAACGAGAAAGAAAAATAAAGATACAGTTAAAATAACGGAACGGAATATTCGTACTAACCGCGCGAGGCCGGAGTCGCACTTAGCGATTTTATTCGTGGTCGCTGTGAACCAGAAAACGCCATTCTCCTATGTGCACAAGTTATCGTCTATCAAAAAAATGTCTGCTAAGACAGTATTTTTAAAAACGTTAATTCAATTGGCACCAAAATTAACCGATTTTGAGCCCTAGTTAAGGTAAGTATTCTTCAGTCATCACTAAGGCAAACACCACGCAAGAATTATGTTCTAAACTGGCGAATTTTTGCTCAAAATAAGAATTCTTACTAAATTCAAAAGCGGTGTAAAATGAACTGTAATTTCAAACCCGTTAAACCAACTGACACCAAGATCAATAGATCTCGAGTCCAGCTTAAGGCTAACACTGTGCTAATGGAATTATTGAAATCGGTAAAAAAAAACAGACCCGCATAGCCGCCATACGGAAACCCCCATTTTTGACATTTTGAGTAAAATATGGCGAATAAAATGGAAACTGTAAATAGCTCACAACTACTCATATACTAAATGCATTTAGTAGGTTTATTTTTGGCTATTTGCAATTGTCAGCTCGCTGATTGCAATTATTTGTTCGGTATAATTTTTTGTAATGCATATTCAAAAATGTATCCAAAAAGGCACCTGCAAAGCTACATTATAAGTCATTGACGTTAAAACTAAAAGTGAATATTGCTAGTACATATTTGGTATAGCCAATCATTGTTAGTTATGAAATTCGCTTAGAACTCTCCTGTAGCGGTTGGTATTCTAGTCACATGTTTAACCGAAATTAAATCTATATTAAAAACTTTTTTCAATTTCCAAAAAAAAAACAACTTTCCACGCACCTACCCTTTGTTGATGTCTAAGTCTACCTTATACCGCCGGTAATATAATCAGTAGCTTTTGAAATGCATTTTGAGGACAATACAAATACTCTTACGATAAATTACATTAGAATGTGTAAATTGTTTTTCATGTATAATAAGTTTCGGTATACTCATAAAGTATACTTTTCACTTGTAAAATAAACAACACAAATAATGTATAATTACAGAAATTAGAAAAAAAAGTGTAAGCCCTTAATTCTTTCGAAAATTATTTAAAACTTAAAATTTCAATTCGAAATAAAATATTTTATAACCATTTCCCTCCTCACTTTGTTGAATTTCCTTCTTGGAAAATGAAAAGTCTCGTGATCGCGCGTTCGTTGTGCCAAAATCAAATGGCAAACATCTACGAAATGAAATATTACCGAGGGCATTGTTATTTTGTTCATAAACAATTCGCTGATGGATTGAGGAGCTGATACGCACGTACACGCACAATTTTACAGTTTGAAAAATGTTTAACTCTGCTCACCTGTGCTCTTTGATATTGATAAACCGCTGGCTGTCTTTGGGGGCCGTTGTCGATCCTGCTTTTGTTGCAGCTACCCCTTGGGTAATTTTTCTCAATTCCTCAGTGGTAAGATTGAATAGCCGCAACACGCGTTCATCTTCCATGTCAACTCGAACGGATTCGACAGTTTGGTCTTCGATTGAGGTTCTTCTCGATCGGATGGCGCTAACACTATGCAAACAGCCCGCACTTATAAAACACAAGGCGGTAATTAATTTCAAACACTGCCACATTTTTCAAAATGTTTTCTCTTAACACTATTGCTATGGTATCTAGATACTGTCAAATTGTTTAAATCTTTGAATTTCAAATAACTGACTGGTTATGGCTTAAACGATGAAAACCAATTGTTCTGTCACAAAATTATGATTAAAATTAGGATTACAAGTCCTTTAGCTTTTCCGGTGATAACGGTCAACTGATAGTTTTAGTTTAGTAATAAACAAGTGTCGCTAAATACCACAAGAATCTGACAAGGAGTATATTTCGGTGGATGGGTCTTTACTCTAAGAACACCAAGTATAAAATGATTTGCGCGGAGCACTTTTTAAGACTTAAATAACATTTCACTTCTGATATTGCTGGTACTATATCGAACTGATGTACTGTAGATAGAGAGATACTCACACACATGCTAATCTTCGTTCTTGTCCAACCGCGCACCTCGCGGTGCACATATACACGAATTTGTTTGTTGTTGCTTTGAAAATAAGGAAAAAAAAAAACTCGAACAAAATCTCAAATGAAATGAAACAAATCATAATAATAATAATGTATCTAGATACATGAATTATATCGGACTGTCCTCTCTCTCACACTCTCTGTTGCTCGGTCTACACTGTGCGTCTCTATGAATCCGAATGAGGAAAATTCTAATAGCGAGGTGTAGTTTTTTTTTTTACGGTTTCATTTGAAAATTCGTTTTCTTATGGATTCATTTGTTTTACCGGTAGATACACATGGGTAGGGGTGTTGTGTGTGCGTACTCGTATATGAGGTGCTTTGATTTGCAAATGATTCTGCAGAATTTCTTCGTGGTAGTGCATTTGAATTCTTCTCGCAAATTTTTGGTTGAAGGCCCTGCAAAAGGCCCTGGGAAATGGGAAATTGATTTACTTTCGGTAGCAATCAGATGCTCTTCTTGATGATATGGCTCGTGACTATCGGAGCGCGAATAGTTTGTTCTGCAATTGTCAAATGATTGTACTGTGAGAGGATGGCAGGCGAAGAGAATTGCAGACGTGGAAAGACGGCATTCATGTATGCAGTGCGTAGCAAATGCAATGGTTTTGAATTTCACACACAATTACAGATGTCGGGGTATAAACGTCTTTGGCTGGACGATTGATGTCAATTTAGTTGCACGGTTGCATGCTGATTTTACGCGGAATGCCTACTTCGTGGAAAAGTGGGTGGTTGAGCAACTTCTTTAAGTGATGCGAAGTGAAATTAAAGAAATGCTGACTGGGAAATTTAAATGCGTGTTTTGAATACAACGTTAGAGACCGGTGGTGGTATAGACAAGTTTAGCTGGGTGGGTGCTTAAGTACATCAAAGCGGATAGATATTGAAAACTTATGGAGAAATAGGGTAGTAATTTTGACACAGTCCTTGTCATAAAAAAAATGTTGGCGATGATCGGGGTATATTAATTTTAATGTATAATTTTCTTCATGGAAAAATAATATGAGTTAGTCCCCAAAAAGTATATAATGTGTGTAAACGTGACCACATTTCTTTTAGCAAAAACAGAGTTTTCTGAGAAAGCGTATGCGTATGATTTACCTACAGGGTAAATCGCAAATACAGGAATTTTCCATTAAATATTTATTTAATTTAAGATTGTTTAAAATTAACTTGAAGTAAAATTAAATTAGAGCAATAATTGCAATTTAGAAAACAAGAAGTATTTCCCCTTTTTTTATATTTTTTTGTTTATCCAATTTTTCTGGGCTCAGCTGGATCTGTCTTGAAATGATTGTTTTTAGTTTACTTTATTCCATCTACCGAGCTTAACTCTAACAGATATCAGATAAATTAATAAATAAATTCAAGTAGAAGCAAACATATGCAATAATAGTAATTTAAAATTGAACCTATCATAACATAAATCAATTTCGGTACACACTGAGTTAAATAATTTTATACATTTCGTTATTGGCTCATTGAGACCATAGTTATAAACATGCCTAGGATTTAATAAAAAATTTCTGGTACGAAGTATTCTTTCCGGTGCATAGAATTCAAAGTATCTAAGTATATCAGGACATATTACACGGTAAGAAAAGACATCATGAATAAACAATATACAATGAATATTTCGCCTTTTTTCCAAGGTATCCAAACCGATCAAAGCACATCTAGTAGAGTACGAGGGCATATCATCAAGATTCCATTTCAACTGTTTTACAACAAATATTGTAAAAGACTTTTGGACCCTTTCCATTCGCATTATAGAATTACAGTAATTTGGACACCAGACTATAGAGCAATATTCAAGGAAAGGACGTACTAAAGACATATAAACGGACTTAAGAGCATACGGGTTAGAAAATTCAGCACAAGAACGTTTAAGAAAGCCAAGCATAGAGTTTGCTTTAGCAACTACATAATCGACGTGAAAAGAGAATGTAAGCTTTGTGTCAAAGAGCACACCAAGATCTTTAACGTCAGTTTTACGAATCAGGGCGGTCCCAGAAATTGTGTAGTCGTAAATTATTGGTATCAATGTACGATGAACAGAAAAAGAATGACATTTATTTATATTTAATGAAAGACAGTTTATTCGACACCAATCGACTATTACATTTAATTCATTTTGAAGACTTAGGCAATCATAAATGTTATTGACACGTAGAAATATTTTAAGGTCATCGGCATACAACAGACAGTTAGCACGATGAAACAACAATGGGATATCATTGATGAACATGTTAAATAGTAAGGGTCCCAAGTGGCTACCTTGTGGAACACCAGATAAGACCTTAATAACTCTAGATTGAGAAGAACCAATCTTAACAACCTGTTTTCTATTCAATAAATAACTAGAGATCCATTTAAGCAAACTGGAATGAATCCCAAAAGACTTAATTTTGTTAATAAGAATGATATGGCATACTGAGTCAAATGCCTTCACAAAATCAGTAAAAATAACATCAACTTGGTAACCTGATTCCACAGAATCAAATAGATATTTAGTGAATAGAGTCAAGTTTGTTAAGGTGGATCTACCAGATATAAATCCATGTTGTTTCAGAGATATCTGTTCTTTGATACTGAAATAAATTTTTTTAGTAACTATTGACTCAAAAAGTTTAGGAATAGCTGAAAGTTTAGTTATTCCTCTGTAATTTTCAATTTTTTGCCTGGGCCCAGCTTTGTAAACGGGAGTTATAAATGACAATTTCCATTCATCTGAGAATGTGCCTGAAGATAATGACAAATTGAATACAATATTCAATGGCAAAGACAGAGATGAACTGCATTTTTTTAGCACATCAAAAGGAATACGATTGTAGAGCTTAGTCATGAATACTTCATATTATAGGTGTGAATTTTTGTAACTTTATGCACAACATGACAGAAATTTACGTGTAAAATAAAAACTACAATATAATTTGCTGCATAACCAACAGCGGTTTGCCATGGGTCTTATCCGCAGTAAAGACTGCTTCAGAGTATATTTTACTATTGCTAATTGAGTTATTGCGTTTCTATCTAAGGAACCTAAGGCATGTGTCTTTTAATTAATTGTAGAAATGCTTGGCAAAAATCATTGATTTGTGCTTCCAAATAGATACGATTAGCAATATTAGGAGCGGTCCAACTCGCAGTGACTCTTTTTTTCCATCCATATTTCCGCCTCCTGAGCCGCTACGGCCTACAAAGAGGTTTACAAATCGGTTTATGCTAAACTGTTGAACTACATATGTTAGGTAGCTAAACAAAATTTTTAATTGCAAATTAAATTAAATTAAAAATAAAAAGACAGATACATATATAAATATTTATATATTTTTTATAGATATTAGGTGCGCAACTAAGTTCTTTATTTGTGAAAAAATGGTTACAAATGAATCATTCAAAGTATTGCCCATCGCTAGCTACAACTTTTTCCCATCTTTCTGGCAGAGCTCGAATACCGTTACGGTAAAAGTGTTCGTCTTTTAAGGTTATCCACGAATCAAGCCATTTTTTGATGCTGATCAGCCAGACCATGTGCCATCGAACGGAACAAGTAATAATCGGATGGCGCAATATCTGGGGAATATGACGGGTGGGGTAGGACTTCCCATTTGAGCGTTTCCCAGTAGGTTTTAACGGGTTTGGCAACGTGAGGCCGAGCGTTGGCATGTAGAATCACTTTTTCGTGCCTCTGTTCGTATTATGGCCATTTTTCGAGCAGTGCTCGGCTTAATCGCATCAATTGAAGTCGATACCATTCCCCAGTAATGGTTTCGTTGGGTTTCAACAGTTCATAATAAATGATACCGTCCTGGTCCCATCAAATACACAGCATAATCTTCACAGCGTGAATATTCGGCCGAGCCGACGACGTAGAAGCATGAACGGACAGTCCCCATGACTTTCTTTTCTTTGGGTTGCTGTAATGAATCCATTTTTCATCACCCGTAGCGATGCGATGAAGAAAACCCTTCCTTTTTTTGCCGCTGGAGCAGTTGCTCACAGGTGAAAAAACGACGCTCAACGTCCCTTGGCTTTAAATCATAAGGAACCCAAGTTCCTTGTTTTTGAATCATTCCAAATGCATGCAATCGCTTGGAAATCACCTGACGGGTAACTTCTAATGCTGAAGCAAGCTGCTCTTGCGTTTGGCACGGATCCTCATCGAGCAATGCTTCCAATTCAGCGTCTTCGAAGGATTTTGGCCTTCCTTCATGCGGACGGTCGTCAACATCGAAATCACCGTCTTTGAATCGACGGAACCAATCACGGCACGTTGTTTTACTTAGAGCAGCATCTCCGTAAACTTTTTGGAGCTCTCGATGCGCTTCAGCCGCCGTTTTCGTCCATTGAAAGAAGAAAATCAGCACTTCCCGCAAATGACGATTATTTGGCACAAAATCAGACATTTTCGCACAACCAAAAGTATATGACGCCAAAACGAAATCACTTATGTGTCAAAACAGTTTGTTTGTTTTCCATATGTCTAAGCTCGGTTCATGACGTTTTGGATATGTCAAAATCGACCAGAACTTGCTGCTGGAGCCATCTATTGACAAACAGCGAGAACTTAGTTGCGCGCCTAATAAAATATTAAAATATTTCGATTTGCACTTGCATAGATACAAGTATGTACGAGTATATGATAAACAAATTCTATCTTTCTCCTGGAAAAATACGTTTTGATGTATGTTGCTATAACAGAGGGTTATTCATTTTGTGCTTTAGGATTTTAATTTGAATAAAATAAAACGTACTAAAGATTTCAATGATTTTTTTTACTATTTTAAATTTTGGAGTATGCCATTATATATTGAATACAACATTGGTTAAATGGACGCCAAGGGAGTTTTTGCAAACTTCGATTCTTTTGAGGCAATTTTCGATGACTTTTCGGCTTATTTTCGGATGCATTGCGGCCATAACTAAATACTATCTTTAGCATAGCCCCACAAAAAGAAATCCAACAGGGTCCGACCGGTTCTATGGAATATAATGTACGATGGTGTTTTGAGACTACAAATCCCAGATGGAGTACAAACCATAGGCTTTGCCAACGACACAGCTATAGTGGTGAGTACGTACGGAGAAACACTTAGACGAGTTAGAGTTAAATGCTAACGAGACCATCGCATCCGTCAAACAATGGTTAGAGTCAAAGAATTTAGCTTTGACAGAACACCAAACGGAGGCAGTGCTTATTAGTAACCGCAGAATAAGAGAGACCATCAATGTCAATGTGGGGATACAATAATCTCCAGAAGATGACAGGCTAAACTTTAGTAACCACATGTCATACATATCAAAGTAGGCATCGAATGTACACTCGGCGCTTTCGAGAATGCTGCCAAATGTTGGAAGCACCAGGAGACTCTTACTGGCTAGAGTTGTGACCTCATCAATGTTCTACGCATCTCCAAACTGGGCTGATACATTAAAAATGAAGAAATATTGATCGCGTATAAACAGCGTCTAAAGACTAACCGCAATTAGAGTTATATCGGCTTTTAGGACAATTTCGGATAAGGCGGCATTGCTGGTATGATTCCTATCGACATCCTAGCTGATGAAGCTAAAAGAATTCGGGTTGGAAAAATGGAAAACATTTCAGAGAAAGAACTTAGAAGACAAGAGAGAACATTATCGCTAAGAGTGTGGCAACAACAATGGATACCTCACATAAGGGTAGGTGGACACACAAACTAATCCTCTACATAGAACCCTGGATAAGTAGAAGACATGGGGAAATAAACTACCAAATGACGCAATTTATGTCGGGCCACGGCGGCTATCGCCGATACCTTCATCGCTTTAGACTAGACACCTCGCCAAAATGCCCAGCATGTCCTGGATGCGAAGAAGACTATGTCGACGGAACATGTCGTATTTAATTGCCCAAGGTTCCTTGAGGAAAGACGAAGATTGGAGGGTGAAATAAATAAAGCACTTAATGCTCCAAATATAATAGCAGAGATGCTAAGATCGGAGAGCAGTTGGGCCGCGGTGAGCACATTATTAACCCGAATAAAAGCCAGAGAAGAATGCTGGAAATGCAGGTAAGGACGGCCATGCAAACTGGAATACCCGCCCTGCGAAGTGATACTTGGCGGTAGTTCTGCGGGCGAGGATCTGAGCTAGTCAGTAAGAATCTGGCACTACCATCCAACCTGGAGTGCGGTGCCTATGCGAGGTTCCCCCTCCGCCTAAAAAAAAAGATCAAACCAAACGATCTTGGTGGCCAATTGATGTCGCCAAATCACGAAACTAAACAGCAGGGGTACTTTTCGTGCAATTGAGCCAAATTTTCTTGTTGAGTGGCACGCAGCTTCACTTTGTTAGAAGCACATGTCGCTCACATATATCTCAGGCCATACGAGTAGTTTTTGTTCCTTTTTGCATTCTTGAATTCTGAAATATTCTCTCTCATTAGTCTTGTTATGATTTTGATTTCCTTGAAATCATTAGGTCACCTATATCTTTGTCATGGTCTTCTTAAAGAGATTCCAAATTTGATTAAACTTAAAATGGGACGCGGAAAAATGCTGACTCGTTTACATGTAGTATTAGTTGAAACCAACACATTAACACTTCTAATTATATAGTTTTCAAAGGTTTCAATACAGTTGTCTATTTGTTAATACACTCTCGGTTTGATGAACAATTACGAAAGTTGGACGAAAGTTCGGAAATGAACAGTTTTCAATTACGAGGACGAGTAGCATTCTTATAGTTTAAGGCAAGCAATTCAAAATAATAAATTCAAATACATTTTCATTTAATTGATTTCAATGCTTTTTCTTTTAGTGAGGGATTCCCTTTGTCAAGCAACAACTTTGGTTGTATTATTACTATTTTTCTGTTGATCAGAGGGGAAAAAAAAAACCTTGTATGGAATATTTTTAGGAAACTTAGCAGGGAAAGAAGCTGCGCTACAGACTGTTTCAAGTTTAATTTAATTTTATAAAATTAGCATCAAAATCAGTTTCGCAATTACATTGAATATGGTGTCCAGTCAGCATTATTGTCTATGGTATAATGGCTTGAAATCTTCTGCTGCAACTTTCGCTAAATTTGTCAGTATAATCTTTACTCAGACCCATTAAGTGCCCGAATGTCTTTTAGTATTCACTCTTTTCCCTTTAAACCTTTTCTTCAGTAATGCCCACACATTTTCAACAGGGTTCACTTCTGGACTATGCGACCGGCAGCCTAAATGTCTAACTTCGGTGTATGAGATCACTGTCCTCATCATTTCTGGCTAAATATAATAATGCAGACTTCAATAATCACTTTTTGTATAATTTCAGCATGAATTCAGCATTGAGGTTTTGAGTAAACGTAATCAATTTTCCAAATCCATTTGCAGAGAAACACGCGTAAACGTGGACCTTCCTGGATGTTTAACTACGCTTTGCAATAACTTTTCAACTTCATTCGTCCATACTTCCAGTTAATATTGATGATAAAACTGGATTCATCGGTAAATATTACATTGCCCCAATCACATCCCGAATTTTCCTTTGGTCAACGTAACGTTTTTTCGACTCGTTTTTCGGTCACCAAGGGTTTAAGGCTTGAACTCGGTTTTTCACAGCAGACACTTCAAGTCTGCTTTTGATTGTACTGACTTGAACTCGAATTAATTTTTTTTTTAAAAGTTTTTTTCGCTTTGCTTCTGAGTTAGTGTTGGACATTTCTCGAACAGTTGGAAGATAACTTTATCATCCTTTCTAGCTCATCGCCCACATTGCAATACTCATTATATTTTTTGGTCCATTTCTTTACAAAGGAAATTTATGTTTTTGTATACTTTGCTGTCTATTTGGCGCTCATTTTTGGACCTTTTGGGTGTGTAACCAAAAGTACCATTTCAAAATGTTTTTTATACGCGGAACTCATTATGAATTGTTCTTGCTTTCACGGACACTAATTGAAGAACTGATCATACTGCGACAGAACATAATATGGTGCACCATACATATATGTAAGCAGATAGGAAGGAATATTTTGAGACACACTTTTCTGAAATAGGCTCTATTATATAAGTATTAAATTATAGATCTAAAATGCGCACTAGTATTTCTTTAGCTACCATAATACAACAGCTAATAACTAATAAATAAATTTCGGAGACACGAGTATCAAAGGAAGAAAGTTTTATTTATTTTATTTAATTTTATTTTATGCGAGGGACAAGCACAAATAAAGTTGTACTGAACAGATAACAATGCCGGGGAACTAGCCCATATGACAGATAACATGTGTACATCTTAAAAATAAAATGTTATTTCTTCTTAAAAGTTCACCTCATTCACAACCCTTATGAGCAAAATTGTCCTTGAATGTCCTTGGTTTTAGAAATATGGACCAAACTTAAGTTTTCTTTGCATGGAAAAGTGGTAGGTACTTTTGAAATTGGTAATTAGTTGAACTAGGAAAATATTAATCTTTTATACATATGTATGTATTTTTTCCAAAACCAAATTGTGTACGAGATATCGGAGACTCCGATCGTATTTTTTATTGCAATAAATGTAAAAAGTGACGGCCATTTTGATTAAGACATTCCTGTATCTTTTATCCTTTTCCGCATGTTTTAAGCAGTATTTAAATATTCTAAAGGCCAAGATTTGTTCTTATTGTGTTTGCCTTAACGCCCTCTATAATTGCTGTATACATAGAGCTGCTAGCACTTTTACCCAAGCTAGCACTTTTTATAAGCTCCACCACAAATTTGATCAAAATCGTTAGGATCGTTTTCGAAAAAAAAGGTTTTTTTTTTTTTCAAAATCGACCATTTGTACATCCCTACTGATCTTAAATATGAAGTTTGAAGAAAATAAGTCCAACATTTAGGCTGAAGTCGACCATACATAAAGGCAGACGACAGACTTTTTGTAAATAAAACAGCCAGTGTTACGTAAATTCACTTTGGTTTTTTTTTAATAGTTAAAGAAACTATTTTATTATCAGTCTTCATAAACATGAAACATAAAAAGCAGCTTAACAAAAAATAAATAAATAAAAATCTAAAGAAACTTATTTTAACACTTTTAAATAAAGTTCTGCTAATATGGACCACCTAGTGTTAAATATGGACCAGGGTGGTCCATAATTAATACAACTTACTATTGCTATCTATGCAGAGCAAAATTCAAATTGTTCGTTGCCTGAACAATCTTCATGTGCCCACATGGTACATACAACACATTGAACCCATTTTTCTTCTCCTTTGTCTTCAGAAGACAAACTAAAGCAATAAATACATTTAACATCTTCTTGATTAGTTCGTTCAGGGCTTTCATCAGATAAATCGTCCGGAATAAAATCGTTTTCACTTTCTGATGAAGTAGATTCTTCTGTACGTTCGTTTTTCTTTCTGTCGGGAATGTTGCTCTGCTTTATGTCCTCTAAATTTCAAAAACGATCCCCCTGCGCTCATACATAAAATTGAAGTTATTACAGATCCTCTTTCAGCTGAAGTAAGTGCTCCTACCTGGTTTCGACCTTTCAAAGCTACGAGTAAGACTTTTGGCATTTTTGCTGGGACAACCGAAATTCCCGTTTCATCTACATTATATATGTTGTTTGAAGAAAAGTTGTACGTTTTCATTTCTGTTGCTAGAAGGTCGAAGAAAATAGCAACGTTTCCTTGTAAAATCCTTTTTCTCGAGCTATAGAGTGCCAGTCGGCTGACGGAATGACAATGATGGGTGGCGTTTCAATGCAGATTCTTGTTTCAATGAAAAAGGGTTCGGTATATTGTTTTTAATAATTCTGTACAGCCAAACGCCTCAAGGTGTTTTAGGCACCTTAAATTGTTTCGATGCATTCAAGAACCCCATATTCTTCTCTTTGATGGCAACTAATGCTGCTTTCATATCCTCTTTGTTCCCCGTCTGCCGTTTTTTTGGCGGTTGTGTAGCTCTCGAAGCCATTGTTTCTTGAAAACAAAAAAAAAAAAAAAATGTTAAGGTTCATGCACAATAGTGTGTTAAATATGGTCCACTCTGCCATAATAGGAACACCAATATTACCAGCATCGGGATTTTTCACTATTTTTTGAATTATCACACACTTCATAAACTATTAAATAATTTTGATTTCACATAATATTTCAATTTGAGCACTACACAATGTTATAGAAACATTAAAATATTTTCACAAAATTTTGTATAAAAACACTTAGCTAAACTTACCCAAAAATTATAATAGAATAATTAAAAATCTGCCACGTGCTCTACTGCACACATCTGTTGAGCCAGACTGAACACGTTACAATGACCGACAACATGTTCGAAAATGAATGAAATGAATGAATGCATAGTGGTATGTGTATGCTTTTCCTATTGTGAGATATTGTGGTGGGCCATATTAAAAACTTGGGCCATATTTGCAGCACTTACTATATATGCATACTGAAAATTAGCACAAATTGTGTCGTCACATTAAATTTAATTTTTTTTTGTCAAGAATCATCTTTCAAAAGAACGCACCCAAATTTTCAGACAGATGTGTCAAATAGTTTTGTTGTGGCAGCCATTTTATATAGACGCCTACTAGCATTTTCGTTAAAATGGAAGAAAGTGAATTTCGAGTGCTCATTAAACACTATTTTTTTCGAGAAAAAACTATCAAGCAAACCAAACAAAAGCTTGACAAATATTATGGGGACTCTTCACCATCGATTGGAACCATTTACCACTGGTTTACTCAATTTCGTTGCGGTCGTTCATACACAAGTGACGCCGAACGTTCTGGTCGCCCAATTGATGTCACCACACCAGAAATGGTCGACAAAATCCATGGTTTGAGAATGGATAAGCCACAGGCTTATCACATGGCTCAGTGATTTTGATTTTACATAAATATTTGGACATGAAAAAACTTTCCGCAAGATGGGTGCCGCGTTCGCTCAAAATCGCCAACAAACGCATTCGTTTCACAACTTCAAAGGTGTGTTTGGCGATGTTCCAGAAAAATTCGGCTGAGTTTTTGCGCCGTTTCGTAACCGTGGATGAAACCTGAATTCACCACAGCACACCAGAAACCAAGGAACAGTCAAAACAATGGACTTCTCCTGGTGAATCGAAGCCGAAGAAGGCTAAGGCGGGTTTGTCAGCAAACAAGGTCATGGCGACAGTTTTTTGGGATGCGCGCGGTGTTATTCACATCGATTCCCTTGAAAAGGGTAAAACGATCACCGGCGCATATTACGCAGAGTTGATGGATCGATTCCAAGCCGATTTGAAGCAAAAACGTCCTCATTTGGCGAAGAAAAAAGTTCTTTTTCACCAGGACAACGCACCGGCGCACAAGTCCGCAGTCGCAATGGCAAAATTGTATGAGTTAGGCTACGAACTCCTCCCTCATTCCCCAGATGTAGCCCCTTGCGATTATTTTTTGTTTCCAAACATGAAGAAATTGCTCGGAGGTAAGAGATTTTGGTCGAATGAAGAGGTCATCGCTGAAACAAACGAGACTATGTTGAAAAATAAAATGTTTTTATACCGAAAAGAGTGTTCCTTATTATTAATTTTTCAGGGACTTATTAACCCACCCTCGTATGTATACCCTTGAGATTTGTGCACAATTATTTCGAGCTTAAAGTAGGGTTTAGATTTCAAGTAAATAAAATCGTTTAAAAGAACGTATTAGACTTGTGACCTTATTCCGAGCAACATTATATTGCCTTCGATTATACATAAATTGATGGACATTGCTTATACCTTCTGAAGAAAACTTCTGAATTAACGATTTTATGTGATCGTTGTACTAGGGGCAACATTTTGGTTGTATTCTTTTTGTGACAATTGGGATAAAGTTGTCGAATAGATTGTTTACTAAAAACTAAATTTATTTTATTCGATTTTTTTATGAATTAAAAAAATTACCCTCTTTTTGCTCATCTTATGTCACGTGTGCACAGGTTAAGTTCGGATCTGTAGATGATCCAGTCTTCCACCTGTTTACTTAGACTCGCTCTATTGTGTCTTCTGACCTCTGTTGTGTGTTTTTTCAGTTCGCTAGTTTAAGTGGCCTTTGTGGGTTTGCGATTTCGAGAGATGGGACAGTATTTGTTAAAGGCTTTATTAATTTTTCCAGATATGAGATGGACGGCAGAGTTAATGGATGTGCTATTTAGAAGAGTCTCATCACTCGAATGAGGAATCCATTGGCTGATCCATTCCGCGTACCCTGTGCAGTTTGTCTTTATAGGGTTCCTAAAAGTAAGCTTTCTGCGAAGTAAGTTTTCCTTTACGAGTATCAAAAATGTTCTACATTGCATAAAATCATGTCGAACTAAACTATAATGTTAATGGAAAACTCCTTTCAGCATGACTTAATACACTCGTTGAATTCGGAAACGGATTGAGTTACCTTTCATTACCATAACCCTTTCTAGCAAGGATACCCCATAGATTTTCCATGGGATTCCAACTAGAACTGCAGGCAGGTCAATTCAGTAGAATTATTCTTTTCTGATCGCAGCATTATCTGGTTTAAAAATCAATTGCTTTTAATGTTCTCGATCAATGAACGAAACAAGAACATCATACAATAACTCTGTATAACTTTTGGAGTTGATTTTGGTTGAAATGAAAAAGTCGGTAAGGTAAAGCTAGTTATGTAGTATTTTATTTGCTTACGATTATTATTTTTAGTGGCCTGTTCAAGGAAAAAGTTTAGTGTCACCCTTTTTTTGGCCTTTTACACAGTTTCGCTTTTTTTTCAAACAAATTGCGTATTATTGACTCGAATCGTCCTAGTCCTTTGCAATTTTCCGATTAGACAGTTAAATGTGGGTTTAAGATTTAAAATATTTCTTCAATGGTTAGTCGTTTTCCTTTTACCCATTGCTGTCAAAAATGAGATTGACATTTCTACACCAACAAAAATTATGCAATATATTGACGATGAATGAAGGCGAATATTACCTTGATCAAAAAGTGTCTGGAATGACTACCGTGTGGCGCATTCAGTCATCTGATTCGTGTTTTTTTTTTAGGTTGACACATCTGTCATTAATATTCCCTCCAAATTTTAGCATCGTAGCTTGACATTTGTAATAGCTACGCTATCTGCTTCCGTGTGTGTTTTCGATTTTTTACGATTTTCAAAATGGGATCAACTTTGCAACAACAAATTTGTATCAAATTTTGTGTTAAAAACGGATTTAACGGTGCGAAGATTTTGGAAATGTTGGAGAAGTGTTTCAGCAATGATACTCTATCGAAAACAAACGTTTGTGAGTGGCACAAATGCTTCAAAAATGGTCGTGAGTTCGTCAAGGATGACGAACGCAGTGGTAGGCCGTCGACATCGAAAACCGACGAAAACATCGATAAAATCAAAGAAATGTTGACCGAAAACTGGCAGAGGACTTGAACATTGTTTATGGATTCGTTCAAGACATTTTGGTTAAAGATTTGGGCTTCAGACATGTCGCTGCAAAGCAGGTGCCGAAAGACCTGAATTTCATGCAAAAAAGGGACCGCATTGACATCGCGAAAGACATGATTTTAGTGGCTGAATCCGACCCAACACTCAACAAACGCATAATTACTGGAGGCGAGACGTGGGTTTATGAGCAAGTGAATGACGTATACCGAATGAGCCAAGACCAAAAAACCAGGTCGTTTTCAGTCGAAAAAGAAGGCGATGCTCACGGTTTTCATGGATTACAACGGCGTTGTGCATCATGAATTATTGCCACAAGATCAGACAGTCAACAAGGTTTATTATTTGGGCATTATGAGACAACTTGTGGGTTTTGCACCACCATAACGCACCGTCGCATATTCGTGAGTTTTTGACCAAGAACAGTACGAATACCATCCAACAGCCACCGAATACACCTGATTTGGCTCCCTGCGATTTCTTCCTGTTCGATCGACTCAAGAAACCACTCCGGAGAATGCGTTTTAGCTACACTATAATCCGATTATAAAAAATGTTTCGAGGATTGCATCAAGTGCTGGCATAAGTGAATTTCAATCAATGGAGAGTACTTTGAAGGGGACAATATCGATTATGAAGAATAAACTTGTATTTTCAAATTGCTGAATAAATTCCTGAAACTTTTTGATCAAGGTACATATATTTAAAACAACGAGCTATACCAGCTGTACAGCGACATCGACCTAATATCAGAACGGTTCGCATTCATCGCCTAAGATGACTAGGACATGAAGACCGAACGGACATCAACGCTCCGGCCCAAAAAGTCTTCGAATCTATCTTCCGGTAAAGGAATACTTCACCTAAGGTGGCGCACACAAGTAGAAAGGGACCTCAACCAACTCCGTATGCAAAACTGGAGGCAGCCAGCACAAGCACTAGCTGGTTGGAGATGTTTGTTGGTTGAGGCCCAGGTCCACCCCTGACTGTAGCGCCCTCTAAAGTAAAGTAAGTAAGTAAGACTTTTATATATCACGTAAATACACCACTGCGTTTAATTAAACGTTTCACTAAAGTGTTTTTGTTTTTTATCAATGATGTAATTCATACTTTCAAGCAATTCGCTGCAAATGCATCATATAAAGTTTTTACCTCACAATAATAGAAGGTAATTATTTATTAACATGACTCAACGAAATGTCGATGAATTTGAAACCCTTTGTTTACATCAGAATATTCGTAGTTTAAGAAAAAATTTTCATATATTGTTAGCACACATCGAGACTCTCGCGAATTTGCCTATCGTAATTGTTTTGAGTGAGATTTGGATTTATCAAAATGAGTTAGATTTTTATAATATTCCGAGTTATTTGCTTTTTGGCAATTGCAATGATTCTTACACAGCCAGCGGTGTAGCAGTTTATATCAAATCTGGTTATATGTGTGATTGTTCATTGATTAATATTCCTAGTGCCGATATAGTGAAGTTGTCCCTTGCATATGCAAATGAAACCTATTCAATACTGTGCATCTACAGACTGCATGAATTTAATAAAAGTATATTTATAACTGAGTTCAATTCTATTTTGAGTGAAACTAAAGCTAAAAACTTAATTGTCCTAGGTGATATAAATATTGATATTTTGAATGAATTGGACAGAGACACCGAGAACTACTTATAAATGAACCAACTCGCATATCTAACTCAACTAAGAGTTGTATTGACCATATATTCACGCGAATACATAAAAATAATAAGAGTTGTTTTTGTGGGAATGTTTACGATTTCAGATTAACGGATCACCATATGGTAACTCTTAGCACAGGTAACTTTACTAACCCTTATCTTGTAAATAATTCATTCCGGAACAAAATTCGTACAAACTATGCCATGTTAAATGATTGTTTAAGATATGAATTTTGGGAATCAGTCTATGCAGAGAGTAATCCTTCGGTTGCCTATGACTTATTTTTATCGATTTTAAGAAACCATATAGAAAACTGCACATCTTTGTCTATGCATGATTTAAATAGTAAAAAATACATTAAACCTTTGATGACTACTGATCTCTTAAAGAAAATAAAAAGGAAAAAAAAAATTGCAATAAAATGTAAGAAACATCCACATAACCTTACAATAAAGAATGGTGTTCCCCAGGGCTCTGTCCTTGGTCCACTTATGTTTTAAATTTATATTAACTCCCTCTTCAATCAGAACTTTAACGGTTTCCCTACTGCGTTCGCCGATGATATAGCTTTCTCTTATCAAGGATTCACTCCATTTGATTGCATTACCAAAATAGAGGAAGATCTACAAAGATTAAGACAGTGGTTTGCATCTCACAAGCTGATTATCAGCGAGAAAACTAAATTAATGCCTTTTAAAATGTTGGGAAATGAACTTACCGATTTCAACTTATTTTTTCATTCACATGACTGTGAAAGGTTTTGTTTACCTCTGCATACGTGTGAGTGTATAAATTTTAATGAAAACATTCAATGCTCAAATAAGTGCTTTAAAATTGAATCTGTTACTCAATATAAATATCTGGGGGTAATAATTGATTTTAATTTGAGTTGGAAAGCTCACACGCAAGCAGTTAAATCTCACATGATGCGAGTGGCACGCAAAATGTATCTTGTAAAACCTTATTGTTCCAAAAAAGTATTAACCATGATATACTATGGCCTTGCAAACTCTGAGTTACAATATGGTATTACGAGTTGGGGTGGATCATATGATTACACTTTTGGTTCCTTACTTATAGCTCAAAAATATCTTATTAGAATAATTTGTGGTAGAAATCGCTTTGCTCATAGTTGGCCGCTGTTTAGAGAATTGCGAATTCTTCCGTTAAGACATCTTTATGATTTCAAAGTTCTCAGGGAATTCTATAAGCAAAGTGGTAACACTCCAAATAGAAACTCTAGTTTTTATAGCTTACGCGTTAATAACCTAGCATTAGTCAATGTTCCGATCGCACATAAAACCAAATTTTCTCATTTTTTTACTGTTACTGCTCCTAATTGTTTTAATAAACTACCGATTGCTGTTAGACGAACTTACTTTTTTCACTCATTTGTAAATAAAGTAAAAAATTGGTTATTTACTATCGAATATGCTAATATAGAATCGTTGTTCCGATATGTGTCTTAATTGTAATCTTAAGTTCATTTGCTCTATATATGTTTTCATATTCTTCCCTATTTTAAAGTTTCCATTCTCTCCCTATTTATTGTAATACTGATTACTGCCCCACATCAGTTCCTTGAATTGTACAAATTTTAGTCAAGTGTCATTCAACACTAACTTTAAATAGTTATAGAATGACTACTATTATTCCTTCCACTATTATTGAAGTAATTTATGAATTATTAATTGTTAAGAAATTTGTTTTAAGTTGGAATGAATAAAAATTAAATACAAATACAAAATACAAATACAAATATATGTATGTCTCAAACTGAAAGAAAAATATAAACCAATTTACACAGGGCTGTGGAATTTACATCATAAAACCATATATGAGTAACTCAGTTATTTGCAGTTCAAGTAATTTGTATTGATACGAGTATACTCGGTCGAATCGATACGATACTGATAGGAATAAGGAAAACCTCCTTCGATACCCCCAATATCAATAATTTTTGTAAAGCATTTAAAGAACAATTGACTTGATTTAGGTTTGGTTTGGTTTAGAAAATTCGTAAGATGTAAAATTGTGCCCCACTGTTTAAATTGGTTTCTAAAGGGTATCCCAAAATTCTTCATTATTTCTAAAATATTACTGAACAATGAAAACGAGTTGTTCTTTCTTGTAGCACTTTAATAACCCTAAACTGTCAGCTGTCACGCTGTCTTTTTTATTCGTTGGCAACACTTTACCGTACAAATGGCGCAAAATACAAATCTTGCGTGCATTTTGGGATACCCCTTACTTGATTCAATTGGCGGTAACAATTTAAATTTGAAATAAAAAACAGATTTTGTTATCCTGCTGATATTTGTACATTGACATTAAACATGAATAATTATATCGGACAAATGGGCGCCACGGCTGGCCTTGCAGACCTCCTCCATTTTGATGAAATTTTCCATTAATTTTCAGCAGAAGTACTGCAATAAATAACGCGTTGAATTTCGTCCCTCAGCGCTGGAGTCGGTGGGGATCATTGGCATACAATTTCTGCTTCACATAACCCCAAAGAAAAAAATTCAACGGCATAATATCGCACGATCTTGGTGGCCAATTTGGTTCACCAACATGAGAAATGACGCGGCCGGGAAACTTTGTGTGCAATAACTGCATTGTTTCTCGCGCTGTGGCATTGTGGCAGCTGGCTCCGTCTTGTTGAAATCATATGTCTTCCACATCAATATCGTCCATTCTAAATAAATTGATTTTGATGTAGAAGTCTCCATTGTCGGATGCCTATCTGAAACGTTATATTGGCCTTTAGAACGTTGCTTTAAATTCTGCAGGTACAGTTTGAAAATACTGCACACTTGTAGCTGTCTGCCACTGAAACAAGGGAAAATTGCAATTTGCCTCAGGTTTAAGTTACGTTTCGGTCTTGTTCATCACACTTAGATCCATGTAGACACATTGTGATGTCCTTTGAAGGATCGTTCCAATTCTTGGCACCTACATAATTCACTTCTCAAATTTTTACATATTTGGCAATGAGATCTATCAGATAGTTGTTTCTTAATGTTCAGGAAATATTATTTTCCTAAAGTCGTGTTTCTTAAGAGTTTCTTCTTTCGTCACATGAGCAGTGACATAGAAAATCGGTTGAGTCTTTATGAACTTCGTCGTCATCATGTAGTTTCAAATTCTAGTAAGTTTTTTAGGAATTTGCTGGTTCTGGCTTTGCCATACTTTGTCCATAGCTTATTAATTCAAGTGGTCAGTGATTCCTAGTAATGATTGGCTTCATTATAGTTTTCTGTTCCACTCTTAAACTGATATTTAACTGTTTGATCAGCTTGTTCTGGGTCTAAGGCAAACACTTTCATTGCTATTATCGTAATCGCTAAATTGTGACTGTGTGACCAGAAGAGTTTAAATTTAACCTTAGACACAGCGCTTGTCAAACTTTAATTTTATTTCTATAGCAGGATCGGTACGATCTGTTGGTATTGTCTTATTTTGAAATTTTCTTAGGAAAACATCTCCGATCACTGACTTCCATCAGCAGTAGGAAGGATTTAGAAGACGTTGTTCATACATTTACCTATCCAGAGTCCATAAAATATTTTCATGCTCCTCGCTTCGATTACACAGCGACTATTTAAAAATTCATAATGAACTCTTTAGAATCACAGTAGAAAAGTCAATTCTAAGTATTTCTGTCTTTTACGGTTTTATTCTGCGCAGCTAACTGAATGCGCATTTGTCTTGTAGCGCCTAAAGCCTCCCCTTCCTTCGCTTTTCGATTACGCGAAAACTATTAAGAAATACATGATAGTACTTAAGATAGCTTTTATGAGAAATTTAATGGGAAATATTTTCAGAAGATAGCGCTGGTGCCTGCTGGGGATAGATTTTCACCCCAAAACACAATGAAGCACCCCAACCACTGTAAAAACTTTTCGGATATTTATTCCCATTCCCTCAACGCTTAAATACAAATGTTTTATAAATTTTCTGTTCCATTTGTCCTTTAGTTTGAGTGGACTAATTTGATCACAATACAAGTCAACCCATAATATTTTCGTCTCGCTTTCAGTCTCAATCCTGCCATATGCAATTCAATTCCTAAGCAACAGAAGAACAAATCCTCAAAATTCAAAAAAATATCGATTTCGAAGAAAATTGCCGAAGTAATATTTGAAGATGAGCCAATTTCCAAAAACCAGTCAATAAGTAAAGTACCGTTATACACACTTATTAAGAAAAACTTGCCATCTATGTTCGCATACATTCACCGTAACCCAAATATCAAATTTAAATAAAATCGTTGGAGCCTTTTATGTGAAAAAAGGCCATCTACAGGTAATTTTGGGTTTAGAATAAAGATTCCTATTTCGCCTCGAATTGTGACCCAACAGATCCCAGACATGAAGTTTGAAGCATTCAGACATTTAGGCTGAAGCCATACAAGATATTAGTCTTGACATATAGTTCGCGGCCTGACATTCTCAACAACGAGTCACCTTTAACTGCTCTCGGCACTCTTTAGTAGTATAAATATCACCTCGTTTCAATAATAATATCATTTTGTTATTAACTGTGGTAGGATAAACAATTTTCGCAATTTTGAGCACAGCGAAATTTTCGAAGACATGTCATTGACTCTTCAGGATTCTGGGCCTTCGTATACCATCGTTAAAAAATGGGTTCGCTTATTTCAACGAGAGAGCTGTGAAGACGAGTCCCGCACAGGGCGTCCTGTGTCAATGGTCACTGAAGAAAACGTCGGAAAAGTTGAAAAATCAGTTCTGGCTGACTGAAGAATACAAATATGGCAGATAGCGGATGAGTTGCATATCAGCAAAGAATGGATTGAAGAAATTTTGCACGAGCATTTAAACATGAAAAAAAATTGTGCGCGTTGTCTCCTTTTAGCTCTATACACTTCATCCAACGTTTCTCCAATTTTTGATGCCCTCCAAATAATACGATTTCACGAGCCCCTCAAAATAAGCGTTTGTTTCAGCGATGACCTCTTCATTCGACCCAAATCTCTTACCTCCGAGCCATTTCTTCATATGGGGAATATGCTGGATGAGGGAGGAGTTCGTAGCCTAATTCATGCAATTTTGCCATTGCGACTGCGGACTAGTACGCCGGTGCATTGTCCTGGTGAAACATAACTTTTTTCTTCGCCAAATGTGGCCGTTTTTGCTTCAAATCGGCTTGGAATCGATCCAGCAGCTCTGCATAATATGCGCCGGTGATCGTTTTACCCTTCAGGGTAAAACGATCATCGATTCACCAGGAGAAGTCCATTGTTTTGACTGTTCCTTGGTTTCTGGTGTGTTGTGGTGAATCCAGGTTTCATCCATGGTTACGAAACAGCGCAAAAAACTCAGCCGAATTTTTCTGGAACATCTCCAAACACACCTTTGAAGTTGTCAAACGAATGCGTTTGTTGGCGATTTTGAGCGAACGCGGCACCCATCTTGCGTCAAGCTTTTTCATGTAACTATTTATGTAAAATCGAAATCATTGAGCCATGTGATAAGCCTGTGGCCTCTTTAAGCTCTCACACTTTCACTCGCCGATCGTCCATTATCAAACCATGGATTTTGTCGACCATTTCTGGTGTGGTGACCTCAATTGGACAGAACGTTCGGCGTCACTTGTGCTTGAACGACCGCAACGAAATTGAGTAAACCAGTGGTGAATGGTTCCAATCGATGGTGACGAGTCCCCATAATATTTGTCAAGCTTTTGTTTGGTTTGCGTGATAGTTTTTTCTCGAAGAAAATAGTGTTTAATGAGCACTCTAATTTCACTTTTTTCCATTTTAACGAAAATACTAGTAGGCGTCTATATAAAATGGCTGCCAAAACAAAACTATTTGACAGATCTGTCTGAAAATTTGGGTGCGTTCTTTTGAGAGATTATTCTTGACAAAAAAAAATTAAATTTAAGGTGACGACACAATTTGTGTTAATTTTCAGGGACTTATTGACCCACCCCCGTAGGTATATATATGTCACACATCTGAACACTGTCTGTACTAGATTAAGTATAAAAAGAAAATTGAAGATCAAAACTAAAAGGCGTTATTATATCACCTCAAGACTCGACGCCTTATAGTCGTCAGGATATTGGTTGCATTGTTCTCCTTTAGCATTATGGACACAACCAGTGCTCCTCTGAAATATCCAGCCTCATTCCATCCAGATGTACTTATCCCTTACCAGGGCGGCATCAATTTCACATTCATAAATGAGAGATTCTTGTTTAACCTGTTCAAATTGCCTTCGGAACAAATTACCATCGACTGTATTTCGGGATACGTTTCTCCCACAGAGAACCACTCCCATCACATGTTGACACCTCATCTTATCTTTCTTTCTGCTCAAGCATCATAGGGCATAGTTAAAAAAAAAAATCCGTCTTGTAGGGAAGTCATATAACTTCCAACCACCAACGATTCGTTTTTCTAAAGCTTTATGACTTGCATACGGTATTCCGACCAACCAGAGCTAACTCACTAAGTAGTGTCTAACAATCCGAAACAATGTCACCCAAATTTTTGTTATCATCATCGTTCCCAAAATGGATTCTCCTAACAGATACGATTTATATTCTTCACGAAATTGAATTTCCGCCCAAATTTCATGCGTGGGTTAGTATAAAGAAGTTGAAAACTATAGCACGAGTAAAACGAGTAGATAATAGAAAAGTAGTACAAAAGACACGTCCGAATAAAATAAAACTTTTACTCATTTATAGCAATTTAAAATAACAATTGAAAGTAATGAAGGATATCCTTCTAAGACTCATCTATGATACATTATACCTACATATATTAAGTGATTGAAATTGTCATAGAATTGTTTAAAGTCCACTAGGCCTAAAACAGTCCTACATGAGATTATGAGTGTGCTTCATCAGTCCAAAAAATTGAATCACTTTACGAGTATTTCATTGCTACACGTAAACAAAACACTTGCTGGGGCAAATTAACCTACGCACTTTCTCTGACCTTACGGTTACGCACAAAATGTGTGAGTAAGTATGGAAATAATTATTTCTCAAGGACACACGCAATTGACCGTGACAGAGAAAGTGATTTTTTTTTGTTTTGCAATGGGTGCAGTATAAACACGAACTATCACAGCCATCACGTTCACTATAACAATACATCCAATTGAAGTGGTATACAAATGAGGCATCATATTCACGCTAGTTAGGTAATAAAAATCCTGTGAATCAAATTGCCCTACGATGCATTAATTCAGTTTTGATTAATTTAAAATCACAGCCCACAGTCGGAGTCAAAGTGTTTGCATGAAGTCTCTTCCTAGCAGATAGTTATCTTGACTAAAAATCGGATGGTGTTATGTAATCAATTGTTTTTCTGTTAATTGATTACGGAATAAAATGTATGAATACGATTCTATATGACGATCAATTTATTGTGTTAGAGAGACCTAAAGAAGAATTTAATCGTTTTGGATGACCTATCTCAATCAATTGAGATAGGTCGCATGACTGGAATAGATACTTTGGATATTTACAGACCGACTGCGGGGAAGAACTCGATGTATTTCAGTTTTCCGGAATTCTGTCACAAAATTTGTTTAAAGGGAAAAGTGGAAAAGCTAAAATGTAAAAAAAATATATCTGCGCGCCGAAGGGGATATGAATACCCTGCGTCAGGGAAAAGGGGTAAGTGGAACAGAGGAGAAGCCTATGCACGTTGGCTTTGAATGTTTGAAGGTTGTAGTGATGGGGAAATACAGAGCCTTGTAGATCATTCCACATTCGTGTTGTACGACCGAAGTTTGGCTTTAGGGTAAACTGATGTGCATTCGAAGCATGTCGCGTATTGCGGGTGAAATTTTGAAGGGGAGGAATGCAACTGGCTATTTCGCTGGAGCATTTTTTATAAAAAAAAAACGATAAAACAGGGAGAGACAGGAGACATTTCTCCGATGTTCTAGTGAATGAATGGAATTCACAATGTCTCTATCGCCTATAAGTTTTAACGCGCGATTCTGTACCCTATCAAGAATGTGCAGAACGGTTTTGGGTGCACTGAACCAGATATGGGCGTTATATTCCAGCTTAGGGCGGATGAATGCCTTATAAATTGAGGCCAGATCAAACGGGGTAAAATATTTCTTGCACCGTTTAAGGAATCCTAGCCATTTTGCAGCATTTTTGGCGACCTCGAATATGTGATCGTTCCATCGAAGATGGTTATTAATGCACATACCGAGAATGGCAAGTCTTTCGGTTTCAATGATGCAAGTACCATCCATGGACAATGGTTAAGGGTTTTGGTTTAGCTTGAGAGACAGAAGACAGCATTGTATTTTGGAAGCATTAAATTCCACTCTGTTGGTTGAACCCCATTTAATTATGCTGTCCAGGTCGGAATTTAATGTGTTTAACATACGTTGCCGTTCCCCTTCTACGGCCGAAGAGCAAGGACGTGAGTTAGGGAACGAATATGAAAAACTGAGGGATGGGGATCTTGTAAGAGCGATTAAAAGCATATACCAATAAAGACACATAGAACGTTGTCCACTGTAGGTCGAAAGACCTAAGGTTTAGCTCAGAGCGCCGACATAGGGTCAGTAAGTTAGAATAACATAGTTAAGTTAATTAAGCTAGTTTTAAGCGTTTTTTGTCTAGCATTTTAGTTGTAATCGAATTGGGTTAATAAAAATGCATTTAATATGAATGAATGAACACCTAGAACGTTGTCAGAACCAGCAATAGAATGTTGGAGAAATTCAAAACGTCAGAAGGGGTCAGACAAGGAAGTGTATTAAGTCCTCTTCTATTCATCTGGGCAATAGACGATGCTATACAATACTGTCAAGAAAAAATGCAGAATTTCATAGTTGGATATAGACCGATCTCTATACAGGTCTGTATATTTGCAAATGATATAGTGTTGTTTGCAAACTCAGAAGAAATCCGGAAAATCGAAAAGTGTGGAAAGACATTCTAGCTTCAAAAAACTTACAATTGTATGTCGAAAAAACAGAAGTTATGTAATTTTTTTTTTTTTATAATTTGCACGTGTTAAAGGGGATATGAATACCCTTATACTAATTTTTAGAACTCGTGCGTTTTTGTGGAAAGAGGAAGAGACAGAGAGAAAGACAGAGTGGTGTAGTTTGAAACTCAGGTGGTATTAAGTTTCTGTAAACTCCAAGGGTGGCTGTCCAGATAACTGGGGATTATTTTATTTGTTTTTCGCTATTATTGTCGTTGCTTATGATTCACAGTATTTTTTTCCGTCCTCCTGATGTCATCATCACGATCAAGTTGCACTTTAGCCATATGACCACCCTACTGCCTTCACAGTAGTGTTGACTTAGCTTTCGCAAGTGATCGACTTTTTTATTTATTTCATGCGAAATAAATAGATGATTCTTGACATCAGGATTCGAACCGTGAATCAATAGCGTGTCAAGCGATGTTGTTACCACTACACCACGGCCACCCACTTTGTAATGGAAGAGGGGTGTAATAAATGTAAGCCCAGATGGCGAAATCATCGAATAGGTGGAAAGGTACAAATATCTAGGAAGTGTTATCAACTGTGTTAAATAAAAAAAAAACGACAAACAAATAATACGAGAACGAAAAATATCCATATTTAAGTCGATGTACCTTCCAGTATTACTGCACGGATGAGAAAACTGGACTCTCTCAGAAAGGCAAGAAAAGCAGATACAAACCATGGAAATGAAATGCGTACGAGAAGTGCTAGGAATAAGAAGAATTGAGAGAAAAAGAAAAGAAGACACAAGGAAAGAAAATTAAAATGGAACCAGCCAGATAAAAAGCTCAATTTGTTTGGACACATGGTGCGGATGGACGAAAACAGACGAGTTAAACAATTTTGGGAAGCAATGCCTGAAGGAAAAAATAAGAGAGGAAAACCCAGAAGCTGAAATGATTATAAAGGACGCTGGAGAAAGCTGGAACCCGGCAAAAGAAACGACAAGAGATGGAAATCACTGGAGAGAATTCTTAAAGAAGGGGAAGACAGAAACCAGGGACAGAATGTAGACACCTTACCGACACCAGAGGACCGGATTATGTATGTACTCGTATTTCAAAATTCATCAGGTGCGAGTCGGGCTTCGCGCGGTTAGTGCTCCGTACCGGAATTTTTACTGTATAATAATTTGGTTTATCGTTAATCTGGTTTGTAAGGGTCAGGACTTCGATAAGATTAAGCGATATTGCGATGCCTGGAAGTTGAAGATCAAAATCGGAAACCATTCTTTTTAGGAAGCCGTTGTCTGGGGCCTCTAGGGATACCAGAAAGAACTGGCGAGAGTTCTCAATCGTTGGACCGCACGGAAAGCCACTAACGATTCGAAGTATAGTCAGATACCTAGGGCTTTGGTTAGACCAATATCTATATTTAAACAAACATATAGATGCTGCTCTGGCCAGAGCCAGAGGTGCTTTTGCCCTTACAAAGAGACTTTGTTATAGCAAGCAACTCGATGAAAGGGTAAAGGTAATCTGCTACACGGCCCTCATTCGGCCCATGCTCGTATATGGATGTCCTGTGTGGTTCAACGTGGGAGCAAGCTTGTTGGAAATGATTCGGGTGTTTGAGAGGGCTTGATTTGGGGCTTGCCTTCATTTACACAGAACACCAGAGTTCCAGTACATAAAATTCTATCTCAATGAGGTCCTGTATAACAGGGCTAACCTAATAAGAGTGGATAATTTCATTATCAAGCTGATTCGAAGGCACGTTGTAAGAGCAATGAGCTCGATGAACAACCTGATCTCTGGGGCTTATTACCCTAATTATGAGTATCACGAGAGAGTGCGTGCGCATTAACGGCTTTGTTCCCCCAGAGGCGTTCCTCTATCTTGATGAAAAGGGTCTGATCCAGGATAGATTGGCAGTGCCGCTGATCTTCCACGTTGCTCGGACGGCTGTGGATAGGCGACTCAACTACGACAGAGACGTGACACACAGCAGTGTGGAGTGTCTCCCGTTCAGTAGGCCGGTATAGGGTCGCGATATGAAGGACGTACAAAGTCAGTACGGACATTTCTTGTGGCTAGCCGAAAGGGAGGACGCTCCTTCGTCGGGAGAAAAAATTATGTATAGAATTACGTAAGGTAGAGTAAGATAGGTTAATTTGGAATAAGGTAGTTTAAGATTTATTTTAATGTAGATTTTTAAGTTTTATATTATAGATAAGAACAATAAAAAAATATGTTCATTTACTAAGTTTTTTCAATTCTCTAAAAAATGTTTCTTAGTAAGTTACGTCGAAAGACATAGTTTTAAGTATTAGGTTTAGCTTAGAGCGCCCGCATAGGGCCAGTATGTTAGAATAAGATAGTTAAGTTATGTAGTTAAGCTAGTTTTAAGCGTTTTTTTTTCTAGCAATAAGTTTAATGAATTATCAATAAAAATGCACTAAAAATGAATGAAAATAATGGTCAGGACAAAACAAACTCTTTCTACTTCATTTCCTATCCGATTTTTTTCACATGGCTCGCTAGAAAATCGTCAAAAAATTGTCGAAACCGGATGGGTTATAGGTAAAATGTGAAGGACGGGGTCACCTATTTCAAGAATGTCACAACAGATTTTGAGGAAATTTGGCCCGTAGGTACGTAGCTCGCACGGTAGTTGTCCTATCTGAAAATGAGTGGGGAGGAGTTTAAAAAAAAAAATCGCATCGGCTTTGCCTTGGTTTTCAAGTTTTTTTTTTCAACAAAATTTATTCGAAAAAGAAAATATTTTTTAGATATTAAACTTCTACGTTCCGTTTTATACAAACATGCACAGATACAATCCGTCCGGAACGGATCTCTCATCTTCTAGCCCAGCCCTAATAACGTGTGCTTGGTGTTGTGAAATCTTTAAATCAAATATAATGATATTTTTGTAATCAGAGGACATTTTAATAGATTTTTTTTTTAGAAAAACTACATATATTCATAACACAAATCGTGTTTTCTTAAAGAAAACGTCTCCAAAAAGTGGGCATTGTACTAAACAATGTATGGACAATTTGTAGAGAATATCTACACGTTTTGCCATACAATTTTTTTTTTTGCATTTAAAATAATCGTATACTGTTTCGGATTCCAGAAAGCTTATCTACAAAATTTCATCTTCTTAAGCCCAAAAAATAACAAAAATACTCTCACTTTTAAAAAAAATTCTGTTTTTGCAATATTTTTACTAAAAATTAAAGAATATTTACTTCACAAAATATTTAGACGTTGTCATTCTCTACAATTCGTTCATACATCATATAGGGCGGGCCACGCCCACATTGTGGTGAATTTTCTTTAAAAAAAAAACATATTTTGCTTTCTCAAAGCTATTCGTATCATAATTATGATTATAGTTAAGACTTTTTGTGAACATTTCTCGAGAATTCATTTGCATTAGAAAGTTCACATGGGGATGGGTTAGAAGATGAGGATTGTAGTTTTTTGATTTGTATTTTTTGACTCACTGTTATTAAATAATGACCCCTTAGCATATTCTGTTATTCGAGTGTACGCATTTTCTTGAAATTTAATATCTGAAACTGTGTAGTAATGCCTGAAGGCAAAATTCGAATTTTCATTCTAGCCTCAAAATTAACGGGTCAATTTTTTTGAAAAACGGCTCAAACGATTTCAATTAACATTCGTATCTTGAATAATATGGACGTACGCCATAAGTCGGTTATTCGCTAAAAATTCGAATAACGGTACTTTGCATATGGATATGGTTGGAGTGATTTTATTCAAAATCGATATCTCCGTCATTTTTGATATACGAGTTTGTAGGGACACGGCATTCAAATTTTTGACACATGAAAGACACACAAAAAAGCCAATTTTTGTTGTTTCGTATCTATTTGACCTAAATTTGAAATATAAAAAATTTTCAGACAAATTGAACATATAGAGGAAGTACATGCGACCCAGTCGTGTCCTTTATTTCAACTTCAACCCCCCTGCCATACGATTTTCTTCTTGTTTTGACCCAACGAGTCAACACCCTGAGTTTCTGCTTTTAACCTGAAACACCCTGTATCTATATTGCCACAAAGAGGATAAGAATAATACAAAAAAAAAAAAGCTTCAGGCATTTTATGTATTTTAGTATTTTAGCCACAAACCGCGAACTGAGGGTCGATGACAATATACGACGTAGAAACGCGAAGCCTGGTTATCAAAAATTAGCCCAATTTTTCGGGTCCGATTTTAGCTAATTAGAGAAAAGTAGGGTTCTGGTGGCCCGGCAGTCAAAAGATTGCAAATGGTCATTAAAGTGGCCCAACGGTAATGCTGATACGAAGAAATTTTTTCTAAATTCCCGAAGAATAGGGTATAGGCATTTCTTAAGAAAATTACGAATACTCTTACTAAACACAAAAAGGTAGTTTTCCCTGTGCATCATCATTGATGTCGAATGCCGATGCTTCCTCTAAAGACTCTGTATTCGTCATCGACACTAGATATGAGCTGATACAGGTGTGGAATCGGTCGTAAGGTGACTGTTGCGTTTTTTTTTTTCATGTAACAGCTATTATAGTGTAATTTTGATAAAAATTTCATTTTTTTGTTAAGCACGACACCGATCGCACATATTGGGTTTCGTTAGAACGAAGATACTGCAAAACTGTAACCTTTATTGCATATGGAAAGTAGGTAGGGCGTTCTGTCGGCCATTTTCTTTAATAACTTCTAAATTATTGAACCGATTTTAATAGATTCTTTTTTTTGTCGGTTAGAGGATTTTCTTAGAAAGTCTTGAGATAGAATATTTTTTCTGACGCTCCTTCAGGACGCACATGATTATACTTCGCGACAAAGCACAAAATTGATGACGCGGACATGTTAAGAATACAGTCCTTCAAATTCTGGACGAAAGACATTTTCTGTTTCATGTCTGCCCATGTACTTCTGCTCACACGGCTCGCTTGAGAATCACTAAAGACATTTTGATGAAATTTAATTTGCATTCATGTAGGGATATATCCTGATACGTAGATCATTTTGTCTAAACACTCTAAAATTCGGACCAAGTGTGAGTGGAATAAAGGAGGCGGGGTTTAAAAAATCTTTAAATCATCTTTGTTAGCTGAATAACTTAAAAACTCCGAAACGGATTTCGATTAATTTTGACACGTAGGCTTAAGGCTGAACTGTAATAGTAGAATGCTTTCGTACGACCACTTCCGAAACAGAGCGAAAACACAGGCTTTGTATTGTGTGACCATAATAGCCTTTTGCTTCGATTCGTTAAGTTTCGTTCACTTTTGCTCACTTACGAAAGAGCGAATGGATTCGCTATTTCGTAAGTGTACGTATGAAAATTTGACAACCGGTCCTTCATCTAAGTACTAACCGCTCTCGATGATGATGACCTTTGCTTCCGAACACATACGCCTATTATGGGCTACTTGAGCAATTGACAGTACTGAAGGAAACTTAACGTAGAATTATGACATTATCTTCCGATTGCTTCCGACTAGTTTCACTTGAAATTACTTGAAATCGAGTAGAGTGGGAGTAAAATATGGGAAGGGGTCTATAACATTTTCAAATAATTTTCTCATACGCCTAACTCAAGAACTACAGAACCGATTTTTTTAAAATTTGGGTTTTGAGTTACACTAGATATGTATGTGTGGATTAAGATGGGGTAAGATATGGTGGGGTGACTGATAGATTATTTGTCATAATTTTGGCTACCATTATTTACATGGACCCTTTGTTTTATTTTTTACATTAATAGTTAACGTGCGGCTTAAAAAGAAAGGCGACGAGCTCGAAAGTGGATTCAGATAAATTTATTGGCTAGATACTTGGAAGACATTCCAATATAAGCATTGCTTCGGGCCAAGTTGAAGCCGAAAATAATTTTTTTTTTATGAAAATGGCACTAAGTATCTTGTTGCACTTCAAAAAGGAAAAACTCAATCTTTTAAAAACGTTATAATTTTAATGCACATTCCTTTTCGCTTGACTGTAGATGAGTGTCGACAATATTTTTGTCATATTACAATGTAGCCTCGGTGTCTAACACCTGTTAAGCTTTACATTCTATATGGGGTTGGTGACCCTTTTACATAATTATATAATCAAAATTTCTCCTTTAAATGAGTGAAATATTTCTCCTTTACTACATTTACATATTAAAGCCCCCTATGACAAGTATGAGGTTAGAGAGAGAAATGCATGTCTTAATTTCTTGGAGCTTTACATGCATGCTTTCTCTTTCTTCAAGTCGGCCATTAATAAGGTTTTAGCATAAATTTCACTTTAATTAGCTAGAGTGTTTAACTAGTTGATTCTTATGAGTCTGGTTACTGTTAGAAAGAGACAGCATGCATGTGAACGATCTAGCCTTGCACATTTGACAGTTCAATTTTCGATGTTTAATCGCGCGGTGGTTGTTTGTGATTTTTGTGTAAATTATAAATTTCGTAACAAAAGGTGATATTTTTTTTTATATATATCGTGTTTATATGTGCGTTATTATTAGATATCGACGATATGGAGGTCATCTGCAACTATGTATCTTTCCTATCTCGATATTTAATTCAATGTGCTAAAACACTTTGCATCGCTTCTGAAGTGTCAAATGTGTTCGGTTCGTGTGAAGTTATATGATATGATAGCTCAAATCGTTTGTTCGTTGCGTGAAGATAAACTGTGTTGAAATGACGTGATGTTGATATGCATTTGTTGGGAACCAACAAGCATATATTATAACATATTGCTTATATCCTGAGGTCAAACTGGCAAACCCCTCAGGCGGACGAGTTGGGATGCAGTAAAGTGGGAGGGTGGTGATCCTTTTACTCCAGATTATAACCTCGCCGTAAGGAAAAGAAGAAGAAGAAGAACATATTGCTTATATAAAGCAAGTGCTGAAACGTATATGGACATATGGGATACTACTTTGGGTACGTACTAAACTAATCAATAGAAATATACTACAATCTTTAAAAAACAAAGTGCTAAGCGCAATCGTGAATGCTCCATGGTACATCAGGAACAATGATATCCACAGAGACTTGGGAATAGCTACCGTTGTAGACGAAATAACAAAGTTTATTCGTAAAGAATACTCCGTATTCGTCTTCATGGTTATTGCAACAACGCTATACTTAAAACGTGACAAACGTGAAAGAAATATTTGTTTTTTATTGGGGTACATTAAGCCCCCAAAAGCCTCCCCATATAAACACTTTTTATAATTTTAATTCTTAATTGTTTTTGGACCAATTCATACTATTTTTGTGCCAAATTTAAGCGCTCTAGGTCAAAATTTCGAGCGTGTGACAAAATGGACATACCAGGCATCGTTTTAAATCCGTTCATGCCATTCTGGTACGAAACAGTAAAAAACGACTATCACATCACCTTAGCAGATTCCACTGCAGTATGGATTTTAAGTATCTATGATTTGCGACATTGAAATCAACATCCATCCTACAGCCATTTCTAATTCCAGCCATTCACCATACGTGCTCCTGGGTGGTTTGGCATGCTTAGCACTTTAAGTACTCGTATGTAGTCCACTTGCAGTTTTAAATTTTTTATGAAAATATGAAATGGTGACCGTAGTCATAGGTATAAAAACAATTTTCCGGAGCATTGTAGTACATTGCTGCAGACCTACATACATATGTATGTATCTCCAATCGTGATATCGTGATAGCCAAGTGCCCATTTGCAACACCCAATCCATGTCTGGTAGGCAACTCACTGCCACTGCCACCCAATTCACTGTTCCACCTCGTCGTCTTCACCCAATAACTGTGATTACTCACACTGTCTGCCACCGATAATGTTGAAGTTTTAATGAAAGACACTACGACGTCTGTCTACAAACAAATGCCGCCCACACTCACACCGTGAGGCAAAAATCACAGAAAAAAAAACTTGGGTATAACAAACTATCGTTCTTCCATGGGAGAATTATTGCTACTAAACGAGCTGGGGAAGGAGGAGATAGCGGGCGATAAAACCGGGTGCTAAAGTGCAGCAAAGGTAGACAAAGAAGAGTAGGAAGAGTTAAATAAAGCAATCGTCTGGCCTGCTGTCTGGCCCAACTTCAGGCATATCCAGTCACCATGGGTGCATTTGGCGAATGCAATTCTCTACCTTAGCACATATTGTGGCACATACTCGTATCACATGCACATCGTCATCGTCGACGTCGTCATCATCATCACTATCACCATCGCCATAGAACTGCCTGACTAGATGGTAACTTACACAGCGAGAAAGAAAGAGAGAGGGCTTCAAATTAATAATCTGATTATAAAGCAGTAGTAGTCGTAGTAGCACCAGCAGCAACCGTTCGAGGCGTGTTCTTCTCGTAGTAGTCAATGAACAGGCAACGATGATTGCTCCGGCCCAGTCACAGGATGATGATGCAAAAGAAGAAATTCGCATAGCACTCTTCTTCTCAGTGCATCTCCGTAGACAGATTAGCTTCGCTAGTCGATTCCAATGAGTGCGAACTGACAGATTGACTGACAGTTGAGCACCTCGTCTGGGGCTGCTCCTGTTATCATGTTGTAGTTTCCATTCTTTTTTGTGTTCTTCTTGTTTGCTGTGGTGTTGCTCTGCATGGAAAAGTTTCAATATTTATGCGTCTGAATGTCTGGTCTGGTTGCGAAGAAGGCAAGGAAGAACAAGCAAAAAAAAAAAAAAAAATAAATGCCCTCAAAAGCGAAGAAATGTCTGTAAAGGCCTCCTCCACGCTCCATATGTGGAACTATAATACATAGTGTGGAGGTATCCGACGAATGCACAGATAATGAAATAGTGGTGCACTGCAATTGTGTGTACTCGTACTGCAGTTTTTCCATCTAAAAGCCAGAAGTCACAGCCAGACACACATTTTACAAAGGAAACGAGGTGGAGGTGAAGGAACATCATCGTCGAGTCGATTAAATAAGCATTTTATACACGTCTGGTGAATCTGAGATTTACTAGACAAATTAATGATGCACGCACGTAGCTTCTGTCGTCTGTAGCTCTAAGTATCATTCCCACCAGTGGTTATCGTTTTTTTTTTTTTTTTTTTGTCATTCCTCACCTGAGTGTTTTCGGTAGGCTGAACTGCAGTGGCGTGCTTCATTTTTATGATCCAATAAAATTCTCATAACTTTGTTGCTAAGTTTTGTTATGGTTGGATTAGATACATGTTCGTATCTACTTCAGGAATTTTGCAACACTATGCATTTCTCTAATATCCAATCATTTTCTTTTGCTGCGTTAGCATTAGATTCAAATTCCCAGCAACAGTTGGATAATCCTCACGTAGGCTAGGGTATTACCCTCGAATAAAACTGCTACATATAAAGTTGTCAAGAAAGTAAGTTCACTCGCTCGTCAGCGTGTGGAGTGAACATGTATACATATATTGCCTAAAATATTCTGTGACTATCTTATCGTCGCTAGAATGGCTTAACTATCTTCAGGAGAACTTGAGAAATACAAATGACCTACTAGTGACCTACAAGGCTGAAGCTCAATAAACTCGCAGATCAGTTAAGAATGATGCAAATTTTCTGAATATAAGACAAGACAATACCCGGTGTTATTTAGCCAGAATTTAAATTATTTGCGTAAATAGACTTAGACATGTGGTAAATTTTATTTAGACAGGCCTTGGACAAACTTCAACTTGGCACACTTTTAGATCTCACTTGTACATTTGTGACAATATCTCCGAAATGATACGAATCGAAGAACTTAGTGCACAAGAAATGTTAGCAATTTTAACGACGAATGAAGCAAAAAATTTACTCAAGTGCTTTGATCGCATTAGTGATCTCATCCTTACTGGATCGGACACTTCTTACCTCGAGCACCTCAGTCTGATTTGGGAGCATACCGCTAGCGAATACACGGTTCAAAACAATAGCAAAGTGCTAATGCCATCACTGGAGCTGGTCCTCATCCGAAATGAGCAAAAACCGTTTAGGGTTTGCACTAGGTGTTATCCACTTCTCAGCTCTTTAGTGATTTTCTAGACGGTTTTGCTATTGTATCTTCTTGCAGCTTCTTCTGTAGTCAGCACGTTTATGTAGTTGCGGTTATCATGTCGCATGCTACGCTGACTTTTTTCATCTTCGTGAGATATAGGGACTGTAGCTGCTGGAGTAGCTGCAATGCGAGCTTTCAGCCTTTTCCGTCCGTTGATCCATCTTCAGGTATCCTCGGAAAGGCACACACGGAAAGACATCCCTGCGATCGACCGGGAATTTGTTCACCAGATGTAAAAACATTTTCCACAGCACACCAATGGTTTTGGATGGTTTCTGGCAGTGAGCTACTGATTGCTTCCACACCTTGCGAAAGGTGGTCCCTTAATTATTGGCAAACAGAGGGATCACTTAGCCTGTCAATGTTGAACCTAGGCATTCTTGTGTTGTCGTGGGAACTTTGAACTCTAAGAGTGCATAGTTGGAGAGTAACTATCCTTAGATGGTGATCTCGTACTATCTCCACATCCGCACCTTGCCTGTTTCGGACGTCCAGGATACAACTCCTAAAGTGACGTCTGATGGCAAAATGATCAATTTAATTGGAGGTTACTTGTCTGTCGTTTGAAATCCAGCTGACTTTGTGGCAGGTCTTGTGCTGAAACATGGTGTCACATATGACAAGGCGATTGGCATTGCAGAAATCCACAAACCTTTCGTATTTGTCATTGCGGATATGTAGTACATTATTCCCGATAACATGTTTGAGCCCTTCCTTGTCGTTGGAGCGCATTAACATCCCCCATTCACTATGATCATCATAATACTATCACCATAAGGCTGCAAGGAAATTAAGCCCAGTAGTATAGTGTTACACGTTGAGGACTGGTACTCGCCCGCTTCTAACCATCTTATCTCACTTACCCCCAAAATATCCAGTCGTAGGTATATCGCATGAATTCTTTTTCCATTTAAAAGAATTTGGCATTGTGAGGTCCTTCCCTCCCTGAGTCGAGAAGCATCTTCACATTCCAGAATCCTATCTTTTTCGGGGTACAATAGCCAAAAGTCGTCAACATGTTATCATTCTTTATCCGAGGCATGTCGGTTTCTGTAGCGGGCAATTTTCGGTAATCACAAGTAACTGGTCCACGTTATCCAGACTAGTGAACACTATTCCGTTCGCACTTGCAATTTTGGTCTATTTGTACACGGGTTTGCACATGTAGTTTCCAGGGACTACCACTAGAAGGTAAAGCAAACATCACAAACACGATTGTTGCACTAGTGATTCAATTCAAGTTGTGAAGGATCAGTAGCTACCCATCGCATACAATGCAGGTCTCCCCGATTGCGTACTTTTGGCGATGAGTTCCTACAAACTTCAAAAATTTCCTGAGAAAAAAATTATCCGTCACAAGTCTTTCAATTTTTTCAAATAAATAAATAAAAATCATAAGCACCATGAAGAAAAGTCTTCGAACAATGATGTCTTCCCGGAGGAAAATTCTCTTTCTACGCCACTGAACATGATCTGGGAACTGATTGTGTCACCCTCCTTCCGAAACCCCACATCAAATTCGTTGTCCATAAAAAAAAGTCATAAAAAAGGAGGAATAAGAGATGTAGGTACACGTCGAAGATTTTATTATGCCACTCAGTCTCCTGCAACAGGTGACTCCCAACGCGAGAAAAAAAAAACCCACTCAATAAAAAAAAAAAAATAGAATAAAATGAACGAATCAAGAAATATGAGAAAAGAGAAACGAAAGCGTGCACATTTAAAACGAATAAATTCCCTGTGGAGACAGAAAAACCAGTGAAAAAAATCTTCCTCCCCGTCTCTGCCGGTAGAGGATGTATCTTAAGTACTTGTAAATGGGGGAATTCAGCCCCTGGGCTTCCACCTCCGTCACCGATTTGAGGCCGTACAAAAGGCTCATCGTAGTGGTCGTTGTAGACGTCTCCGTGGCTTCTGGCGAGACGCTTGATTAATTTGAAGCAAAAAGATTTTTGGGTAATCTTTAGTTGCACAGAAGCTCCTCGACACGACAACGGCTGCGACGACGATATCAAGCGCATGCAATCTAAGTTATGATGCGGCTTGCATTCTGCAAATGCAGTCTCTGTCCAAAAACGATTGCTTGCTTTCATTTGAGTTACAAGACACAGACTGGACACTGCACATTTCCTTAACCACATCCCAAAGTACCTGCAGCAGTCAGACAGCAGACAGACAGAAAAGTCTGTTTTGGTTCCTCCTGGTGAGGCTGGACATATGGTCATGCCCCCGAAAATAATGATAATGACAGGTTGTTTTGACTGAAATTGGACACACCAAAATGGTTAGACAGCTTAACTCCTGTTTCGTGCTTGCACTCCTGGCAGATGTGCCATCAGGCATCACGAGGAGATTCCATACGATTACAGGTCTCCTCGTCATGTAGTCTGTCAAACGAAGGAAAGAAGTAAAAAAAGGAATAAAAATAACTCCAAACAGTAGCCAATTTGAATTTAATGTTCGGACGTGATCTTGGATCCTCAGTTGGCTGGTACCAACTTACTCGGCCAGTTCTGTAGACAGACAGACCTGAAACTGGATTCTTGAAGCTATTAAAGTTGTCGTGTTGAGCTGGTTGTTAATTTATTAATGAAAAAAAAAAAAAAAAATGCCAGCGCAAATTTATTCACGCAACAGGAGCAGTAGGCAGCCTCTGATTATAGGGCTTTGGAACGTTTATGAGGTGTTTCCAAAAATGTTCCCTGAGTTGACAGTCTAGCGATTGGCTGCCACTGCTGTTCGTTGCAATAAATACAATGCTGTCTCCAGCAGTGTTGCCACTTAAAATTAAATTAAATTTATTCTGTTCGCGTGGAGTTCATATTTTTCATAAACATTTTTCATCGTCAAAACTCGAATGGATATTTCCCTCCTAAAATTGTACTAAGGGCAAGTCAGGCTTAAAATAGTTTTGTTCAAAACCAAATGGTTGGCGTCATCGGTAAATCTCTCCACAAGAATTCCACAGGTTATTAATTGTTCGTCGTATTCAAATTTTGGCATTTCAGCGTGCACTTAATATGACGTTACTTCATTCTAGTTTCGCATCTGACTATGAACCCATGGACTACAGATATGAAGTTTGAAGAACATCCGTCCAGCCGTTTGGGCTGCAGTCGGCCACACATACAGACAGACAGGCGGAAGACAGAATTGAAACACACACTTCTTTGAGTTTCTCCATTATAGTAATGGAGGGCGATCACGTTGTAGTTTCCAAACCAGAGCTGAAGTACCTTGGCGTTACTATAGATGCAAGGTTGATGAAGGCAGCAAGAACAACGGCTGCCCTGGCAAGGATCATGCCAAATATTGGAGAACCTAAACAGAAGAAGAGACTGCTCTTAGCAAGAGTTGCGACGTTGATCATGTTTTACGGCTCCCAAATATTGGCAAGTACCATGAAGACGAAATCGTACAGAAGGAAGACGGAGGCGGTCTACAGAACCAATACCTTGAGAGTATGCAGCTCCTTTCGAACAACCGAAGTACGGCCAAGACAAGCCTTGAAGAATGGCAAGAGAGATGGAACTTTTCTGATAAAGGCAGATGGACGCAGAGATTGATCTCCAATATAGACCCTTTGATCAACAGGCAGCATGGAGAGCTAAACTTCTATCTGACGCAAATTGTTACTGATCACGGATGTTTCAAAGCCTACCTCCATAGATTTGGACACGAAGACAACCCTTATTGCCCAACGATATCACGAAGGACGTAAGTTGCTGTCGGACTTAACACCAGAGAACACCACCAGAGAGATGACGAGCACGAAAGAAGCTTGGGAAGCAGTAAGCGAAACTGTGGCTACCATCATGAAAGAACAACCAAGACAGGAGCGACAGCGAAACGTCGCGCAGATGGCTGGCAACACGAACGAGCCAAGTATGTAAGGCTGAAGCCCCCCTCGCGATGAAATGCTTGACGGCAGTGCCACGAGGACCAGGGTTAGGAGGGGAAATGGGTTTAGTGGGTGGAAATCCCACACTGTTACTGAGCACGGGCTCAGTTTCGTCTTTGAAAGACTCCCACCTCCTAACGCAAAACAAAAAATAAAAATAAAAATTATAGTAATGTTCAAATTCTCAAGATCGACAAATATCAGAAAACCAGTACTAGCCTAACTAAACTGTGGTTCTGTGAACGATAAACAGCTAATATTTGACATCTGTGAATACTGACTTGACATTTGTAATTATGGAGCGGTATACTATAGAATAACGCGTTTTAATTATTAAACTCATCTTCGAAATGGGGAACATTTAAACAATGTGATGCGCGCATTGTGAAATAATGTCGCTATACATAACCATCCATCTCGTCAGCAATCGAACCTTTCCTACAGGGCAAGTATTGGTTTCGTGAAAACTTTTAATTTCGACTTTGCTGTAATAGAAAATCTCAAAAAACTGTGTCTCTCAATTCCGTCTATTTGTATGTCTGTCTGTATATATTGGGCACTGCAGTCTGAACGGTTGGACGAATTTCAAATCTAGAGTCTATAGGGGCACTATTCGAGGCAAAATCGGAATTTTCATTCTAACCCCAAAATTAATGGTACTTTACTAATGGCCGATTTAGAAAAAAAAGGGTTTACTCTAAAATCGGCTATAAAGATTTTGTTAAAATTTGGGCGAGTTTGGGTGGGCATAAACTATAGGATGCTGGAGCAGGTTTTTAACAGTGCTTTACTTATCGATCGATTTTTGAAAATTAGCTTATTACTCGGATATTGGAAACTAATCAATATTTGTTATAAAAGGTCATAGCATACCAGAAAAAAAAGATTTATATATTTTAACGATTCTGCTTAAATTTGAAACTATGCAAATTAAGAATTAGCGGGTTTCGGGATACAAGAATTTCGGCAACAAAATCGGTTTCATTTGATTTGTTTTTGATCCCATTAAGCGGGGAGAACTGTATTTTCAGAACCCCTCATACCCTCTTGAGTTATTTCTACTTTAAGTAAACATTTTGGAGAAACAATTACTCAAATCGATGCATGTTTGCATAAATTATCGTGAACCAAAAACATGTCAAAATTGCACAAAATTAACTGTATGAGTACATACATACATATTTTCCAACACACTAACCCGATTGTCACCAAAAATAATAGAACTCGATTCCTCATTAAGGACAATTGGTATGCAAGACGAATCGTTGAAATCCGTACATTTTGCATAAATTATGTATTTTACGCCATAGATTAACCAACATTAACTAGGTTAGGTTAGGCTATAGGTTGAGGTGGCTGTCAGCTAAGAAAGCCAACACACTTAGACCAGTAATAGGTCCATTGTGATACCAGTGCTAAGCTAATGCACAAACAAGCTGACTTTCCTTAATAACTTCTGGTTTATCGCCTTATCCGAGGCAGTCCACCAGATAACTACCCCGCACATAAAGATCGGTCTGATGACCGAGATATAGAGCCAGTGAGTTAATCTGGGTTGTAAGCCCCATTTGTTCCCAATGGTTTTTTTGCAAGAGAAGAACGCGACAGTGGTTTTCTTTACTCTTTCCTGTATATTAGGTTTTCAGCTTAGTTACCAATCCAAAATAAGACCCAGATATTTTGCGTAGTTGGAGAAGTTAAGCTTGTTCCATTAAGGGATGGAGGATCAATAGTTGGGATTCTATATTTCCTTGAGAAGAGGACTAGTTCGGTTTTGTAGGGATTCACTCCTAGACCACACCGAGCTGTCCACCTAGATAGCTTATTCAACGCGTTTTGTAGGAGCTCTTTTAAGGTAACGAGGTGTTTACCAGAGACTACTATAGAACATTAACTAATAATCCGGTAATTGGATTGACACCAATATCAACAGTCCTCGAGTCCTAGCATAAGTACGCGTCCTTCAAAAGAAATCGTTCAGCGAGTACATTTTTGTAAAAATTATGGTGAACGAAAGGTGTAAAAGACCATGTCACGGACAGACACACGCACAGTTAGTACAGCTAGAATCTGACCGTACTCGTATCTCGGGCACGATTTAAACAAATTCAAATACCCACACATATAGGACACAACAACGAACAGAGCTGCACAAAGTATGTGCAAAGTTGCAATGCAATGTCATTCGAAAGATGCTTTCGTTGTGTGCTACTAATTTAAAAGTTGCCAAAACGCCGTTAAATGAATTACAGCAACTAATTATTTATAAGAAAAAGATAAGTCAAAATGTTGACTTAATTAAAATTGTTTTTTTCAAGTCAACTTTTTATCAAAGTTGTCAAATTTGACTTGAAACAAGTCCAAATGGCAACAGTGGCCTCCAGGCCCCCGAGGTCCTATCAAGAAGTCTGGATAATTTACTCATTTGTCTTCTCGATGTAGACTGGAATTGGAAGTGATTGCCCTGTGGATATTTTTTTGCATTTGTATTTGTGGTGGGGCTTGTTTATCTTTATGAGTCAGAGCGTCTCGTCTGGACTGAGGTTGGGATGGTGATTGATGGTTGGCTCCTGGTTGTCTCCTCTTGGACAGATATTTCATGTTTACGATTGATTGGCGAGAAAAGAACTCAGTTTTATAGAAACTGCATATTCAGCTGCAACATTGTAATTGTGTATATTTATTGCGTGAACATGACAAGGAGTTCTTCGGCGCAAAATAACATTTTTAAAGTAGGACATTTTAGTTTGTTAGGAAAATCAATCAACCGAATAGTATTTATGTCATCATATTCTTTGGTCTGATTGCTATGGCCTTTTCAGATGAATCCGCAGTGGTAAGATATTCTATGTGGAATGTTTGTGTCCTCGTCAACTTTAGATTTGCTCTGGTGGACTAACTGCTGAGCTGGCTACAATTTTTTGCGGGTGCTATCTAACCCTATACCGACATTGTTCGAAGTTAAAGTCAATCTCATATTGTGATCTACATGAATGTGGAACGACCCAATATCTGCGTTGATCGATCTTTTCTTTGTAAAATCATTTTGATGGAAATAAGTCTTCCAATGGAGCAAGTGGCAGACTACAAAATTATCCCTTTACCTCCCTATTAGTCAGAAATAAAAATTGAAGACTTGCCCCGACAGCCACAGCACCTGTAGACCAATACCTACAATAATGTAGTTTTACCTACGTAAAGGGGAGGGACAGATATTAATAATCTGCCTCAATAAATTGCTCCAGGAATACACCAAATGTAACCCAACAAATGACATGTGGAACGGTTTCCAAACTGAAAAGCGATTCATAGCTTAAGTGTATCCAAGGGAAGACCAAATAGAAGGGGGATATGGTAGTGGGATTTTGAAGTAAAAAAAAAAAAAAAATCCGAATATCTCCAAAAATATAAATATGCAAAGAAACCCATAGTTATTGCTACAAGCTCAGTGTGCAAAAAGCTATAAGAGAACCTTGAAACAAGAGAGGGAGAGGGCTGAATCTACACAATTTCACAGCAGCGAAATAAAATAACTAAAAATATGCAGTCTTTCAAGTATTTCAGAATCGACAGTATTCTAAACTACATCTGGAGGCTCATTTATGAACATGGAACGTGAATGTCGGTATATATCAAGGGTCTGCTCTTAGTCCATTCTTATTCAATTTAGTAATGAACCTGTTAACGGCAGATATTCAGAAAAAACTTCCATGAAATACCTTGCACGTGGACGATATAGTACTTATAGGGGAAAACAAAATAGAGCTAGGGGAAGACATAAATAGATGCAACTCCACAATTAGATAATAACAGATTAAGTATTAACATCAACAAATCCAATAACCTCCAAGTCAACTTAAGCCACCCAAAACTTTATTGGTCTAACTCTCACCATGTGTAGGTACATCAATGTATCGCAGTGACCACGAGCCTCAAATATCTCGACTCAATGATACCCCACGAGGGAAAAATAGAAGATGATGTCACTCACAGGATAAACACGGGTTGGCTCAAATGGCGTTTAGTGTCGGGAGTCATATGGGATCAAAATAAAAGATACATTGGCCCTCTATTGGCCTTTATCACTGCAAGAATCCTTCGAGGCATGCTAGCAACTAAATTAAAACATTCTTCCGAGCTGCTTTTTGCCCATTCTCGTCGTATAGCGGTCTTCGAGCCTACTAAGTATGTCGGATTATTGCTCTTTATCCTCTTTTTTAAAAGTCTGGCGATTGAGCTGACTACTCTAAGACCTGAATGTTTTGGTTTTATAACCATTTCCCCGAATTTCGGGATTTATGGCATGGAGCATTATCTTGCTGAAAAATTATCCTTCAGTGAAACCTGGTCCCAAATATTTTACGATAGGATGTCTTTAAGGAGGTCTCTAAACCATCAATATAGCTGTCGCTATTCATTCTTTCCCCGCATGCGAATAGCTCTCCTACGGCTCCTGCTGTCATGCAGCCTCACACCATGCAACTACCACCACAAAACTTGACTGAGAGTTTCACACAATCGGGATGGTACTCTTTTCCCTTCCTCCTGCGAACGTAGACTGCGTTAGGAGTTCCGAAAATCTGAAAAGACATATTCTGATTTAGTGTTCAGTTCGGACCCATTTTAATATATAAATGTCCAATGCTTCGTAAGTCCGCTTTTGCTTTTAGAAGTATGTAATTTACTTACCTCAAAATTTGCCTCGTTTGACATTTCCCAAGGGCCATTACTCCAATCTTCATGGCTCCAATCCTTATGTAATTTGGCTCACTCAAGACGTTGTTTCTTCTTCTCCTCGGAAAGCCAGGGTTTTTTCTGGCCTTGCGACCTCTAAGGCCGGTTTCTGTTAGCTTTATTCTACCGTTTCTATCAAATAGCGTAACATTTTGGCTTTCTTGAAGCGAAGCAACTAGTTCAGAAGAGGTCTTTTGACGATTTTTTAAAGCCCCCGGGCAAGAATCCGATCTTCACTAGCCGAAGACTTTATTTTTCTCCATGTGTACGGCTTAGAAGTATACTGTCTAGTCTCCACGTTTAACCTTTAGGCATATCGAATGGCTGCACCCGAGTGCTTAATACTTTTTTAAATGTTTTGCTGGGAGAGTCCAAAAGGACAATTTGGACTTTTGGCCTAAGTATCTTTAGGTTGTTTACTTTATTATTTAAATTACGAGTATTACTGATGAGCACACTTTCACTACTATTTTCGAAGTAATAGCAATTGCACCACTTTTACCGCACACAAAAAATTCAGAGTTAATAATCGCGGGAATTCCCCATAATTGAGTTATTAATGGGTAACAGATCCTGGGAGGTGAAAAATATTCACCTACCTGGAGTTTTTTTTATAAAACGTAAGGCTGTACCCAAAAAACATATTATCCTGGAAATATGGCGAATCCTGTTGAGCTTGGGTAAAAAATGCAACAATGAAAAGAATACAATTCGTTATGAGACAGCTAGCTTGCAATACATAATTTTTGCGATTGCCTTCCCAAACAAAATGCCCTAACTTTGACCAGGGGTAGAGTCACATCACCCGTGAATGGATAGCTCATCACATAAAAGCATGTATTTGGTATCGCACTGTCCGTGATTGTTTAACGAAAAACGTAATTCGGTATTATGCCTTCTGTGATCGTGCACTTTCACTTCTACGTTCTTTCAATATGTCATTCGATTAGTCAATAGCAATCGTATGCATATTTTTAATTGTAACTGCAAATTAATGGTGCAACTGATTCAAAGCTTTATACATTATTCGAAAGGGTATTTTATTAGCTTTTAATTGGTATTCAAATTTTTAAACATATCATGCAACATATTGGTTCATACATATTCATCAATATAAAGCATACAAATTTAAATCAACCAATCAAGAACTTCAATTCCCCTAACAAATTCTACAAATTTCGAACACTTTGCTGAACGTTCACAATTTTCTGACAGGACTACGAGTATCTGCATGCAAAATCAAGTTAACAAACCTAATTGAATTGAAATCTTTTTGATGGTACTTGAATAAGGAGTGTGAGAGGACGAAAGGGGCAAACAGACCGACAGAGAAACATATAAATAGACATCCAGGCAGACAAGGAACGAATCATGATTATTAAAATATGAATTGGAAATCGGAGACCAAATATTTGTTTCACAGATTCCCATATTCTCGAAGCAAAATTAATACTTTCAAAATGTTAGCTTTTGAAATTCACTACCAGATGGATGCCAAACTTTTTAAAACTTTCAAAAACTGTAAGAATTAATCGAAAATGCCTGGCTTTACCCCGAAGTTATTGAAAATCGTTTTAGAGTGTGAATACTCTTATCTCGAAAACGAGACGTTTTACGAAAAATATTACTTCAATCGGAATTTTAGGTTTTGAAATTCTCCATACCATTTTATATAGGATATATAAATGTTGATACATAGTTTGTAATGTAACATAGAGAAATAATAACGACAGCCTCCCAAAAGTATATATATTCGTGATCAGCAACGAAAGTTGCCGTCCATGCCCGTCCATCTATCTGTATGTGACCAGTTTTTGTGCCTTAATTTTGAGCTAGGAACTTGAAATTTTATAAACATTTTTGAAATCAGCCAACAAACACTCCACTTTTCAAACAATGCTAGAAACTGACAAATATTTACTCAACAAAATATGTAGATGTTACTATTTTCTACAATTCGACCGTACACGCCCACATTTTTACGTTTTTGTTAAAAAACCGTATTTTGCTTTCGCATTGCTGCTTACGGTGATAGTTATGGCTTATTGTTATTACCTTTGGTTACAAATGGTAACAGCCACGCCCACTTTTATCTATAGAAAAATATTAGCAACAAATTATCTGATAAAATCTCTTAAAAATCGCGAGAATATTCTCAGAGTAGAAAGATGTCATTCCATATTTTTTTTTTTTTTGTTTTTTTTTTTTTAATTTGCGCGCGCTAAATGGGATATGAATACCATTAAATTATTTCAGGGCACGGGCGTTTGTAGAAAATTGAGAGAGAGAGAAAGAAAGATTGGTGTAGTGGGTTTGAAACTTAGGTGGTATTAAGTTTCAGTAAACTTCAAGGGTGGCGTCCAGATAACTGGGGAGCTTGTTTGTTTTGCTTTTTGTCGTTGCTCATGATTCACAGTATTTTTTTCCCTCCTCCTGATGTCATCATCACGATCAAATTGCATTTAAGCCACTTGACCACCCTACTGCCAGTGTTATGCCTTCGCAGTAGAGTTGACTAAGCTTTCGCAATTGATCGACTTTTTTATTTATTTCAGACGAAATAAATAGATGATTGTTGAAATCAGGATTTGAACCGTGAACCAAGAGCGTGACAAGCGTTAATGTTACCACTACACCACGGCCACCCGTCATGTCATTCCATTTGAATCAAGAAGTTCACAATGATACGTCCATTCTTTAATGAATGAGAGATGGGGTATCATATGATCCGTTTCAAACGTTGTTGGTGATGCGAAACTCATATGTCACGATCTGCCACAAAATTAATACAAATCTATTTTTATTAACATACATGTCTTGTTTAAGATCGCAGAAGAATTAAAGGTCGAAAATACATACATAAGTATCTGTACCGAAACTTTCAAACTGCACATTTCTAGTTTTCCCTAATTTAAGTTTACGAACAGAAGGTAGTTTTATTTGCAAGAGGCATTCTTTAATAATTCGTGTGTGTATCTAAAATGCTAAATGGATTTGTCATTTAGTAATGGAAGCCTTGCAACTCCCTAATTTCCTAAAAGGAAACCAATTGATTCGTTTGGTAAACCCTCTATATCACCATCTACTTGTTTATGGCAAATTAAGCAACCCTTTCAGGTGTTGTGTTTATTACTCATTGCCATAAACAGTTCTAATCTAAATTTAGCAGCTATTTTTACCTTTTTAATTGCACTTCTTATGCTGTTGACTCCATTATTAGCAAGCCAACTTGATTTGTGTTCCTCAAGGACGACAGTCTTTTATCGCGGCACGAGCTCAATGTCGAATACAGGCACGTATTCAATGCTGATGGTGCAAATGGTATTCGCCCATGGCTAGAGCAAGTCAATAGTCCTATTTTAGAAAACGTGCCATACTGTCTGCTCCAGCTGCAGTCACGTTGTCTTGTTTGTCAAACATGGCAAAGACATCTCATTTAGCAATGCACTTGGTGATGGATGGTACGCGTGAATTCCTGCGTCTACTGTACTCACAGCGGATGAGTTCGTCTAAAAATAGTTTGGGCGCGTGCATAAAAATTCCCCGGGCGAGATTTCATTTTATTTATGGACTGCAATTGAATTGATTCTTCTCCAGCTCTCTCGAAATGGTCAAATTGACATCGAATGGACAAGTTTAATTCATTAAATGTTGTAAAAGTTGGAGAATAATGGTTTAAGGTTTTAAAGGTGCGGATAGAGTCATCGTGTATGGTTTTGGTGTGGAGGACCTTCTTGAATGGTTCTCTTATTGAAGGTGTTGTGTGAATACTTAGGGGAGAGTACATACATATGTACATATGTGTATGGTATTGAAGGTATTTATAAGGAAATGAGTTCCTTTTTCATTGAGAAATTTACACTTTTTTCTGAAGTTTGGATTGAACTGAAAAATAGCTTCAGCTGCAGCAAGTATTTATTATATTGGTTGAAGGCATGCTTATTCCGAAATAGGTAATAAAAGAAACCGTTGAACAATTTAGAGACGTATCCATTTATTTCAATAATTAAGTAATCATACGACGATACTCAAAACAACATTTTGTTATGCTGGACTGGGTTTATAAGTAGCGCCGGATTTATCCATGCACCATTCTCAAGGGGCTGGGCGCCACGTATTATTTCGACCCACAGGTGCTTTGACTAAACGAATTGCATTGATTTCTATACAAAGGTATATAATACTGTTTATGACAGCCTTTCATCTGCATTTTTTTTTTCTGAATTTCCGAAAAGGGATACTAGCTAACTTAGAAATGGAACGAGGTTACCACCTACCAAGTTATATTCGCCTTCGTACTACAATCATCCAAAGCAACGTAATATAATGCTCCCAGGAACTATATGTACACCACTAACTGAAGGACGGCAAGTTGCCTTGCCTGTAAATATTGAATGTATCGGTGGTGCCTTTTCCAAACTTGACGGAGCGGCGAACGTTTTCTACAAACAAATGAGTTTAATATTAGGTGCGCAACTAATTTTCATAAATGGTGGTGAAAAATGGTTACAAATGAAGTATTGCCCATCGCTAGCTACAACTTTTCCCATCTTTCTGGCAGAGCCCGAATACCGTTACGGTAAAAGTGTTCATCTTTTAAGGCTATCCACGAATCAAGCCATTTTTTGATGTCTTCATATGAGCGGAACTGCTGATCAGCCAGACCATGTGCCATCGAATGCAACAAGTAATAATCGGATGGCGCAATATCTGGGGAATATGGCGGGTAGGGTAGGACTTCCCATTTGAGGGTTTCCAGGTAGGTTTTAACGGGTTTAGCAACGTGAGGCCGAGCATTGTCATGCTGTAGAATCACTTTTTCGTGCCTCTGCTCGTATTGTGGCCATTTTTCGCGCAGTGCTCGGCTCAATCGCATCAATTGAAGTCGATACCGTTTCCCAGTGATGGTTTCGTTGGGTTTCAACAGTTCATAATAAATGACACCGACCTGGTCCCACCAAATACACAGCATAATCTTCGCAGCGTGAATATTCGGCCGAGCCGACGACGTAGAAGCATGACCGGGCAGTCGTCATGACTTTTTTTCCTTTGGGTTGCTGTAATGAATCCATTTTTCATCACCCATCACAATGCGATGAAGAAAACCCTTCCTTTTTTGCCGCTGGAGCAGTTGTTTATAGGCGAAAAGACGAAGCTCAACGTCCCTTGGCTTCAAATCATAAGGAACCCAAGTTCCTTGTTTTTGAATCATTCCAAATATATGCAATCGCTTGAAAATCGCTTGACGGGTAACTCCTAATGCTGAAGCCAGCTGTTCTTGCGTTTGGCATGGATCCTCATCGAGCAATGCCTCCATTCAGCGTCTTCGAAGGATTTTGGCCTTCCTTAACGCGGACGGTTGTCAACATCGAAATCACCATCTTTGAAGCGACGGAACCAATCACGGCACGTTGTTTCAACGCTTCCCGCAAATGACGATTGGCACAAAATCAGACATTTTCACACAACCAAAAGTACGAGTATATGACGCCAGAACAAAATCACTAATGTGTCAAAACAGTTTGTTTACCCTATGTCTAAGCTCTGTTCATAACGTTTTGGATATGTCAAAATCGACCAGCACTTACTTCTGGAGCCATCTATTGACTTAGTTGCGCACCTAATATGTAACTCAAAATCAGGTATTACATGTAGATGGCTTACCAAGCTTACTGAATGGTGAAGGGAAAACCGTAACAGATGCCAAAATCAAATACGAAACCCAAAAGCGAATAACAGCGAATGTTGAATCCTAACCAGCAATGAAATACTTAAAAGTGGTCCCGCGGGGAACTGGCTAGAATAAGGGATGTCGGATGTGGTTTTAGTAGTATTGCACAAGCTACACTACACACTACTACTTTCCTATCCTTCAAGAAAAGAAAACCACACCTGGCGAAATCCCATTAAAGACACAATAACAGGGACTAGGCCGAATTTGAATTTCTGCATAAGTCACACCAAAGTCCACTTCACTCTTTTCACTACCACCACTTTAGTCCTTAATCGTATGATTAACGATTCGAGTGACGGCGTTAAATGGATCGAATAAAGTGATTCACGTGTCAAAACTAAATTCTAATTTGATTCAATCTTCTGTCGCGTATCTAAACAATCGTGAAATATTTTATCACCCCCTAGTCTGCGGCATGCACAGACTACGCTAAACGGATGCAGACTACACCAAGGTCTTGAGGATCTGAGATAATTTTTATTTTTATTTTATTTGTTTCCCTCTTTCGGAATCTTCTTCTGCGCCATCCGAAATAGTTGATCGAACGGCATGTGCTGCGAGTGCGACAGAGCCTGTATAAATACGATGTACCCACAATCCACATACTCGTAGGTGCAATATTAACTGGGACAAATTCCACAGCCATCCCATCATAGTCGTCTATAATTTGTAGCAATTCGCGTGAATCGTCTGTGTCCCAATGTCATTGTGGACACAATTTATTCTGCTCCTCCGTTAGTCGGTTTTTTTTTTTCCTGCACCTATAAGGGCAAGTATTGGTTTCGTGACAATTTTCGAAGATGTCGGCCTCTCCGTCTGGGTGGATGTACAGTCAAATTCAATCTAAACGGCTGGATGGCTTTAGTGCAAACTTCAGATCTGATTTTTAAATCTAACTCCAAGATTAACGGTACTGCTCGCATATGGTATTAAATATTTTGTTCAAATTCCATATTTTAGTTAAATGAAAGATAAATCCAAATCCCAGAGCACTCAGACTCAATTTGATCCATTGTACTACCTGGCCGGGGAAACTTAGATCTAACTTGTCCCTTTTCAGTGCTCTGGTGGCTGCTAATTGCTGTTCTCCAATGAGGTTCGAACTTGCACCGTTGGGGTGCTGGTTACCACTCACATGTTATTACAAGGCTATTTGCAAACAAAATTCGTAAAATGATACATTACTTGACAACCGCACTTATGTCGAACAACACGCGTCGAAGCGTAAGAAACATAAACTCGTCGACAAATGTAAGAAACATAGTCATACATATATGTATATGAAATATTTGCCGGGCATTTAGAAGAAACTTTCAAACCATTTGACGACCATCCTAACGCGAATATTAGTTGTGCTACAGACATTGCAAGTCACATTTGTAGAAACAAATTCGCAACACTGATGGAACTCAAACAATGAATTGGTAAACTTAAAACCAACAAAGCTCCTGGCTATGACTAAATAACAAGACAGATTCTTAAAGAATTGAAAGCATTATTTAAGCTTCTCTACCTTATAAACGATGCTTTTAATATATACCAAGGCAATGAAAGGTCATAGAAGTTGTTGTGGTATTAAATCCAGAAAAAGCGTCGAACAACAAAAGGTCTTATAGACCAATCTCACTATTACCGATCATAGCAAAGGTGTTCGAAATTTGTTTACTAAAACAATTACAGCCTATGATAGAGCAAAAACGCCTAATTCCAAATACCTATTCGGTTTAGAAGCAAACATTCAACAATCGGTCAAGTGCATATAATAACAAATATAATGGAGAAGAAGAACAAAAAGGCCTGTTCAAGTGTTTTTTCTGATGTCCCTCAAGCCCTCGATAAGTGACGAATACTCCGACTTTAAATAAATCGCGGCTGGGATACCACAGGGGAGTGTACTTAGTCCGATTTTCTTACTTGTTATACACGCGATACATACTGCAATTAGAAGACACAGTTATAGCCATATTTGCGGACGACACAGTCATATTGAGAACGGGCAATACGATCTAGGAGCTACTGGAGAGTTGAAAAAAGCTGGAGATAAGTTACATGATTGGCGAAATTAATCAACGAGGCAAAATCTACACATATAAGTCTCAAAAAAGTGAACGAGGTACCCTCCCCAATTAACTCGATGAAAATCATGTGAAAAACGTGAATAAATCGTTCATCTCTTATAACTGTACAAATCACTTTTGGGACACCTTATGCAGAGTCTTTGAATAGCCATGCCCGAACTCTGACAACAGATTGTGGTTATGTTTGAAATTACAGCGCTGTCATTCTGTGAGGATTGTGTTCTGTCATAGCTGTCATTTAATCATTGAAAACTACACGCTTCAATTCAACAAAGCGTCGAAATTGTGTGAATTTTTGTGTCATTTTGTTTGGACCGAATTGAATAACATGGACATAAACAACATGTGGTTCCAGAAAGACGGTATTACATGCCACAGCGAATGAAATAATAATAGCGTTTTTGACCGAAAATTTTCCAGCCGCGTTATTTCTCCTTATTTCGAGAAGATGTGATAACAATTGGAGTCCGCTATCATGCCGTTAAATGCCCTTAGCCTTTTTTCTTTGGAGCTATGTTAAGTTTCTGGCCTATGTCGACGGAGAGCAACGTCACTCAAGCCATTCCTGAAATCCAGCCCAATTTATGCGGAAGAGTCATCCAAAATTGAACACTAATCGAATGATGTTATTTTTTGAAACATGGTATTGTTTTGGACCATGCCTTACTTACAACCCTTTTTTATAAAAAATAAATTTTAAAGATCGTCATTTTGGATGTGGTTTCTTAAATACACAGCTCCTTGGGCCACTCTCACTTTTTGCTGATGTTAAGTGAGAGTCCATGTCAGTGGTTGAAAACTTTATCTTTTTTTAAATACTGGGACATATTGGATTTACAAACGTGCCTCAATTTTCCAAATACTGTCCGGGCAAGTTGAATTCTTCATACTATTTTCAACATTTGGTGGTCTCTATGAAAAGTTAGTAGCTTAGCCAGATATACATAGTCGGTGACCACTCGGATACGCACACCATCAATATTAACGGGATTATTTAGTAATCCCAATGGTTAAAACAAATTTTTTAAACAAAGTTTTCTTGAAGGACTACTTATATTGGTGCATTATAGTGCTGGAGAATAATCATTCTCTGAAGCCTAATACCAATTTTTTTCGATAGGATGTCCTTAGTGAATAAAAATTTAGAATTTGTAGATAAAGTAATACACTATTTCACTACAAGAAAAATAAGAAACATTTGCAGTCTTAAAATATCGAATAAAAAAACGGCCAGGTTACGATCTTATTACCGCGCAAATATTGAAAGAACTACCGGACCTAGCCACAATAAAACTTAAGCTTCTAATTAATGCCTATTTTAATCTAAGGAAGGTATATTATTACCGGAAAATCGCTGAAGTAGTTGTAATTCCAAAACTAGATAGGCCATCTACAAAAGTTACTTCCTATAGGCCAATATAGGTACTCCGATACAATTCAATAATTTTTGAAAAACTACTCCTTAGAAGGCTCTACAAAATCATTATTGAATGATGACTCTTCCCGAACCATTAATTTGGGTTTAGGAATAAGCATTTGCACAATATATCAAACATGTATTACCAACATGATAGAGAAAGTACTCGAACGTAAGCAGGTATGCTCTGCATTATTCCTGGACATAGCGCAAGCCTTCAACAAGGTGTGGTATAAAGGCTTGGAGTTCAGAATGCATAGGTACTTGCCTAGACAATACTATGAAATACTGGAATCCTATCTAGAAGAAAGATTATTTCGAGTACGGTACGATGATGAGTAATAACAAGCAGGTGTCCCACAAGGCAGTGTTTTCGGACCAACTCAGTATTTATTATACACAAAGGACATACTACTAGGCAACAACGTCATGGTAGCTACTTTTGCATCAATACAACATCACAATATTTCCAGTCGACAAATGCGCAGACAAATCTATTGTTAAGCTGCAGAATTCAGTCAATAAAGCAATAGATTGGACGGAAAAAATGTCGCATAAAACGTAAAGAGACAAAGTTTACCCACGTTAACTTTACAAATAAGAAAATAAGCTCTCTGCACTTTCTTATCAACAACCAACTAGTTCCTAATGATAACATAGCAAAGTACCTAGGAATGACCTTAGGTGCCAAATAAAATTGGAAGGAATACGCTAAACAGAAAGCAGAGAAATAAAATATAAAATATAGAAAGTTATACTGGCTAATAGGATATAATTCAAAGCTTTCTATTCAGCAGAACAAAATTATGCTACCTATCATACGAGTATATATCAGCAAATACTTAGGCCCGTCTGGACGTATGGCATATGGGGCTGTACAAATAAAAACAAGTATCAAAATAATGCAAACATTTCAAAATAAAGTCCTTCGTGGAATACTCAACGTCCCATGGTACGTAAGGAAGAAAGACTTACATTGTGACTTGCATATCGACGAGGTGACAGATGTCACAGATGAAGATTGCAGATACACATTAACCCTGAGACAGAATTTGTCTTAGATTTACACAATAACGTTCGCAGATTGCGAAGAACTAAGCCACACGAGCTTATGATTTAACTGTGAAAACAAATTATTCGAAAACATAATATCATATATTCTCTAAGCGATTACATACATAAAAGAAATAATAATCAATTGTCGATTTTCCTTAAATTGGTCATGATCGAAGATATTTTTAGTGCGGTTAGAATTGTTTCAGGTCCGAATAGTGATACAAGATTAAAATCTTAAAAAATTGGTAAATAGAATGTCTTTTCAATAGGGACATAACAATTTTGTATTTTAATACAAAAGTGGCTTTGAACTTTTTTTATGATCTGTCAATGTCAAAATGTCAATCACGATACATTTTTATCATGGTAAAATTCACGAACGAGCAACGTTTGGAAATTATAAAAAAATACTACCGAAATTCTGAGTCAGTGGTCGCTGAGTAAAAGCGCTTACTCCAATTTTCGGTCATAATAATCGTCCCACCAGACAGGCTGTTCATGCTATAGTGGTCAAATTCGAGTCAACATATTCACTATTGAATGTTTCTGTGCCAGTGAGACAACGCATCGATCGAAGTACCGAAAATATCGTAGCCGTAAGTGCTTCTGTTCAAAATAAGCCATATCAGTCGATTCCACGCCGTTCACAGGAATTGTTGCGAATTTTGAGTAAAGATCTTGGCCTACACCTTTACAAGATCAAATTAACTCAAGAACTAAAGCCTCTTGATCATTTGAGGCACCGAAACTTCTCCGATTGGGCTCTGCAAAAGTTTGAAGAAAATCCTGAATTTCATCGAAAATCATCAGTCAATCAGCGATGAAGCTCAATTTTGGCTTAATGTCTTTGTCACTAAGCAAAATATGCGTTATTGGACAGCAACAGCTTCAAGAGACTCCATTGGATCCACAAAAAGTGACCGTCTGATGTGGATTTCATGCCGGAGGTGTGATTGGACCATATTTTTTCGACGATGAAAATGATGTGCCATGTTGGAAGACTATTTTTGACCAGAATTTAATGCACTTTACATCAGTGATATGTGGTTCCAACAAGATGGTGCCACATGCCATACAGCTGGTCAAATAATTGATTTATTCAAGGGGAAGTTCGGTAATCGTATAATGGTCCGGTCGAATGGCCAGCTCGCTAATGCCATTTTTTTTTTATAATTTGCACGTGTTAAAGGGGATATGCGTTTTTGTGGAAAGAGGAAGACAGAGAGAAAGAAAGATTGGTGTAGTGGGTTTGAAACTTAGGTGGTATTAAGTAAACTCCAAGGGTGGCTGTCCAGATAACTGGGGAGTATTTTGTTTGATTTCGCTATTATTGTCGTTGCTTAAGATTCACAGTATTTTTTTCCGTCCTCTTGATGTCATCATCACGATCGAATTGCATTTTAGCCATATGACCACCCTACTGCCAGCGTTATGCCTTCACAGTAGAGTTGACTTAGCTTTCGCAATTGATCGACTTTTTTTTATTTATTTCATGCGAAATAAATAGATGATTCTTAAAATCAGGATTCGAACCGTGAATCAACAGCGTGACAAGCAATGATGTTACCACTACACCACGACCACCCGCGCCGATGACTTTCTTTTATGCAGTTACGTTAAGTCGATGGTTTATGCCAACAAGCCAGCAACATTAGAGGAGGTCAGGAACAATATCGAACGCGAAATTGCCAACGATGCGGCCGATATGTGTGGAAGAGTGGTGGAAAATTGGCTCCAAAGAATCGATCGCTGCAAAGTGGTCGCGGTGGTCATATGAACGAGATCGAATTCCTTACTTAAAGTGAACATGTGTACTACACCTGGAATGAATTTCAGTCCGATACTCGTATCTCAATTATTCTGTGTTTTATTTAAATACAAAATCATTATGTCCTTATTCAAAAACCCTGTAAAACCGTCGGTTTTCGTCCTTCGCTCACCGCGAATAACTCACAAGAAAGTACGCTAGGTAACCACAGCATACATTAAGCCTGTTTCGAATTTTTTGGATTGAGTTCTAAGTTCAAGCAAAGAAGCAATGCTTTTGTCAGTGCCTTCTTTTTTAAGGATTTTATCTAAATTTCAAATCTAAGTAAGGTGCGAGTACGTACGACCCAGTCGTGCACCATATTTATTTCTGCATTTTATTTCTTTTGTTAATATTTTCTTTGCGTTTTTATCCGATTGTGTTTCAGTGATGCACGCTATTAAATCTTATGTTTACATATATCTTATCTTTTTGCTCTGATTTTCTTAGGAAGATGTAGCATATAGTTCGGCTATCGGATGGTGGGTACCTTTTTGGCTTTATTCAAATTTAATCCAGACACTGAAAGTGTTTGTTTTCTTTTTGCTGATGAGATGATTGAGAGTGATGTCCTTGAAGTCTCGCCTATGGATTTCCGCATATGAAATGGGGAGTCTGGCTGTCCACTTCACCACATCATTAGTTTGCATCATTTCTCTTCTTCATTTATTTCTGCACTGGAGCACATGTTTTAGATTGCAAAGAGATGTACACAGGAGCGCCGGGGTTCTTTTTGAGACGGCAGAGGCGAAGCGATTGGAGCTCTTATTTTGTGGTCTGAATTAGGAATCAGTTTAGAAGATAAGTGATAGCAATAAGAAAAAAATAAAGCAACTTACCAGGAAATGTCAACATTTAAATGATGAGAATTAGATCTGGGAATTATGTATATTTGGAACAGTAACGCGACTGATTGTGCCTTTTTTCGACTATTAAGTTCAATTGAAGTGATTTGTTTGTTTTCGTAGCTTGTTGGGGATGAGCTGTGATAAACTGATTGTCAATAAATACTTTGCGGGATTAAAGGAGAATTAGCGCGTGGAACTTGCATGCATTAGATGTGAATTTTTTTATCATAATTTTGTTTAAATATCAATTTAAACATAGAGAAATCAAATAAAATATGTAAACCTCTGTTTATTACTCCAAGAATGAAATAATTGGCTTCGATATCGATATCTTCGACTGTAAATTGTCTAAGTAGTGAGCAAATGCTATGTACATTGATTGTAGTGCCCGACCTGGTAATGGATTCATTCTCATCAGTATTTAATATCAAATTAATTTTCTTCGCTAAGAATGTGATTCGAGAATGTGCTCATTTAAACTATTTATCCGTAAGTTAAATATCAAAATTCAATCGAAATCTGTTGAGCCATTTCTGAGATACAGCCCATTTTTCAAAGTACCATTATAAGCACTTATTTTTTTAAAAACTTGGAATGCCATTTTTTAGCACGCATCCAAACTAATTAAAATACCAAGTTCGATCAAAATCGTTGAAGCCTTTTTCGAGAATGTAAGTGTTTCACTTCATTACACTTGAAGGGTTACGCTATTTTCATTACACCCTAGCAAATTTACTTAAAGTATAGATAGATCAGTTTCAGTCAGGTTAGGGTACTTCTGTACATTTCTATGTTGGTCGAGGTAGGAAAAACTCCACTTCTCCGGTCCATTGTACTACCAGAAGACAACCCGCTGTTAATGAAACAGCTTTCATAGAAGGCGAGTAAGAGCTTCAGTTTCAGCGGAGTTTATGGTTCAGCTTACGGCCCCAAAGACCTACCAACCGACACGAGCAAAGGACAATCATAGAGGAAGTATTTCAAAGTATTGTCGCCCTCTCCACCGGCATTACAGATGGTGGTGTCGTTTAAACTTAGCACATTAAGATGCTTGCTAAAAGTGAAATTGCTTGTTAGAGCGCCTTAAGTTATTTGCAGTCTTTTCTACTGAAGGACTGCAAGAATGCCGAGGATTTTTTACAGTCGTTCGTTATCTACATCCCGGAGAGACATGCCACCCACGATTTTTACCGAGGACGCGGGAAGACCCAACGCAGGTTCAGATCCTGAGAAGTCCTCATCCGAACCTAGTCTAGCAAATTCATCGGAGGTCTCATTTCCAGTAATCCCAAGGCTCACTGAGTTCAGCTTTGCGACCGAATTCAGAAAGCTTTTGCATTCCCTAACTGCTTTGGAAGTATTCAAGGAGCTGAGCAAGGCCTTGAGCGTAGCCTGGCTGTCGCTATGCATGCAGATACTCCGTTCCCTCCCTCTTGAAATATATTGTAGTTCATAGCAAGTGAATCCTAATGTTGTCGTCCTCCACGAAGACATCAGCACCAGACCCTTGATTGGTTTTGGAGCCATCCGTGGAAACTTGATTACAAGTCGACTTTAAATTTAAGAAGCACTTGGAGTTTTCGTATCATTGGTTCAGACGACATATATACAACACAAGAGTTGTACAAGGTCACTGAAGCTCCAGTGCGGGTTACACCAAAAGCTTCCTCGTTTAAGACAGAAATAGCACTTCTTTTACTGCCGTGATGTAAATATCAACCGGAGAAAGGTTCAACAATACATCTAGAGCAGAGCCAGGCTTCCTACAGAAGGCCCCCGTGCAGTCGAGACAAACAGTACCTTGGAGTTTAGTGAGGGAAGCAGTGACATATTTTCGCTTAAGTCTTCTCCACCAAACAAATGACGGTTAGTGATGCCTTTAAGCACTGGCCGAGTCAGACCGATGAACTTCCTCTTTCTCGTAAAGAAAACAGCCTTCATTTCGAGATGATTAACAGATAGCTCATTCCTAGTGTATCATTCATCGCTTACGTATAGGGCCATCTGCACCGACAGAAAGTACGGCAACATCACCCGCGTATGCCTGAGCTGAGAACTATTGAAAGTTTTTACCATAAAGTCGACCACCATAATAATGGAGAAAGAACGCTACCTTTCGGGCAGCCCCTGTTAACCCCTACCATTACATATCCGTCACAATCCGCATCTACAGCCTATGTACCTATACATACACACTAACGGCATCTATCACTATTCTAACTACCTAAAGGCCTAATTAAGCCAGCAGAAGCTTGTTATGAAGCAGAAGATGCTTCTGCCAGATCACTGAGGTCGTCAATGAGAAGAACCCCTCGATGGAAGAGTCTTCTTTTGGTCAGGGCTTACGAGTAAAGGAAATGGATGACCGTTTCCTTCTCCACCTCGAACCTCATTTGTGTCTCCTGCAAATTAGCAAATCGTGAACTTTAAACAAATACCCGATACGACCAAGTTGCGGGAAAAATAAAGTTAGCCTCCATAGGGACAAACATATGTAAAGTGGATCTATAACGCTGGAATAGCGCCCTAAGATTTCATCGACCTGTTTTATCCTCTTTTTTTTATTCAAATTCTATGAGTGACTTGAGATCAAATCAACTTAATGGCGTACGGATCAAACAAATTCTCAGCCAATGATATGCCAATTAAATAAGTACGATTACATCAGCCACTGGTTCTTAACTTGATATTAATGTTGGTAAAATATCTGGCTTCATTCCTCTCCGATTGAATGCACAACTACTCTCGTAATTGCCCAGAGCTACCTACATACATATGTGTCTGGATATTATTCATGATTAAAATTGAATTGGAAACTAAATACAAAACAACGGTTAAGAAAGCATGCATAGGCTAAACTTAAATCTGGTGACAGACATGTGGACTTCAAGAAGTGACTCTTAAAATGTACGGAGTCGTAGTACGTCAAATTCTTCCACTAGTCTGATGAACGGCACTGAATAAGGTTTGCAACATTAAGTGGATCCTGTCCAAAATATAGTGACACAGATGAAAAGGAGCAAGCTGTTGAATTAGTCAGGCAAAGATAAACCCTTCACAGTTCGCGTAAAAAGTGGGGAGACAATTGTTTTTGCACTGCCTATCAACGGTGGAGTAAATTCACTAGCTGCATCATACATAGGAAGATACGAGTATGACCCACTTGCAACAGAGCCACCACGATCGAACTCATTGAAAAATTAATGAATGGGTGAAATAAAGTACATGAATTGCGCCGGGGTTAGGTGTGACCTATGCCATAGTAAATTACATATGTTGGTAGGTATAATACTACTTAAGCTTTATTTATATGTACGGAAGGTAACATTAAAAAAAAATGCATATCAGAATCTTTCGAACACCTTAACCCAACAATAAGAAAATATCCGAAAATTGGGTTAAATTGTTCTTTCAAGTTATTTCGCTGTCGTTTCAGTGCTTTGCAGGATCTTTTTGAAGTCATCTGTTATACCTTCGGAAGCGTCCGACATTTTATTTTTAATGATTTTTAAAAAGGAACTAATTTTAGTTCACTCAAACTGGGGTAGGGTTAGGAAACGTTGAAAGAGATACCTTTACCTATCATTCTCAAAAAACTTCCAAAAGGAGCTGATCCCGAGGAAACACCACTAGTGGTCCAATAGTATGGACTCTGGCTTAGTGTTCTATCCTTAGAATATCTGCCTACAGTCTCCTTCGGCATGGCACCGGCGTTGGGGTATTGGGCATTGAATACTTAGTTCTTGAGCCACATTCATGTTATATTACAGTCTTTGTAGTTACCACTCTACTTGACCCCTCCCACAGACGATAAGGAAGGCAATATGATAGGGAACCAATGTCCCTTCCAACCATTCAGTATGCGATGAGCTTGTAGATGTAACCAGAAATTTTTCAGATACTTCAGACTATTCATGGCATACTCGTAACTACCTAAATCTGGCGCCACTTTGGCTAATTTAAATTCTTATTCTAATCCCCGTCAATATGCTTAACGTTTTTGCATTCTATTCTGCGTCGTTTGGATACGTCCCCTCATAACGCCTCACTAAGTATTTCATAAATTTGTATAAAATTCATATCTCGTCACAACACTACCGAAACGGGGGCGTTTGAATAAAATAAGCGATTATTGCATTTTATTCTGCCAGATGCCAGTAATTTATGCGAACCTCATCCACAAATTGTCTCCAAGATACCTACCTGATATCCATATCTAAAACGAGGTGCTAAGCAGACATGATTCCCCTTACGCCAACGGATTCCCGCTCTGTAGTATTATTTGTTGTAGGAATAGCAGTCAAGGTTCATAGATCACGCTACAAATGCTGCTAGCCTAACAAATAAAAACAAACAAAAAGTTAGGAGCCACAACACTCCATTAGCAATTGTAATGATCAAATGTCGCGACTTTATCTATTCTACATATGTACATACATACATAATTGAATGCATGTTGTTATTGCCAAAATAGTCTCGAATCTACATAAGATGTGATCCGATTTAATATGACTAGCTCCCGCGTGTTTAGCTAATTTTTTTTTTTTTTTTTGCAAATTTATTCTAGACGAGACGAAAAAGTATAATCTTGTTTTGGAATTCGTAGAGCTTGCGGTGGCGGCCAGACTCCAGACGTCTAGGCAAAGAGTGACTCTTAATAATTGTGGAATAGTTTAGATTGGTATACAATTATGGGGGAGATTCTAGCGATAGACAGCGGTTTTGATTCGATTGGAATAAGTATTTGCGCGACCTCGTCTAGGAATTGTTTTGAGTCGGAGAGGCGTTTGACCTCTTGCGCATTGTTGGTTCTTAGCAATTCTATTTGGAACGGGGACCTTGTTCGGGAGACGATCTTAATATGTGGGCTTAGAGGAGGATAGGGTTTTGTGCAATAGCTCCGGTGAAGAGATTAAATTGGAATATATTCACGACGCATATTAGATGAGCCTCTTTTTTGGCGGTGAAGTTGTTGACGGACGTATCTACGGATACGTACCTACATGTAATTCCGTCGTTTTTTTTTTTGAGAAATTTAGATTTTTTTTTTATTTATCGGAAGGGTATATGTAATTGGCATTGGCGGTGAAGATAAATACATAGAATACCAAGCAAAAAAAGAAACATAAAACTGCGGGAATGGAAGGCATGAAGTACATATTTTGCTGCATAATCTTAGGCGGCTTGTTTAAGATATGATCACACGCCTGACTACATACTGCACAGATAACTTGTAGTTGCAACTCAATTATGTATTCTATTCTAGAAGTGCTCTTTCCATTTTTTACTTGCACCTTGATCTCGAGATTTTGATCTATTTCGGCCTTACTGCCTTCTACGGGAAATTATACTTCCTTTTTGGAATAAGTTTGTTAAAAAATAAATCGCATTAATTTTTTTCACACACGTGTTCTATTGAGGGTCGGGAATTATGTATGGGAATATAATGTCGGACAGATATCCGCCTCTATTAGCCTCACAAATGCGAACACTATTTTTGGATATAATTTGGTCTGGAAACAGTTGATAGTGTAATTGCATAGTTGCGTTGGCTATATGTGATATTAAGCAAGTCCAAAGCATCTAATTCAAGTGTCAAAAAGTTTTCCAGTACCAGTAACAGTAACAGTAACAGTAACAGTAACAGTAACAGTAACAGTAACAGTAACAGTAACAGTAACAGTAACAGTAACAGTAACAGTAACAGTAACAGTAACAGTAACAGTAACAGTAACAGTAACAGTAACAGTAACAGTAACAGTAACAGTAACAGTAACATTAACAGTAACAGTAACAGTAACAGTAACAGTAACAGTAACAGTAACAGTAACAGTAACAGTAACAGTAACAGTAACAGTAACAGTAACAGTAACAGTAACAGTAACAGTAACAGTAACAGTAACAGTAACAGTAACAGTAACAGTAACAGTAACAGTAACAGTAACAGTAACAGTAACAGTAACAGTAACAGTAACAGTAACAGTAACAGTAACAGTAACAGTAACAGTAACAGTAACAGTAACAGTAACAGTAACAGTAACAGTAACAGTAACAGTAACAGTAACAGTAACAGTAACAGTAACAGTAACAGTAACAGTAACAGTAACAGTAACAGTAACAGTAACAGTAACAGTAACAGTAACACAAATGCTTAATGAAAACTGTCAAAACTAACCATACGAAAATGGCAGCCTACCTTTCTGTAGAACACCCTTATATAACAAAAGAACTTAAAAATCTGGGTCTCTCTGACTGTCTGGCTATATATCCGGGATCTGTATTGGGTTCCCAAAAAGAGTACATGTACTCTTTTTTAAAGTTCGTTCTAATTTTTCTTTCTTTTTTTCGATTAGTCTTTTTTGTTCACTTTTTATTTTGCGTACTCTTTGATATCTTTTCAGTACTCTATGACCTCTGTTAGATATTCCTAAACAAGTTTAAGATTTGTATTATAATAATATAGGTACACTCACCGACAATGAAAGTTAAGCAAAACCTCAGAGTTGTAGGGTTGATTGTGCTTAGGCAACGGGTTATTTCTATGAAATTTGGCTGTTCTTTAAGCCCTGAGGTCACCCGGAGTTGAAGCTGAAATTGCCCTAAAGTTTACCTTTGAGAAACCTGGGGTCGCCCCGAAACACAATTCTGGGTTTTTTGAGATACCTGGGGTCATACTGAACACACCCCGTGTAACAATTTGTGTTCAGAAAGTGGGGCTGTCAAAGTGACATTTGACTCATGTCATCGAATTATTTGGATTCAAATTCTCTATTTTGGTTGGAAGACTTATTTTATAAAATAGTTATTTTTTTACAGCTTTACAAGCTAAGTTAACATAGGAATATTATGGTACAAAACATTCGACCTTTCAACAAAAAACTTACTTCAACACCCTTTCATGGTAGGCTATTAGTACTTTTAATTCCTTGTCGGCCTCACCGCTTGCATCCGGTTCGATCTCCAGGATATTTCTGTTGATTTTGTCAAAATGCATACACAATTGCAACAGTGAATTAAAAAGACATAAATCCGATCCCAGAATAATAATCGCAGACTCATAGCTAGCGAAAACTTGTTGTAAATATGCGAAAGTATAAACAGGCCAATTGCTCTTAATTTCAATCGAATACCACAACATCGGGGACATCCTGTAAGTGAAGATACCACCTCTTACTCGTACAAACTCTGTTAAAGAGAATATCAATGGAAAAAAGAAATGAAAAATCCCACAAGGAACTTTTCAATCAGCAGAGAAGGATAAATCTGACCGAATTCATTCAATGTCTCAAAAATAGCCTTTCGGTTGTAGATCAATGCAATAATCTTTCCAAATGACACGAAATAGTAGTTCATGTAGCTAATACTAGCGGTTTTCTCCTGAAGTTCAACATTAGAAGAAGTCACAAACATCAATTGAACCATGAGGACTAGTCCCATGTTGAGGAGTCCAGCGATTAGCACGTATTTCATCCAAAGGCGTTTATCCTCAAATTCGAACCTAATCAACTTGAGATAGTGCACAGTACTCGTACCATTTATAAATCGTTCAACGTTATTATTTTTCATCTCGCAAGCACCAAGAACTATTAATATTCTCGTTTTTAAAGAGTTGTTTGCTGTGGTTGACAGGAAATTAGTGTTTGTAACGTATTAATGCCATCATATTCAGATATTATACTCGTAAGGCTATTGCGAAATATTTCCAGGTTGAAGACCGCATTGGAACGCATTACGTTTAAATAATCGATAGGATTATTAGAGGCCGAGCTAACATTGTTCTAATTGGCTGTGGTTTTTTTTTATGGTATTTCTAGTTGGGGGACTCTTGGCAGAATAATGAGGCGTTATTATCGGTTTTGCAATTTGTACATGCTCCTGTAAAGGGGAGGTCTTGCTTTCGTTGGGAAATTTCGGTCTGAAAATTTTCATTATTCGTGGTATTACTATAACGCAAAAAGTCGAGAAGTTGCGAACTCGCAACCACATCGCTGTAACTAACACACGATTCCCGCACCTCAATAGTCATAAGAGGACGTGACACTCTCCAGATCAACTAACTGTCACCCAAACTAATCCCGTCGCGGTTTATAGAAGGCACTCCTCCCGTATTTTAGATGTTCGCACCTAGCAACTAACATTGACTCCGATCAGAACCTTCTTACTGTCAAGGTACGTATGGCGGATATCTCAAACACTAAAGAAGTGCTGTGAGAAAGTTGAACATCCATTGGCCACGATGGGAAGAAACTGCTAGAGCCTTCACCGATCGAGTGTCACTGAGCATCTCAAAAAGTCCAATGCCACCAACGTTAAGCGCAGATGAACAATGGCGTCATTGTTGTCCAGCCATCAAGAACGCCGCCTCTGATGTGCTGGGTTTCTCACATCCATCACAAAGAATCCCCAAGTTTAATGAAGAGTGCCGCCAGATCCAATGTTGTAGCAGGAATGATGTTTGGACGTTTTACCAGAAGGTGATAGAGCAGGCTACAAAGCCCAAACAGAAGCCTGTAGGGATGAAGAAGAAAATCTAATCGGTGCTGAGAATTTGGAAAGATAACTTTTGCGGACTGTTAGGCGGTGACGATTAAAACTTCGCTGTCAAGGAGAATGCTCCATTCAATCCGGACATCGAGCATCTATCTGACCATGCCTCCATCTTATCCCGATGGGGGACTACCAGCAGATCGACGGAAACTGATTTTATGACTCCTATGCTAGAATTTGAAAGGAGTTTCACTATAAGAATTCCTGACAGAACCGAAGAACCATGAAGAAAAAGGAACTACCGAAGGTTCTAAGATGGACATTGTCACGGGAGCCACAGTATATGAGTGAGGCCCTAGGAATAAACAACTTTAGAACAAGCGACGATTGCAGCGTTTTTCAGGCCGAAATCACAGCCATCATACCGGCTGCTGAAAATATACGCGAGAGTAATATCGTTGGCAAAACTATATCTGCCTATATAGACAGCCAGGCAGCCGTTAAGGCCCTGGACTCTTCTGTAATTAGATCAAGGCTTGTGAGGACCTGCAAGTCAGTCTTAAATGTAATATCCAGAGCCAATGCAGTGACCCTCTGCTAGGTACCAGGGCATATGGATATCGAAGGAAACGAAAGGGTTGACGAGCTTGCTAGGAAAGGGTCGGCGCTGCACTTACCGCGGGCCCTCGCTTTTGTAGTAACCCCAATCAGTTCCCTACGGAAGAAAATAGAAGATGAAACCAAGGGTCGAGCAGACAGACGGTGGGTTCATCTGGAGACATGCGCAACGGCCAGGGTGCTATGGCAGCCTTCCAGTAAGTAGAGATCAACTTCTCTCGCACGGAGCGTTTCTGGAATAATTACTGGCCATTGTGCCATTGGCGTTCACGTTGAGTTACTCGGTGTGCTGCATAACGACTATTGTATGATAGAAGTTGCAGGGACGAAGAGAAATTGAATCAGTTCGTCACCTGCTGTGTGATTGCCCTGCCCTATCCATTACAAGAATGAGGGCTCTCGGAAGTTACTTCTTCTCGGAATTGGAGGACTTAGGCAATGTAGAGCTTACGGATCTCCTGAGATTTATATCACTATCTGGGTGGTTCTAACAGCGGACTTTTACAGAGTTTCCAGTGTTAAATTATTGGGTACAATGGACCCGAACTGTTGACCTAAGTGAGCAGTGACTCTATTTGTCACAAAGCACCCATCTACCTAACCTAACCTAACCCGGACGATGACGATCAAAAATTCCGTCCACCTGAACAAAGTGAAGCAAATATTGTAATATCTAAGCCCAAATACAACAATGCTGCTGAAGCGGATGGTTTAATTGATAATGTATTTAAAGCAGCTTGGGATGATTTCGTACGGATCATCCATCAACTCACCTATAAGACAAGGTCTGATGAAAGTATGCCCGACGATTGGAACCTCAGCATTGATCATCTAAACCTTTCGTCAACAATCTGATTAGTCCGTATCAGTGTGGTTTCGGGCCAGGAAATTCCGCCAGGAACTCCCAATAGATGCTCACCAGAACCGATTTTATAATCGCCTATGATAGGGTTTATAAAGATGAGCTATACATACCCAAGTCTAGTTTTGGCAGCCCTGCCAAACTCGTCCATCACAAGGTCACAATAGGCAGGTACAATTTTGAGGTAGTTAAGCACTCTGTGAACATAGGCTCCGCTGTAAATTCAAATGATGACACCAACGCAGAGATCAAGCAACAAATCACGCGCTTCTCGCTTCATTCTTCCAATTCTGTCTCTGATGTTAGCTTGAGAATTTTATAGAATTCTTTGAAGTATAATAAGAAATCACATGACAGTGCGTCACCTTGTCGTAGTCCTTTTCTGACATCAAAAGCCCCGGTGATATTGTTACCGACATTGATGGAGCAGTGTGCATTCCCCATCGACATCCGTCACAGAAGGGCGAGTTTGTTAGGGATGACAAAACTGTACATGGCTCTGTATAGCTCCTTTCTAAGTTTCTTCTATGTTGTAAGTTTCTCCTAGTTGCTATTACCAAAACGTAAGAGGATTGCGTATCAAAATCTCAGATGTTTTTTTGAATACCCAAAATTTACCATATGACAATTTTGTTCTGTCTGAAACCAATCTACGAGTAACTTCGAGTATTCTTAACAATGAACTTTTTTCCTCAGAATTTGCCATATTCCGCAAATATGGGGTGGAGAAAGCAGACGACCTCTCGGGTCGCGGTGTCCTTTCAGCAATTCACAATCGCTTTGATGCGACACTTCTAGAAATTCCTGTCTCCCCAGACCTCGAACTCATACGAGTATGTGTCAAGCTTAAGCTCACCAAATTTTGCCTGTACATATTTTGCTGTTACATTCGCCCGGCCCACCCAATCGTGGCCTATCAACTTGCCGTTGACGTGATTGACTTTCTGTTCGATGATGTTTTAATACTTCTGGGAGATTTCATTCTTCCTCGGTTAAACTGGACTCATTCTCAAAAAGGAGTCTCACTTCGGCCTCCTCTGATAAAGAAGTTCTATTTACTGGTACCGACTGGCTTTCTGTTTCTGTATTGCCCAATCAGTCCATTATACACCCAGGAAACACTGCTCGTCTTCCCCGCCCTGGTATAATAAAGAGCTTCGCTCACTCCCGTAATAAGAGAAATAAACTCTGGCAAGCTTTCCTAACAACCAGATCCGATGTCGTATACGGTAACTATTGTAATATGCGAGCTACGGCTCGAGTAGATAAAACGTTACTCTGTGAGATTATTTCTTTATTTTCTAGTCTATAGAACAATTCAAGTTCACACTATACTATTCTTCGCAAATTCTTTCCTTACAAGGTCTCTTTCTTTTCTAATCACTTTATCTCATTTCAATTACTTAATTCACAAATCCAAACTAATTACTTCTTCTTGTTAACTCTCAACTTTAAATTTATCACAAAATTACAACTTCACTTATCTTCACTTATCACTTTTCCAATCACTTCGTGCGGTTCGAAAACCAACTGCCATGCCTCGATCGCCATCTGTCCTTATATAGTCGTATTTCTAGTAGCCAGAAACTTCTAGCAAATTCTTCGACCACTGGAAAAAGAAAATTCTGATGTAATAATTCCAAGATGACAGCTGCAGCCAATAATCTCTTGTGATTATAATTCTCTCTTAATTCAGCGACATCGTCTTAGACATAATTCGTCTCTCACCGTGGACACGAACCTCGAATGAAAAGACACTTCGGAATGTGTTGCATCTTTTTGGGGCGTAGTTATTATGCTACATTATGTTACACTATGTATCTCTCCGCTTATAACCTCTGCTTTGTTTGTATGGCTCCAGTAGCCTTGTTGTATTTGACCTTAAATATTGCAATCTTCACTACAATCTAATCCTCAAATTTCACATTTTGCCTCTATTTTGATTTGATTCGTGACCACCTTAAGATACTCGTAAGAACTGCGAGCCCTGCTCAAGTATGGCAAATGAATGCAGTAGGAAACTCAGTGCTTCGTCTGTATGCTCCGATTTTGGGTGCATTTGGCTACAAATGTTGTTTCTGGCTAGTAGAAGATACAATAGGGTAAATTGTGGGGATTTGCATTATCATTTAAAAGAACGATCTGAATAGGTCACCTTACTGCTAAAACGCAGAAACTCACTAGAATTGTTTGCCAAACAATATGGCTAACGGAAGTAATAAATTTAAACTTTTTATAATTTGTTTAAAGTAACCAAATATACAAACTAAGCAAGCAAATATAATATTGGGGAAAAAATAAGAATAAAACAAATATATACGAGTATAAATTTAAATAAGAAAAGTTGTCAAAGCAAAATTTTCAAAATGTTGTGTGGACCATTACGCTATGCGGAATGTAAATGTGAAATTCACAGAAAGCGCCCCTACATTTATCTGACCATTCTACTTCTTGACTGTTGGCAACGGGAATACGATGAAAGACCTTATAAGCATTTCAAGATCAGCAAACCCTTTTTCGAGGAACGGATGCGACGATGTTTTTCAGACGAGGATTGGGTGGTTCTTATTGAATTTTTTGGAAAGCGTAATCTGGAAAGTGTCAAAATTGCTTACATACCAGTGCCTGCATTTGAGAAAAAACATTTAACAGAAGACTTAGTTAAGGGTTTACTAAATGTGGAAACTATACAACTGAAGAGTGTATCACTACCAGTAACATTTCTAACTGAATTCCATAAAAACATAGCCTCAAGTAAAGTGAAGAATTTTGATATAAGTTGGAACAATTTAACCTATGACCACTTGGTACTACTTCGAAGCATTCTGATCGATTCATACACGTTAAAGTTCTTTGATGTTGGAGGCTGTTTTATGAATGAAAACACATTCCCAATCTTGGCCGATGGTATACATAAATCAAAAAGTATCGAAGGAATTAACATTAGTCGACCATGTCCCATGACGCCTGTAAGCATTTTCGAGAGCCTGAAGTTTAGCAACATAGTGTCCCAGCTGATTTGGCAAAATAAACTAACTGAACTCCATTTGCAGCAGTGCAATTTAAATGGCCACGACATGGAACCACTTTCGGAATATTTAGCTTTGGAAGATTCAAAGCTAATGCACTTGGATCTGCAAGGAAACAATATCGTATCGTATGGGACGGAGTATTTATTCATAGCACTTGCAAAGAGCAAAACGTTAAAGATTCTTAATTTGAGTGCCAACAACTTGGGGTCAAAAGGTGGTATTGTATTAGCAAGGTATAACACTTTTACCAAGCTGCAGTCACTAGACATCACGCATAATCAAATTGGAAGTAAAGCACTTTATGAATTCCTTAGTGCAATCAAAAAGCCATGCGAACTGAAACAATTAAAAATGTATGGAAATCTATTCAACCCAAAGGTGGCAGTCGTTCTGAAGCGACTATTGAGAGCTCAGGTATTAAAGCAAAGTGAAATTGATGTCACATACACCTGGGATCACTCCAAAGATGAATTGTGCGTAATTCCGTCCTTCAAAAGTGGTCGTACTCATACTTAGTGTGTTTGTTGTATTAGGATATAGAATCCCTGACGGCTTATGTATATATCACAGCTAATACTGTTGGAGTGTGTAATGTGGCAAATAAAGCAAACTTAATTGTAGTTTAGCAGAAAAGAATGCCTTTTTATTAAGAGAATAGTGTTTGAATCAATAGAAGCTTAAGTCAACTGAAGTAGATGGTACTACAAATACTTCACGATACATACATCATCGAGCTCTCACCACTGTTTATTCCTAATTCAACTGCATCACTCGCGAAGAAAGAGCCGAAAAAAAAAACAAAGTTTTATCAAAAAATAGGTTCCTAAGCGTGCATTTTGAATTCTTCTAACGTTTCAATCGTAGTGCGATAGTACGAGTAGTATTTAAGAAAAACAAAGTGTTTCTACACCTTAAAAATCCCTGGAACAATTATGCTTGGAAAGAACCATTGGAGAGAATAATCCACCTGCAAAAAATGTCATGTTTAACATAACATTATCTGCAGTTTTTGTTATAACAATTTTTTGTTTTGCGCACCCTGGAGGCATAAAAGCCTTATCTTCTACGGATTGCTTCACAAACTTCTTCTCGAATTATGCTGAAGGCTCTGGATCACATTCATATTTGGAACTTGGCTCAATTTGATAATTATGTGATTTCGAGACACAAGATTGCACATTTACCGTAGGTTTGTAATGTGCAGCTTTATTTCAGCAACTATTAGGTAAATCTATCAAAAACATTACTACTCTTCGATACTACTATGGTGTAATCCACTCATAAACTTTCGCCATATTTACTTGATTTTATGATAAGTTAAGAGGTGACCTTCTGAACTACGCCAAATATAGAGGTACTCGTCTTCTCAACATTGCGAATAACATCGTACCTGCCGTAGGTTAGGTGAGGTTAGGTTGGAGGAAAGTACACTTAGGTGCTTATTAGGGGGCCGTTTTTTGTTGTGTGAAACCTATATTTACTCATAAGACGTTTGTCTCGCGGTCGGTTCTGTTGCAAACCAGCCTGCGCTCTTTATGAAGCCTATCATGTTCCTAAGTGAAACTTGTACGAGATCCCCTAGTTCGTCGAAAAGACTGTTTCCCATATGACGGAGGAGGCGGTTTTGAAGATTTGGGCAATCATGTTTGATAGTTTCTGTCTCCTCTATATCTTGACAGCTCCTGCAGTGCTCAGGTGTGTTGATGCCTAGTTTGGCACCCATTTCACCTATCGCGCAGTGTCCTGTGAGCGCGCCTATCCAGATGCGGATTTCTTTTTTATTTATCGCCAATAGGCTTTTTGTTCTGTTTTCATCCACTGTCGGATATAGATATAACACAGTCACTTATGGCGGACCATGCGGAGTTAATCAGTTCTCTTGATTTTAGGTCTATTTGCCTTTTTAGTTCACCAATTGGAGCTTCTACTGATATCCGAGTATTTTGAAAATTCAATGCTGACCGCTTTTTAGCTAGTTCATCTGCTGTCTCGCTTCCCAGCAGAGAGTTACGTCATGGGTATTGCATATTCTGTTCAACGTCTTGCGGCATCTGGAAACTGTTTTCGATCTGAATTCCTCGCTGTCTAATGCTTTGATTGCCGCTTGACTATCCACGAAAATTGTAATCTTGGAAGGATTTAGTTTTTTGCTATGTATAGTCTGTGCAGCCCTATCAATGGCGAAGACCTCAGCTTGAAAGATGCTACAGTCATCTGGGAGTTTGTATGAGTGGTTGATTTTAAGTGACTCGCAGAAAACTCCAGAGCCAGTTCCGATATCCATTTTAGACCCAACATTTGTCAGTGGTGGCCACGGTGTACTGGGTAGTGTGTTCGTTTGTGACCCGAAATGTGCAGGTTCAAGCCCGGACGGGGAACAGCAACCCCATCCACCCGAACATAAAACAGAAACGAATAAAATCTAAGTTTCTCCAACCACTACACCAAAAGGAGTTCACAATTGAGTCTGAGTTCTCCGGGATTTCCAAATTTCCTTTAATAAAAAAAAGTATCTGCATTTCCCATTGCGACAGATCTTGAAAAAAAAACCTAGGAACTCCAAATTGATACTCACCACAATCGATTTTAAAGTCGATTGTGATAGGGTTTATAAAGATCACCACCTTTTCATGGAATTTCAAATAGCCTATGGTAGCGTCTATAGAGACGAGCTATACAGACCCATGCCTAGTTTTGGCATCTCTGCTAAACTCGTCCGTGTGTGCAGGATGTAGGATGACGATGTACGCTGCTTCATCTAGGTAGATAACAACATCACCGAGGCTTTTGATGCCTGAAAAGGATTACGACAGGGTGACGCGCTGTCATGATTTTTTTAACATCTAACTTGAAAGGTGTACCATCTTGATTACAAGGCTTCCTCATTTTCCGAATAGAAATTAAGTACAAGAATATTATTTAAAACACAACAAAAGAAGCACTTTTATTAGAAATGTATTAGAATTGAAGACACTACTTGAACGCACGTATTTGCACCTATGTTGTTTATTTGTAAATCATTAAGATTTGAAGGAGGGGAAATTCAAAAGAATGAAATATTTTGGTGTGCTTTTCGATATATTAAGCGGGTTAATATAATACGACTACGAGTATAGTTAGATGGATTTTGCACTTGGCACACAGTTGAATGATCGAGTTATTTTTATTAAAAGTTTCTCTATTAAGCGAGTTGTATTTAACCGGGGAGTTCTGTATTAAAATTGCTAATATAACTGAAACCAATTGCTTCATTCAGTCAAATACTAATCAACAGGGATCCTTAGAATATGTAAATCTGTCCAGAGGTTATATTTGGAACCAAAGAAAAACATGCGAAAATTTCAATTTTCAAAACCGCGGATCCGATTGGCACCACGAGCGACAGGTCTAGAGTTCTCAGGTAAATATTCTGGAGAAGCAATAAAGCAAAAGACAATGTCACTGAAAAACACACAGATTTGTAAACATTTCAGAGAGGGGTCTGTAGAAATTAAAGTGCCTAGGGCCAGCGAAGGGCTTAAAATGTCACTGAATTTCGAGGTCCTACATTTTAAATTGCGACATGATTTTAAAAAGAGTAACGCATTTTTACTTGCTTCTATAGCCTCAAAATTAACTGTACTTTACTTAAGGCCAGTTTTGAAAAAATTGTTTTCAATAACACTGTGTACTCAGTTTTTCGCTAAAGATTCAAATAACGGTACTTTGCTATTATACTATGCTGCTCTAAGTGAAAAAACGTGACGTGATTGGTTCCGTCGCTTGAAAGACGGTGATTTCGATGTTAACGACCGTCCTCGTGAAGGAAGCAACATGCTTCGAAGACGCTGAATTGAAGGCATTGCTCGATGGGGATCCGTGAGGAGGAGGAGTTACCCGTCAAGCCATTTCCAAGCGATTGCATGCGTTTGGAATGATTCAAAAACAAGGAACTTGGGTTCCTTATGAAGCCAAGGGACGTTGAGCGCCTTTTTTCCACCTGTTAACAACTACTCCAACGGCAACAACATTGCATCGTGCCGGGTGATGAAAAATGGATTAATTACAGCAACCCAAAGAAAATAAAGTCATGGGGACTGTCCGGTCATGCTTCTAAGACGTCGGTTCGGCGAAGATTATGCTGTACATTGGTGGTGGGACCAGGTCGGTGTCATTTATTATGAACTGTTGAAAACCCAACTAAACCATCACTGGGGAATGATATAGACTTCAATTGATGCGTTTGAGCTGAGCACTGCGTGAAAAACGGCCACAATACGAGCAGAGGCACGAAAAAGTGGTTCTACAGCATGACAACGCTCGGCGTTACGTTGCCAAACCCATTAAAACCTATCTGGAAACGCTCAAATGGGAAGTCCTACCCCACCCGCCATATTCCCCAGATATTGTGCCATCCGATTATTACTTGTTCTGATGGCACATGGTCTGGCTGATCAGCAGTTCCGCTCATATGAAGACATCAAAAAATGGCTTGATTCGTGGTTAGCCTTAAAAGATGAACACTATTACCGTAACGGTATTCGAGCTCTGCCAGAAAAATGGGAAAAAATTGTAGCTAGCGATGGGCAATACTTTGAATTATTCATTTGTAACCATTTTTTCACAATAAAGTTGCATTTTCATAAAAACTTAGTTGCGCACCTAATACTTAGGAGTCACAATCGGCTGCAACCTTGGATGGGACACTCACATAACAAATTTTCACCGTAAACTAAAGAGCGCCTTGTTTGCTTTATTCTATCTCAAAAAGTACACACTACAATCTGCAGCAAGTGTACTATTCGCTAATAGAATCACTGCTACTCTACGGCATTTTTGCTACACCAAAGACACATATACAATCGCTGGAGAAATTACCCTAAAAGTAATAGCTAGCTATGATTTTAAAACTCTCAGTGTTTCAAATATATTCAAGATGGCAGTTTCGATGACAACCGTTCCCAAACGCTTTTACTACAGAATGTCAACACAAGAAGACAAACCCAACGTCTATTACATACGAGTATACCTCGAATTTATAACGTGTATGGAGAACTTCAACTGCGTCATATGGTTTCTAGCCTAGATAAGCCATAAGCTTTGTGGGAAAACTATGTAAAATATTGTTGTTTTGAAATATGAATAAGACTTAAATTAAAAAGGAATATTTTTTTTAAAAAAAAACCTATTTTATGCCAGTTTTCAAGGACACTTTTCAGCAAGTTTAACTGATTTTAGGATATCCATATAAGAGTATCTTTAGTATTTAGCTCTTCTAGATAAACGTAATATGTAGGTGGAATTATAAATAATTTAAAAAAAATTTAAAATCGATCTTCTCGAAAACGGCCGTAACGATTTTGATCAAATTTGACATTTCAATTATGGTGGATACTCGTATATGCTATGGCGTACTAAGTTCTTCCAAAATATTATAATCATTTTAACGGTGCTTTGCTTATTAACCAAGTTTTGGAAAATCTTCAAAAAAAAAAAAACTTTTTAACTTTTTTGTTTAAATTTTAAATCTGAGTGCTTTGCAATTAAACAACATATTTAAGTGTGTGAAATTTCCAAATCCCGGAGCACTCAGACTCACACGAAGTACAGAAACTCCTTTTTGGTGTAGGGGTTGGAGAAATTTGGATTTTATTCGTTTCTCCTTTACGAGTATGCTCGGCTGGCTGTGGTTGCTGTTCCCCGTCCGGGTTTGAACCTGAATAGTTCGGGTCACAAGCGAACACACTACCCACTAATCCGTGGCCACCTTCATTCATGTAGGTACTTTCACATTATACTTAACTTATTCGTGAAGAATTCAATTTTCAAACGTAATTCTTGTGAAAAGTCGTGTTTTGAGTTTTCGATGAACGCGAACGGACTTAAAAAATGTTAATAATATTTAAAGTTAATTATTTATTATTTTCAAGGAAGATAGTTAGTGTAGTTTACTATAATTAGTTTAGATTTACTGATGATTTAATATACATCATCATTGCATCTTGTTTTAATTTCTGTAATCTAAAATAGAATTAGTGAGTGAAATAATTATTGCTTCAGAGAAAAAATAGTCAAGGTCGTTGTAATGCGTTGCCCTGGGACTTAAATACTAGAATATTCCAAGTTTTATAAGGGCTGAGTTCGTTATTTAAGTGGTTCAAATTCTGCTAGGAGGACAGGTATCGGAGGAGGACGGGTATCGAATAAACAATTCGTTTTGGGTGATGCGTAAAAGCTGTGATAGAACAAAGCGATTTTTACAAATATGCGTTATATGCGAATATTTCTGCCGCTATTTCCATATAAATAAGTATATATTTGATGAAATGCATTATGTGTTTACTGTTTACCGCACTCCGACTGCATTCGACAGACCTCAAACAGCCACGATAGGAAGCCACCGGCAGCCCGCGTTCTGTGTTTCGACCTTTAACCTCATAAGCGAGACTCGCCACATGATTATTCGAAGAATGAATTTGACAGCTTGACAAACGTCCGAGTTTATATACATAGATATTCTGTAGTCATGAGAAGTTCCTTAATTCGCCATTCGGATTCAACATTCAATCTGTAGACCCCTTCGATTCGTGCCTAAAATGTTACACGCCATGCAGAACAGTAACCGTTTTTCATTGTGGAAATTATCTCCAGTTCAGAAAAAAAAGAACGCATTGCAAACAAGAACAACAACTAACTGGGTATACAATTTCAATAAATTTCGATATTATCAACAGTTATCGATAACTGAGTATAGCACATTTCGACTATCGGGCAACAGATGACACAAACCGGTACTATTAGTAATTATTTAAATTTCATTGATTTTAGATTTTGTTAAATGTGAAGTTATTGAATGATTAAACAAAGAGATAAGTGGTACGATTATAGAAACATTAAAAAAAGCGGGACGATGGTAGAAACCCTAATTTTCTTTGCACTTTAATCCACTATAAATCAGTAGTGCCAAATTACAAAACACAAAATAGGATATTGCTTTTATGTGAAACTTAACTGAACTTTGTATAACGCTGGAATATAACGCCCATATCTGGTCGGGTGCACCCAAGACCGTTCTGCACATTCTTGATAGGGTACAGAATCGCGCGTTAAAACTTATAGGCGATAGAAACATTCTGAATTCCATTCATTCACTAGAACATCGGAGAAATGTCTCCTGTCTCTCCCTGTTTTATCATTTTTTTTTATAAAAAATGCTCCAGCGAAATAGCCAGTTGCATTCCTCCCCTTCAACATTTCACCTGCAATACGCGACATGCTTCGAATGCACATCAGTTTATCCTAAAGCCAAACTTCGGTCGTACTGTCAAATATAGGGATTCATTTATAAGCCGAACAACATGAATGTGGAATGATCCACCAGGCTCTGTATTTCCCCATCACTACAACCTTCAAACATTCAAAGCCAACGTGCATAGGCTCCTCCTCTGTTCCTCTTCCCCCTTTTCCCTGACGCCCGTGCCCTGAAACAGTTTAAGGGGATATGCCTTCGGCGCGCGCAGATTATAAAAAAAAAACTCGGCCAGCAATTGTTATGACCAGTGCTGCCACTAAGAAAATTTATTTTGTAGCAGAATAATGTAGCACATTGCCATAAAGTTTAGCCAAAATTTAGTTTTCATATCTTACGCTATATCATTATATGATTATAAAAAAAAAGTCTTAGTCTCCCAGTAAATTTTCTAAAATTTTAAAAGATGCTTTATCCTCTAAATAACGCACGATTAACAGCTAAACACATTGAAATTTTTTAAATTGACTTTTTGAAACGCTGATAACTTGAAATCTAATACACTCGTATGTACATATGTGTATATATCGAACAAATAATAAGATACATTTTATAAAGGAGCAGGTCATATTTCTTCAAACAAAAAATAATATTAGGCTACATTTTCGAGAAAAATGTATTTCAAAATTTGTTTCTCAATTTTTTTTAAAGCTTATTAAATTCAAAGTAAATGAAAGGAATTATGAAAAATGTAAATAAAAGATATTTCGATATAAATAAAGAAAAATTTGGGCAAAAGCCTCAGCGCTATTTTCTAAGTTGGGTGCTAGATTATGAAAGGTTGGTGGATTTAATCAACTGACGGTGAAATAACATTGGTACTATAGATTTACACAAACTCTTTGCGAGCGATAGTTCCTTGTCTTATTGAAAACAATTTGGTATCACAACATAGCACACTATTATACTCCTGCATAGTGGTTAGCTTACAATGCATTTAAACCAAAAGTTAGAAACCACCTTCCATAAGATGTATTTGCCGCTCATAAGTAGTTAATGCTCAGCACCAGTATCTTAACATGTTGTTTTCAGTCAAATATGCTCCGATTTGTTTCAGTCCACTACTTCTTTTTCGGCGATCTACTACACTTCCTCGTCCCAGCATTAGCAACCCTGAGTGCATACTCTAAATATTAAAATTGCTGCACTGCAAAACTGATGCATTTCCGGATACTTTTTTTTCATGAAATTGCTTTAGCTTCATGACCTAAGGTTTGGACTGTAGGTACTGGTACACCCTGTATATATATAAAAAGTATGGCAAATGAGAGTCCCTCGTGTCTGGTATCCCCTCTTCCTATATCCTCTTTTTATAATTCAAATATACAGAAAAATTACAATCCGTCTGGGACGGATCGTATGAAACCTTAATATTTTTATTTCTCTATGGTACAAACTATGCACAGTGAAGAGCATAAGTCATGGTACCCTGTTACCAATTTCGAAAATTACTCAGAAAAACATTATTACCACCAAGAAAATCTTAAATAACTTAGTATTATTGTTTGTAATGCAAGGTGGAAAACGTCTTTCTAAATGGTCCTATAATGGGGCTTAGATCTGGACTTTGTTGGGGTGTTACAAGCATGTGGGGTGTGTTGTAAGCAATCCACATCTCAACATCTAAGGCAGTGTGTTTAGGATCGTTTACCAAACCCTAGTAGGCGCCATACACCTCCACACCATAACACCACTGCCACCGTGGTTCACTGTCTTGATAGTGTTTTTTAGGGCTAAGTGCTTCACCTTGTTTTCCCCATACTTTAAAACGTCCATTAGAGCCAAATAAATTAAATTTCGACTTATCCGAAAAATAACGTTATCCCAACACTGGCTTGTCTTATTTTTGTAGTCATTGGCGAAGCCGATTCTCTTCTTATTGTTTATACACTGACAATGGGTTTTCTGAGAGCTGTACAAGACTTCTAACCTGATCCATGTATATACGGGTTTATTTAATGACATTTCAATATCTGCAGCTACTTCTGGGGCACTCGGATCTCGGCTCATTCTCTATTCTGTTTTCTATTTCATAGCGATTTATTACCTTCTGTATCGTTGATTTCGTCCTTCTAACTATTTCAGCAATTATAAGGTATCTCTTCTATTATCAACTCTTTCCAGCTCATTTTGCAATTTTAACTTTTACGCAATTTTATTTATTTTTTTCGGAAACAAGGATATCAAATTGTAGACCAAACTGACAGCTCTACTTGTCATTTCTTCATTTATGCCAGAATTATGTTGAACCAGAATTTACCGCTATCTTGTCGTACTGTGGTGCCTTAAAAAATTGTAAGAGTACCAAGACTTTCGTACTGCAATTTTATTGTTTTGATTTGCAAGGTCTGCTTTATGTTCACCACATTGTTATATCTGTTTACCTTATAATTAGAAAAAAAATAAAAACAATTTTTTTAATATTTTTTTTTTTCTTATTAATATATTTTAGCGACCAATTTGTGAATCTTACTCGTAATGCAGGTACCATAACTTATGCTTTTCACTGTATGTATGTAAATTGATATACCCTATGTGATAGGGTTGTGTTCTTATGACCACAAGAGCTTTGGAAATATTGTAGCACAGGAGGAATTAAATTTTTTTTCTCCAAACGTGTAGCCATTTTGCTGTGGTTATAGCCAAGTTGTAGCGCCGGACCCTAGGGCTTTTTGCGCCTGTAAATAATGTTACATTTTTCACATATCAATTCGGTTAATGTGGATTGGGCCACTTTGTTTCCAAATCCTGAAATTTAGTGCTGTCTATGGTTTAAAAAAATGTATTTTTGGTAAATATTCAACTTCCTATGTCAAATAGTTCGAAGGCTATGAATATTTTGCAATACTAATCATATTGAATTGGCTGTTAGTCTATAAATATGTATGTAAGCCAGATCCTATAAGTGTCATTGTGTCCTTTGAATAAGCTTTAAATAGCTCTCTTTAGATCTAGCGACTTGATTCTGCGTAAAATTTACTGAGAAAAATATTTTATTCTTTAAAGTCATAACATCGAATTGCTTCTGAATGTGGGTACTGTGATTAACTGAACGATACAAATTTCTTCCTTCAAATAGTTCCCAGATTCCGCAGAAATAAAAATGGAATTTGATTTTTATTCAAGAACCGAAGTAGCACTTAACTTGAATCAAAATTGCATTCAATCGTAAAAAACGTAAACGATTTGGTTAAAATATTCATAGACCAGAGTATGCAAAGCTCTGAACTTCTTAGGAGACATTGATATTGAAACTAACAAAATTACGACGTAATTACGTTTGGTCACCGCATATTAAATAGATTTTGAAAAACAAAAGAAAACAAAAATGGAAACCAGCTACACGTTACATAATTCTAAACAGAGTTGCCTCAGGAAGAGCAACAACCCATGCTTATCAATGCAAATTACAAAAATTTGAAAATACGAGTAGTTCTTATTGAAATATTTTCCTAATTTCATTAATTAAATTCAATTGAACGTACGATATCGGAAACAAGGTATAGAGTGTGGAGAACTCGAGTCATTACAATCCTCCGCACGCATATATTGACTTTTGGTCTTAGGTAGTCGAATTATAGACGTTGTTTTAATTCTAGTTTTGATTTTCAAATACTTGTCAGTTCTAATCCAACTAGCAGCGGTAGGACGTAGTAGTTCCGTCAGTTCTGTTAGTTGTGTGGTGTCAAAATTGGTTGAGTGTGTTTTATTAGAACAAAGGATTTTTATTTGGTTTAAAATGGAGTCTTTTACTCCTGAAAATTTTTTCAATGAACCCAATTGGACGGAAGACGATGGAAATAAATTAACTCCTATGAAACTTTTCTATAAGGGAAAAACAGTATTCTTGACTGGAGGTACAGGATTTCTTGGGCAGCTGTACGTTGAAAAACTATTGAGGTAATGCAAAGTGTGAAAAGTGAAAAGTACATAGTGTGAAAGAAAGTGCGAAGGAAGATTGTGAAATAGAAATGAATAGATTCTAACATTGGCACTAAGTTGCCAACGGTGGACTTTGTGATGTCTCTCGTTGTTTCTCCACGCAATTTCTTTGTCTTAAGTCGTATTTTGAAAACAAATTTAAAATAAAGTATTATATATGCATATATGCATGTATATACAGTACACGCTCCCTAATCCGATGCTTATAAATTTTCAAAGTCAAACGTGGGACACAAAACAAACAATGACAATTTACAATCCACATAATAAAGTTTATGTGGCATTGTGAATACGTTTTTGTTTCAAATGCAATGACTTCTTTTTACTCAGCAGCTCTGTACAATGTACTGTACATATGTATCTACAAATTGTAGAGAATCTCAACATCCATATTTTTTTAAAAAAGCAAAATTTTGGTAAAATAGTGAAAAATTAAGTTTTTTGAAAAGTGGGCGTTGTGTATGTATATTTAGTCCTGCCATAAGTTATACGTGCAAAACGTTATAAAAATTAAACAACAAAACTTTTTGGATTGGTATTTATAAAATTTGTTTGCTTAAATAGTATGTATTTAAAAAAAAGGCTGTTTATTCGCCTTCGCTTTAACGCAGGCCCTCAAATGATGTGGCAACTGGGCTACAGCGACACGCACGGTTTCCAGGAGTACGGACAACGCTACTTCTGTTAAAGCACTTTCGAGGCTCTCTAAATTTCGATGCGTTCTCTTGCAGGTCATACACTTCAACATTGATCATGAACAGTAATCCAAAGAATTTAAATATAAACTTTCTGAAGGTCAAACCTCAATAAAAGCAGGAATATTAATTCTAAGCTTATATGCTGGAGCATAGTCTTGTTGGAAAACCCATCTTGCTTCATTAGAAAGGGTATTCTTCAAGCCTTTACACCTTTGCCCCAAATATGAATTCCTTTTCACAAAAATGGAGAGCAGTAACTCTTTGATGAGACACCCCCATAAAGGCATTATTGGAGCAGGATGAGCTCTATTTTTTCATTCTTTAGATATCCTTGCATACGTTTTATCGATTTGTTTATTTAAAACTTCTTCGATAGTGAAAATAGGTATTCAGTTGACAGACGAAAAGCTTTCATGTTGAGATCACATATGAAACGTTACCATATCCCCAATAAAGTGGTCGTGGTGTTTTCAAATTTTTAATTCAAATGTGATGACATCTTTCTACTTAGAGAAATTTTTCGCGATTGTTAAAAGATTTTACAAGGAATTCTTATAAAGGATAATATTTTTCAGTTTCTAGTAAAAATAGTGGGGTTGCTGGTACCCTATATAAGCTAGAAAATAAATCTGAAAAAAATGTACAGGCATCTTAATGACACTGTAATAATCAGCTGTTTACTAAAACTCGAAAAAAGAAAATAGTTTGAAAAAATAATAACCAAATGTAAAACTCAAAGCAAGCAAAAATTATAAATTTTTATAAAAAAAAAAAAAATAAAAATTAAAATAGAGAAAAGTTACAATCCGCTGGAACGGATCGTATGGTACTCAATTCCTCATGTTTCAACACATCCTAAATAAAGTAGATGTTACGTTGTGAAATTTTTGATTCAAATGCAATGATATCTTGCAATTCGAAATATATTTTACCGATTTTTAAATGATTTTATTATAAAAAAATACATTTTAGGCATTTTTTTAGGAGAAAGCGTGGCTCTTTCAAAATAAAACTTATTCACCACCGTAAATAACTTCAAAAAAGCAAAATCTTTTTTTTTTTTTTTTAAACGCCCTTAAAAAGTAGGCGTGCTCCTACAAAATGTAAGTCCAATCTGTATTGCAGAGAATATTAGCAACATATTTTGTGTTACAATTTTTGTTCCGTTTATATGTAGTAAAAATATACTACCGTAATGTCAAGCTGATGTCACACAACATGAAGATCGTTGAGCGGGTATTAGATGGCTGATTGCGGAAAAGGATTTGCATATGGTGTTGGTTGATTTTGAAAAAGCCTTTGATAGACAACCAAGAGATCTCTCATGGGTGTCGCTAAGGCAACGTGGAGTTTCAGAAACCTATGTGCGCATGATCATGGACATGTATGAGGGAGCAAGGACAAGAGTAAGATGTCCCGAAAGAGTCTTCGAAGAGTTCTGTGTACACCAGGGAAGCGTCCTCAGTCCTTTGCTATTTATTGCAGTCCTTGACTATCTGCTTGAAGGAAAAGTGACGGACCCCAAAGTACATCAGTTATTCTTTGCTGATGATGGAGTTATCATAAGTGAGGGTCAAACGTCCCTGCAACGAGCACTTGATGTATGGGTGGATGTTTTGGAGGGAAATGAGTACCGTATTAGTTGAAAAAAGACAGCGTATCTGTGCTGCCCGTTCTCTGAACCACACCGGCCTATTCCAGACATTTACTTGAATGGAAAAGTGCGAAAAGTTCAAATATCTGGGATCTATGATCAATAGCGAAGCAACTTCATGTTAAAGAACCCATCACAAGCAAGATAGAGCACGACCGGCCAGTTGGTATTGTCATGTTCAAAGGAGAGATGATTCGAACTCCGTCAAAAGGGCAATATCAATCAACGTTCCTACACAATCGCGCAAAAAAGGGAGACCAAAAAACAACTGGCCTCAGTGACGAAGTGATGCGAAACCGGGAAGTCTGTCGGTACTTCCTGATGTCCAATCGGCAAACTCCACAGGGGGACCAGTAGGGATGCAGTAAAGTGGGAGGGTTGTGATCCTTCTACTCCGGATCACAACTTCGCCGTAAAGCAAAATAAGATATGTAGTAAAAATATTGAGGTCACTTTTATAAAAGTGGGTGTGTCTGTGGATGGATATATTTGTTTATACTAGCAATGTTATCCCAAGCATCCAGAAAGTTTATATACAAAATTCCAGCTTCTTGCTCGAAGTTTAAAACCTAAAAGAACCACGGCTATTGTTGGAGGTGATGGGGCTTGATGCACCTATCCAATATGCGTTGCTTGTGCGGGACTATTAATTGGTAACCGTTCCATGATCCATATTCCGCAACATCATATTCTGTCTACTGATTTTAAATGTAGTTCCAGTAATATTTGAAAACTCAGCTGTAAGATCGATCTCCTACGCAGAGGACGTAGTCCTCATGGCCTGTGGCAAATTTCAATCGACCCTGAGGTAAATAATTCATCAGAATAGCATTCATTTAGGTCTAATTGGGAGAAGTCTTGTGTTTTAAAAGTAGATCCACTAAAAGCGGAACTAGTTCAATTGACGAACCGGATATCCGTTCCAGATTTTACACTACCTTCACTAGTCAATAAGTGCGAAATCCCTGGGTCTGACTCTTGAAGGCAAATTAAACTGGGATCTAAGTACTAAATAAATTGTCAAAAGGCATCCACAGCTCTTTACATCTGCAGCAGAATATGCGAGAGAAAATGAAGACTCTCATCAAAGATAATGCACTGCTCTACACAGTAGTAGTCAGTAGTCAGAACTCACCTACTGGTGACTTCACGCTGCTAACAAAAACACAAAAAGCGACATGTCTGCCCGTAACATACGCTCTAAGATTGACCCTAACTGACTACAGGGCTAGAAATGATCCTAAATATATTCCCGATAGATCTATTCATAAGAAAACCTTATGGCAGCAAACAACTGGAAAGCTGCTGCACACGGCCACAGTTTAATATTCAATTCAATGTTTTAGGGGAGACAGACTACCCAATCATTTATTTCAAAACTGAAACTTCAATATGAGGATTCCCAGCAGTGAAGAATGGAGCTCCAACACCGTTGCAACAGATGCTAAAATAGCAATATACACGGATGGGTCTAAGATGGAAAAATGTACCGGGGAAGTGTTTGCATGAAAAAAGTCGGTATCCATAAAACAAAAAAAAAAATATCCAAACCTGCAAAAAAAACAAAGACCCTTCGGCCAAGATTAGATGAAAGTAAATCCGAAATTTAAGAGCCTTTAAAGGGTCTTCCATATCGATAGCCATACAACCTGTTTGGCAAACTCAAAGGGCGGAGCGGCCAGAGAAGATGCGCAGCACGTGTTTTCCAATGCACAAAATTCCGCAGAGAGCGCAGAATTCTGGAGGAAAAAATTGGAGAAACATCAACTCCTGAGAAAATTGTAAATCATATTATGGCATCGAGCGCAACGTGGGATACGGTGAAACAGGTTGTAACAATAATCCTGAAGTAACTTATGCGGATAGAGAGAGACAGAAAGAACAACTACCAAAATCAAACCCAGGCGACATCTCGCATGGAACAAGGAACGGAGAACGCTAAACCCGAACAGCAAATACAGAAAGAAGAGTTCTTGCTTGCGTGCTTGCGTGCTTGCTTGCGTGCTGGCGAGTAATTTCAGAGTTGACGCTGCTCGCAGCCACAATTTTTAGGTCAGACGCTGTATAAGAGATGATGCTTATTTGAAGATGGCATCTGCTCACTTTGTCGATATTTGTATCTAGTCATAGCTTGTCTGGGACTATTTATTGGTAACCCTTCCATGATCCATATTCTGCAACATCATATTCTGTCTACTGATTTTAAATGCAGTTTTAGTAATATTTGAAAACTCAGCTGTAATATCGGTCGCCTACGCAGAGGACATAGTCCTCATGGCCTGTGGCAAATTTCAATCGACCCTGAGGGATATTATTCATCAGAATATCATTCATTCAGGTCTAAAAGGGCCAAGTCTTGTGTTTTAAAAGTAGATCGACTAAAAGCGGAACTAGTTCAATTGACGAACCGGATATCCATTCCAGATTTTACACTTACGTGTAGTAGCCCAGAGAACTAGCATCTTTAAAAGTTTACACATCCATTGGGGCAAAAAAAAAAAGTTTCCTTTCTTCTCCAAGTACAAGCTGGTAGCGCTAAAAGCCCGAGTAGACCTATGCGAGCCATCAGATAATCTGTCGGCAACCCCTCTTGAGTATAGGTTGAGACCCAACTAATCTCAAGGCCTTGTGCATAGATTAGTAAAATTCGAGCATTTAAATATGTTCGATATATTTTGCTCGGTTATATGAAAATGCAGAGATGGCTTACTGAAAGTAAAATTCCAACCACCAGTATCTTAACACTCTTTGAAGACGTACATAGGTTAGGTCAGGTTGAGGTGTCTGTCAGCTAAAGCCTACACACTTAGACCAATAATAGAACCATTGTGATACCACATGGGTTTGAGAAGCGGTCTCTAGCCTACTCATTGAGCCAGGCGTAGGAAGTGCCTAATATCTATTTTTATTCAGATCAATTAGGTCGTTGAAAAAGAAGTCTGCTAAATGGAGTTTCCTTCCTTGGGAGAGATCTGGGCAGGTGCAAAGAAGGTGAAGAATAGTCTCCTCCTCGTCCATGCAGCTTCTGCAGAAATCATTTGAGGAAACGCTAAGTCTTGTTGCATGCTTGCCTATTAGACAGTGTCCAGTGGTAGCACCTATAACAGCACTGATATGTGCAATCTATTGAAAGAAATAAAATTCTTAGAGAGTTTCAGATCCAGCTGTTTTGTCGCTAGACAAGTTGTACTACTTGTCCACCTAGAATTTGTCCTTTCAATAGCATTCAGCTTTAATTTAAGTTTGCATGTAGTGGTCGACATGCCCAGCGAACTTTTGCCTACAAGGATTGGTATTATTGTTCCATGTCTGGCAAGTTCGTCAGCCTTACAATTTCCAGAAATGTCCCTATGCTCCGGCACCCAAATTAAGTGAATATTGAACTGCTCCGCCATCTCTATAAGAGACGATCGGCAGTCTAGCTGTTAGAAAATTTATGGATGAGGATGATTCCAAGGATTTGATTGCTGCTTGGCTGTCTGAAAAGATGCGGATATCAACGGTCGATATCACGTTTTTCTTTAGCCAAGACAAGACTTCCCTTTGTTTGGGTGACGAAAAGAGAGGTTTAGATTAAACTTGTTTAAGATGGAGGCATGGTCATATACTTTCTTGGACCTCTGTAAAGTAGCTTTAAGGCGAATAGCTGGGCTAGCTGCCATTTGCCTACAAAAAATATCGAGGGATGAGCTCCGCTAATACACAGACAGGCTGAACGTTGGACCTTGCTTAATACCTTTTTGTTTATCCCCTTATCCAGGCAATCCACCAGACAACTACTTCGTACATAAGGATTGGTCTAATGACCGAGATATAGAGCTAGTGAGTTAATCTGGGTTGTAAGCCCCATTTGTTCCCAATGGCTTTTTTGCAAGAGGGTTTAGCTTCCAGCTTAGTTTTCTGTAAGACCCACATACTTTGCTTCGTGGGAGAAGGTTAAGTTTGTTCCATTAAGGGATGGAGGGTCGATAGGTGGAGGACAAGTTCGGTTTTGTGGGGATACACTCCACCTAGATAGTGTTTTGTAGGAGCTCTTTTAAAGTAATGAGGTGTTTACCAGAGACTGTTGGTTCGCATAGGCTATAACTTCACAACCCTCAGCTTCCAGGATTATCAATAGTTCATTAACCACTAAATTTTGCAGACTTAACAACAATTGATAAGTCACCGTGCGATGATCTTATTGCGGCATACAGGGTTTTAAAGTTTAGATAGTCTTCTTTACGCTGATGTGGCTAACCTTTAGATTGGCACGGTTTCTAGTCAGCAAGATTCCTTAATTTACATTTTATACTTTTTCTTTCGATTATAGCTTTTGCTTCTTCTTCTAGATGCGATGTCAAACACATCTACCTACTGGGAAGAGCCAAAAAAGGGAAAAGCGCTGAGGAACGGGTTAAAAACACTTTTGTTGGAATGGTAAGGATTTGCCTTCATCCTGTAATTTGTCGATCGTTTTCATTTATTATTTACGTAGCACTTCATGAAACTGTACGATCACGATCCGGATTACTTAAAACGCATTTCAATCATCGAAGGCGAAATGGGAAAGCTCAATGTTGGCATTTCAGAATCTGATCAAAATGAGCTCTTTGAAAACGTTGAAATTGTTATACACGCTGCCGCTGATGTACGGTTTGACGAGAAACTGGTAACGCTTCTGATGATCAACTTACGTGGAACTCGTGAAATACTCCAACTGACTTCTCAAATGAAGAAGATTGAGGTAGAGATTCCTATCAGAAGTTATTGTCACTTTTAAGTCGAGTTCCCTTTAGGCATTCACATTTATATCAACCGCCTACAGCCATTGTGTGCGAACATTTGTCGAAGAGAAGTTCTACAATTCGCCTGTGGATCCGGAAGTTATGATCAAAATCGGCGAGTTATATAACTCGAATCCACGTGAGGAATTTGAAATCTTAACAGAACAGATAATCAGACCGTGGCCCAACACCTACACGTACACAAAATCTCTTACTGAGGAGTTGGTGAGGCGTTATGGCACAAAGTTTCCAATTTGCATTATTCGGCCGTCTATAGTTATATCTACACACGAAGATCCAGTACCAGCCTGGTGTAATAATATTTACGGACTCAACGGAGTACTTGTAGCATGTGGTATTGGTATCCTTAGACTGATGCCATTCAGGGCAGATTATGTTGGCGATGTAGTCTGTGCGGACTTTGTCATCAATTCAACTTTGGCTGCGTTATGGGTAACGTATGTGGACTCGGTGAAGAATTCGGAGTCAGATGGGCTCGTAAAGAAAGATCCAGAGATTTATCATGTTTGCACTTCCACTGATCGACCAGTTACTTGGGGTAAGTTTAATTACATAGTCTATGCAGAATGACATCCTTCAATCGATCGTAGGTACAATAAATAGCAGTATGAGTGAAAGTTTCGCGCAGTATCCAGCAAACAGGATTCTTTGGAAGCAATGCCCCAACTCTGTTACAAATCCATTTTGGTTTACATATTTAACGATCTTCTACCATGTCATTCCGGCTGCCTTCACCGATCTCATACTTAAGTTACGTGGAAAATCCTTGAGGTTAAGCACCTTAAATTATTATTATTCAATGTGGGGATTATCTAAAAAAATGTTTATATTACTTTTAGAGTCCTTCCGGTCTACAGAAAGGTTCAACGTTTTATGGTGGCTCTGTCCTATTTCATGCGGCTTGACTGGCGTTTCGATAACACGAACATGAAGCGAGTTCTCAATAGAATGTCGCCGGAAGATCAAGAGTTCTTCCCTAGCGATGTTAGGCGATACACTTGGTCGTCATTCCTTTATAACTATTTGAATGGCTTAAAGGTTTATATTGGCTTGGAATCGCTGGATGATGGCGCTAAGGCCAAGAAGAAGTATAGAAAATTGGTGGCGTTACACTACTTAGTTTTGGTCGTCTACTATGGTCTGCATATAGCGGTATTCACATTTTTGGCCGACAAGTTAGGAGTTTTTCGCTACGTGCAGAACAGCGTGTATGATACCTATGATTTTTTAAAAAATCCTCAATCGATCTACTGAGGTTGCGGATAGTGTTAAATACACAAATGCATCTTTCTTATATATGAAGTTTTTTGTTTTCTCTTTAATATAAATAAATCGTTTTTAAACATTTTTAAATGAAGAGAAAATATATCTCGAAGGCAAATAGTATCTGCCAGGGCAAGGAGCTTTGTTATATTTAAATCTATTTAAATGCTATTTGCCTCTTTTCTAAAATATGAATTCGAATGTTCAGAGGATTTTGAAAAGAGCGTTGTTAGAAAGGACGAGAGGAAAGTGTTTATCATGGTATAATGGGAGAGGTTCTTAGGTTCAAATCTCTGCGGGAGGAACGCATCCAAAAATACCGATGACGGTAATATGTTCCACAAGCGTATGGTACGTGCTATTAAGGAGTCACACAAAATCTCGATACAGCCGAAATGGGTTGTCGGAGCAGGATGAAACTGGACATTTCGGTGGAGCACTGGTTGCGCACGTAACGACGACGGTGCTCTAAGGAGTTAAGCTTTCAGGTGACATTGTGTTAGCCTATAAGTCCTGAAGCTTGTTCCTGGATTTTCATCTAGCACAAAGAGTGCCGTTTTCCTAGCGCCTGCCCAAATATGAAAATTATATTCAAGTCTGGGTCTAATATGGGATACATATACGAGTATTTGGGAGAGATCGGAAGTAGAGAACAAAGCTACAACGTTGCAGGACTCCAAGACATTTTAAGTCTTTTTTAAATATATGTATGTGGTTAGACCAGCTAACGCCATGCCGAGTATATTGAGAGCTGGTTTGTTGAGTATATATAACCCTTCGATTGGTATACCATAAATACGAGTAGTACATGGAGAGCATTTTAGAAGCACTAAATTCAACTCAATTTGCTTGGCCGAAACTAGTATTTTTATTTAGAGATCTGATCATGTAGTTTCCGTTATTATTTACATTATCAATAGACAGATGAGAGTGCTCAAGCCGGTAGCTAAGATCAAGGGTTCTGTCATGTATGAATCGGATTATTGGTGGAATAAAGAAGATAGTTTATACAAATTAGGAACAGAATTGGGGAAAATCACATCTAGGCAATTTTTAAAATATCCAGGTGAGCCTAGCGACACATACATCATCTTAAAACTGTCCCGTAAGTGTGCATGCGAATCCGTGGGTTGACACGACTGGAGATCACCGGTGTTGTAAAAGTAAGATCAAACATAAATCAAAAAAATCAGGAGCATGCACGTGTCAAAACCAAAAAACAAAAAACGCTTAAACCCTAGCATTATGGAAAAGTACGCTAAAAAGAAAAGCACTACCCCGCCAGGCGCTACCAATGCTACGCATGGCTATGATCCTGGGACGAGCTGCAATGCTCGGGTCAAAGCTATTCGGTTTCCGGGGGATAGCAAAATAATGCAACGGCTTAGGCGTAACCTAAGAGTCGCGTGTTGGAACCTTGGAAGTATGAAAGGTCGCAGCTACGAGCTTGAAGAAAAGAACCCATCACAAGCAAGATAGAGCACGACCGACTCAGTTGGTATTGTCATGTTCAAAGGAGAGATCCTTCGAACCCCGTCAAAAAGGCAATATCAATCAACGTTCCTACGCAATCGCGTAAAAAAGGCAGACCAAAAAACAACTGGATTACACAAATGCAAAAACACCAGCATTCGATTGGCCTCAGTGACGAAGTGATCCGAAACCGGGAAGCCTGCCGGTACTTTCTGAGGTCAAACCGGCAAACCCCACAGGCGGACCAGTAGGGATGCAGTAAAGTGGGAGGGTTGTGCTCCTTTTACTCCGGATCATAACTTCGCCGTAAGAAGAAGAAGAAGAGGAACAGAATTGGGGGGGAGAACCGATACTTAGATAAAGCCGGAGTTGTTTTTGGCAGGATTGAAATACTATTTGGTTAACATTATCTGAAAGTAAATTTTTAAGCAATTTTAAGAGAAGATGGTCTAAGCTGATTGCTTGAAGTTTAATAAAAAGCGCATCATACCATACCCTGACTTATGTGACCCGTGTAAAAGGGGTTATGAATACCCTTATACTAATTTTTAGGACAAGTGCGTTTTTTTTTTTTTTTTTGAGGAAAGGGGAAGAGGCAGAGTGTAGTTGGTTTGAAACTCAGTTGGTATTAAGTTTCAGTGAACTCGAAGGGTGGCTGTCCAGATAACTGGGGAGTTTGTCTGTTCTTGCTTTTGTCGTTGCTCATGATTCACAGTATTTTTTTCCATCCTCCTGATGTCATCATCACGACCAAGTTGCATTTTAGCCATATGACCGCCCTACTGCCAGTGTTATGCCTTCACAGTAGAGTTGACATAAGCTTTCGCAGGAAGTCAGTGCAATGGGCCCGTAGTTCGAAGAATTGGAGGCCTCCCCCTTTTTGTGCTTACTGAATAAATGAAGTTTTCCGGTCGGAAGGAAAGATGTCGGTCAAATATTAAAGGTGCAAAAGTTTCCGAAGCAGTTTAGTTAAAGACAAGACACAGCTTTTAAGTACTACTGGGTAAATGCTATCTAGACCAGAGGCCTTACTAAAGTTGAGTTCTTTTATTATTTTGTGAACACTTGTGTCCGGGTGCGAAAGTGGAGAATTCCTATGGACGAACTAAGTAGGATGCTTGCGTTAATGGATTTGCTTTGTCAAGGGATCCAACACCTGAAGACCCATTACCTAACACTGGTAGATTTGAGGAATTAGTAAATTTATTTTTTCACAAGCGGTCAAAACTGTCCACTGCTTTTGTGGCACGCAAATATTTGCTGCCTTATTTTCTGCTCAAATGCAAAATTTCATGTTTTGGATAGTTCGTTTTAAAAGAATTATTGGTCAGCTTATATGTATTTTTGAGTGCAGGGAACTTAACATCGACCACAAGTGCCTGATAGGTATCTCTTTTCATTCGTATAGCATTTTTGGAATCTTCGTTAAATCAGAACCGAAGCTCTGGTTTAATTTTATTTTATCTATGAGGGATACAAGTCAGCATTTCAAGTCAAATGATTCCCGTAATTGCCAAGGATATCAGCTGGACTTTTCAATTAGCAAAGACAACAGACCCGGTTTGTTTCCCTGATAAACACATTGAGTCTTTCCCAATCTGCTTCCTTGTAATGCCCCACGAGTTTTTTTTTTTGCTGTGGAAGGATCTTTTGAAGCAAAGTTTCTACGGTTACGCATCTATACTTCACAGTTATGGAATTGTTGACCCAGGATTTCAATAAGAACTACTTCACCCTTATTCCCAAAAGAAAAGAATGGGAAACCAACTCATTGATGAATGATAAGGACATCCAAATCTACACTGATGGGTCTAAAATGTAAATAGGAACCGGAGAAGGAGTATTCTGCGAACCATTACAGATTAAAGACTCATTCAAACTCCCAGATGTATGCAGTGTTTTTCAAGCTGAAATCTTTGATATTGATAGAGCAGCGTTGACAATCCTAACAAAGAAAATAAATCCATCTCGGATTACAATCTTTGTGGACAGTTAGGCAGTAATCAAGGCACTGGACAGTGAGACAATAAGATCTGGGACAGTATTTAAATGTCGTAAAACCCTGAACAAACTTAGCAATATCCACGTGGTCAATCTCTGCTGGGTTCCCGGACATAGTGATATAGAAGGGAATATGACAGCAGATGAACTAGCCAGAAAAGGATTAGTACTAGGTACAGAGCATACACACAGACAAATAGACTTTAGGACCAGGGAACGAACCAACACTGCTGGGATATCAAGAGGGAATTGTGTTATATAACGCAGCCACAATTAAATGAGGGGAGAACCAAATGGGCAAAACGGAAATCCGCATTTTGATAGTAGTACTGACGGACCATTGTGTGATCGACACTATGGCCAAAAGGCTGAGCATAAACTCCCTGGACTGCTGCAGGAGGTGTCAAGATGAGGAAGAAATATAAACCGTCAAACACCTATTCTGCGACTGCCCTAATCTCCCCAACCGTCGCCGACGTTGCGCTATCATAACCCAAGGGGTATCACAATTGACCAATATGCCCCCGCGTAAACTCTCTTTGAGATGCACAGCCCCGTCAACCTAACGTAACCTATCATTTTCCATAAAGGCCAGAGATAGTAAAGTGGGCTTTTATTAAACAATGGTCAGGCTTACTCGAGTGTACGTTAATAAAGATGGTGTATTTGTCGATAAAATTAGGTTTAGGCATTTGCTAACGATTGCTTATCGATGGTCTGTTTTTGTCATTAAATTGGATACTCGAAATTCGCCATAGGGAAAAAAAGCCCAAACAATTTTTCCAAAAATATTTGCCAGAAGTTTTTTTTTAGAAATCACGCCAAAATGCTTGGAAATTGCTCCGGATTAAGGTGGAAAAAAACCTTCAATTAAACGGAAATTAGAAGAGAAGATATGTATTATATTAGGGCTTAATTTCCAATTTGTGTTTTGGAAAAATGACCAGAAAAGTACATTTCCATATACATATGTGGTTATACGTCTTGATCACCTACATGTGAGGTCGAAGGCCTTAAGGTGTATGAGTCGAAAAGATGTCCCATTGTGGGAAATCCTTTTAACCCGTCATCCAAGCCATGTCAAGATATAGGTGCCAGACATAATTCGACATTAAAATTGAACCTAATTCCCACAACAAAGTGTGAAAGCCTATTATGGAGAATATGCCAGAATATTTTCTGGCGTATTTCCCTCTTAAAGTTTCGAAGAAAAAGATATAAATACATTTATGCTTTTTTTTCCTAATCATTCCTTATTGTAAAATGGAAAAAAAACAGAAAATTTTAGGAAATGATACCCAAAATATTTCCGGAAAAATCTCCGAAATTTTGGCTTTTTTTTCCTTAAAAAAAATAGCCAAATTTTTATGAACAAATTCGGCCTTTTTCCAAAAGAATTTGGAAGTATTTTCCAATGGCGTAATTTCCGGGAGCCCACTAAATTATTACATTATTATCCTTAGGAACAGTATTGATATCTCACCAAAACATTACCGTAAAAAGAGAGCAAGTTCTCTAGTACAAAAATCCTGTAACAATTCATCCACGAAAAGCATTGAGATGTAAAAGTGTGCCAAGTTCAATTTGTTCTAATGCCTTCCCATATAAGTCGTTTGTGGCAATTTTGGAATTGAAAAAAGTTGATCTGGGACCCTTTTATATCTCACTGATGGTTACAGAATTTTTGTACTAGAGAACTTGTCCCTTGTTTATATTAATGTTTTTAGTGAAATACATTTTTCGCAACTGAACGGAATAGTTGCAATTTAGTAAGAATTGAAGGGGGAATTAATAGAAATGAAACAGAGATAAAATTATGTCTCTATCACTTTTATTTCCCTTGTAGATCAACAATACCCAATATGGCACCAAAAACCAAGATGGCGGCGTTTCCCCAAAGTAGATTTAGCCAAATCATTTAATTTATCTTTGACTACGTCACACTATCGGACGGCCTTTATAATTAAACGAATTAATATGGGCCGAAAATAAAAGATTGAAAACAATCAACAACAACAACAGAGTATCGCAATTGGAGTACATGCTATGTATGTACATACTTCCAGTTGCGATGACTGAGAGAGTGTAACATTTGATGCATAGAGGGCTGTGAATGTTTATCCGAATAGCAGACCTTAGCTGATTGTCGTTTGGGCATAGCACCTGTTTGTTTTGGAAAACTGGATCATTGGATCTTCACTTCACAGCTTCGCTTAGTTACGTCAGAGTTGTGTCTTTTTGTGTTTCTATGTTGTAGTGATGAGGGAATTTAGGGTTGATCTTACCAACATTCGTGGGCTTCGAATGAATTTCTTTGATGTGTACGCCCATGCCTATTCCCATAAACCAGCTGTTTTGGCACTAAGTGAAACACAGGTAGTTGAAGAATCTCCCGATTTGAAACTGCCTGGATATAACTTAGTGTCATTATTCTTTCCCCACCGTGGCCTCGCCATTTACGTCCGTAGTGATATTGCTTACCAAGTTCCACCACAGTATGGCCACTGTTCCAACCCGTAATTTAATTTTAAATGGCTAAAATTCACCAATTCCGTAAGCAAATAATTCACTACTGCTTTATTTATAGAAGCCCTAGTGCGGACGGCAACTCAACTTTTGACGAATTTGATGCGCTGTCCGATTCCATCACTCGAATTGTCTCCTTGTACCCTCATACTGAAATCGTCATTGCGGGCGATTTCAATATACACAATTCGGATTGGCTTCAACATTCTGGCCAGACAACACCCGAAGGAAGGTATGTTGAACTTTTCGCTGAGGTAAACAATTTGACTCAGCTTGTAAATGAGCCTACACGTATACCGGACATTGAAAGTCATTCCGCCAACACTTTGGACTTGTTTCTTACTTCGCATCCTGATAAATACACTATTCATGTTTTAGCGCCTCTAGGTCGGTCTGTCCATAATATCGTATCAGCTAAATTCTCATACACCGACCACTCAGTTAAAGAAAAAACTCCTAAAAGAAAAGTATGGCAATACGAGAAAGCCAACTGGAGCGGCCTTAATAGCTTCTTTAGGAGTTTTAAATGGTCGCTATGCTTCTTCGATAGCGACGTGGATGCCGCTGCTGATACTAGCACTATAACACTATACTCTTAGGTATGAATGACTTTATTCCTAACAGAATAAAGAGCATTAAACCTAAGGCAAACTTGTGGTTTGACCAGAGCTGTAAAGAGGCTATCAGGTTGAAAAAAGTAAGTTTTCGGTCTTATAAAGCCAACAAATCTGAGGAAAACCGAAAAAAGTTTAAACAAGCCAGAAAAGACTGCAATGCCCATATTCGACGTGTAAAATTCTTACATGACCAAAAATTGAGGCAAAAAATCCTACAATGTCCCAAAGGTAGTAAAAATTGTTGGTCATTCGTCAAAAATATTAAAAATTCTGCCTCGTCTGCCATCCCCACGCTCATTTACAATGACATTCCAGCTGTCAGCTGCTTGGACAAAGCTAATCTGCTTGCTGCTCATTTTGCAGCGAACTCCACGCTGCCAGATAATGCTTTGTCTCCACCTGTATTTGAGAGCGTAAAATTGTCCATGGGACAAGTCCACTTTCGCACTCGTACAGTTGCAGGAGTACTCAAAGGTCTTAACATACACAAATCCGCTGGTTCAGATGGTATCCCCCCCATAGTTCTGAAGAGGTGTTCTCTACGCTGGCAAAACCTCTGCGTAAGCTTTTCGTTCTATCCCACTTTTCAGGGTTCTTTCCGAGTAGATGGAAAATAGCATTTGTCCAGCCCGTCCCCAAAAAAGGCGAATCTTCCTCCCCGTCCAATTACCGACCCATTGCACTTACGTCCCTTCTTTCCAAGGTCATGGAAACGCTGATAAATCGTCAGCTTATGAAATATCTCGATTCACGAAAACTCCTTAATGACCTGCAGTATGGTTTTCTGCAACTTCTAATCCAATCTATTCCTTCGCTGATGACAGTACCCTCAGTTTTTCATATTCGTTCCCTAACTCACGTCCTTGCTCTTCGGCCGTAGAAGGGGAACGGCAACGTATGTTAAACACATTAAATTCCGACTTGGACAGCATAATTAAATGGGGTACAACTAACAGAGTGGAATTTAATGCCTGAAACAATTAAAGGGTATTAATACTCCCTTTGGCGCGCGCAGATTATAAAAAAAAAAAAGTAAAAAATTTCAACCTTTATTTAATTTGTGATAATAACTACTAGAAACTAGTACAAATGTAAAGCCTCTTTGTGGCCACGTAAACAAGTTAACATTTATTTAAAGTTAATTTTGTAAAACGTAGGTTTTTTCTCTTGAAGAGTAAAATTAAATTCTGAATTTGGTGTGCAGAATCTTTTTCCTTAAAGGACCAAAATCAGTTTAGATATTCATGCAGTTTTTAGAAAGGTGAATATCTGATACGCAAAACTCATTACCTGTAACAAAAAAATCAGAAAAACAATTTAATAATAAACGACTGAAAATTAAGAAAAATATATTGATTTGTGTATTTGCATTTGTAGTCTACAATGTGAATTTCGAAAAATGATCAGATTAGAAAGATGCGTGTTTAACATACCTCTCGTAAAGTTTGCCTTGATACATCCGATATTCCAGCAATATTTAGAGCAGCACTTTTATATGAACGCATAAGAACCAGCAGAACCATACGCTTATATTTTGCAGTTCCGTTGTACCATTTGTGTTCGTAAATGGCATCCGATGTTTTAAGGCTCTAAAAAATAAATACTACAACAGTCTGAGCATTTACAAATCAAAACTCACAATATCGATCAATCTGTCACCCAAAAAGCAAGTGATGATAACTTGCTTCAACTCATACCCCAGAAGGAATAAAGCTTTCGCAACAATTATGATAGAAATATCACCCAGCAATTGACATCCCGTAAAGCAAATAATGAAGGATGATGACAGTAGACTAAATAAAATTGATGGTGTAAATATGTCGTTCACTTTCTCCGAAAGTCTGTGAAAAAATATCGCACATCGTACAAAACATTCGACCATTCTATAGAAAACTTACTTCAATACCCTTTGATGGTAGGCGATTAGTATCTTTAATTTGTTTTCGGCTTCATCGCTTGCGTCCGGTTCTATTTTCAGTATATTTCTGTTGATTATATCAAAATGCATACACAATTGCAACAGCGAACTAAAAAGACATAAATCCGATCCCAGAATGACAATCGCAGACTCATAGCTGGCGAAAATTTGATGAAAGTATACGAAGATATAAACAGGCCAATTTCCCTTGATTTCAAATGGATACCACAGCATTAGAGTCGTTCTGTAGGTGAAGATACCACCTCTTGCGAACTCTATTATAGAGAATATCAACGGAGAAAAATTATAGAAAAGTGTAATGCTCTGGAAAAATCCCACTAGGAATTTTTCAATCAGCAGATACTGTTTCAAGTACTTGTGAAGATTGTAGGCCTTCTTTAATCCCGAGGAGGGATAAATCTGACGAAATTCATTTAATGTTTCAAAAATAGCCTTTCTGTTGTAGATCAATGCAATAATCTTTCCAACCGCCACGCAATAGTAGTTTATGTAGGTAATAAAAATGGCTTTCTCCTGAAGTTCGACATTAGAAAAAGGCACATACAGCAATTGACCCAAAAGCACAACGCCCATATTGAGGAGTCCCGCGATTAGCAGGAATTTCATCCAACGGTGTTGATCTTCGAATTCGAATCCAATAAACTTGAAATAGTGGACAGTTCCATAAATGAATCGTTCAACGTTATTATTTCCCATCTCGTAAGGTTAAAAGTAGCCGAAAACTATTAATGTTCTCGCTTTTATAGAGTTGCTTACTATTTTGACGGCAAATTAATGTTTGTAACGTAAGATTACCATCACAATCTGATGTTACAAAGCTAATGCAAAATATTTGCATACTAGCCAGTTGCAGACCATGTTGGAATGGACTACGTTTAAATAATCGATAGGATTATTATAGGCCGGGCTGATTATGATCTAATTGGTTATGCTTTTTTAATGAAATTTATGGTTAGGGGACTCTTGATAGTATAATGACGTGTTATTATTGGTTTTTCAATTTTTACGTACTCCTATAAAGGCAAGTTTTGTTTTCGTGAGAAATTTCGATCTCGAGATTTCATTCTAGTATTGCTTTAGCAAGACATAGAAAAACAAGCATTTTAGATATTTGAGAAAAAAAGAGAAAAATTCAAAATTCCCTAGCCTTGTCACTGAAATTTTATACCTTCTAATGTGTGTCCTTTTCGAGGACCACTGACTAAATAAAAAGCTGAAAATTTCCACACTTACTGTTACAACGATAATTTGTTGTATCTTTTCAAGGCAATTTTTTATTGTACTTTATTTAGTACCCTCCGGACTACATATAGATACTCGTAGACTAATATCATAGTACATATCGCGTGGCAGAACCTTGCTTATAAGGATTTTCAAATTTCAAACTACAGAATGCTACAAAATACATTTTTAAAAATTTCTTTAACATGAGTGTCTAATGTGTAATTTCGTGCATACGAGTATGTACTTCTCGTTGGCTTCTATTATAAAAGCTGTCACAGATACATAGGTACGAACCATCTTCGAGAAATTTTATGAGTAAATTATTGCAAGAAACATCTCAAAGATTTATAATGGATTATTAATACAAAAATTGGAAAAAACATGTAATTTGTTAAAATTTTATGAAAAATTGATTTTCAAATCATTTGACGCATAAAATCGAAGGCTGACATGAACAGATTGTACACCGTTGGATAGAAAATGTAATTTACTTTTCAAGGACATTCTACTCATTATTTTCCCCTATAGAGTGACACTAATACATTGACAAACATTTAAGAGCATGGGGGCCCTTCCCAAAGATTTTTCTTTCTTATTTTGGTACGGTCCACATCATCCTGAAGTTTGATCCTTTGAAGTGGTATCACCCTGCGTATTACAGTAGAATCAATCTTGGTTATCCGAGTACTGGGTATTTGAGCTTCCTTATTATCCAAGTTTTTCTTCTTTTTCTTTTATTAACCGTTGAAATATATAACGCTTACGTACTCGTTCATCTTATGTTAAGTATTTCTCCTACGTATCTGCCTTGCTGCTGCGCAGCTTGTGGGATTTGAGGACCTCAGTATCATTCTACAGGCTGCTCTTATTTGGATCACACCATCAGAGAATTTGCTGTTGTTGCTGCATTTGACTGATCCAATTATTTCTTCTTCTACCTCTTTTAGGACAGCATTTGCCGATGATCTCCTTTGTATATGGCAGTACCAACATAATGCACTCAGCCTAGAGCTTTTCTATAATCGGCTCCTTTATACGAAGGCTTAAGCCAATACTCGCACTTCTAATTACGTCTCGAATTGATAGTCCCCCTGACATCCGTAACATTTCCATCTCCATCCCTATTATTTTCCCCTTATATTTTTCATGCATCGTTGAACAATGCATATGTTAAATCTGGATGCGCGACTGTCGTATAAAGAAAACATTTGAGTGGAAGTGGCATTTATCGGTCACAAAAGACAGCGGAGGTTTTACGCCATTTTAACCACCCCACACTCACTCAATGTGCAATATCGACGTCACAATCATTTGCGATTGAGCTCAGGTACTTAAATTTATCGCAGTTCAGAACGATTACTTCGACTAACAGGATATTCGAGGTCATGTTTGTGTGTTTGAAAAAAAACGGCAATGCAACTGCCTTGGTGCCCTCCTACTTTAACTTCGAAGTCCTCGATTATTCCCGCCGTGCATTTTACTTACGTTTTAACTTCTTATATATCTTGTATTAGTCTAACGTACGTCTCCGGTACTTTTTGAAATCTCTCAGAACTCTGTCGAAGGCTTTTTTCAGATCGGTAACGTCGCGATGTTTTCCATTATTATCCGTAAGCTTTGAATCGCCTCATAAGTAGATTTTTTCCCGACAAAGCCGCATTGATTATCATGAAGTTTAATTATATTGCGCTGTCGACTGTTTAAAACTAGCTCCTAAATTTGCATTGTTCTTCATCTATCGATAGTTGTTGCAATTTCTCGTGTCGCCTTTGCCTTTATAGAGTTGAACAAGAAAGTTGTTTGAAATGGATATCCACTCGCTTCTCTCACTTCATCCACCGTAAATTATGTTGTTTCCTTCTCATGAATAACAGCGAAGGAATGGTTCTGGGCAGACATTTTTCGTTAAGTAACGCATTGAAATAATTTTTCCATCTATTTCACATTTCTTTGTCTGCTAGTAAGCGGCCCTGCGCGTTTTCAATATATATACATATTTCGGTGACCGAATTTCTTTTGCATTTTTTCTGGCAATTTGCCTTGACGTCAAACCTCTTCGACCGGGGGCGCGCGTATGTGTAAGCTTTTAAATTTTTAATAGACTTGACTTTCACACCGCTAGTAGTCTCCAGACGTGGGAACACATTCAACGCGTATAGACTTGTAATAACGCCTTAGGCACATCTTTCGTGTTAAAATGCCTGAATTTGGTTTATGTAGCGCCCATTTAGACGCCTTTTACGACATGTAGGGAGACGCTGCGGCAACATTTTAGAGTTGATCTACTTTACTTTACTTTGGATTGCCCTACAGTCGGGGGTAGCCTTCATCTCTCAACCAACAAGCGTTACCAGCCAGCTTGATCTTGTGCCTTCTCTAGTTTTGCACACGAGGTTGGCAGAGGTTTCTTTTCCACTTGTGTGCGTTACCTTAGGTGAGGTCTTCCTTTACCGCGTCGTCCACGTGGAATGGATTTTAAGACGTTTGTTGATGCCCATTCGCTCTACATGTCCCAGCAATCCCAGGCGATAGATTCGGGCCGTTCTGACTAGGTCGATGTCGCTGAACAACCAGTATTTCCTTTCCCCGTCGATACAAATGCGTTCAAAAATTACTCGAAGAATTTTTCTTTAAAAACAAAAAAGAATTTTATAATCTGCCTTTGATAACGTCCACTGGGACGATGAAGATCTTCTATAAAGTCACCTTAGTTGTCCATGAGAGCCCAAAGAAACAGTTTAAATTTACAGTGGAACCTAGGTAGACAAAGTCCTTAACTACCTCAAAATTGTAGCTGTCTATTGTGACGTTCTGTCTAAGTCGCCGTTCCAATACTCCCGAAAGCATCACTCTTTCAATTATGTCAATGCTGTCGGTGTTCGCGAGTAGTTGTACAGACTTTTGTAAGATCGTACCCTTGATGTGAGCTTGAGAATTTTGTAAAATCCTGTCAAGTACGATGTTGAAGAAATCAATGACAGCGTGTCACCTTGTCATAGTACTCGTACTTTTCTGACATCAGAAAGCCTCGGTGATGTTGTTACCGTCCTTGGTGAAGAAGCGTGCATTCTCCATCGTCATCCTGCACATACGGACGAGTTTGACAGGGATCCCAAAACTAGACATGGTTCTGTATAGAATTAAATTGTACCTTCCTACCATTATTTGCAGCTAGAAATATTGCTGGTAGTGTACAAGTTGCAGGAGAACTTGGCGGTGCATTACGTTTAATTTATAATCAACGCTATTCTCTTTGCGATTAGTGACGTGTTTTGTGTTGCTTTGTTAAATGATACTTAGCCGCATATGTCTACGCACAACTAATTGAATATAAGTGATAGGGATATAAATTCTACATATTTCGTTATAGAACAAAGTAGCGAAAGGAAGCCATCAACGCCATCAAATGCCAACAAGTTTCTATAGAAACAATCAGATTGTAAACTATTTAGTCGATATGAACATTCAAATCAGTTAACATACTCAAGCTATCTGTAAGGAGTTTGTAGCGAATACAATGTCAAAAGCCACAACAATTAAAGAGGCTCTAAAAAGATTCGAAGAACGTTCACAAATTAACTCTGCACAAGCGACAGAAATTGATTTACAATTTCAATGGCCACCAATCGAGAAGATGGATGCTTCCCTAGGGACTCTAGTTAAATGCGAGTAAAATAATGTTCTCCCGGCTTTTGTAAAAGAGTTCCTAATTTATTTATTTATTCCAACAGGAGACTAAGTTTATCAACAAATATGATTGAGAAAATTTATGGCTTGAATGGAATGCGAAACTTGCGAGTTCTTTCTCTGGCCAGGAATTACATTAAACAAATATCTGGTTTGGTGAGTACTCGTAAAAATTTAGATTTATTCAAAAAGAAAAACTCCCTTAAACACTTCGTTTACAGGAAGCTGTTGCTGAAACACTAGAAGAGCTGTGGCTTAGCTATAATCTCATTGAAAAGCTTAAGGGACTAACTGCACTCAAAAAACTTAAACTTCTCTTTATAAGCAATAATCTTCTAAAAGATTGGAGTGAATTCAATAGGCTGCAGGAGCTGACGAGCTTGGAAGATTTACTTTTAGTTGGAAATCCTTTGTGCGAGGGATTTGATGAACCCACTTGGAGAGCTGAGTGTATAAAACGATTGCCATTTATTAAGAAATTAGATGGAGAGCCGGTGGTAATAAATGAAGAACCAGCACTATAGTTTAATGGCTTTGTTTCAATAAAGTTTAAGTCTGTCTACAAAAAAAAAAAGTATTTTCATATTACGGGGTATTGTTTTAATTGTCACCTTTCTCAGAAGTAATAGAAGTGAATTGTATGTGTCTTCAAACGGCTTAATAGTACCCTTACCAGGATGCATTCCAGCGTACCAGCATACCTTTATGTACCTATATATATATTATATTCTCCTTTCTGTAAATTATGAGTACATACGACCACACAATTTATGGTTACTTTAGTTCTAACCAGCGATATTGCTGTGAACAGTAATAATACCCACCACAATGTATTGGAAAACGTGAAGGACATCGGTAAGTACTTACATAGATGGAAAATATAATTACAGTCCTTGTTAAGTGTTGTTAATGTGACATAAGTATGTTTGCAAATTGAAAAGGTGGCCTACAATATACGCCCATTGGAAATACTTATATGTAAATATCATTAAAAAGTCATAAACAATTAGAATACCCGCTTTGTCCTCCAGTCAGCATTAATTTTTTATGAGTTTGTGGTGTCCTAAATGTTCAAATGACGCCCTGCCAATTACATACTAACAATAACATTTGATTAGCCATAATCTGTATCGGTATCTACTTATGTACTTAGATTATGATTTAGGTTTGTTAATGGTTAGTGTAGGAGAAAATTTGACTTTTAAGCGTAGATAGCTCATTATATGAAAGTTTTGCCTGTATATTTCTAGAAGAAATGTCGGCCTTCTTGGTATGTTTGGTTCATTCTATTAGATACCGACAGGAATACATGAAATTTGATGAAAATTTCAACTTCATCTGTTGTGGAGCAGGAAATCTACTCGTATCAAAGTTTAGGTTACTTAATAGTTAGTGTAGGAGAAAATTTAACATTTAAGCGTTGATAGCTCATTATATTCATTATATGATTGGACTTCTTGGTATGTTGTTTTCATTTAGTTAGAAGAGAAAGGCTGATAGACTGTTGAGATCCCTCGATGAAAACCGCAAACGAGTCGTAAGGCTTGGGTGTTACTACGTAAAATTGGAGGAAGAAATCTACTCGTATTAGCAACTTTGCTGCCTATTACCCCAGATGTAATTGCGAACCACATCATCGATGTTTCTCTTGTCTCAATTGATAAAGCACATGGCAGATATGTGAAACGTGCATTAAGAAAATTTAAACGTAGCACTCCTGTGTCATTTCGGTTTTCAGATCGTTTAACCAACGACGAGATCAATCAAGCAATTAAATCTAAATAAATCTACGAAAAATGGCATATCAGCCGGTTTTGAAGAGATCTATCCAGAGTTCATGACGTGTTCCGAAAAAAATACTAGGAAATGGCTTCTATAGACGATCTGGGAACCTTGCCACAGTGCTTTAAAAGGACGAAAATAAATGCGATTCTGAAACCTGGTAAGCCCAATGAGCAAGCCGAAAGCTGCCGACCAGTAGCATTTGTAGGTGTTTGCTGCTCTAGAGGCTAATACTCAATCGTATTAGCGAAACCCTGAAACTAATTGAACAACCCGGTTTTCGTCCTGGACGAAGCTGTTTGGACCAAGTGCTAGCAGCTAAATATTCGTACAAAGTTGTGCAAAATTTCCTATAGTTGAGATCAGTGCGGATATAGTAAGTGACATATTTTAACATTCTCATAATAAGCGACATAATTTTAATAAAAAATGCAAAGCAACGAAATTGAGCGATAACTTTGGTTTTTTTTTTACGTAAAACCTGGACGAAATCTACTGGGTTTGGTTAGCACATACATACGAGTATAAGTTAAGAAATATTTATTTATTTATTTATTTATTTATTTAATTACATCTACAAGTATATAACTTAACAGATTGTGATATTTATATTTATATAATAGATTACAAAAGTAATTAAAAATAGATAAAATAAATATGAGGTTATGAATTTACCTACACAATTAACCAATAAAACTAGATAAAGTGTTTTTAAACATAGTTCTGCATAAACTTAGATCTACCATATACCAAACCGAGTTGAAATTTGAAATAACTCGAGACATAGGCTCATTCAACCCATAGTTTGTCCTATGTATTGTACGAAAAAGAAACTGTCTTTGTCTCAATGGCCTTTCAGGAGCATAAATGGGGATTAAAGCTAACAAGCAAGGGCTTTTTAAATGATAATAAAGGAGGTCTCTCACAAACATTACATCATGGATCTTTCTTCGATTTAGAAGCTTAGCTAAACCTAGCATCATATTCCGGTGAAAAATAAGTTTTCGAGAAAATTATACAAATGTCCAGATAGACAAAATGGCACCTACCTTCCTCCATCTTGCTTTTCCGGACATTTGAATATATCCTCACTTCTGATAAAAGTCGAATCGTTTGAGATCCTTTTTATAAAAATCGGCTAAGTCTGGCCTTTGATTAAAAAAAAAAATAGAAAATTAAGAACGCCTTAGTTTTGAGTATTAAAGAAAAGTTCACTATTAACAAAAAATGCCAATCAATCAAGTTAATATTACTTAGCACTATAATCATGTCAGATCTATTATACAGAGTGATTTCAAATGTTTTTATGTGAGAGACCCCACTAAAGAACAAAACCTACCGTTCCAAGCTATGGGGACTAGAAACTTCTTTTGACTCAAACTTTTTTTTTTTTTTTTTTATAATTTGCGCGCGCCAAATGGGATATGAATACCATTAAATTATTTCAGGGCACGGGCGTTTGTAGAAATTAAGAGAGAGAGAAAGAAAGATTGGTGTAGTGGGTTTGAAACTTAGGTGGTATTAAGTTTCAGTAAACTCCAAGGGTTGCGTCCAGATAACTGGGGAGCTTGTTTGTTTTGCTTTTTGTCGTTGCTCATGATTCACAGTATTTTTTTCCCTCCACCTGATGTTATCATCACAATCAAGTTGCATTTGAGCCACGAGATAACCTAATTTGAGTTTCCTATCAACGGTATGTAGCTCTGTCTATAACAACCTTAATTTGCATACGCCAAAGTGTTTGAAAATATATTTTTCATAATTTGTTTTTGACATTTTTGAATTTTGAAATAGTTCAAGGTTTGAATCCAAAAAAAAAAAATTTTCTCACAGTTCCAACTCTCGCGAACGTCTGACAAATGTCCGAGACCGAAAATTGTTATGAGAAGCTTCTCTCAATCGATAAAATCGCTTTCAGAAACGACATATAATTGTAGGTCCCAACCATTCGTGCGGCACATAGCAGCAGTTGCTGCGAGAATCTAGGCCACTGGTGCTAATCATGCAATTCAACGGCATGAGCCATGCTATACGTGCACAAAGTTCTATCTTTCTCGTTAATCCGGAAGGTTCTAGAAATTGTGGAAAGGCATACACAGAAATTGGAATATTTTATTAAAAGTAGACAAAATGTTATTTTTAACAGCCAGGTTATTTTGAAAATAAAAATCTGTAACCGCCATATTCATTCCCAAAGCCTATGCTATTAGTGTGAAGAGTTTGATATCTCTAGGTAATTCAAGAGGCCCTGAATGTGTGAAACGACACACACACACTGGCAAGTCATATTAAATTTAATTTTAAAGTATTCTCTGTCATATCCTGTATTTCGAAAATTAAGAATCAATCTGCATGAGGCTATACCCAATTGTCTGCACTATAAATATGCGAAGTTGTGGTATACGCAAATGAACGCTGGGAAATCTTTTTGAATAATTTAAAAATTTCTCTAAAACACCCTGTGGTCCTGTACACTCTGCACCATAGTTTGCACTGTAAACCTGCAAACTTTTAGCTTTCTAGGTGATTCGATGGCTTCAAAATGATGAAGTGTGTAAGCTAAATTCGGTGTAACTTTGTGTCTCCAGAGTGCAATAAATCCAAACAAATTGTTATTATAAAAATTCCTGATCTGCTTTTTATTGTACGTACTAATGTCAAAAATGTTATTTATGGCTGCGCCACCAATTTGCTTTGAAAATTAGTCTGTAACGAGAAACAGATTGGACCAGTCACCTACATAGTTTCAAAATTTATTGTTAGTGTGTTATTTATAATAATTTCTAATGATTTGTTTTGTTTTTCTTTTTTAATTATTGGCTGTCACTCTCACTGGAGCTCTACTGTCGCTGGTGGCTGGATTAATCTGTAACTCATTTATCTCACCAAATATTTCTGTTTCCTTAGTTATTCTATGGAAAATTAAGTGACAGCTGATAACTAGCATTTTCCAGCAAGAACGAGCTTTTTTTAAACAGCAACAGTGAGTACTGAAGTAATTACCCAATAGAAAGATATGTGCTTTGCGCTGGTTATCTCAACCGCACCTTACACTTTATCTTCGACAAAAATTTAACATTCGGTCATGCCTTTAGATAATTTTGTATTTTTTTTTTTTTTGATAACTCTTCCTTTCCAGTCTCTGGCATGCCTTGCCTATCACCCATCAAAAGAAATATAAATATTTCAAGCAAATTAGAAACATTCTATAAAGAAATTATTCCCTTTTACATAGCTTTGAGTGCTGGAGTTGATAATACTGAAACATCAAAACATCAAAACATCTGTTAGTATTCTCCGCATCGAGTGATTACTTTTTGGATAAGTTTCTTGATACCCCGAAGCTAGACCTTCTCGAAGTGCTTTCAGAGGCATATAATAAAGATTTCTTTTGGTCGTATTGTTTTGCAAGATTTAGGAACCTTGAAATCAGGTGTTTCTTTGGAAGAAGTCTGCAGTCATATAAACAAAGCCTATTAGCCAATTTTAGGTTCCTCCAGGGTATTGAGAAACATGGCCAAAAGGTATTCAATTGAACCAGAGAGAACAAGCAAATGACTTTCTGTTTTAACATTACCGACTCCAGCTCTCAAACAAAGTCAAAGAATTTGTTCCCCCTGTAGAATGTATGAAATTTGCTTGAAATATTTATTGCTTAGTCATCACTTGAAGATATTGCCTTTGATGGGTGATGAGCCTCACATCATTGTTACTGAAAGGAAAGAGTGATCAGTACTGAAGTAATGTTACTCAGATGTGCTTTTTATATGGAAATTTTTCATTCGATGAAATTTAGAAAAAAAAAGATAAGAAAAAATGTATGTGGTTTAGATAAGGTGGTCATGCCTTACACATATATATATTAGCTAAACGTTATCATGGTCGCAAGTACATATTTAATAGATTAACACAATGAATGACTTTGTTTGGCATTGTAGTGTTCTAAACACTGCTGAAGCTACAAGCAGCGATATTTGCTCGATGTATACACTTATATAAAATGTATATAATTGGATTCGGGCTAAATTATACACCGTGTCTCTTAAATAGTGGCCTCTACTTCGGAATCTGGTAGAGTATTCTGTTCTAACTACATTCTCCTTCGGCTAGTATTTTATCAAACCAGCCTGCACTATTGATGAAGCATATCATGTTCGTAAGTGCAAGCTGCACCAGGTCCTCCAGTTCTTCAAACAGTCTGTTTCCCATTTAACGAAGGCGACGGGTTTTTTAGTTTTGTGCATTCACAAAGCAAGGGTTTGATAATTTCTACTTCTTCCATATCCTGACGGGACTATCCGTCTATTGTGGTGTTAGCTAGATCGATTGCCGTCTCATTCCCTTCTATATCATTATGTCCTGGAACCCAGCAAAGATTAATTTTCTAAGTAGCGCTAAGAATGTAGTATAATTGTTCGTGTGGAAGTTATAGCGTTCTGTATCTATGAAGCACAGATCCGTGTCCATAAGAGCTTTGCTTCCACGAGCCTGATTGTTTAAGGCGAATCGCACTTTTGGCTGCTGTGCATCGTTTTTACTCATCAAGGGGAAGATGATTTAACATCGTTCTAACCCTGCCTGCGGTGTTCATCTCTGTGTCCTTCTTATATTAATGCAGGCTAATCTTTGTACCTTTGCAAGATTGTCGAGATAGCTGTTTCATTTTGTCTGTTGCGTTCCACCATACACAATCGCAATATACATCCAGTTTGAGTTTTGCAAGATCGAATTTGTATAGTTTCCTTCTTCTAGTGAACCAGCGCCAGTTCGGTTTCGGTTTTAGATGTGCCTACGAGGGTAATAATAATTAGTTTTTAGACTACTAGGTCATCACCATATGCCACTATTTTTATCTTTTTTGCTTTGAGAATCTTTGAGATTCCTCTTGCAACTGTTTCCCTTACGACACTCTCTCCTATGTCTGAGTTGATTAATCTGCTGTTGAATATTTCATCTATCTAGTTTATTATCTCTGTTTTTACTCCTAGTTCGGTTAAAGCTGGTTGTATGGATTCCATTTTTATGATATTAGATACTCCGTCGATGTCTAAAAAAGCAGCTAATGTTAATTCTTTGCAGTGAAGGCTTTTCTCGATATCTGAGACCACCTCATGTAGGACTGTATCCACTGACTTTCCTTTAAGGCACGCGTGTTGGATACTACATAAGTTGTGCTGCTCAAGTAGACTCATATACAGATCAACAATTCCCTCCAGCGTGTTCAGAAGAGAAGAGGAGAGACTAATTTATCTAAACTCTCCGCGGTAGAATGGGTAGGTCTTCTTTGGAAATGAAAATCACTTTCACATAACTCCAGTTTATTGGTGCATATCCTGGTCTTATACTGCTTCGAAAAATTACCTTAAGCCATGGCGAGATCCTTTCTAGAGCATGTTGAAACATTACTGGGATGATATTATCTGGTCCTGCAGATTTGTAAGTTTTAAACGATTTCACCGCCATGCTATCTTGGTCTGTAATAATATCCTTAATTTCTTCAACAAGTACTAAAGAGTTTGGAACGGACGGAAGGGTGTTTGTGTCTTGAACGGGTCTCTAGACAATGGAAAGTGTGCTTCCATTAAGAGTTGTAACGATGGTTCGTCTCCATCAGGGAGTTATCATTGCGTTTGACGTATCCCGCGATGGATCTTTGGATAAAATGACTTCGTTAATGTTCTCAATGGATTTACAAAAAGCACTCCAAGAACATCTTTTTGCTCTTCTTATACCATGTGTGTACAGGTTTAGTTCCGATCTACAATATAAATGATCCAGTCTGCCTCATGTTTACTTAGTCTAGCTTTATTGTGTAGTCTGACCTCTATGCTGTATTTTTTTAAGTTCGCTAGTCCACCAACTTGCATTAGTGGGATTGCGACTTCAAAATATGTCGTAAGAATGGAACCAAGTTTTATCATTATAGAGTAACACTGATTTTTATTTTTAATTTATCACCTTCGTAACCTGTCTCTAACTTTCCCGAATATGTAAAAATTTTAACAATTCTGCTCTTAGACCGTTTGTCAATTGGTTTAAATCTGTCTAATGTGGGAGACAGACTGCTGGTATTGATACCATGGTATAGCAATACTACGTTCTATACCACATGTCTGTCATTACAATACTACGTATAAAGTTAGTATACCATGAAATATGCCTGGTATTGAGATTGAATTTTATGCTGGTACGAGTATACCACCATCTTGCTGATTGCAGCGCCAATTTCTCTCTATTGGCTAGTCTTCGTAGCTTCTTTGACAATTCTTAGTTATGCACTTTCGCTTTCAAGTATTAGAATTTTATTTTTATTCATTTGGCACAAAAGTAAATCACTTTTATTCATTCTGTCTTGAATTTTCTATTTTTATTTGCTATGACAGACAACACAAACGTCAAAGTATACTACTTAACGCCAAAGTCATCGAATACTACGAAATGCAGTCTGTCAGGGGTCGTAGTATTCACTATACCATGGTATTCGTACCATGGTATCAATACCAGCAGTCTGTCTCCACTATAAGTCGAAAAAAAATTATCTTGCGCACAGTTTGAATACATAATGGCCTACAGTTTCTATAAAATAGAGATAAACATGGTTTTTCTTAAATTCAACACAATATTTGAAAAAAAGAAAAAAATGCATTATTAAATGGATTCAAGTTTGATCTACCAGATTTCGAAGCAGCAGCCCAAATCTAAGAAAGTCTTTGTATAATCAGATCAAGATTCTACCATTTGATGACTTTTAGAGGAAAAGTGTTACCATCTTTTCACGTCACGAAATCGTAAGAAGTACAATTAGTAACACCATATGGCAACGCTGGTTAAATACAGGGTGGCCGGGATTATAATTGTAAAAAGTTTTCAGTAAATAGTGAACATGTTGCAGCAGTTGTGGTAAACTTTTATGAACAAAAAGTTTGCTGCATTGTTGCAACAACCAAGAAGTTTTAAAATTGTCGTTCATAAAAAGATGAAAATGAAACGCACTTTACATTAAGCGACAGAAATAATGCTAAAACTCCTTTGTTTTTGTGATTTCTGAATTAATTACTATTATCGCAATGCCTGGGAAAAATGTTGACTGCTATATTAAATCTTTTGAATGACATGAATTTGAAAATACATATACAAAAGCGGGGAACATTCAAAGAGTGAGTATTTCCACTTTTAGAACTCAGTGTATTAAACGAATGTATTTAATAAGTATAATAATATTTTTTCAAAAAAGCTTCCACATTTTTTTTATATTTTTTTATTTAGAGAATACAATTCATGGTTGATTTATTTCTAATCAGAGATTTCAGCGGAAACAGTAATTATGTCCACCCCAAAGTATTGGAGAATGTAAAAACAATCGATTAGTACCTACATACGTGGAAAATATAATTATAGTCTTTGTTAAGTGTTGTTTATGTGACATGAGTATGTTTGCAAATTGAAAACTTATCCTACAACATACGCCCATTGGATGTACCTACACGTAGACATCATTAAAAAATCATAAACAATTAGAAAACTACCTACTATGTCCTCCATTGAGCACTCATTTTGATAAGTTTGTCGTTTCACACATGTTCAAAGGCGTATATATGGCAACAAAACACTTGTTATATACTTTTTGACATAGACTGTGATTTGGGCTTATAGTTTTGTTAATAGCTAGTTGTGAAGGCTGCACACTAGGGAAAACAAAGAGTGTTGCATATTCAGGGGACAATCCGCGGGGGGATGATTCATATGATCAAGACCACAAACAAAAATTTACGACAGAGGAGGTCAGAAATAACCTCAGTCCCATTATAGCGGCGACATCGCTCTTACCTTGTTTTTTTTTTTTAATTTTTTTTCAACACATTTTATCAAAAATTAAATCTTTAACATATTTGAATTCCTTGGAAGTTCAGCTTTAATGTTGGGGTGGAAAAATAATTCTTTTTCTTGGGGTACACTCCTAAAATGGTTCACGGTTCAAAAGTCACAAAGCGTGTGACATTCTGACGGAACATTGATGTCCAGTTTTGTACCGTTCTGGTATGGTACACTCAAAACCGCGAAAATTTACCTCGATTAGTCCACGTACATTCCTATATGTATGTATGTATATGCTTTTAAGGTCGCTGAATTCAAATCTGATATATGAATTTTCAAATTCAAAATGGCGTCAAAAAAAAATGTATAAAAAAAATGCACAATTTTGAATTTGAGAACTCTTGTCGATCTGAAAAGCATATATATTCTGACTTCAGAATCGGATTCAGAGAATTCCAAAATATTTTTATTTATACTACCTTTTGACTGACTCCATTAGTTAACGAAAATATACTGGTATTTCTAGATTCTCAGTCTACCTGGCTAACAAATTTACGGACTGAGAATATTTAAAAATATTAATGGAAGAAAAGTATTGAATTACATGTATTTCTACAGACTAGAATTGAACTTGAGGACGAGGTTTTAAAGTTCACTACACCAATCCAAAACGCTGCATGACGTAGTACTCCAAGACTTGGAAGAAAAACTGTTGGACAAAACGGGAAATTATGAATCTAATCGCAGAAAGACACAAATTTCGCAGACGGAGGCAAGGGTCACTTCAGAGTAACATAAACTTAGCCGGATCTGGTCAAATAAAGTCTGAGATAAACGAAATTAAAAATTAGAGTTTAAACCGCTATCTTAAAAAAATTATAAATGATAAGAGTACTAACTGCTCACTGTGGAAAACCTCAATCAAAATAGTAATGACCAATGGGCAAAAAGTAACGTTGATAATGCAAAAAAGCATTCTCTGAACAGTAATCAACATATTGCAACCAAACGATGGACCCGACGAATAGACTTGAGATAACATACAGCAGGACGAAGCAGATATTCCTTCAGCTACTTCTCTAACGGAATGGAAAAAAGAAATACAAAATAGATTAAAAATGAAGAAAACCCACGGAAATGATTTAATTAAAACTGAACTGTTTAAAAAAACTACCATACAAAGCAATACAAAAACCCTTCAACATAATAAATGCTGTAGTTTTCGACTAAAGTACTTACCAAGCCATTGAAAAGTAGCTGAAGTAATAATGCCACTAAAACTTGGCAAAACACCTCATAACACATTGCTAAGAATATTATTAAATCATCTGAAAATAATAATTGAAAAAAACTTCAACAATTGACCAGGTCTAACTTGCATAGACTAACTTGCACTATTGAAAAAATACTCGAAAATAAAAAGGTTTGCTCTGCCGTCTTTCTCGATGCCTCGCAGGCTTTTGACACAGTTTGGTATAAACAATTTATATATAAACTATAAACTCACCTCCTGAAAGAATACACTGAATTACTTGAATCCTATTTAACACAACGATAGTTTCACATCAGACAGTATGATGTATACTCTGAAGTAAATGCGATTAAGGTTGGAGTTCCTTATGGTAGCATACTTGGACCTATACTCTATGTCCTTTATACCAGCACATTTGCAGATGTCATGGCCATACTTTCCGTTGGTGAAATAGTAGAAGAATCATCAAGAGTCCATAATGTAGTAAATGAAATAGCAAATTACTTAATATCTCTGAATCTATCATATATATAGTACATAGACTTTATGTACAATATCAGACAATAACAATGAGTGGATCCCCTATCCTTCATATTTATTACGAGTAGTTGAACTGCTAAATATTTGGAGATGACGCTAGGCGCGAGGCTTTGCTGGAAGGTCCATATAAAAATAATAAGAAAAGAACTAGAAATAAAATATAGACAGATTTATTGGCCCATTGGCAGAAATTTATTTTCAACACATTAAGATATGATAGTACTAAAGTACTATCTTAATGACCCGGTGAATGTTGGCGTTTCTTACGAACCAGCGAGTCTTCACTATATTTCTTAAAATTTTATTCTGAAAACGTATGGCATTCAACTCTGGGGGTGTGCCACACAAAACTCAATCAATGAAAATGACATAGAAACATTTTCAGAATACAATTTTAAGAAATATAGGGAACGCCCGCTGGTTCGTAAGAAACGCCAACATTCACCACGACCTGAGGTTAGATACTGTAGCCAGAACAATTAAACTAATTGCAGAATCTCATGATAGGAGATTAAGGCAGCATATTAATGAGGAGGCTCTGAAAATGCTCAACACAACTGGGTTGAAGACTAGATAGGATAAAACTCTTTGAAATTTTTGCCGAAAAGCACATCTAAGAAATCCTGTGGGATAACAACAGATAATAATTCATTACTGCCTAAAATACTCGTATGTACAGTGAGCGACATAATTCATCGTACGGCCGCTCAAAGTTTTTACTATTATATGTTCCCAGTAAAACCTAAAATAATTTATGCCAAAATAAACAAGAAATTAAAACTTATAAAAAATTAAAGTTCGAATTCATAATTTTCCTTTTATTTTAAATAATTTAATAAAAAACAAAACTATCATTCATAATTTAAACGACAAAATTCATCGTACGACACGAGTTTCTTAAGTTATCAACTGAAGTACATACATAGGTATAAATATTTTTTTGGTTCCCCTTTTGATTCAGCGTAGCCTGTAACCTTTTTGGCATCGATGAAACTAGCTTCTGTATAAACTCTGTAGGCACACGGTTCTATTTTTCTAGCAAAGCTTTTATAAGGGATTCCTTTAAAGTGATGGTGCGCTTGTGCAGTTACTTCTTGATGTAGTCCCACAGATGTTCAATCGGATTCAAGTCCGGACTTTGTGGAGGAAAATGCAATTGTTTGGAAACATTATACAGCAACCATTCTTCGACTATTCCAGCTGTATGCTTGGGGTCGTTGTCCTGTTGGAGTATCCAATTCGGCCCCGAGCCTAATTTTAGTATTTTTTTTTTTTTCTAAAAAGAAAATTTCCAAATCCCGGAGCACTCAAACACCGTGCTTTACCGTGATTCGCACGTTCTACTGATCCATATCCATTGTTTTTTTCTTCATACTTTAGAAGGGAGCTAAGGCAAACTATTTTCGCTTTGTCTTGTTTACATCACTACTAATAAGTGGTTTCTTTCACTCAGTTCTGAAGAAATATACATGCTTTTATGATGTGTTGTATTGTAGACTTCGCCTGACCAGTGTTGTGACCGATTTCAGCCAACGATATGTTCTCCTCCAGGAGCAAACTTACAACGACTTTCCGAAAATCAGAACTTGTTTCTTTCCTAATGATTTCGTTCCCTTCATTTATGAACAAATTTAATTTGTTTATATTTTTATTATAAGCGCATACAGAAATAAACGTCAAAGTCTGGACGTGTGAGGAAAGGTGAATTAAAAAACGTCAACAAATTGTGCAGTGTTTCAGCAACACAACAGGCTTTGTGATGCTGTTTCCCCGCTCAATTTATTTCGGCAATTATGAACAATTGTGTTGCAATGTTATACACAATAGAACAAAATCAAGAACTTAATTAAAAGTTTTGTTTTAAATAATATTCTTGAAAGTTTCGAGCCGAAACTAGACTTTTACTAAAATGAAAAGGGTGACATGAACAAAAATGTTGAACATGCTTAAAAGAAGGCGTATTCCAAAAATTATAAATTACTCCAGAAGGATTAGATGATGTATTTTTCAGCCATTTTTTAAAGCCGTTCTACATTTTTGGTAATGTTCAATATTAATTTTTGTATCTCCAAGTAGTGGTTTGTATTATACAGTGAAATTAACGAACTTTCGTCCAATTTCTTGCAAAAAAAATATCCGGGATCAGTCTCCTTAATCTCACGTAACACTGTGCTCCAAATTGCTAACTTATTTTTCTTTCCTATTGTAAATTTATGTTCATCTTTGATCCGAGTTTGGAACAACAACCTAATAAACCCTCAGTCCATATACTAAAAAACAAACATCCATTGTTTTATACCAAGTATAGGGCAAAATAAATAATAATAGCTAACGAACTGTAAAACAAGCGAAAGCAACAGCAAAATAACTGTCGCGCAGGTTGCTCGTTTGGTTGCGCTGGTGATGCAAAAAAGAAACATTTGATTTAAGCAGTACTGCCAAATGGTTGCGTTTTTAAACTTGTTGCTTATAAAGGGTGGTTAAATTTTAAGGGCCGATGTTGAATGTGAACCACACCTAAATGTCAAGTTTTTTTCTGCATTTCATTTGACATTTCTCAATTTCAGACTAACTCAATTTGAACCATGGAAAGATACACAATCGAGCAACGCGTTAAAGTTATTCAGGCTTATTATGAAAATGGGCGTTCAAATCAAAATGCATATCGTGCATTTCGTGATTCTTTCGGTCAATTTAATCGTCCAAATGTGCGTACAATCGGAAAAATCGTACAAAAATTTGTGCAAACCGGGTCTGTAGGAGATGTGAAAACACCAGTGCATGCTCGTACAGCTCGTACTGCAGAAAATATTGCTGCTGTTCGCGATAGTGTGGCTGAAGAGCCGTCCACCTCAACTCGTCGTCGTGCCCAACAATTGCACCTCTCACGCTCATCGTTGATGAACATTATGCATAAAGACTTGCATTTACGCGCTTACAAGGTGCAATTGACTCAAGAACTAAAGCCTCTAGACCATTTCAAGCGTCGTCAATGGTCACAATGGTGGCAAGAAATGGCAACAGTGGATGATCAATTTTCGAAGAAAATCATCTTCAGTGATGAGGCACATTTTCACCTCAGTGGATTCGTCAATAAGCAGAATTGCCGCATTTGGGAGAATAATAATCCAAGAGTGATTGTCGAAAAACCAATGCACCCACAAAGAGTGACTGTTTGGTGCGGTTTATGGGCTGGCGGCATCATCGGGCCGTATTTTTTCCAAAATGAGGCCGGTCAGGCAGTTACTGTGAACGGTGTTCGCTGTCGTGAGATGATAACGAACTTTTTATGGCCCGAATTGGAAGATATGGTTGTAGACGATATGTGGTTTCAACAGGATGGTGCCACTTGCCACACAGCTAACGAAACAATGGCTCTTTTGCGCGACAAATTCAATGGCCGTGTTATCTCACGTGGTGGCGATGTCAATTGGCCGCCAAGATCATGTGATTTGACACCCTTGGACTTCTTTCTTTTGGATTATTTGAAAGAAAAGGTGTACATCGATAAGCCAGCAACAATTCAAGAGCTAAAGGAAGAGATAATTCGGCACATTAACGGCATAGAACCTCAATTATGCCTCAGCGTCATCGAAAATTTGGACCATCGGATGGTGGTGTGCCGCCGAGGTCACGGCGGCCATTTGACCGATATTTTGTTCCATACATAATTGAACCATACCAATATTATCATAATAAAAAGAAATGACAGTAATTTCCTAAATAATTTGTGTTTTATTCAAAATCAACATCGGCCCTTAAAACTTAACCACCCTTTATATATATTTTTTTATAATTTGCACGTGTGAAAGGGCTATATACTAATTTTTTAGGACACGGACGTTTTTTTTTTTTTTTTGTTGAAAGGAAAAGAGACAGAGGGAAAGATAGATTAGTGTAGTTGGTTTGAACCTCAGGTGGTATTAACTTTCAGTGCCGCAACACTGCATTTTTAAGCTATATTGAGCTACATTTTCGGAATCAGGAGGCAAAAATGCAGTAGAATCGCCAATGTTCTTTAGAAATGATTTTTTTTTTGCTTTTTCCTTGCCTAGTGTTATTTTTGCGTAAAGTGATAATAAGTTAAATTTGGTAATACACGTATCGTGCGATAACTTAAAGAGATAAACAAACAAATAATCGCCTTATCTAATCAATAAAACCTTAACGACGGAATTTTATATTTCGACTGCTTAATACTCGTATATAACACGTGTCTGATAGATGACTCCCCTATGGCAATATAGTATCTTTGGTTTTAAAATATTTACTCCTTATCTAAAGTAAAGACAATTCAGTCGGTTATCAATTTAGGCATAATGTACAGTAAATGCTTTACGTCCGTTATTGGACTATTTTCTCTAAATTTGCTCAAAATATTTCTGCCTACAAGATTTTAAGGATAGGGACTGGTGAATTTTAAGTGCAGGTATTACTCTCGCAATGATGTACATTAGAAAATAACTTACTAGGTGTCCGTATCAATGATTTGTGAAATATATTTCTTGAAGGTTTAGCTTTCTGATGTCGGACAATAAGTAAATGTAGCGTCAGTCCACCACATTCAAATTAGTTTAGTTGTTCTCAAGAAAGTTAACGGACTGTTAAAACATTGAAAACATACAAAGTGTAAATAAATAGTTAACTACACTACCGTTTATAAAGTTAGGACTACCAATAAGTACTATGAAAATAAGTTTTATTATTGTACAAAGTAGTAGTAGAAGTAGTAAACAATTTTTTCCCCTTATTTTTATTTATTGGAATACACTATAATACATATGTAGATACATTTTAAAATAAATTATTTCTAAAAAAAATCATTAAACTTTAACTTCGTCGAAGTATCCTCCTCGAGCATTTATAAAATCTTTAAAAAAAGTCTGGCTATCCTCTCTATCAATTTTGATATTGTGTTTATTGGAATGCTATTGCAGGTGTCATTCAGGATTCCTGGTGAAGAAGAAAATATTTGGCGAACCTTTCTGTCCAAGTGATTCCACAAAAGTTCAATTGGGTTTAAATCTGGCGACTGTGGTGGGTAGTGTGTTCGAAGTATTTTAGTATTGAAGTATTTTTTTTGTCTTTTTTAATTTTTCACTCTGAAAACTGATAGTTAACTGAAAAATTTACCTTGTGTAATCCTTTAAATAAATCCTTTGTAGGCAAGATTATACCTAATATTGTCAAAACACATTACAATCTCATTAATATGTGTAGCTTCAATTTAAAAGAAAAAATAATTTTAAAAAAAATCCATATATTGGGAAATCGATTACCCCGAAGGCTTCATGCGTCTACATACAAACCAAAATTGCAGGTATAATGCAATTAGGGCTACATATTGCCACAATAACCTGAGTAAAAGAAATGATTTCCTATTTGTAAATGGTTTGGTAAAGAATGGGTACCAAGAAATAGTGGTGGTCTTAAACTTATGAGGGATTCGATAGTGTACCTATCTAGCCTCTGTAGTTTACGAGAAATCTTGCCCAACTTGTAAATCTGTAAATACCTTGTATTAAAAAAAAAGTACCCTGGAAAACCTGAATTTCTCTCTGAATAGAAACGTGATGCAATTCTCTTTGGGATGCTCAGATCGATTGTAATGGTGAAATATAATGTGTAGTACTTGTGCCTGCACTTCTACAATACTTCGACAAACATCTCAAGACAGAATCAACTGGTCAGAAAAATTAGACCAACAGAAAAATATAAAAAAGAGGAAGAGGAAATAGAAATAGATTGACTTTCGATGATATCAGCGAATTGGATAAAGCCTTGGGCACACCGAGGCGTTTGCGGTAGCAATCAATGCTATTCACATCAACACGTTAACACACATTCTATTTTGATCATCAATCACCAAAGAGATGCGGTACCCGGTAAAACTAATTTTAAACTTAAATTTTAAACAATTCCAAATTAAATGGATATGGTCTGTTAAATTCTTATATTTCCTTTAAGATTTATAAAATTATTCTTCATTTCACCTTCAGACTAAGTTTTCAAAAAATGTGGTTGTATGTTTACTAGAAACTGATAAATACTGTCCAAGGAAAATTTTATATGTAAATGGATACGGGGCTTCAAGAAACTGGCAACCAAATGTTAGTCAATCTGGGTTTCATTTCCGCCACTGCTGTAAGTGATCAGGTGCCGACTTTGTTTGACGAACATGATATTTAGCAGGATAAGACCGTATGACTTGCACATGCTTAGGATGTCTTCAGAATTCCTGATGCCTTTTTAGCGTACTTTTTCATAATGCTAGGGTCTAAGCGTTTTTTTTTTTTTTTTGGTTTTGACACGTGCATGCTCCTGATTTTTCACTTACATATGTTTGATCTTACTTTTACAACACCAGTGCTCTCCAGTCGTGTCAACCCACGGATTCGCATGCACATTTGCTGGGCAGTTTTAACATGGTATATGTTGCGCCGGGCTCACCTGACTAATTACTAATAAGAATAATAATGGCGAAGAAGCCTTTCCAAAATCAATGAACAATAAGTGAAGTGGCGATTGCTATTCAACGCACTGCTCAATGATTATCAGCAAAGTGGCATGATCCACACAGGGTGCATCCTCTCCGCATTTAAAAAAAAAAAATTATTCCAACCATTCCGTTTAAATGTGCACTTTATTTATTCATAAATTTGTAATTGCAGAACGTGCTATATCTTGTGTAATTTCCACCATGCTAATGAGTCGCCTCCGTAAATTACATACTTTTCTTACGTACTTCTATCCAATAGCACTTCGTGGAATAGATTCTCCTTCTAATAATTCTGGAGGACAACTCTGTATATTTACCTATTCGGAAACCAAGTGTTCACTCTCACATTTAAATTATATAGATTGATTTTAAATACATACATCGAGGAAGGTACCTAACTATTAATATGATTGCTTGCTAAATTTTGCAATACATTTAAATCAATAGGAATTGTGTTAATACGTGTTAATTACGGTAATTATTGCAATTGTCATAATAATTGTTGCGACAATTACTCGTACAACAAGGAGACTATATCGCAGTAAATAATTATTCGTAAAATTAGGTTTTGTGGCGAATTCGCTGTATAAATACTGGGAACGCCCCAACCGCGTCATATTTGAGTACTATAAGTGTTTCTGCAAAGATGCCTTTCATCAAGGACTATCGTCTAAACTTAAAAGTATTTGATAATAAACTTTTCAGCATTCAGGTAAAGGTTATGCGTGTCGTCGGTTATTTGATCGATGAAAGCCAACAATTTGAATTGTGGCACTTTTGGCGTAGCGTATTTATAACATTTTCTATTTCTTTGTGCTGTGCCTTTGAGGTTAGTGTATATAAATGTTCAACTATACTTTGCATTCTTTGTGTAATAACAAAATGGGTTTTCCAAGTTTATAAAATTAATTATAGATGGAATAGGTGATGCAATCGCATCAGCAGCAGCATGTCTTTTCCTGTCCATATCCATTGTGATCATTAATACGTTATTTCGGAGGAAAAGTATAGTATATTTAATAATGGTATATGGAGCAATTTTCTAAATATATTTTTTTAAGGACTTGCTCGAATGCTGGCCTTTGTGCAAGAGGATGTCGATAAATTATTACTGAAATCTGATGAACGTGAAGCAAAGATTTTTGATGAAATTCATAGATACATGTTCAAAATTACGGTTTGCATTGGGATACCGTGTCTAATAGGAGGTTTTATAATCTATATCGATACATTCTATTGGTTTGTTTTCAATCCGGATTCTATTATTAATTTAGAACAAGTGGGTGTTTTGCTTTTTTTAAGGTATGACCTGGGAATCTTATGAATCCAACTCTTTGCAGATTGAAAATGGAACGGTCAGTCAGGCAATGATAATAAGAATCTTCCCATTTCGAGAACTTCATGATGACTTAATTATGTGTTACATATTTCCAATGTACACTTCGTTCTTAGCAACAATAATGATTCCAGTCTGGCATTCATTCATTACTAGCTTGATGTCTTATGTGATTTTAAAATGCAAAATTATGAATAAGCGACTCTCTGAAATGGATGTAAGTATATACGTAATATTGATATGTCTTTAAATAGAAAAAAAAACTTCTCGAGAAACTATGCTAAAGTCACTAAAGAAGTATTCATAGAGATGTTTGAGGACGTAAGTTTTATTTAAAATGCTTCACCTCTACCAGTATCATTGGTATAATTGACCCTAGTAATGGAAATACTAAAAGCAATATCTAAAGTCGCTGTTAAACTAAGATTAGATGGTATGCCAAATGCTTTGGGTTCAGGCAAGGTAGATGCTAAAGGCATGCCAAAGGGTTTTGTAAGCAGATATTTTTAATATTTTTCTGTACATTTTTAACTTCTACGCCTCTTCTATCAATTTATCTTTCCCAACATTAAAAAAAATCAGAGAAATTAAAGTCAGTTGTATGATTAGCACTCGGAAAAGTAAAATTATATGCAGTATAAACAGAAAAGTATATTATATAACTTAATTTATTGACAGCTCGTGTTAATAAAATGATTTTTTAATTTAAAATCATTACAAGTTCCAAATAAAATTTTAATATAAATAGGTATGAGGAAGAAAACTTTTCTGTCTAAAATTCAGAAAGCTATTGAACGCAATACCATATTGGACATAAATGAAAGGCATATCTTGCTATTTTAAAACTTCAATTTATGTAAATAAGAAACAAAAAATTGTTTACAATTTAGAATATTATTGGCAACGACTTATGAGGAACGCTATCAGTCAGATTTTAACATACTTGTGTAGTTCGCGAACAAGCTAGTTCAAAAGAGCTCTCAGTCAAGTGAAGTTCCCAAGCACTCTCTGATTTAGTTCACTAGCTCGTTTAGTTTAGTAGTTCATTTAGTTCAGTAATTCGTTGAGTTTGTAAGTTCATTTAGTTCAGTAATTCGTTTAGTTCGTTAGTTAATTTAGTTCATCAAATTTGTTAGTTCGTTTTGCTCTTTACTAATGGCCGATCTCGATTTTCTCAAAAACGGGTCTAACGATTTGGACAAATTACATATTTACGTTGAGGCAGAGATGTGCATTACCAGGTGTATGACTAGTTCACGATTTACAGCTGCTTTCTTGAGTCATGAACTATATTGAACTATATGATTCAAAGAATGAACTAGTTCAGTGAGGTGAGCTGAATTAAATCGAGCGCTCTTTATCATGAACTAAAATGCGCCGACTGTCGCAAGTTCAAATACCGTCGGCATCAATGTTTTCTTTATGCAATTTTCCAATAATACTTCATTCGTGACTGTTATTCATTCCTCATTTTGAGTTACAGAACCGTACTACCGGTGATTCTGCTCGCAAGTCCAACACCTGAATTTTCTGATTTACAAACCAGCCCATTGTTTGGGACTTATGACACAGAGCATTTTCGTCGTCATCGCTTTCAGCTTATTGGCTTTCTCTGTTGCATATAGGCTTCCCCTAATGTTCTTAATGCGGCTTTCCTTACCCAGTTACTTCCTGCTGCTGTTCTTGTGTCATTTGATTCTTTTTCGGCCGCCACACGGTAACGTTTTTCTTTCATCTCTCATCAGCTGATCCAATTAAGATATAATACAGGTTTTGCGACATCTTGTACTTTAGCTCTGTTTCTTATCTCTTTTCTTGCAAAATGCGATGGTTTTGCTTCTTTAAGTAGCAATTCAGTTGAAACTGAGGTTGATTTTGTTCGTAAAATCGCCATTAACTTGGTGGTTCTCTATCTCTAACGCCCTGCTAGCTTCAATTCCCGAGTCAATTTGATCTTGTTAGTAGATCATGCAGATGCACTGGTCTTTACACGTCCTATACTTCGATCGTATTGTTATGAATACCGACACTATTTCGTAATGCACCAATCGAGTTGGTTAAATTTTCTCTATTTCGCTCCATAATTACAAATGTCAATCCTTAGTATCTTTGAGTAGTGCCTAATTTAAATTGCAGAGTTACAAATTTCTACGAAATTGGTCAAATCCTGGTCAGGATCTTTGTGAATTTGACCAACTTTCGTCGTATTTTGAAGAAATTTGCAACTCGGTCAAGTACGGTCAAATGCCTCATCAGAAATAATTTTACTCAACGATTAGTTTACAAAGCTAAGTCACAACTAAGTTTGAGTTCAAAATAATACTTTCAGCTACCTAAGCTTAGTTCTACTTTTGGAATATATTATTCGAATATTTTTGTTTTAGGCCTAACTAAGTCTATCTCAAAAATTGTACAGAACACCGTTGCTTACACAGCAAAGGCGATATAGACCAGTCTGAATTCCGACAATCAATCTCGCGCGAAGGTTAGAAAAAAAGTATCTGAAAATTAATGACTCAGTGCTTTCTCCTTGTAAAACAAACTTCTTATGCTCGTCGTCATCCAATTTTAATAAATGTGAAGCTATTTAAGCACCAAGCCAAACTTTCACACCAAATTTGATCAAAATTCGTGCAATTGTTCTTAAGATGTTTGTAACCCCACTCCGCATATTTCTATTCTGATTTATTATTTTCTTTCTGATAGACAAACGGATGGACACGAAATAAGAATTGTTTGCTTTGACCTCAAATGAAGAGACCGGAATTGAAGTTCGTCAATTGTTTGGCTTTTAGAATCAAAGTAGTTCGTTTCTTACAAGTCTACGAGTTACTAGAAGGCAAAAATGTCAAAGGTTGACATTTGAGATAAGAGAGAGCGAAATTATTACAGTGCGAATTTATTTAATTTTTTAATATAAATTCAAGTGTTTTATTTTAAAAGTTTGGTGATAGACAACATTTAAAAGTGTCTACTCCAAGAAATATTAAAAATATTGGAAATGTCGGAGTGCAATAAGTGCAAATTACCCATTAGAGGCGTAAGCTGTGCAGGGGTGTGCAGAAAGGTTTTTCATTGTCAAATGCTCCGGATTGGACCAGTATTTCAGTAGCATCATTAAAGCTGACAACATGGTGAGATTCATTTGTGAGGAGTGTATACTCTACATACAAAATGTTTATTTGGTGGTAAAAGAAATGCAAGAGGGTGTAACTAAGAACACACGGTATTTAAACCAAACAAGGAGCAATTCAAAACGTCACTGAGACAAAACAAAATTGAATTGAAGGGGCTATTGGAAGCAATAGAAGCTAGATATGTTGAGAGTTTAGGAGATATGAAGAAGAGTCAAGAAACTTGTGAAAGGAGTATTGCAGAAATAAAAAAAAATGTGCATATTAGCTAAAAAATTTGCTAAGGAAAATGAAAACATTTGTAACGAAGTGAGAAGCAGTAATAGTACCGTATGTGATGAATTCAAGAAAATTATAGTTAATAATAAAGGTAAACAAATGATGGCGGGAAATCAAATATCATTTGCAGATATTGTCAAAAATAAAAATGACAGAAGCCAAGACAGGATGATGCCAAAAATGAGAACAGAGCTGCCACTTATTGTAAAACCAAAAGGGAAACAAAATTGCAATAAAACAAGGGAAGACCTAAATAAAAATGTAGACCCAGGGGATTTCAGAATGAAAAAAAATAGAATTAAATGTGCGATTGAAAAAGATATGGGCAAGGATTATGAAATTAAAGTACCAAATAAAATTAAACCAAGAATTATTATACCAAACATGAAGTTCAAAAATGATGAGAAAGAGTTCATTGAAAGATTGAAAAAGCAAAACAATGATATTGCAAACAGTGAGTTAAAATTATTGAAATATTTTGAGAATAAGAAAAACAACGTGATAAACTATAATGCAATAATTGAAATTGACGCGGAATCTTTTCCAAAAGTAATGGAAACAGGAAAACTCAGCATCGGGTGGGAGCGAAGTAAGATATTCGATGGAGTGGAAATCATGCGGTGTTTTAAATGTAAAGGTTTCAATCATAAATCCACCGAATGTAAGAAGAAGGATGAAACATGCCTTAAATGTTTAGGAAACCATAAAACTAGTGAGTGTAATATTGAAACAGTTAATAAATGTATAAATTGTATGCGAGCTAACGAAAAACTTAATCTGGGACTAGACGACAATCATACAACACTAAATCGATTATGCCCAGTCTATTTGAATAAGCTGGAAGCCAGAAAGAAAAGAATTGGTTACTAGCAACACAACAATATCAAAGGCGTTTACATCAACATACAGGGCTTGAGCAATAATTTCAATGAGTTAGAAATATTAGCAGACAGTACACAGTACGAATTTATGATTTTGTCCGAAACACACCTTATTGAACAACTAGTAATAGACAAATTAGTCAATATAAAACTTAAAGGATATAATGACGTATCTTGCTTCTCGAACTCAACACATACTGGAGGTACCACAATCTACATAAAAAACAATTGGAAAGTCATAAAGGTGTTAGAAAAATCAGTCGATTACAAAAGATGGCTTGTAGCATGCAAATGTGAACGCAACAATATAGAAGTGATCATAGTAGCTGTGTACAAAGCGCCAAAGAGCTCTGAAAGAGAATTTTGTGATTTTCTAGAAGAAAACATTGAGAAGCTGACCGAAACACCAACAAACATATTGATTGCTGGAGATTTCAACACAATTTCAAAACAATACACTTTATAAACGAGAGATCAAAAGGATACTGAACGATAACTGTTTATCTCAGAAAATGACAGAATATTCAAGAATTACGGCAACTTCAAATAGCATAATTGATTATGTAGTTTCAAACATGCACAATCTTACAGTTTGTACCAATGTTAGCAATAAGATTTCAGATCACGAAAGTATTGATATATTCATAAAACAAATAAAAAACAAAAACGTTGACCAGAACAAGATAGAAGTCTACAGATTTAGGAAAGATCTTTTCACGTGTAAACTAAGGGAATTCGACACATCATACAATATGACAGCTAGCGTGCATGAAAATGCGAAAAATATGGATTTGAGTCTTAGGAATACCGCAAGAGCATTCATTAGCAAGAAAAATATCAAAATGTATAATAAAACAAGCTAAGAAAATTGAAAAATATGAATTAGCTAAATACTACAACAGCAACGAGAGTTGGAATGAATACAAAAGAATAAGGAACCAATATAAAGTTAGCATCCGAAACGCAAAAAATCGTTACATAAGGAACCGAATAAGACGTGCAAATGGACAGAAAGAGATGTGGAGTATAATCAAAAAAATGGTTATTGGACAGCAATAAAATAAAATAAAAAAAAGGAATGCTTCGAAGATAAAGAGTATAGAGATGAGTCCGAAATTACAAACAAATTTAACGACTATTTTGTAAGTAGTGTAAAACAAATTGTTAAATCAATTGAAGATGTTGAATACATGAATAATATAAATGAAACAGAGAGCAAATCTAAATTCCGAGAATTAACGCTACACGAACTTGAAAAAGTTTGTAAAAAACTAAAAAAACAAAGCGGATTTCGTAAAAAATAAGCCCACAAGTAATAACTGATAATTGGGATATTTTAGGACAGACAGTGCTCTTGCTATCAGTAAATAAATCCCTCTCAACGGGGGAGTTCCCAAACTCATGGAAGGATTCGATGGTATACACCGGTGGAAAAAGTTGCAAATACAAACAAAAGTGAAGAATTTCGACCGCTAAGAACGATTGAGAAAACTATTGGGATGGTGGTAAAACAACAGATGGTGGAATATCTCGAAAGCAACAATATTTTATCGATGTATCAATCTAGGTACAGAAAAAATTATTTCTGTGAAGTAGCGGTTAACCACTTAGTAAACGAATGGAAGGGCGGCGGAAAGAAAAAGGAAATAATAGCAATTTTCTTAGATTTCAAACGTGCTTTTGAAACAATTGATAAGGAAATACTTTTGAGAAAATTGTATAAGTACGGAATACAAGATAAAGAGCTTGAATGGTTTAGATCATTTTTAACAAATAGAGTACAACGGACAAAAATTAACGGAACCGTGTCCGATTTCATTAAGGTTGAACAAGGAGTGCAACAAGGTTCAATTTTAGGTGTACTTTTATTTATCCTCTACATCAACGACATGCCTACAATAATAACATTTTGTAAGATTCTTTTATACGCCGATGATAAGCTGATTTATGCTGAGGCGAAGGACGCTGATGAATGCAGAATCAAAATTAAGTACGATATAGATCGATTAATCGTATGGTTAAAATTGAACAAATTGAAACTGAACGAGCAAAAAACTAAATTAATGGAAATAAATCTACAGAGCGAAACAAACATCGAGATAAATGGTAAACACATTGAAAATGTAAACAGTATCAAATATTTGAGAATGATTATTGACAAGGAGTTAAATATGCATGAACATGTGGACTACATATGCAAGAAAATTGGTAAAAAAATTGGATTCTTCAAAAGGATCAGAAAACAGATGGATAACATGACAGCTATAACGGTTTATAACACCATAGTGAAACCTCACTTTGAATTTTGTGCTACAATACTTTTTTCATGCTGCAACCAAGGTCAAATAAAAAGACTTCAAAAGCTGCAAAACAAGGCTATGAGGAGTATTCTGAGATGTAAGAGATTTACCCCAATAACTTCTATGCTGAACGCGTTAAGGTGGCTGAACGTCAAGCAAAGGCTGGAGTACAACACATTATTGGCTGTTTTTAAAATCAAATATGGTGATGCACCTAGGTATTTAACGAGCGAAGTCAGACGTGTGGGAGATGCACAGCCGTACCAGTTACGAAATATTAATAATTTTAGACTACGCAATCAATCTTCAACATCTGCCCAAAATACAATTATTTATAAAGGTTTTTGTTTATTTAATACGCTACCAACTGATATAAAGAATGAGCAAAATTTTAGAATATATAAAAGTAAATGTATAGAGTTTGTAAAAAGAAGTACATAAGAGAGCAATGAGACTGAATTAAATAAATTTGTTAGTATGTATGTATGTATATAGTAAATATGGATTTGTAAAGTATTGAATTAATACTAATAAACTTAACCAAATTAAACTAAACTAAATAATAACAGTGATAGTAGGTGCTTACAGACATTTTGGCTACCCAAAATTGTAAAATGTTTTCTACTTGTCTTAAAAGGACACTCTTCGTAATAAACACGAATGTCAGAATTTTATACACTGAAATCTGAATTGAATTTCTTTAATCTGTTAAAAGTCAGCTGTTCAAGTTCACGGTAGCGAAAATGTGAAAATGAATCACAATAACTTTTCTGAATTGGACTACGAAATTTTAAAAGCAACTTACAATCACACAACTAGCAGCGACTTTAGGAGTTGCTTTTAGTATTTCTTTACAATAAGATGACTATCTACATTTACCGACGACAAAAGTGTCCTAACTACAACCTGTAAGCTGTAGGCTTCTTTGTGTATAAGCTAGAAGAAGTGTGAATGATAGCGCCAATTTACATGGTACATATTATGTAATTGTAAACTGTGTGAAGACGAACAAAGGAAATGGACACATGCTTTCTTAACCCGGTGTCCTATGTAGAAAATGGTGCCTAGATACTTAAAACTTATGGCTCGTCAATTAGATACAATACTTCTATGTACGAGTATTTATAACTACTGCACTGAGATTTTATTACAGTGATAGCCTGCTTCTCTATTCGAAACCGCTTTTAAAATTCTTTTTTTTTTTTTTATTTCAGATATCAAAAGTTATTCTAGACCACAATGAATCCATTTACTATTCGTCACTTGTTGGAGAAGAAGAGAGAACAAACTATCTCCGTACTAGGTTGTGCAAATTTTATGTAAATGAACAAGTCCGCACACGTTGGTTGGTATACTGAAACAAGATAATCAGGGGTCAATTCGTTTCATCAGGTTGAATCGTCATGTAAAAGTAAATTTATTTGTTCACCGATGACACGATTCGACCCCAGGTTTAAATAACCAGAATATTAAGCATATATTTCCGTTCTAGGTTTGTAAACAATCTACAAGAGTTAATCTGCATCCCGGTATTTGCAGACTTTATAATCTTCTCTATTTTAATTTGTTTTCTATTATACCAAATTTCCATTGGAGTAAGTGCTAAAAGCTTAACTATCTAAATTTGGTCTTTTGAATTGATTTGATTCCAGAGCCCCACCGACATTGATTTTATATTCAACTGCTTGTTTTTATTCGCCATGTCTTTTATACTTTGGCTTTATCACTGGCATGCTACTCTAGTGAGGGAAAATGTGAGTCAGTTAAGATTTGTTTTCAATTTTGAAACAAAACACATTAGAATGTAAGTTACACCCATACATCATCGCGTACAGTTTCTCGTGAAATGTCTCAGCTTACCCCAGCTACTTTTCGAGACCCTTTTTCCACCGTTCTGTCTTTTGCGTAGGGTTCCACGAGATTTTAAAAGGTTTTACGATATAAAGTTATAAAAGGTTTCACGATGTTCCATGAAGTTCTACGAGGTTCTGCAATGTTCTACAAATTGTACGCGGTTCCACGAGATTCCATGAAGCCTAACGAGAATCAACGAGTTTCCAAGAGATATTACCAAGTCCACGAGATTTCGCGACATCTCTCGAATTTCCACGAGGTCTTACGAGGTCCCGCAAGATCCCACAACCCGCTCGTTTATTGCTCTTTTTCGCCATCACCACCATTTCAAAAAGCTGTAATAAAATTTATCATTGTGTTCATGGTACTTTTCCATACATAATTCAGAATATTTTAAATATCTACTTCTAGAGCGATTTAATGTGCTTTGCAATCTACTCTTGCGATTGGTACAATTATCCTGTTAAAGTGCAAAAAATGGTTCATCTGATCATGATGATCTCAGCGAGCCCATTGGAAATGAAGGCTATATTTATATCGCTAAATTTGACAACTTTTATTGAAGTAAGTCTTCAGTTTTTTTGGACGTAGAGTTTCTGAATATACACATTATTTCCAGATTATTCGAGCATCGTACAGCTACTTTAATATTTTAAGAGAATCAACTTGAATTTGGATAGCAATGAAAGTGACGATTGGAACAAGGAGAAAAGCCCTTAACAATGGAAATTGTGGGAGTTAGAAGAAAATTGAAGCACATACGACAAACAACACAACTTAGTAACACATTTCACACATTCATTCCTTCTAATTCAAGTAAAAAAAAAAAAATAAGAGAAAACAAAATGTGAAGGAATTCACCCCACTTACACAGTTGCACTTACTTGCATCTATACTCTATTTATTTGTAAATTATTTACATTTGAAATTTAAATAAAGCCGGTTAAAAAATGTTTGAAAATTTTTCAAAACTTTGTACTTAATATGTGAAATACTGCGATTAGTGTGGGGATTTTAACAGGATTTTAAACGACGAAAACTGTGAAGAGCTTTTTAAATATTTGAAAACAGCACTAAGATATCGGGAAAAAATTATTTCTAAAAATATATTTCCTATTATAATTTTTTTTTGTTTTGAGCTTTGCGATAGTGTGGGACTTTAATTCATTAAATACACCCGTGGAAGGCATGATTTAGTTTAGTTTACTTTATTCCTAGGATTTAATAAAAAATTTCTGTTTTGAAGCATTCTTTCCGGTGCATAGAATTCAAAGTATCTAAGGACATATTACAAGGTAAGAAAAGACATCATGAATAAACAATATACAATGAACATTTCGCCTTTTTTCCAAGGTATCCAAACCGATCAAAGCACATCTAGTAGAGTACGAGGGCATATCACCAAGATTCCATTTCATCTGTTTCACAACAAATCTTGTAAAAGACTTTTGGACCCTTTCCAATCGTATTATAGAATTACAGGAATTTGGACATCAGACTATAGAGCAATATTTAAGGAAAGGACGTACTAAAGACATATAAACGGACTTAAGAGCATACGGGTTAGAAAACTCAACGCAAGAACGCCAAGCTTTAACAAAAACATAATCGATGTAAAACGAGAATGTAAGCTTTGTGTCAAAGAGCACACCAAGATCTTTAATCTCAGTTTTACGAATCAGGGCGGTCCCAGAAATTGTGTAGTCGTAAATTATAGGTATTAATGTACGATGAACGGAAAAAGAATGACATTTGTTTATATTTAATGAAAGAACGTTTATTCGATACCAATCGACTATTACATTTAATTCATTTTGAAGACTTAGGCAATCATAAATGTGATTGACACATTAAGGTCATCGGCATACAACAGACCGTTAGCACGATGAAGGTACAATGGGATATTATTGATGAATATGCTAAACAGTAAAGGTCCCAAGTGGCTACCTTGTGGAACACCTGATAAGACCTTAATAACTCTAGACTGAGAAGAACCAATCTTAACAACCTGTTTTCTATTCAATAAATAACTAGAGATCCATTTAAGCAAACTGGAATGAAACCCAAAAAACTTAATTTTGTTAATAAGAATGATATGGCAAACTGAGTCAAATGCCTTCACAAATTCGGTAAAAATGACATCAACTTGGTAACCTGATTCCACAGAATCAAATAGATATTTAGTGAACAGAGTCAAGAGTGTTAAAGTGGATCTACCAGATATAAATCCATGTTGTTTCAGAGATATCTGTTCATTGATACTGATTTAGGTCATCCTTCCAATTATTACACCTAGTCGTCAAACTGATTAGCAATTTATTTTTTAAACCCCTATCCTGGATTTTTGATTTTAGGTGTTGCAGTCCATGCTGCTTTTTGGATATTAGTTGTAAATATCTTCACAGCCTCTTCTAATTCATCTTCTGTTTCAATTGTCTTTAAAAGCTGTATACTTTCCTTCAGAATCTGTCTGAAGTCAGATTGTTAGCTAAATTTGGTGATGAAAGTATTTTAGAATGACCAGATTTGATAGTATTTGACGAGATATTCTTTGTTAAGAACAAATCGACAAGATCTGAGGTTTTATTCCTATCTGTTGGCCAATAGGTATGTTTTGCTATTAAGTAATATTTGAAGCCAATTTCTCTTATTATTTCATATAGTTCTCTTCCCCTCGTATTTGTCAATCTAGATCCCCAGTACTCGTTTTTGGCATTAAAATTTCCTCTTGTGTTAATTCTATTTCGAAATATATGGAAAAGGCTTTTAAATTTATTTTTTTTTTTAAGGTTATAGCTAGGAGAACAGTAAGTAGCCCACTTTTCGATTTAATATTTATAAATATTCGTTGAATCGCACATGATTGGAATTTAGCTTCTATATGGTGATCGATCGTTTTCTTTGTTTCGAATTTAAAGTGCATTTCCGAGACAAGGCATATGTATATCCATTTGGTTCATGTCGAGAGTTACTACTATCATCCAAACATCAAACTTGCATTTATAGATATAGTTTTACCAACAATATATAATGTTTATACAAGGTGGGGCAAAAGTTATGTCATAATGTGAATGTGCCATAATTTTTGCAAATGGCGTCAAATGTCATTGTGCTTTGACATTTATGTTGTAGACAGATAGAGAATTAGTTGACAACAAGCAATGGAGCGATACACACCTGAAGAACGCGGAATTATTGTTACTGCTTATTTGACCAATTTTCGGTCTGTTGTTTTAACGCAGCGTGAATTTCGTCGTCGTTTTCCTCGTCGTCCTGTACCATGTGCGCGAACAATTAAGCGTTTGGCTGAGCGTCTCATGCAAACTGGGTCCACTAGAAATGTCGCAAGAAGTGGCCGGTCCCGTATTTCTCGTTCGGCCGAGAATATCACTGCTAAGTCCGAGGATGTCCAAGAAAGTCCACAAACCCGTAACCGTAACTGGTGGGCGCCACAGACAGATGTTAAACGAGTTTTTTTTTTTTTTGCAGCAAGTTGCTGAATTGGTTCTCGAGCCTTGTTAGTTCCAGCAGGATGGAGCAATTGCTCACACAGCTCGGGCAATGATGGAGATTTTGAATCCCAAATTTCCGGGCCGGATCGCCAGATCTGACAGCTATAATGAACAAACGCCATGATGTACAGTTCCTAGCGATGTATACCTCAGATTTTCCCCAATTGCTGACATACCTAATCGACTCTTTTGTGCAAATTTTTTGTTAGAATAAGCTTATAAAACGACGCTGCATAGAGTGAGGAGAGGAGCTTACGACATCTACGAGCAGAAGAGAAGGGAAGTACAACAGCTTCCAAAAATGATGTTCGAAAGTCTTACCAGAGTGTAAAAAGAGCACACCAAAGCTACAAAGCATCAACTTTATAAAGGAAGCTCAGAAATGGTGGTCTTTAGCTAGGGAATGTAAACAGATCCATTTTAAAAAAGGTACTGAATTAGAGGGCAAACAAGTTTAAAATACATTTTCAGAAACTACTTTTGACGTTTCTTATGACGTTTCTAAATTTAAATATATTGAACTTTGACCTTTAGCTAAACAAAGAAAAGCATTACATATCTAATTAGTCTTTGAGTTTCAGTAAAAACAAGAGAATAATTTCTCCAATAATTGCTGGTAAAAACAGCTGTCAGTGTCAAAATGACAAGTAATTTAAAAATGCCCACCCTTGGGGATCTATCGTTATTTTTCTTTGTGCATCAATTTTAATGTGCCTTTTAATTTGCAACAAGTGCAGGTTATTTTAGAGATATTCATATGTTTAATGTATTTCAAATGATATCATTATGCATGAAGGAAGGTGGTACCATAAGCAAATTTTGTCAGACTGTAAGACATTTTTACAGCAGAAATCAAGCTGGATATTAGAAACTCCTTCCAGAGATACAAGAATAAAGTTTGATCGAGGCTTGCAAAAATGTGAGAGCTGTTCAAATAAAGCAAGTATTGGAATGCGAACAAAATATTAATGTTTCACCGGAAACAGTTCACAGGACCTTAAGATCGTCTGGTTTAAGGGAAAGATAAAAAATAAAAATTACCATTGCTCACAAAACGGCATTTTGCTCAAGCTTACAAGGACGTATTCCGATTGAACATCTGAGGACTGAGTGAATGTTATCGGGTCTGGGGAAAGCCGAATTAATCATTTGGGTTTAGATGGGAGATAGTGGATATAGATAAATCCAGAAGAAAACTTTAACCCACTAGGCTTTGATGGAGGATCCATCACTTTTAATTTTTCTAGAGAAAGCGTGATTGATATTGTGAGTCACTGTATATCAAAGAATCATTGTTGATGTAGGTACCTATTACTTGCTAGATTTCGCAGTACATTTAAATCAATAGCAATTAACTTAATACGTCTTAATTACGATAATTATTGCAATTGTGATAATAATTGTTACGACAATTACAACGAGGAGACAATATCGAAGTAAATAATTAAAATTGGGTTTTCTGGTGAATTCGCAACATAAATACTGGAGACGCCCCAACCGCGTCATATTTGAGTACTATAAGTGTTTCTGCAAAGATGCCTTTCACCAAGGACTATCGTCTAAATTTAAAAGTATTTGATAATAAACTTTTCAGCATTCAGGTAAAGGCTATGCGTGTCGGCGGTTATTTAATCGATGAAAGCCAAAAATTTGAATTGTGGCACTTTTGGCGTAGTGCATTTCTAACATTTTCGATTTCTTTGTGCTGTGCCTTTGAGGTTAGTGTATACATATTTTGAACTATACTTTGCATTCTTTGTGTAATAACAATATGTGTTTTCCAAGTTTTTAAAATTAATTATAGATGGGATAGATGCCGCGATCGCATCAGCAACAGCATGTCTTTTCCTGACCACGTCCATTGCGGTCATTAATACGTTATTTCGGAGGAAAAGTATAGTATTTTTAATGATGGTATATGGAGCAATTCTCTAAATATATTTGTTTAAGGACTTGCTCGAATGCTGGCCTTTGTGCAAGAGGATGTCGATAAATTATTACTGAAATCTGATGAACGTGAAGCAAAGATTTTTGATGAAACTCATAGATACATGTTCAAAATTACGGTTTGCATTGGGATACCGTGTCTTGTAGGAGGTTTTATAGTCTATATCGATACAGTCTATAGGTTCGTTTTCAATCCGGATTCTGTTATTAATTTAGAACAAGTGGGTGTTTTGCTTTTTTTAATGTATGACCTGGAAATCTTATGAATCCAACTCTTTGCAGATTGAAAATGGAACGGTCACTCAGGCAATGATAATAAGAATCTTCCCATTTCGAGAACTTCATGATGACTTATTCATGTGTTACATATTTCCAATGTACTCTTCGTTCTTGGCAGTAATAATGATTCCAGTTTGGCATACATTCATTACTAGCTTGATGTCTTATGTAATTTTAAAATGCAAAATTATGTGCAAACGATTCTCCGAAATGGATGTAAGTATGTATTGGTATGTCTTTCAATAATGACTTAGCAACTACGAGTACTCGTACGAGTAGGAAGGCAGTGCACATAAACTTTAAACTTCTCGAAAAACTATGCTAAAATCACCAAAGAACTATTTATAAAGATGCTTAAGGACGTGACTTTTATTCAAAATGCTTCACTGCTAACAGTACCATTGGTATAACTGACCCTTAGTAACAGTAATATTAAAAACAAATTCTAAAGTCGCTGTTAAGGTAAGATTAGACGGTATGACAAATGGGCAAATACATATATGACCATCAAAATGTGATCACATTATTTGTAAGACCAGTTGACCGCAGATTTCTTAATGGTACCTACCAGGTGGGGTGAAAAGTAACCTCCTTGGGAATGAAAAAAAAAAATTTTTTAAATGTTTTTTTTATTTTATTCAATATAGTCCCCTTTTAGCTTGATACACTTATTCCAGCGATTTTCCAACTTCTTGATCTCGTCCGAAAAGTAATTTTCCGGAAGGTCTGCAAAATACTCCTCCGTGGCGTCGATGATTTCCTCGCGTGAGCTGAATTTTTTGAGGTTTGGGAAGAGACAATAGTCCTAGGGAGCCAAATCGAGCGAATACGGTGGATGCGACAGCAATTGGAGCCGTAAGTCATTGATTTTAGCCGTGGTTGCGATGCTCTTGTGCGCCGGCGCATTGTCTTGCAAAAACAAAATTTTTTTTCGCTTCATGTGAGGCCGTTTTGCAGCGATTTCGGCCTTCAATCGCTCCAATAATGCACAGTAATACTCGCTGTTGATGGTTTTTCCTTTTTCGAAGTACTCCACGAAGAGTATGCCATGACAATCCCAGAAAACCGACGTCATAACCTTTCCGACCCATTGAGCCTCCCTCGGCCGCTTCGGAGCACTCGTGCCGGCTTCAGTCCATTGCCGGGCACTCATTCTGTTCTCTGGTGTGTAATAGTGGATCCAGGTTTCATCAACAGTTACCAATCGACGCCAAAAGTCCGCCCGATTCCGCATCAGCAAGTCCAAACACTCTTTCGAAGTGCTCTCGCGTTCGTGTTTTTGGTCAGGAGTGAGCATGCGCGGCACGCAGCGGCAGGATAACTTTTTCATATGCAGAATATTGCCCAAAATATGGCGTGTGCGCTCAGTACTAATCTTTGTGGTATCTGCTGGCTCGCGCACCTTCACTTTCCGGTCAGCCAACACCATTTCATGTATTTTTTTGACATTGTCCTCTGTAACCGCATTGGAGGGCCTGCCGCTGCGGACTTGATCGGTAGTGGAGTTGCGGCCACCACGAAACTCTCGAAACCAATATTTGACGGTGTAATCTGACGGAGCATTAGCCCCATAATATTTATCCAACTTTCTTTTGTTTCCTTCGCCGTTTTGCCTCTCAAAAAATAATGTTTTTATGAGAGAACGAAAATCGTTTTTGTCCATACTCAACATGATGCCAAACACGTCAACAACAATCAGCTGTCAAAACAAAACTAAAGACAGTATCGCACTGAAATTTGGCATGTCTGCCTAAATATGAATGGACTTCAAGGCACCATAACCTTTTTTGCAGTAGCAGCGCATTCTGGCGGTCAAGGAGGTTACTTTTCACTCCACCTAGTATATTAAACAGTGTTACCCAAGTGACCAAAAAGGTGATATACGAGTATGCTCTGCTGATCATATGAGTCATATGTTGACAATCAAATAATTAACACAAAAGTAAACAACAAATCTTCGAAAAAAAAAAAAAAAACACAAAGGCAAACTGCACTCGACTTCATTGAGGAGAACATAATGACATAATATGCCATCATCAAATTCCTATTAATCGCATATGTGGTCTTATTTTGTCGTACTTATACTAGTTCTTATTAGACTATGTTATTTTATGTCAGATTTATCTGTTAAAATCAGCCTTGTCATAACTGGTCGTATTCGTTATATGGTCATATATGTTTATATGGTAATTATTGAAAATGGTCAAGTATGATTATATGCGTACTCTTTTATGGACACTTGACATATAGTCAAATCTTAGCTTTAGTTAAATGATTCAAAGTTGCTTTTTAAATCCCGTAGTAGCTGACATTGTACTGTACCTACTTAAATTGGTTTATCAATTGTAGAACCGTCATTTTTAATAAAAGAGCTTATTGGCACCCTTTAGGAAATTATGACTTTAAACAAGTATCATACAGTTCAGTTATTTCCATTGAAAATGTTAATTTTTTCAAAGTGGTTACTGGACATAGACGAATTTTAGAAAGCTTTAAGTTAAGGCGCGATAGATATTTTTTATATAAGTCTGTACTTATCTAACTTTTGCGCTAACCCTCATTACTTAAATTCGTCTTTGTCAACCACTTGACGTCAGTTGTATAACTAGCACTCGGAAAAGTAAAATTATATCCACCGCCTGTAAAATATAGCTATGGTCATACATATTCTTATATATTTTAATTTATTGACAGCTCGTGTTAATAAAAAAGATTTTCGAAATCTAAAATCAGTGCAAGGTGTTCTAATTGCAAATTAAAATAAAATTTTAATAAGATCAGGTATGAGGAAGAAAGGATTTCTGTCTAAAATTCAGAGAGCTATTGAGCGGACATAAATGAAAGGCATACCTTGCTATTTTAAAACTTTAATTTATGTAAATTAAAAAGCTATTGTTTTTTTAAAAAAAAATGTTTTTTCACAATTTAAAATATTATTGGCAAAGACCTACGATGCACTCTATCAGCCAAATTTTAACATACTGTCTAGACTTGCGTAGCTAACGAACAAACTAGTTCAAAGAGCGCTCAGTCAAGTGAACTACATGAAGTTATTCCCAAGCGCTCTCCGTTTTAGTTCACTAGTTAGTTTTTGATTTAGTTCAGTAATTCGTTGAGTTCGTTAGTTCATTTAGTTCGATAAGTTCATTAGTTCGCTTTGCCGATTTAGAAAAAATTAAATTTTTTCAAAAACGGGTCCAACGGTTTGGACAAATTACGTATTTGCGTTGAGGCAGGAATGTGTATTACGAGGTATACGATTAGCTCACAATTTACATCTACAAATTAGTTTTTTGAGCCTTGAACTGTATTGAACTAAATGGTCTAGGGCATTAACTAGTTTAGTAAAGTGAGCTTATCTGCCAAAATACTTTGTTCTCTATATTGTGATGTGATCAATTCATTGGCTTTGTTGTATCGAACGAAATTACAATCTTTACGCAAGGTTAGCACTCAGCAGAAACTGGCTACCATTTTGGGGTTCCAAAACATACTGAATTGTGGAAAACGTTACCAAAATAAATAAGAATTTTTCTTACTGCCAAGACGACTAATCACTGCCATCATTTCACCAGATTTCAGTGTGATAAGCAATCCATCATAAAATTGGTTTGTTGGACTTCCGCCCTATTGTGAAAGTTAAGATTACTTTTCGGCATAAATCCTGTGGGAGTTCGTAAATAACGCGTCGAATTCCATCCTTTAATCGTAACTCTGAAATCATTTGGGGGTCATTGGCACCTTCTGCTTCATATAACCCAAAAGAAAAAAAGCCAACTGTGTGATCTTGGTGTCCAATTTTGGTCGCCAAAACGCGACCGTTAACGTAAGATGAATGTAGGACAGCGCTATTTTGGAACGCGGCCAGAGATTTTGTGTTCAGGCTGTGTGACAGGTGGCACCTTCTTCTTGAAACTACATGTTTTCCAAACAATGCCTTTTTGTGGATGGTTAGCTGAAGGCTCTAATGATCAGTTTTTAGGAGGGCCTATTCTTGTGTGAAAATGGATATGTTTGAAGGCACTCACTGAGCTTGTGAGGGGTGCTCATCGATGCACCCCTGAATTTCCCAATTCAGGAGATCGGTCCATTCGTGCGAAAGAATATAATAAACACATTTCGAATGGCTACAAGAAGCCTATATGGGCTCTTTGTGCCAATTGTGTAAGTAGTGTAGGTAGATAGGTAGAAGTGGCAGTTTCAAGCTAACAAACATGAGACCCAATTAACACTGAAGTGCGCCGTTTTGTTGCCACAACTCTTGTGATCTGTTGGTTTTGGCTTTTTTTTTCCAAAAGTTAATTTAGATCGGTAAGGATAGGTTTACCCAGTGTTCGGTGCCTTACTCTTTTTAAGGTAGGGCATTTCCAAATGAAATGGTCTAGCGATTTTTCCTCGTTCACGTCCTTGCAACTGCGGCAGTGGATGTGTACCTATTCTAGCCGCATTTTTTTCGACAGCCCAATAACCCGTATGGCTCCAATACAATCGATTTGTGTGCGAGTTCTGTTGAGGAGTTCGTTAGTTAATATAAATGACTTTGAGATCTTCAGAATTTCCGAAAAAATACCAGAGCCCATCCCACGATCTAACTTTGAGCCGTCGGAAATATTGAGGGGTCGTAGTCTTTTCACACCTCCCACTGTGGTTAAAATACGTGCAGCGAGGACTTTCCAGAAGTCCAGTCCAAAGTGGAATGGTAGTCTGTTGGCACTTCTTACGGAAGAGAATTGAGGATGTTTCTATTGCCATACAGCAAGGCAGTCCAATACTCAGATTCCTTTAGTTTCATAGCACTGTATGTCACTTATGGCATATATGTCGAAAGGTAGGAGGTATAAGAGAAATATGAGCGCGTCTGTAGGGTACGACCGCAGTGCCCTTATGGTGCCCTTGGCCACAGTCCTCTCAACTTTGTTTAATTTATTCTAAAGTTCTGTTAGCGTGGGCCACCAACACGACTGTGTATACCCACTTTTTACCAAAGGCTTTATTGCGGACATAAAATGCTCTGCATGCTCTCTTAACCCGCTGTTTTGTTTTGGGTACACAATGGTGCTTAGATACTTAACACTAGGTACTTAGCACTCGCCAATTAGATACGATACTTATATAACTTTATTGCAGTGATAGCTTGCTTCTCTATTCGAAACCGGCATTCAAGGTGGTTTTAAAGTCTTTTTTTTTTTGTTTTTCATTTCAGATTTCAAAAGTTATTCTAGACCACAATGAATCCATTTACTATTCGTCACTTGTTGGAGAAGAAGAGAGAACAAACTATCTCCGTACTAGGTTGTGCAAATTTTGTGTAAATGAACAAGTCCGCACACGTTGGTTGGTATACTGAAACATGATAATCAGGGGTCAATTCGTTTCATCAGGTTGAATCGTCATGTAAAAGTAAATTTATTTGTTCACCGATGACACGATTCGACCCCAGGTTTAAATAACCAGAATATTAAGCACATATTTCCGTTCTAGGTTTGTAAACAATCTACAAGAGTTAATCTGTATCCCGGTATTAGCAGACTTTATAATCCTCTCGATTTTAATTTGCTTTCTGCTATACGAAATGTCCATTGGAGTAAGTCCTACAAGCTTAACTACTCGTATCTAAATTTATTCTTTTAAATTCATTTGATTGCAGAATAACACTAAAATAGTTTTCATATTCAACTGCTTGTATTTATTCGTAATGTATTTTATGCTTTGGCTTTATCATTGGCACGCTACCCTAATGAGGGAAAATGTAAGTCAGTTACGATTATTTATTTTTTAATTTGAAATGGGAAACAGTGTATAAGTTAGGCAAAAGCACCATCGCGTACGGTTCCGGGCGAAGGGACGATCACAGTTCCACATGGAACAACGATCTTGCCCTAGGTTCTAAGAAGTTCCACGAGGTTCTGTTATGTCCTACGAGGTTCCATGGAGTTCAACGAAGTTTCACGAAGTTTTAAGAAGCTCTTCGAATTTCTACAGATGTATTTATTTATTTGCTTAATACAGGCAGTTAACTTGAACAATGTAGACCTTAAAACTAATACTAACCGACATAGAGGGAGTTTTTTTTTTAGAGAGGGTGTATTGAGGTGGAAGTCCAAAATGTGCTGCGCATAATTGGGTTCTCGCAGTATTCTTGAGATGGGTTCGAAATGGCCATATTTAATGCGATGTAATGTATGAAGAAAAAGGGGAACGGGCCTAAGATTACGAGGATTAGTGTAGAGGGAGATCATTTGTAGCAAGTCGGGAGAGACAATTGTGCCCGTTAACACCTGACGCACAAAGAGTATATCGGCAACTTCACGACGTTTTCTGAGGGTTTGTCAACCCCAGGAAGACCGCGTAAGGTGAAGCGAATGAACCGACGCTGGACAGCTTCAATCCTGAGGGAATGGATTTCAACATAGGGTGACCAAACTTGACAAGCGTTCTCTAGGAGGGGTGACATAAGGGTTGGAGAATTCCTTTGACCAAGATTTGATAAAACCAAGAGTTGAGTTGGCTTTGTTTATAGTGCGATCGATATTGAACCTGGGTATTCTTTTGATGTCGTGGGATCTTTGAACTACAGCGGGGCGTAGTTGGAAAGAAGCTATCATAAGATTGTGAACTCGTACTATCGCCACATCTGCTCATCACCTATTTCGGACGTCTATAAAATAACTCTTAAAGCGGTGGTTGATGGCAAAATGGTCAATTTGATTGGAGGATGCTTGCTAGCTGACTTTGTGGCAAGTCTTGTGTTCAAACATGGTGTCACCTATCACAAGGCGATTGGCATTGCAGAAATTAACAAACCTTTCGCCGTTGCCATTGCGGTTGCCTAATTTATGCTTCTCGATATCATGTTTGAGCCCTTCCTTGTCGTTGCCTACCTTGGCTTTTAAATCACCCATCACTAAGACAATGTCTCAAAGCTCTCCTTTCATATCCTCAGACGAGCCGTTGGGGAATAAAACTGTGTAATAGTGAAGTGTCGTACTCTAGTCCGAAATCTGGCCATCGCAATCCTATCACCATAAGGCTGCCATGAAATTAGATCCTTTCGTGCTGTTGGTGTTAGTAGCAGTCCAACTCCATATTCCCGTGGACTTCCGAAATAGAGTAGTATAGTGTTACACGTTGGTGACTGGTATTCGGTCACTTCTAATCATCTTAATTCACTTACTCCCAAAACGTCCAGTCTATATCGCATGAATATTTTTTCCAGTTGGAGGAATTTGGCATTATGAGGTCTTTCGCTTCCTTCACATTCCAGAATCCTATCTTTGTCCGGGTACAATAACCAAAAGTCGTCAACATGTGATCATTCCTTATCCAAGACATAATGTCGGTTTCTGTAGAGGGCAATTTTCGGTAACGCAGGTTGCTGTCCCGCCTTACCTAGTCCAGAATTAAGGCCCTAGATAACTCACACTTGCAATTTCAGCCTACACGTATAAAGGTTTATACGCACAATTGTCCAGGGACCACCACTAGGAGCATGAACTTGATTGTTGCGCTGTTAGCCCAAGTTATATTTTAAGCAGCCAATCAATTGTAATGCAGTTCCAAGTCTTAAAATGCCTACTAAAAATGGACATCGACTCGTCAAGCGAATCAGTTTTCCCCTCTACTCTGGACGTAGTTCCTAACGAACATCTTTACGATATAAAGAACACGGGATGCAAGGCTGTGGCTTTCGCAAACGATGTCGTTATCTCAGTATCAGGCAAGTACTCCCAAACTCTTACCGATGTACTGCAGTTTGTTCTAAACAAATCTGACCAAGACAATCCCCTACTTCAACTCTCCTTAACCGGGAGGATCCACTGTAAGACTCTCGAATAGCCCAGCAATGCCAGCAAAGGATAGAATAACACTGATCTAGTCAGTATCCTATTCATGTACCGTCATCTTCTTAGAGTCACCTACCCCCCGAATTAGATTTTAAATTGGGCTACAAACACTCAATACTGCCATCCACACAGAATCGTTATCAAAATGTACCAATGGGTCCAATACCAAGTACAGAGTAAGTGCCAGAGTCTTCTCCGATGACCTGAACATTCACCTCTCCGTTAACCTTTTGAGCTATTGTAGCGTTTGTCAGGCCGAAGTCACCTCTGTTCGCCAAGCCGCTGACTGGTTCGCTTTTAAAACTTTATCACTGACTGATATTGTTATTTATATCGGTAGTCAGGCAGCCATCAAATCCCTATCATCCAGCCTTGTGGCAGTGAAAAACTGCCGCGTATTTCTCAACGAGATAGCTGGGCAGTACCTCACACTTTGCTGGGTACCAGGTCACTATGGCATTCCGGGGAAGTGCGAAGCTGATGAACTAGCCCGACAAGGTTCTTCCGGTATGAACAGCATACCTTACCCACGCCAGTGCGTTAGACAAAGTGAACCATTGTAAAACCATCGGGCTACTGTGCTCAGTACTAAATTAAAAAGTGGTCTAACGGACTTCTGGAACAAAAGATAGGAAGCCTCTCTGACAATGACAGTGATGAGCAAAAAGAAGAAACACCAACACTTTTTGTATACTCCTCACTCGTTAACATTAGAAAGGATACACTAAGTAAACAACTTTTCACTGATCTTAATGATCCCAACAATGCTCACACGGCTAAAATGAAAAATTTTATTACGATAAGCAATTGATTCCAAGAGAAGACCTACTTTTGGTCTACGAGTAGATATGTATACCTCACCTAGGGCCACTCCAAGCCAACCAACTTACTAACCTACCAAGAATGTTCCATAAGAGATTCCACAATGTTCTATGAGGTTCTACGAGGCACTACGGATTTTCAAGAGGTTCCACTAGGATCTGGAAGTATCATGAGGTTCTGGAACCCGCTTACCCAGGATGACAGCATACGCGGCGGTCCTAGGAGTACGTGGCGCAGAACACGAGATCTCGCAAGATCCCACGGTCTCACGAGATCTAACGACACTTCCGTTTCGTCCTCTTTTTTACTATGACAAACGATTTCCATATTGATCACTGGATTCATGTTACTTTTGTTGCGTAACGCAGTGCATACGAGTATCTACATATTTCAAAATATCCTTAAAAATCTATCTTTAGAGCGATTTGATGTGTTTCGCAATCTACTCTTGCGATTGGTACAATTATCCTGTTAAATTGCAAAAAATGGTGTATCTGATGATGATGATCACAGCGAACCCATTGGAAATGAAGGCTATATTTATATCGTTAAATTTGACCACTTTTATTGATGTAAGTTTTCAGGTTTTTTTGGACGTATCGTTTCTGACTATATACTATTTCCAGATTATTCGAGCATCCTGCAGCTACTTCAGTATTTTAAGGAAATCATCTTAGATTTGGATGCATATTAAACAAGGAAAAAGGGTATAACAAAGGAAATTATGAGAGTCAAGAAGATATGAATACAAATTAGAGAAAGTTGGAGCACTTAAGACAACCAACACAACTTAGTAGCACATTGTACTGAATGAAAACTTTAAACAACATTAAGATCTGTACTTAAGGGTACTTTTTAAATTCGATTTTCGGTATATGTATGGATAGAATATTATGTTTGAGACCACGTCCACTTGGCTGACGGCAAACCCATGCTAAATGATTTTGTTAATACAACTCTGTAATTCATACCACATGCAAATAAAAATCAATCAATCTAATCTACTTAAGAACGGTATTGGTTGTGCACACTCAGTTCTTGAAGTGGAAGTGCTCACTCTCTGAACGTTTCTCGACATTGTCATGGCTTTTAAAGTGTTTTTCAATAGGTACATAACAATTTTATATTTTAATAGAAACGCACCCTTAAACTTTTGTTATAATCTGTCAATGTTAAAACGTCAATCAAGGTTTACGTTTTTATCATGGTAAAGTTCACGAACGAGCAACGTTTGGAAATTATTAAAAATTACTACCGGTGGTCGCAACTTTAAGAGCGCTTACTCCAATTTTCAGTCGTAATAATCGTCCCACCAGACAGGCTGTACATGCTATAGTGGACAAATTCGAGTCAAGATATTCACTATTGAATGCTCCTGTGCCAGTGAGATAGCGCACCGGTCGAAGTACCCAAAATATCGCAGCCGTAAGTGCTTCAGTTCAAAATGAGCCAAATCAGTCGATTCACAGGAATTGAGAATCTCTCAGTCCACATTTTAGCGAATTTGCCGTAAAGATCTTGACCTACACCATTACAAGATCAAATTAACTCAAGAACTGAAGCCTCTTGATCATTTGAAGCTCCGAAACTTCTCCGATTGGGCTCTGCATGAGTTTAAAGAAAATCCTGAATTTCATCGAAAAATCATCCTGTAGGCCACACTGTTCAAAATGTTAAAGAATTTTGTGCCCTAGATAATTTTTTTTTTCGACTAAGGCTGAAACACGGTCTAAGAGTAGAATTGTTAAAATCGTTACAAATTCTGTGTACGTAGAGATAAGTTAAGAAGATGGTAAAGTAAAAATAAAAATCGGTGTTACTCCATAATAGTAAAAGCTGGACTCATTCTTATGGTATATTTCGAAATTGCAAACCCATTAAGGGCAATTGGTGGACTAACGAACATAAAAAACGCAGAACAGAGGTCAGAAGACTACGCAGCTAGACTAAGTAAACATGTGATATAAGAGAGTAATAAGATGGTCTTAGAACACATTTTGTGAATCCATTAATAACACTAATGAGGTTGTTTTATCCAAAGACCCACCAGTCGCGGGATACCTCAAACGCAATGATAACTCCTGGATGGAGACGAACCAAAAATCGTTGCAACTCTTAATAGAAACACACTTTCTACTGTCAAGAGACCCGTACAAGAAACAAACACCCGTCCGTCCGTTCCAAACTCTTTAGTACTTGATGGAGACCACAAGATGGCATGAGCGGTGAAGTCGTTTAAATCTTACAAATCTGCAGGACCAGATAATATCATCTCAGTAATGCTTCAACATGCTCTAGCAAGGATCTCGCCATGGCTTAAGGTAATTTTTCGAAGCAATATAAGACCAGGATATGCACCAATAAAATGGAGTTAGGTGAAAGTGATTTTCATTTCCAAAGCGGGAAGCCCTGCCCATTCTACCGCAGAAGGATTTAGATAAATTAGTCTCTCCTCTTTTCTTCTGAACACGCTGGAGAGAATTGTTGATCTGTATATGAGTCTACTTGACCAGCACTATTTATGTAGCATCCAACACGCCTGCCTTAAAGGAAAGCCAGTGGATACAGTCCTACATGAGGTAGTCTCAGATATTGAGAAAAGCCTTCACTGCAAAGATTTAACATTAGCTGCTTTTTAGACATCGAAGGAGTATCTAATATCATAAAAACGGAATCCATACAACCAGCTTTACTAGGAATAAAAACAGAGACAATAAACTGTATAAATGAAATGTTCAACAGCAGAATAATCAACTCAGAGATAGGAGAGAGTGTCATAAGAGAAACAGTTACAAGAGGAACTCCACAAGGAGGAGTCATTTCTTCCCTCCTATGGCTCTAAAAATATTGGCATACGCAGACGACGTAGTAGTCTAAAAAATAATTATTATTACCCTCGTAGGCACACCTAAACGATCCAGCAAACACCGAACTGGTGCTGTTCACTAGGAGAAGGAAACTATGAGTATACAAATTCGATCTTGCAAACCTCAACGGTATTCCTCTGAAGCTCTCCTCAAAAGTTAAGTACGAGTATCTTGAAACTATCCTTAACTCAAAGCTTACTTGAAAGAAGAAAACAGAAGAAAAAATGAAGAAAAAAAAAAACACTATGCACTTTCTATATGTGCGGGCCTACGTCCGTCCAGACTGGATGTATATTGCAATTGTGTGTGGTGGAACGCAACAGACAAAATGGAACAGCTATCTCGACAATCTTGCAAAGGCACAAAGATTAGCCTGCATTAATATAACAAGGGCACAGAGATGAACGCCACAGGTAGAACGATGTTGAATCTTCTTCCCCTTGATGAGTAAAAACGATGCACAGCAGCCAAAAGTGCGATTCGCCTTAAACAATCAGGCTCGTGGAAGCAAAGCTTCGACGGATAGTCCTGTCAGGATACGGAAGAAGTAGACACCATCAAACCCTTGCTTTGTGAATGCACAAATCTAAAAAACCCGTCGCCTTCGTTAAATGGGAAACAGACTGTTTGAGGAACTGGAGGACCTGGTACAGCTTCCACTTACGAACATGATATGCTGGTTTGATAAAATACCAGCCGAAGGAGAATGTAGTTAGAACAGGTACCACAAATGAAAGGGGAATTCAATACTCTACCAGGCTCCGAAGTAGAGGCCTCTATTTAAGAGACATCGTGTATAAATGTACATTTAGTCCGAATCCATTTATATATATTTTATATAAGTGTATACATACGAGCAAATATCGCTGTGAATTAAGCATACAAATACTCGTACCTATTAGGTGACGTCTGAAGTTAGATACTATTTCAACATATTTATCATGGTAATATTGCGTTCTACGTATATACGATGTTAGTTTGCAGCTTGTAGCTTCAGCAGTGTTTAGAACACTACAATGCCAAACAATGTCATTCGTTGAGTTAATCTATTAAATATGTACTTGCGACCATGATAACGTTTAGCTAATATACATATGTGTAAGGTATGAGCACCTTATCTAAACCACATACATTTTTTCTTATCTTTTTTTTTTCTAAATTTCATCGAATGAAAAATTTCCATATAAAAAGCACATCTGAGTAACATTACTTCAGTACTGATCACTCTTTCCTTTCAGTAACAATGATGTGAGACTCATCACCCATCAAAGGCAATATCTTCAACTGATGACTAAGCAATAAATATTTCAAGCAAATTTCATACATTCTACAGGGGGAACAAATTCTTTGACTTTGTTTGAGAGCTGGAGTCGGTAATGTTAAAACAGAAAGTCATTTGCTTGTTCTCTCTGGTTCAATTGAATACCTTTTGGCCATGTTTCTCAATACCCTGGAGGAACCTAAAGTTGGCTAATAGGCTTTGTTTATATGACTGCAGACTTCTTCCAAAGAAACACCTGATTTCAAGGTTCCTAAATCTTGCAAAACAATACGACCAAAAGAAATCTTTATTATATGCCTCTGAATGCACTTCGAGAAGGTCTAGCTTCGGGGTATCAAGAAACTTATCCAAAAAATAATCACTCGATGCGGAGAATACTAACAGATGTTTTGATGTTTCAGTATTATCAACTCCAGCACTCAAAGCTATGTAAAAGGGAATAATTTCTTTGTAGAATGTTTCTAATTTGCTTGAAATATTTATATTTCTTTTGATGGGTGACAGGCAAGGCATGCTAGAGACTGGAAAGGAAGAGTTATCAACAAAAAAAAAAACAGATACAAAATTATCTAAAGGCATGAACGAGTGTTAAATTTTTGTCGAAGATAAAGCGTAAGGTGTGGTTGAGATAACGTTTGGGTAATCACTTCAGTACTCACTGTTGCTTTTTAAAAAAATGTTGTTCTTGCTGTAAAATGCTAGTTTCCAGCTGTCACTTAATTTTCCATAGAATAACTAAGGAAACAGACATATTTGGTGAGATAAATGAGTAACAGATTGAACCAGACACCAGCGACAGCATAGCACCAGTGAGAGTGACAGCCCAAATAAAAAAAAATTAAACAAATCATTAGAAATTATTATAAATAATACACTACAATTAATAGTGAAACTGTATAGGTGACTGGTTCAATCTGTTTGTCTTTATAGACTAATTTTGAAAGCAAATTGGTGGCCCAGCCATGAATAACATATTTGAGAATAGTACGTATTGGGTTTATAACTTAATTCGTGCGGTTTTTTGTCAAAATTTGAACGTTTTTTTAAGAAAAACATGTACAATAGTATTATTCAAAGTATTGCCCATCTGAAGCTATGACTTTTTCCCATCTTTCTGGCAATTTTTGGATCCCATCCCAAAAGAACTGCGCCGGCTTTGCAGATATTCTGCTCTGATGTGAACCGTATTTCAGTGAGGGCGTTCTGCATCGACCGGAACAAATGGTAATCAATATAAGGCGGGTGGGGTAAAACTTCCCATCCACTGTTTTCCAAATAGTTCTTAACCGGAATAGCAACGTGGGGCCGAGCGTTGTCATGATGGAAAATTATTGCCTCGTGTCTGGTCGCATATTCCGGGCGTTTTTCGGCTACTGCTCTCTTCAAACGGATTAATTGTGTTCGGTAGCGTTGTCCATTGATGGTTTCACCCGTAATGGATCCATTTTTCATCACCAGTAACAATCCGATGCAAAAATGACTTCCTTTTGTGACGTTCCAGCAGCATTTCGGACATGCAAAACCGCCTTTCGACGTCTCTCGGCTTGAGTTCATGTGGAACCCAATTTCCTTGTTTTTGAATATATCCAGCTGCTTTTAAACGTTTTGAAATGGCTGCTTGAGTGACACCCAAAGATTCTGCGAACTCTTCTTGTGTTTGGCAACAATCTTCATAGAGTAATGCTTCCAGTTCTTCATCTTCAAACTTTTTTGGCTGCCCAGGACGTTCATCGTCTTCCAAGCCAAAATCACCACTTTTAAATCGTGCAAACCACTTTTGGCACGTTCGCTCAACTAGCGCATGTTCACCATAAACTTCCACCAAAATACGATGGCTTTCGGCAGCAGTTTTCTTCATATTAAAGTAATGAAGAAGAACTCCCCGCAAAACACTTTTTCAGGCACAAAGTTCGACATATTTGAGTGAAAAAAAATTATTGTTGTTTACCCTTCAAATGAATGACATATACTGAAATGACGTACAATGACAGCAGCTTTCCAACGCATGTTCCAATGGAATAATAACAATGTGACAAGTTACGCCATCTCTTAACAAACCGCACGAATTAAGTTATTGACCCAATAACAATTTGTTTGGATTTATTGCACCCTGGAGACATAAAGTTACACCGAATTTAGCTCACACACTTCATAATTTTGCGTTTGTTTTTTTCCTCGTATTCGAGAATCTCCAAAGCCCTTCGACTTGAAATATGATGCAATTGGTGTTGATGGCATACCCCTTAGATTTATAAAACTTATTCTTCCCTCGCTGTTAAGCCCACTAACGCATCTCATTAATCACTGCATTACGTCCTCAACCCTTCAAATTTCTAATAAAATCTGTGTGAACTCGGGTGTCCCCCAAGGAAGTCGCATTGGTCCTCTTTTATTCATCTTATTTGTTAATGATATTGTTAAATTCTTAACTGAATGTAACATACTAATGTTTGCTGATGACTTTAAGTTATATTTGTAGGGAAAAGATATTCATTGTTGCCAACGCTTAAACATGCATCTTCAAAAATTTTATTTGTGGTGCTCAAAAAATTACCTCTCCCTAAATGTTAATAAATGCTCAGTTATTACCTTTTCACGTAGTAAATCACCTTTCATGCATACCTATTCAATTGATGGTAAAGTCGTTTAAATTTTAATAAACGATTTGAGTATATTGCTGGATAGTAAACTATCCTTCAACAACCATGTTGAAAACATTGCTAACAAAGCTTATAGGTCATGGGGAATTCTAAGGAGTTATGCTTGTGAGTTTACTGACCCATATGTGATTAGAACATTATATCTATGTTTTGTTAGATCTATTTTAGAATACGCATCTATTGTTTGTACTACAATATTCATATCTCCAGAATTTGAGATTTCTTAGGTTTGCCCTTAGAGGACTTCCTTGGGTCGATCCAAATAATTTACCATCCTACCAATTTAGGTTAAAATTGATTAGTTTAGAATCATTAGAAGTTAGGAGAACGGTGGCAAGAATTTTTTTTCTACATAGGCTACTCACTGGTGAGATTGACTCCCCGGAAAACCTAAGCCTTCTCAACATAAAGGTTCCCTCTCTCAATCTACTACGAAACAATAGATTCTTTAGCACAGCCCACTCGGGTACTAACTACGGCCGTTCCTCCTCTATTAACGGTCATATATATTTTATTAATTAATAATATTGTTTCTTTTAGTAAAAAAAAAAAATTGTATATACTTATGTCTATGAAAGTCTTGTACTTTGGTGATGAAATGAAAAAAAAAATAAGATCTCAACTTGGTAAAGGCAGATTAACGATCCTGTGGCTCCTTGATTTCTCCAAGGCCTTTGATAGGGTTAATCATGACATTTTATGTCAAAAACTTGCTGTTTATTTCGGGTTCAGTGATAGAGCTACACGTCTTACTCGCATAAATAATTATTTATCAAACAGAGCTCAGAGAGTGGTAGTCAGTGAGGGAGGACCCCAGGGTTCAATATTGGGCTGTATGTTCATAAATGAGTTACTCGTGGTTTGCAATAATGTTTCTTTTCACCTCTATGAGGACGACATACAAATTTTAGTTGTCGAGGAGTATTGCTCTTATTGAAGACATAGTAGCACCACCGTTTAAATATCTGAATTCATCGCTCCTTTTTTTATGTTAATAGCATTCGTCTTTGGAATTCTTTGCCAATAAATATCAAATAAATAAGAGATGTCATAAGTTTTAAAAATTATATATTTAATTATTTTTCTAGTCAGCGCTAGTTCTCATCTCTCTTTCTTTATCTAGAAAGCTAAAAGTTTGCTCATTTACAGAGCAATCCATGGTGCAGAGTGTACTGGAGCTGCGATTTTCGCAACACAGGGTGTTTTAGGGAAATTTTCAAATTATTCAAAAAAGATTTTCCAGCGCGCATTTGTATATTCCACACCTTATTACAGTAGCCTCGGATAACCTAAAAAGACTCAACTTCGCATACTTATAGTGCAGACAATTGGATATAGCCTGACGTAAATTGATTTTCATTTTCGAAATACAGTATTTGACAGAGAACACTTTCAAAGTCAATTTAACATAAAACTCTTTACACTAATAGCATAGGCTTGGGGAATGAACATGACGGGAACAGATTTTTATTTTCAAAATACCGGCTGTTAAAAATAACATTTTGTCTACTTTTTATAAAATATTCCAATTTCTGTGTATGCCCTTCCACAATTCCTACAACTTCCGGATTAACGAGAAAGGTAGAACTTGACTCATGCGGTAGAATTGCATGATTAGCACCAGTGGCCTAGCTTTTCGCAGCCACTGCTGCTATGACCCATAATTTTATACCATTTCTGAAAAGCGATTTTTTCGATTGGGAGAAGCTTCCCATAACAATTCTTGATCTCGGATGTTTGTAAGACGTTCGTGAGAGTTGGAACCGTGAGAAAACTTTTTTTTTTGGGGATTCAAACCTTGAATCAGTGCAAGTAGTTTGAGTCAAAAGAAGTCTCTAGTCCCCATAGCTTAGAACGGTAGGTTTTGTTCTTTAGTGGGGTTTCTCACATAAAAAAGTTTGAAACCCTGTATAATAGATCTGACATGATTATAGTGCTACGTAATATTAACTTGATTGATCGGCATTTTTTGTTAATAGCGGACTTTTCTTTAATACTCAAAACTAAGGCGTTCTTAATTTTCTATTTTTTTAATCAAAGGCCAGAAGAACTTGCATATTTTATAATATTTTTCCTTCAAATGCCTAAACGACTTAGCCGATTTTTATAAAAAGGATCTCAAACGATTCGACTTTTATCAGAAGTGAGGATATATTCAAATGTCCGGAAAAACAAGATGGAGGAAGGTACGTGCCATTTTGTCTATCTGGACATTTGTATACGAGTAAGTTTTTCGAAAACTAGCATATATATCAAAACAGAAATAGTTTTCCTGTAATTTTCGGGAGATGGCACATATGAATGAATTTCTAGAAATTCGTCGGATTAGTAGTTTCAGAGATAAAGCGGGGGACATACATTTTTGGCAGTTTTTTGGATTTCTCTCGAAATCCGATGGAGTTAAAATAACGAAACTATATAGTTTTGGATTCGGCGCAACATTGCCTTTCATTTGATAACAATATTGTATTTATACAAACAATTTTTTTTCAATTTCACTCTAATTTCCAAAATGTTGCTGTTTTTAGATTTATCCAAAATTTTGCTTTGGAGCTATATGCGGGTTAGTCAAAATTTCAACCCTCTAGGTCTAACGGTTCAAAAGATAAGAGGGTGGGACAAACAGACGGGCAGGCAGACGGCTCTCACTATAGGCGGATGACTTTCACTATAGGGGTTCCGTTCTTACTTTTTGAGTACCAGAACCCTGAAACTCAAATTCTGCCTCTGTCTAATATCTTTCTTCCTTCAACTAACAAAAAATATGTCACCCAAACCCAAACGACAAAAAACAAATGCCCAATATTTTCGATACGAAATATATTTTTGAATTGCATGTGCTATTAACTTGCAAGAAGAAACCCTCTAAACCCCCTTTGGTATAATCATCGGTAAATGAATTTAAAGAACCTTAAAACGAATGCACTTAAACGGTATACTTAGTTGAATATACTGGCTTTTGTACATTGAGAAAACAGTTCTGCGTGCTTAGCAGGTTTCTCCACAGAAATTTTATTATGGATATAGAGAGCAGGTAGTAACTGACGCCAAAAGCTTTTGGAGTTTTATAAAGCATAAGCGTATTACGTATGGTATTCCAGAGATTATGTCGTATGAAAACGTAGAATCAAATAATATTGGAACTTCCTGCAAATTGTTTGCTCGATTTTTTGAATCTGTATACGTAAATAACACCTCAATTCACTTAGCTCCAGCCACCGTAATCGATCAAAAAGTTGGTATTGGCTGCATTTATCTCGATTTTCATGACATCGTTCTGGCTCTTAGCAATCTAAAACCATCGGTAAGTGCAGGAGTGGATGGTATTCCAGCATTGGTTTTAAGAAGCTGTAAAGACAGTATCTGTTACCCCTTCTACTTATCTTTAATTCATCATTTAAATTCGGCATTTTTTAAGATGCGTGGAAGGTCTCATTTCTAGTTCCAATATTTAAATCTGGCTCTAGAAATGACGTTAGGAACTACAGGGGAATCTGTAAGTTATCAGCCATCCCTAAGCTTTTGGAGAGTATAGTCAAATATAAATTAGAATTTTATGTCAAAGAATATATTTCGGAATCTCAACATGGTTTCGTTTCAGGGAGATCCACTGCCTCCAATCTCGCATATTTCACATCATCTGTACTAAATTCATTTGAAAGGGGTTATCAGGTGGAGACGGTTTATACCGACTTTAGTAAGGCATTTGACTCTGTTACTGAATTGCTTCGATTTTCACTCATCTATTTTGAGATGGATTTCGTCTTTTTTTATGAATAGAGTGCAGATTGTAAAGATTGAATCTTTTCTTTCAGAACCATTCAATTGCAGCTCAGGTGTACCTCAAGGTAGTCACCTAGGCCCTTTTCTTTTCATTATATTTATCAATGATATAACAACTGTGCTAAGCTACAGTCAATGTCAACTATCATATATGCAGATGATCTAAAGCTGTTCCTAAAACTTTCAAGTTTAAATGATTGTATAAAGCTCAAAAGTGATATTAATGCTCTTTCTATATGGTGCACAGAAACTACCTTCTCCTTAACATAAAGAAATGCAATGTAACAACTTTTTGCAAATGTCTCAACCCAATTATTCACCGATACTCCATTAATTCAATAGAGTTAACTGGGATAAATGTGGTTAAGGACCTTGGTATAGTTTTTGATCAGGCGTTAACTTTTTTGCGATCATGTAGATTATATAACGTCAAAAGCTAAATCCATGCTTGGCTTCATCAAAAGAAATGCAGTAGAGTTTTCTAATCCTCACTCACTGATAATCCTTTTTATAGCCCTTGCTCGATCTCTTCTGGAATATTGTGACATCGTTTAGTGTCCTTTTTACCAGATGCATATTGATCGGGTGGAAAGTATTCAAAGAAGATTTTCGAAAATTTGTTTTTTTTTTTAAATGAGTTGGAATTTTTCACTGGAATATGATGCTAGGTTTAGCTAAGCATCTAAATCGAAGAAAGATCCATGATGTAATGTTTGTGAGAGACCTTCTTTGTTATCATTTAAAAACCCCTTGCTTGTTAGCTTTAACCCGCATTTATGCTCCTGAAAGGAAATTGAGACAAAGAGAGTTTCTTTTTCATACAATACATAGGACAAACTATGGGTTGAATGAGCCTATGTCTCGAGTTATTTAAAATTTCAACTCGGTTTGGTATATGGTGGATCTAAGTTTATGCAGAACTATGTTCAAAAACGCTTTATCTAGTTTTATTGGTTAATTGTGGTTTTACGAAAATAAAAAATTCTTTGTTTTGCATTTTTTATTGAAATTATGTCGCTTATTATGAGAATGTCAGCACTGATCTCAACTATAGGAAATTTTGCACAATTTTGTACGAATATTTAGCTGCTAGCACTTGGTCCAAATAGCTTCGCCCATAGCGGAAACCTGCTTGTTCAATTGGTTTGATGGTTTCGCTAATACGACTGAGTATTAGCCTCTAGAGCAGCAAACACTTACAAATGCTACTGGTCGGCAGCTTTCGGCTTGCTCATTGGGCTTACCAGGTTTCAGAATCGCAATTATTTTCGTCCTTTTAAACTTAGATTGTACTATAGAAGCCATTTGCTAGTACTTTTTTTCGGAACGCGTCATGAACTCTGGGTAGATCTCTTCAAAACCGGCTGATATGCTATTTTTCGTAGACTTAATTGCTTAATTAATCTCGTCGTTGGTTAAACGATCTGAAAACCGATGATGACACATTTAAATTTTCTTAATGCACGTTTCACATATCTGCCATGTGCTTTGTCAATTGAGACAAGAGAAACATCGATGATGCGGTTCGCAATTACATCTGGGGTAATAGGCAGCAGAGTTGTTAATACGAGTAGATTTCTTCCTCCAATTTTACGCAGTAACATCCAAGCCTTACGACTCGCTTGCGGTTTTCATCGAGGGATCTCAGCAGTCTATCAGCCTTTCTCTTCTAACAAAATGAACACAACATACCAAGAAGTCCAATCATATAAGCTATCAACGCTTAAATGTTAAATTTTTTCCTACACTAACCATGAAGAAACCTAAACTTTGATACGAGTAGATTTACTGCTCCACAATAGATGAAGTTGAAATTTTCGTCAAACCAGCCTGGGATGTATTCCTGTGGGTATCTAATAGAATGAACCAAACATACCAAGAAGGCCGACATTTCTTCTAGAAATATACATGCAAAACTTTCATATAATGAGCTATCTACGCTTAAAAGTCAAATTTTCTCCTACACTAACCATTAACAAACCTAAATCATAATCTAAGTACATGTGTACATAAGTAGATACCGATACCGATATGGCTAATCAAATGTTATTGTTAGCATGTTATTGGCAGGGCGTCATTTGAGCATGTAGGACACCACAAACTCATAAAAAATGAATACTGGAGGACAAAGCGGGTATTCTAATTGTTTATGACTTTTTAATGATATTTACATATAAGTTTTTCCAATGGGCGTATATTGTAGGCCACCTTTTCAATTTGCAAACATACTTATGTCACATTAACAACACTTAACAAGGACTGTAATTATATTTTCCATCTATGTAAGTACTTACCGATGTCCTTCACGTTTTCCAATACATTGTGGTGGGTATTATTACTGTTCACAGCAATATCGCTGATTAGAACTAAAGTAACCATAAATTGTGTGGTCGTATGTATACATAACTTACAAAAAGGAGAATATAATATATAGGTACATAAAGGTATGCTGGTACGCTGGAATGCATCCTGGTAATGTTACTATTTGTGAAACAATACCCCAGATAAGACAGACTTAAACTTTATTGAAACAAAGCCATTAAACTATAGTGCTGGTTCTTCATTTATTACCACCGGCTCTCCATCTAATTTCTTAATAAATGGCAATCGTTTTATACACTCAGCTCTCCAAGTGGGTTCATCAAATCCCTCGCACAAAGGATTTCCAACTAAAAGTAAATCTTCCAAGCTCGTCAGCTCCTGCAGCCTATTGAATTCACTCCAATCTTTTAGAAGATTATTGCTTATAAAGAGAAGTTTAAGTTTTTTGAGTGCAGTTAGCCCCTTAAGCTTTTCAATGAGATTATAGCTAAGCCACAGCTCTTCTAGTGTTTCAGCAACAGCTTCCTGTAAACGAAGTGTTTAAGGGAGTTTTTCTTTTTGAATAAATCTAAATTTCTACGAGTACTCACCAAACCAGATATTTGTTTAATGTAATTCCTGGCCAGAGAAAGAACTCGCAAGTTTCGCATTCCATTCAAGCCATAAATTTTCTCAATCATATTTGTTGATAAACTTAGTCTCCTGTTGGAATAAATAAATAAATTAGGAACTCTTTTACAAAAGCCGGGAGAACATTATTTTACTCGCATTTAACTAGAGTCCCTAGGGAAGCATCCATCTTCTCGATTGGTGGCCATTGAAATTGTAAATCAATTTCTGTCGCTTGTGCAGAGTTAATTTGTGAACGTTCTTCGAATCTTTTTAGAGCCTCTTTAATTGTTGTGGCTTTTGACATTATATTCGCTACAAACTCCTTACAGACAGCTTGAATATGTTAACTGATTTGTATGTTCATATCGACTAAATAGTTTACAATCCGATTGTTTCTATAGAAACTTGTTGGCGTTTGATAGCGCTATTTTGTTCTATAACGAAATATGTAGAATTTATATCCCTATCACTTATATTCAATTACTTGTACGTAGACATATGCGGCTAAGTAAGTTAAGAAAGTAACGTGAAACACGTCACTAATCGCAAAGACGACAGCGTTGATTATAAATCAAACGTAATGCACCGTCAATTTCTCCTGTAACTTGTGCACTATAAGCATTATTTCTAGCTGAAAATAATGGTAGGAAGGTAACAAATTAATTTTTCGTTAAACTTAACCAACTCACATGGCTACCTGAAGGAGAGTGGACACACTAGTGCCCAACAGCACCAATGTCTGTGTGTCGTCTGTTAGACTGAACATTTCTTACTTACTCCTTTAAAGAGCAAGTACTCGCATTGTTGTCGAATGAAAGTATGCCCGACGAATGGAACCTCAGCGTCATTTAACCGATCTTCAAAAAAGGAACTGCGCCTACTTCAGAGGCATTTGTCTTCTCAACATCACGTATAAGATCCGACCTGTCATATTATGTGAATGGCTTAAACCTTTTGTAAACAATCTGATTATTCCATATACGAGTATGTATGTAGATGATAGCGTCTATGGAGACGAGCTATACAGAGCCAAGTCTAGTTTTGGGATCCCTGTCAAACTCGTCCGTCTGTGCAGGATGACGATGGAGAATGCACGCTGCTTCACCAAGGACGGTAACAACATCACCGAGGCTTTCTGATGTCAGAAAAGTACGAGTACTATGACAAGGTGACACGCTGTCATTGATTTCTTCAACATCGTACTTGACAGGATTTTACAAAATTCTCAAGCTCACATCAAGGGTACGATCTTACAAAAGTCTGTACAACTACTCGCGAACACCGACAGCATTGACATAATTGAAAGAGTGATGCTTTCGGGAGTATTGAAACAGAAATGGTGAAAATGGATGTAGCGCTTAACGAAGTCAAAACTAAATACATACTGCCATCAAAAAATGACAGTCAACACGGTGACTTAGACAGAACGTCACAATAGACAGCTACAATTTTGAGGTAGTTAAGGACTTTGTCTACCTAGGTTCCACTGTAAATTTAAACTGTTTCTTTGGGCTCTCATGGACAACTAAGGTGACTTTATAGAAGACCTTCATCGTCCCAGTGGACGTTATCAAAGGCAGCTTATAAAATTCTTTTTTGTTTTTAAAGAAAAATTCTTCGAGTAATTTTTGAACGCATTTGTATCGACGGAGAAAGGAAAAATCGAACTATACTGGTTGTTCAGCGACATCGACCTAGTCAGAACGGCCCGAATCTATCGCCTGGGATTGCTGGGACATGTAGAGCGAATGGGCATCAACAAACGTCTTAAAATCCATTCCACGTGGACGACGCGGTAAAGGAAGACCTCACCTAAGGTAACGCACACAAGTGGAAAAGAAACCTCTGCCAACCTCGTGTGCAAAACTAGAGAAGGCACAAGATCAAGCTGGCTGGTGACGCTTGTTGGTTGAGAGATGAAGGCTACCCCCGACTGTAGGGCAATCCAAAGTAAAGTAAAGTAGATCAACTCTAAAATGTTGCCGCAGCGTCTCCCTACATGTCGTAAAAGGCGTCTAAATGGGAGCTACATAAACCAAATTCAGGCATTTTAACACGAAAGATGTGCCTAAGGCGTTATTACAAGTCTATACGCGTTGAATGTGTTCCCACGTCTGGAGACTACTAGCGGTGTGAAAGTCAAGTCTATTAAAAATTTAAAAGCTTACACATACGCGCGCCCCCGGTCGAAGAGGTTTGACGTCAAGGCAAATTGCCAGAAAAAATGCAAAAGAAATTCGGTCACCGAAATATGTATATATATTGAAAACGCGCAGGGCCGCTTACTAGCAGACAAAGAAATGTGAAATAGATGGAAAAATTATTTCAATGCGTTACTTAACGAAAAATGTCTGCCCAGAACCATTCCTTCGCTGTTATTCATGAGAAGGAAACAACATAATTTACGGTGGATGAAGTGAGAGAAGCGAGTGGAGATCCATTTCAAACAACTTTCTTGTTCAACTCTATAAAGGCAAAGGCGACACGAGAAATTGCAACAACTATCGATAGATGAAGAACAATGCAAATTTAGGAGCTAGTTTTAAACAGTCGACAGCGCAATATAATTAAACTTCATGATAATCAATGCGGCTTTGTCGGGAAAAAATCTACTTATGAGGCGATTCAAAGCTTACGGATAATAATGGAAAACATCACGACGTTACCGATCTGAAAAAAGCCTTCGACAGAGTTCTGAGAGATTTCAAAAAGTACCGGAGACGTACGTTAGACTAATACAAGATATATAAGAAGTTAAAACGTAAGTAAAATGCACGGCGGGAATAATCGAGGACTTCGAAGTTAAAGTAGGAGGGCACCAAGGTAGTTGCATTGCCGTTTTTTTTTCAAACACACAAACATGACCTCGAATATCCTGTTAGTCGAAGTAATGGTTCTGAACTGCGATAAATTTAAGTACCTGAGCTCAATCGCAAATGATTGTGACGTCGATATTGCACATTGAGTGAGTGTGGGGTGGTTAAAATGGCGTAAAACCTCCGCTGTCTTTTGTGACCGATAAATGCCACTTCCACTCAAATGTTTTCTTTCCACAGTCGCGCATCCAGCTTTAACATATGCATTGTTCAACGATGCATGAAAAATATAAGGGGAAAATAATAGGGATGGAGATGGAAATGTTACGGATGTCAGGGGGACTATCAATTCGAGACGTAATTAGAAGTGCGAGTATTGGCTTAAGCCTTCGTATAAAGGAGCCGATTATAGAAAAGCTCTAGGCTGAGTGCATTATGTTGGTACTGCCATATACAAAGGAGATCATCGGCAACTCCTGTCCTTAAAGAGGTAGAAGAAGAAATAATTGGATCACTCAAATGCAGCAACAATAGCAAATTCTCTGACGGTGTGATCCAAATAAGAGCAGCCTGTAGAATGATACTGAGGTCCGCAAATCCCACAAGCTACGCAGCAGCAAGGCAGATACGTAGAAGAAATACTTAAAATAAAATGTACGAGTACGTAAGCGTTATATATTTCAACGGTTAATAAAAGAAAAAGAAGAAAAACTTGGATAATAAAGAAGCTCAAATACCCGGTACTCGGATAACCAAGATTGATTCTACTGTAATACGCAAGGTGATACCACTTGAAAGGATCAAACTTCAGGATGATGTCGACCGTACCAAAATAAGAAAAAAAATCTTTGGGAAGGGCCCCCATTCTCTTAAATGTTTTTTTTTTTTTTTTTTTGATTCAAACCACTTATATTAGTGTCACTCTATAAGGGAAAATAATGAGTAGAATGTACTTGAAAAGGAAATTACATTTTCTATCCAACGGTGTGCAATCTGTTCATGTCAGCCTTTGTTTTTATGCGTTAAATGATTTGAAAATCAATGTTTTCTCCAATTTTTGTATTAATAATCCATTATAAATCTTTCAGATGTTTCTTGCCATAATTTACTCATAAAATTTCTCGAAGATGGTTCGTACCTATCTATAACAGCTTTTAAAATAGAAGCCAAAAAGCCATACATATGCACGAAATTATACATGCAACAGAAATTTTTGAAAATGTACTTTGTAGAATCCTGAATTTTGAAATATGAAAATCCGTATAAGCAAGGTTCTGCCACACGATACGAGTATGAATGTGTGCTATAAATGTGCAAAATATACTCTTCCAGGCAGTCCGCCAACAAAATTGTATTGAAGAGATATAATAAATTATCTTTGTAATAGCCCGTACTTTGAAAATCGAAAAAAAATTCTACACTATAGTCTGTGCGTGTGTGAAGAGTTTTAGTTTTTTCCATTTATTCAGAGGTCCCCTGAAATTATATTTAATAATTTGGAAAAGTGTAAAATTTCAGTGACATGGTATGCTACGAGTAGGAAGCAGAAATTTTTCTAAAGTAATACCAGGATGAAATCTCGAGTTCGAAATTTTGCACGAAAACTAAACTTGCCTTTAGAAATTACAAAACGAATAATAACGCTTTATTATCCTGCCAAGAGTCCCCCAACTAGAGATACCATTAAAAAACCACAACCAATTAGAACAATATCAGCCCGGCCTATAATAATCTTATCGATTATTTAAACGTAATTCGCTCCAATGTGGTCTGAAACATTGTTGGTATGCAAAGATTTTGCAATAGTTTTAGAATATCTGAATGCGATAGTAATCTTACGTTAGGAACATTAATTTTCCGCCAACATAGTAAGCAGCTTTATACCGACCGAGTCGTAAAATCAAACACTTTAATAGTTTTCGGCAACTTGTAACATTCCCAAGATGGGAAATAATAACGTTGAACGATTCGTATATGGTAGTATCCACTATTTCAAGTTAATTGGATTTGAATTCGAACATCAACACCATTGGAAGAAATTCCTGCTAATCGCGGGACTAATAAACATGAGCGTTGTGCTTATGGCTCAAGTGATGTTCGTGCCTTTGTCTAATGCTGAACTTCAGGAGAAAGTCATTGGCATTACATACATAAACTACTCTTTCGTTGCGGTTGGAAAAATTATTTCATTGCTGTACAAACGAAAATATATTTTTGAAACATTAAATGAATTTCGTCAGATTTATCCCTCATCAGAATTAGAGAAAGTCTACAATGTTCAGAGATTCTTGAAACAGTATCTACTGATTGAAAAGTTCCTTGTGCGATTTTTCCAGAGCACTACACTTTTCTATAATTTTTCTCCGTTGATATTCTCTTTAATAGAGTTCGTAAGAGCTGGCATTTTTACCTATCGGATTCCTCTGATGTTGTGGTATCCATTTGAAATTAAGGGCAACTGTCCTGTTTATATTTTTGCGTACTTGCAACAAGTTTTTGCCAGCTACGAATTTGCGATTGTCATTCTGGGATCGGATTTATGTCTTTTTAGTTCACTGTTGCAATTGTGTATGCAATTTGATATAATCAATAAAAATATATTGAAGATCGAACCGGATGCAAGCGGTGAAGCCGAAAAGGAATTAAAGGTACTAATCGCCTACCATCAAAGGGTATTGAAGTAAGTTTTCTATAGAATGGTCGAATGTTTTGTACCACAATTTTCATATATTAATTTAGCTTGTGCGATATTTTTTCACAGGCTTTCGGAGAAGGTGAATACCATATTTACACTGTCAATTTTATTTAGTCTTCTGTCATCATCCTTCATTATTTGCTTCACGGGATACCAATTACTGGGTAATATTTCTATCATAATTGTTGCTAAAGCTGTATTTCTTCTCGGATATGAGTTGAAGCAAGTTGTCATCACTTGCTTCTTGGGTGACAGATTGGTCGATATTGTGAGTTTTGATTTGTAAATTCTCAGACAGTTATAGTATTAATTTTGTAGAGCCTTAAAACATCTGATGCAATTTATGAGCACAAGTGGTACAATGGAACTCCAAAATATAAGTGTATGGTTCTGCAGGTTCTTATGCGTTCACGAAAGAGTGCTTCTCTAAATATTGCTGGTATATCGGATATATCAAGGCAAACTTTACGTGAGGTATGTTGACCGCGCATTTTATTGATCTCTTCAATTTTAAGTTCATCTACTACCATTTTTCGAAACTCACATTTTGGACTTCAAATTCAAATACATATATCAATATACTTTTTTTTCTTAATTAACAGTCGTAACTATTAAGTGATTTTTTGATTTTTTTGTAATAGGTAATGAGTTTCTCGTACCAGATGTTCACCTTTCTAAAAACTGCATGAAAATGAAACAGATTGTGCACACCAAATTAAGAATTTAATTTTACTCTTCAGAAGAAAAAATCTACATTTTTCAAAACTAACTTTAAATAAATGAATAAATTTGTATTAATTTCTAGTAGTTATTTTCACAAATTAAATAAAAGTTAAAATTGTTTGCATGTTTCACATTGTTTTCAATCTCTTATTTTCATCCAACAAAAATTGGTTTAATTATAAAGGCATCTTTACACTATCTGACCGAGTCAAAGATAAATGCAATGATTTGGGGGAAATGCCGCCATTTTGGTTTTTGCCGCCATATTAGATGTTGCTTGTTTCCCTATTTGCAAGATAAATACAAGTTCATCTCTGTTTCATTTCAACTCTTACTAAATTACAACCGTTTGTTCATTCGGTGGCGAAAACTGTATTTCACCTAAAACATTACCGTAAAAAGCTGCCGAGTTTTCTAGTACAAAAGCCCTGCAACAGTTCAGCCACGAAAAGGAGTGAGATACTCGTATAAAAGTATTCCAACAACAAGCTGAAATTGCCACACTTTTTTACAGGGTGGTGCACCAATTGTGCTACAATAAGAAATTCAAATAACTTTTTTTTTTAATCAATGTATTTAATTTTTCTTTTTTTTTATTGTATAGAAAATTCAATTTTATTTTATATAAGTAATTGTTTTTGAAGATGATAGACCGTAAGTGACCTCCATGCATATGCGACACCTGATCAGAAAATTATTTTTTGCGGCCTGAAGGGTTGAAGTCGGGATCGCCTCAATTATTGTTTTAATGGACTGCTTTAATTCAGTCAAATTCCTTGGTTTCGTTTTGTACACCTCTTGCTTGACATTACCCCATAAAAAAAAGTCTAGTGCAGTCAGGTAAGGTAACCTTGGGGGCCAGCGGAAAATGGAGTTTTTGGATATTAATTTGTTTGGGAATTTTCGTTGGAGCTCCAGCAGTTGCTCCATCTTGCTGGAACCAAATGCCGTTGAAACGGATACTTCTTCGGAGCAGTTCTGCGTAAAAAAAACTCCTTCAACATAGCACAGTCCCCATTGACAATTACTGTTACACCGTTTTCTTCAAAGAAGTATGGCCGCTCAATGCACCTTTATGAAACTGTGCACCACACAGTGACTCGTTCTGGGTGCAGTTCCGTCTCATGGAGTATTTCTGGATTAGATTCACTCCATATAAGGCAATTTTGCTTGTTTACATTGCTGTTTAGATCAAAATGGGCCTCATCAGACATAAACAAGCAATTTATCAAGCTGTTGTCTTCTTCGGCCATTTCAATCATTTGTTGGCAAAATTTCAGACGAATAGGCAAATCCAGAGGGTTTAACCTGCTTGTAATTTGGACTTTGTACGGAAACAAATTTAAGTCATCATGAATTATCCGTTGCAATGACCGTCTGCTAACTCTAATTTGCGCCGATAAGTTTCGAATCGAAACGCTTGGATTTGCCTGAATTGACGATGCTACAGCCACGATTGTGTCTTGAACCCGAACATAGGGATCTCGATGGTACGATCTTCGTGCGATGCTTCCAGATTCGGCAAACATGTTTACTAGCCTAATAATGGTCCAACTACTCGGGGGAGTGCTGCCAAACTCCCGCCTAAATTCCGTTTGGACGGAAATGAAGGACTACAAAGCATGGTACCGCTGCACTATTCAAATCCTCTTTTCGGTGTCCCAAGCATTCATTTTAATAAATCTAAATAGTAACCTGCAAAATAAAAAAAAAATAAGCCCATTACTCACACAGAAAATAAGTTATTACGTTTTGTTTTTGTAGCACGATTCGTGCGTCACCCTGTATTTCACTACTTTCAATTCTGAATTACTCGTATTGCAGGATTTTTGCACTAAATAACTTGGCCACTTTTTACGGCGATGTTTTTATTGATTTTAATTTATTGACAAAAAAAACCATTGACAAGTAATCGTTCTTGAGCCATTTATGCTGCAAAGCTATCTGCATTACAAAAGGCTTTTTTATAAATAATAAACTTTTCTGCAATCTACTTACCAACGTATTAAAAATGATTTACCGCATGGTGATATGCCGCAATGACTAACATATCGCCCCGTCCCTTCCCATTTTTAGGAAAAGTTTAATTTTCGCCCATTCTCATAATACTTCATCATATACATCAACGGTCTCCACAATCTATGTAATTGAGCAAGTTGAAGGCATTTGTGGAAAATTTTAAACTGTAAGAAGTCTAAGATGGCCGATGGCATTTCAGATCTGTCATCTTGTCAACTATTTAAATATTTAAGACAAATTACGAGCTAACTGAGCAATTTGAAGGCATTTGTGGAAAAATCTCAAACTGTAAGAAGTCTAAGATGGCCGATACAACATGGCAGTTCAAACTTGTTAACAAGGTTATTTGACATTTATTGAAATGTTTGAGACAAACTTTAAGTCGTAGACATAAGCGGTTTTCACATACTTTTAGAGCAAGTTGAGGAAATTATAGGAACTATCTGAAATCATTCATAATCCAAAATGGCGAACATAATATGGTGGCTCAAAATTTCCTTAGAAGGCTAAATTATTATATATTGACTTTTTTGGGACAAGCTACAAATAAAAGTTTGCACCTACTTTTAAATATACTATAGAAATAAAGTACACAACTGGTTCGCACGTACTTGCACCTATCTATATATAGGTTTTTCATTCGCCCATTACTCGTATTAAAATTAATATAATAAATAAATATATAATAATATTTATTTTATAATCTTCTCTCAGGAGAGGACTATCTATAATGCTGGGCCAGCGCCCTGAGGTGCTTGTAGATGTCTATTGATTCTGTTCTTGAATAGTTTGAGATTAAAGATTCAGGAAATATGTCTCATGGAAGCGAAGTTTTGATAAAAAAATATAAAAATATTTTTTTTTTTAATTTTCTAAAACTTGATATGCCTTGAACTTGCAAATGTCAAATCTAGTTCAGGTGTTAATTTCGACCAAAATCTATTGAGTGATAGCCGACAAATAGCCTGCGATATGATTTACCAACTCACTCAGTTCACTTTGAGTAACTCTGTGTGTAAGTTAGCCCGGAACATCTTACTAAGTTTTTTTTATGAAATTTACTTTGTTGTTAATTATAAAGGGTGACCAGATAGCAATGATAGTTTTTCCAATTGTTATGTCAAAGTTACTAATGTCATCCAACCGTCAAAATATTCTATAAGGTTTGCCACTTCATCATGCAGCGTTTGTTGGTGAGAGGTGAAGAAAACATAGCCGCCGCAGCGGCCAGTATCGAAGAAGACCCAGAAATGTCGATTCGGCGCCGATCAGCTGAATTGGTCATCGCCAGAGAGTCAACCAGGCTTATTTTGCGGTTGGATTTGGGCCTACATTCGTATAAGATTGTGCTGACGCAAGAATTGCAGCCGGATGACCATAGACAACGCCGTGAGTTCGCTAATTGGGCGCTGGAAATGTTGGCCGGAGATCCGAATTTTGACCAAAAAATCATTTTCTCGGACGAGGCTATGCCAACAAGCAAAATTGCCGTTATTGGAGAGACCACAATACACAAGTGTTCGACCAAGCATCAATGCATCCACAAAAATTGACTGTTTGGTGCGCTTGAGGAGATGAGGAACGAGACACCGTTACCGTCCGTCAATGGTCCTCGGTATAGAGCGATGTTAACCGACTTTCTGAAGCCAGAGCTCGACAACATCGATATATCCGAGCTGTGATTCCAACAAGACGGCGCTACATGCCATACAAGCGACGCAACGCTCGATGTGGTGAAGGAGAAATTTGGCGACTGCATCATCTCACGGTGAGCGTTCATCAATTGGCCGCCGTGATCATGCGACTTGAAACCCCTGGATTATTTTCTCTGGACGAGCTCGAGGCTAACATTGATGTGCTTTCCATACATAATGCCATAAATGTAGCTTCAAGCTGATATCTCACACCATTGTTATTTTATTTAAATTTTTTTTCTTATCAATCTGGTCACCCTATAGTTAAAGGGTATCGTATTATTTTAACTAAAATTAAAAACAATGTGAGACATTCAAATACATTCAATATTTTATTTATTTTTGATGATAATAACCACGCATATAAGGCATTTGTGTGGCTACAGGTGCAAGTTATTTTATTTCACTTTAAATGTGGAGAAGTATGATAACTGTGCTGGGAAAAATTCATGTTCTACCTTGTGAAGAATAAAACTCAATTCATAATGTTTGTAGATATTCATGCAGTTTTCACCAGAGTGAATATTTGGTAAGAAAAACTCATTACCTGCAAAAAAAAAAAAATGTAAAATTAATTTAAAAACAAAAATATATTTGAATTTATAGCCCAAAATGTGTTTTTCGAAAATTGCTCTCCTAATAATAAATGTGTAGTGAACTTGAAAACGGGATTTTAAGTGAAATAGTTTAGATTGCTGTCAACAAATAAATACTCAAAGTCCGAATTCCTAGCTCCATATAGTACCTTCTCTAAGCTTACTGTTCGTTCTGATTTCATAAATATATGAATTGATTTTCTATTTTGGTAAAGCATTTGTACCGATTTAAACATTTTCGAAAGTAGTGCTGACTGTTGCGTTGTAGCCTTTTTGTTTTTTTTTTTTGTAAATTTGTTAAGAAATTACTGCTACAAATATTTTACTCGAATAAGTTTCAAAACACTGGTTTGAATCAAATATACTCGTACATTCAACTTCTGTAAATATTATGAGTGTTAGAAAAATGCTTATGATTTGAGCGTACAGCTGAAGAACAGATTTAAATTCGGAAAATATTTAAAAATTTAACCAATTTTGCGCAAATATTGTTGAGGAATTTAATATACCTAAAACAACACCGTTTCGGATTTATTCGAAAAATACTTACGTTCATTCCCAGAACGCATACTTTAACTACGAGTAAGATACCGATACATACCTCAAATCTTTAAAGGTAATGAATAGGAAACTAACAGTTGAACAAACAATATAAATTGTATTTTCAAAGAGCGATAGACAAATATAGTACACTTGTTCTTAAAGCTGCTAATTTAAATTTGAAACAATATAACAATTTTCGGATTCCTATTTAGCAATTTTTTAAAAGTGGGTAGGTATGTACTCGTATGTATTGTTTTTCCAAACAAATCACGAGATACTGCTAATAATTAAAAATATTTTGCACGTTTTAGAGGGGCTTACTCGTATCTTATTGAAATAAAATATTAAAACACAAATTAGAAGATGTTATGAGCAGTGGGTGTTCATATATTAGAGCCACTGTAAGAAAAATATTTTTGAAGCTACTAAGAAATGAAACACATTATAAACTTTATAAACTTTTTGAATTGGTTCCCTGAAAATTGCACCGGTTCATGAAGTCTCAGGATTATCAACTTGTTTTATGAGCGGAGAAGTCCCAGTCATGTCTTTTAGACATTTCTGACATTTTTTTTTTAGCTTAGTAGTAAATGTAAATGTAGTAAATGTACTGTTAGAAAACTACTCGCACTGCAGCCAGAAAACTTGTCTCTAACCTTGGAGCCAGTCTTTCAAACACAATTAGATGCTAATTGTAAAATCGAGTATTTATACAAGTGGCTCTAATGATGCGGTCACCCACTGTAATAGAGCTAATTCCTAAAAACAAACATATTAAAGAAATTTAACCCATGAAAACGCTTCTGCTTGCATAAAAAATATTAGGACGAATATGCAAGGGTCCAATACAGGCCGAAACAGTAATCATTGAAAAAACATGTTCACGTTAATAAGTCCAAGTAACAAGATAATGCAAAAAGAAGATAACAAACTATGGAACTAAATTTCAAATTACACAGTTAAACAAATTTCAAAAATCACATTGTAGGTACGTTAAAATATGAACTTGAGGTGAACTGGTAACATTATGGAGAAGTTCATATTGTCAATGTGCACTATTATCGAGGTTTTACTGTATTAAACAAAAAAAAAAAAATAATTTTTATAAAAATTTTAATTTTTCAAAACCGAAAGTTGTTCAAGTAGATACCTATGCACAGTTAAATGAAAGATTAGATTTTGCCTCAAAATTTCAGACATACAACTTAAAATAAAGTGCACGACTAAGTCGCACGTACTTGCCCTAAATACATATGTATACGTATATACAGTATGTTGTTAAATCACTAAGATTTAATATAAACAAAATTTTTATTTTTTTTCTTTAAATCCGTCAAAATAGAAAGTTTTTCCAAATATGGTTCAAATATTGATTTCGAACAAAATCGATAGAATCATAGCCGAGAAATAGTCAATTTTCAGAGACCGGTTAATAAGCAGAATACCTTTAAACTTATTTTCCGGAAAAAAAAACCTGGTACGCCATCTGATAGCATATATCCACCGTAAGTCAAATATCAGATTTGATCGAGCCGTTTTCGAGAAAATCCTTTTTTTTTTTTTCAAAGTCGGCCAGTAGTAAAGTACCGCTAATTTTGGAGTTGAAATGTCCCTTCTGACCTAGATACAAAGTTTGAAGATATTCCGTTCAGCCGTTTAAGCTGCAGACAGATAGACAGAATTGAGAGACCCACTTTATTGAGTTTCTCTATCGCAGTAATGTCAAGTTTGATCAAAAATCTTGAGATCGAAAATTTTTAGGAAACCAATACTTACAAGTAAAAATCGGTGCAGAAATATAGGGCGCAGTAGATCGTACGTAAATATCATCAGTGAAACCAGAAAACTGTCCCACCAGCAAATTTGACAGAAGCGCATTAAAATATCTTTACACTTTTTACTGCAGTTACCGCTCATTTTTCTCACTCGCTTTAGAATTACACTGTTTTCTAAATGACCGTCACAAGAATAATTTGAGTTATTCTGAAATTCAAGCTATGCCAGCTGGTAAAACCTATCTGGTGGTTTAGCCAATAGAGGTCTTTAAAATCTCATTTCATACTTTCTGCTTTCACCGATGATATGCAAAGGGTGGGCCATTGGTTTATTTTTAAAATTGCTGTAGAAAAAAAATCATTTTCTTTCCGATTTTTTACGGAGAATAATTTCATTCAAATCGCTACCGCCGCTGGCTTGCAATTTTCTTTCGATGGTTCGGGGCTCTATCTCACGTATAGCTCGATCAATATTGTGCTTAAGTGTCTGAATCGTCTCTGGATTGTCAGTATAGCATCAATTTTTAACTTCGCCCCACAGCTCCGCACAGACCATGCAACATCACCAAAACGGCTAATTATTGAATTTAGTGCGCGAATTATCGATTGTTGGACGGCTTGCATGGCACGTAGCGCCATCTTGCTGGAACCAGAGATCATCCAAGTTCATTTCCTCAGTTTCTGGTTTGACGAGAATAACTTGTGTTATCTAACGTACCGCAGGCACGGTTGGTGCATTATTTCGACCGAAATTTCTTTTAAAAATTCGCACTGCTCCGGCAACACAGTACTCACTTTGGAAATAAGTTTTCAATATTTCCCAACATTGTTCAAGCGTAAATCGATTTTATTTCTTTTAATTTTTTAAGCGCGAAAGAGCTGTCAGTGTCAAAATAATTTAAAGAGAAACCAACAGATGAACACCCGATATTTAAAAAAAAAAAACATGACCAAGTAAAAAATATGAGGTAACTGATTTGCACTGATTTTCAAAACTAAACAAATTAAATGTACTGAGTTCGGAGTTTGAGATTATGACAAGCTTAACGCCCCCATTTCCTTCCTAAATGACGCGATATCATTTTCACTCCTTTTCCTTCAATTTTAGGAAAAATTATAACAAGACAAAAGTTGCAATAAATTAAATATGAAATCCAAATACATTTAGTGTGTATACAAATTTTCTTTAGGAAAATATATTTTTTTTCTTAAATCCAGATGAAATGAAGATTTTCATATTTACAGTATGAAAAACAGTTGTGCCAAGTTTCAGTTTTTTTTTTTCATCAGGATGCAGACAAAAGTGTGTGTATAAAATTTTTTTTTTAAGTAGTTATTTTCAATTTGTAATTAAAATAAAAATAATTTTAATGCAGACAAATGCATTTTAGTAGAAAATTTGATTTAGAAAATGTTTACCTTTGGTGTTTTTCCCTAATAGTAAAGCAAAATTAGTTAATATTATATTCCGGTCCTTTCAGTGTGAGACTTTTAGTATACCTTTCTTAACACCAATCTACACATTTACACGCGTACAATTTTCACAATTTTTTCTAGTAAAACCTCTAATTTACTGGGCTATAAATCACACGTGTAACATACCGCACGTAAAGTTTGTCGTGATACATCCGATATACCAGCAACATTTAGAGCAGCTCTCTTTTGCGAACGCATAAGGACCAGCAGAACCATACGCTTATATTTCGGTGTCCCATTGTACCATTTGTGCTCGTAAATTGCATCAGATGTTTTAAGGCTCTACAGAATTAATACCATAACAGTCTGATAATTTATAAATCAAAACTCACAATATCGATTAGTCTGTCACCCAAGAAGCAAGTGATGATTACTTGCTTCATCTCATATCCGAGAAGGAATATAGCTTTAACAATAATTATGATAGAAATATCACCTAGTAACTGGAATCCCGCAAAGCAAATGATGAAGGACGACGATAGTAGACTAAATAAAATTGATGGTGTAAATATGTCATTCACCTTCTCCGAAAGTCTGTGGAAAAATATCGTGCATTAGTTGAAATAATTTAAATTTGTAAATTAAGTAAATTTAATTATTTCCAAGATGAATGTACTCGTATGAATGTACCTCTCAATAGAAAACTTACTTCAACACCCTTTGATGGTAGGCGATTAGTACCTTCAATTCCTTTTCGGCTTCACTGCTTGAATCTGGTTCGATCTTTAGGATATTTCTGTTGATTATGTCAAAATGCATACACAATTGCAGCAGCGAACTAAATAGACATAAATCCGATCCCAGAATAATAATCGCGGACTCATAGCTAGCAATAACTTGTTGCAAGTACGCAAAAATATAAACAGGACAGTTGCCCTTAATTTCAAATGGATACCACAACATCAGAGGAATCCTATAGGTGAAAATGCCACCTCTTACGAACTCTATTAAAGAGATTATCAACGGAAAAAAATTGTAGACAAATGAAATGCTCTGGAAAAATCCCACAAGAAATTTTTCAATCAGCAGAGACTGCTTCAAATACGTCTGAAGATTGTAGGCCTCCACTAATTGCGTTGAAGGATAAATCCGACGAAATTCATTCAGTGTTTCAAAAATAGCCTTTCGGTTGTAGATCAATGCAATAACCTTTCCAACCGACACGAAATAGTAGTTCATGTAAGTAATACTAGCGGTTTTCTCTTGCAGTTCAACATTATAAAAAGGCACGAACATCAATTGACCCAAAATTGTAATGCCCATGTTGAGGAGTCCCGCGATTAGCAGGTATTTCATCCAACGGTGTTTATCCTCGAGCTCGAATCCAATTAACTTGAAATAGTGGACAGTGCCATTTATGAAACGTTCAACGTTATTATTTCTCATCTCGCAAGGCTAGAAGTTACTAGTGCACTAGCCGGAAACTGATAATGTCCTCATTTTTATAGAGTTGTTTACTGTGTTGACAAATTGTAAAGTTGACACACAAATTGATGTTTGTAACGTAAGATTACAATCAGTTATTATTAAAGCTATAGCAAAATATTTGCATACGAGACAATTGCAGACCATGTGGGAACCAAGGGCTGGAAGTGTACTAATTGGTTATGCTTTTTTAATGAAATTTCTACGGAAACCTTACCAGGATAATGACATGTTAGTATTGGTTTTTTTTTTAACTAAAATATTTAGTCGATTTTTATTAGCTTTTGTTAATAGAAATGTCCTTTTGCATACCAAGAAATGCCCCATGTCCATCTGGAAAAACATGCTTTGTTATGGTTTTTCAACCAAAGTTCTATTCTGAAGTATGCTTTGCCTTAAATATGAATATATGTTTGAATAAGGAATTGAATTAGGGTAATAAAAATACATAATTACATACTCATACATTCCTACTAGCAAGCTCGTACGGCTTCGCTGGTGCACGATCGGTTTCATTACTTACTTACTTACATGATTAGGTGGCGCTACAGTTCCGAATGAACCTGGGCCTCAACTAAGAAACCTCTCCAGTTAGCCTGGTCCTTAGCCAACTAACTCCAGTTGCGCACTTCAAGTTGATTAAGATCACTTTCTACTTGTGCACTCCACCTAAAGCGAGGTCTTCCACTACTGCGTTTCCCTCTAGGTTAGATTTGAAGACTCTGAGGGCCGGCCCGTTGGTGTCCGTTCGCTCTACATGTTCTAGACATCTCAAACGACCAATGCGCAGTTTTTTGACTAGGTCAATGTGGCTGTACAGCTCGTGAAGTTCGTCGTTAAATCTCCTCCTCCAAAGCCCGTCAACGCAAACGGGACCGAATATCTTACGAAGAATTTTTCTCTCGAACCGACAGCTTTCGATATAGATCATGCTTCAGAGCCATAGAGCACGGCCGGGATTTTCAAGGTCTTATATAGAGTCACTTTAGTTCTTAGGGATAGGGTCTTACTACTCAATTGTCTCAATTCAGCCCAAAAACAAAACAGAGATTGGCAAGAGTTATCCTTCGTTTGATATCTGCGCTGATGTTGTTGTCTGATGTGATAGCAGAACCAAAGTATACAAAATTCCTTAAAACAAAAGATTAAAATACTTTGGCAAGTACCAACTATCAGATAAGGATATGCCAACCCACTTCTCATTCTCAGATTCCTAAGAGAAACCGGATTAAAAAGGGATCCTTGCCAAGGCAAAGTAAGAGTATTTGACCCTCGAACACAGTTCTGAAGGAATTAAATTCCGAGATTTACTCTAATGAGGTTATACTCTTCTAGGTATTAGCAGGGGGCACAATAGACCATTAGGTTGCAGTGCAGGATAACCCTACGCAATAATAATAATAATGTTAAAGAAGTCACTTAACAGCGCGTCCTCTTTTACATAAAAGGTCTCGGGGAGGTCGTCACCGACCTTGATGGGGCAGCGAGTATTCTTCATCGTCATCCTGCATAGATGGATGAGTTTGGTAGGGACAAAACAAATTTGGCCTAAGCTGGATTTGAAACGCTCTAAGAAATTGATTTCTCTCAATAGATTGCATATCAGTGCTGTAATTGGCGTCATCACTGGACACTCTTTAATAGGCAAGAATGCAACAAGGCTTGGCGTATTCTCAAATGATTTCTGCAGAAGCTGCATGGACGAGGACGAAGAGGAGACTATTCTTCACCTTCTTTGCACCTGCCCAGCTCTCCCCCAAAGAAGGAAACTCCACTTAAGAGCCTTCTGTTTCAACGACCTTAATGATTTGAAAAAAATAGACGTTAGGGACCTCCTACGCTTAGTCAGAAGCTCCAAATGGTTCAATGAGGAGGCTAGAGACCGCTTTCTATAACTACGTGGTATCATAATGGGCCTATTATTGGTCTAAGTGTGTTGGCTTTTAGCTGACAGCCACTTCAACCTATCTTAACCTTGGTAAGGATGTCAAAACTAGACATGGCTTTCTCTATAAATGCTGCCGTAGGCGGCCTTAAAATTGACAAAGAGATGGTGAGTATCGATTTGGACTTTTTGAGTTTTCTCCAAGATTTGCTGAAGTGTGAACATTTGATCCACTGTGAAAATTTCTGGGCTTAAACCGTACTGATAGGGGCCAATCAGGTTGTTGACGAAAGGTTTCAAGCGTTTAAGATCGTGTGCGTGATGCTGAGGAGACTGATGCCTCTGTAGTTAGTACAGTTAGGGGGGTCTCCTTTCTCGTGGATTGGGCAGACAATGTTAAAATTCCATTCATCAGGCATACACTCGTTTGACCAAATAGTAGAAGTGAGTTGGTGTATTCAAAATGCTGCTTTATATGCTGCTTTAAATAACTCCGCCGGCTGGTTAGCCGAGCAGATCCAACATCCTTATTGGATTTTAGCTTGGAAATTGCTATCCTTACTTCATTTTAATCAAGGGGATGAAAGTTTTGCTATCATCGTATAGCTTGATTGGTTTCATTACTTAGGCACAATTAAAGAAACAAAAAACTTTAAGTATTAAATAACTTCCATATTTTAAGTTTAAACCATTTGAAAAAAAAAGGAATTTTATCTGAAAACATTCAAAAAATTTCCTTTTCGTCTGAAGTGCGATATCCTATCCCTCTTAATTCAAACAAATACCTAGGCGTGGCATTATGAAATATTTAATATAAATACAACGATATCTTGCTTATTATATACACAGTTTATTGATTTCTGTTGCATTTTGTGAACAAAAACTATTTAAATAAAGTGCACGACTAGGTCGCACGTACTTGCACCTATACGTTCTTCATTGCAAATCACTCAGTTTGGTATTTAAACAAAATCGTTCAAATATTTTTTCTTTTTTTTCGAAACATCCGTTAAAAAACGAAAATAAAAATATTTTAATTATTTTCCAAAACTTGATATGCCTTGCATATGTCAAATATTGTTTAGATGTCGATTTTGAACAAAATCGCCGAGTCAATAAGTAAAGTACCGCCATACATACTTTTTTGGCAAAAATCTGGTAGGCCATCATATAGCAAATATCTACCCCAACTTAAATATGAAATTTGAATCGTCAGAGCCATTTTCAAGCAAATTGATTTTTTTCAAAATCAACCATTGCTCGTAGTTTTCCGATTTCGCCTCGAATTGTGACCCTATAAACCATTCAGCTGTACTGAGTCATTTGGAAATATACAACATATAGGTGCAAGCACGTGCGATCCTGTCGTTCACTTTATTTTCTTATCTCCACTTAAAAAACAATATCTCTCTGGCGGATTGGGATTGAAGTGTGGAGCACTCTATGCATATTTCGAAAATGCTCTACCACAATTTTTTTTTGCGAATATTGGATTCTGTGCTTTGGAAGGACCTTTTTCAATGCCGCGATCTCTGCAGACGCTTGTGTCTTATATTGCGCATAGCCTTCACTCGAACGAATTCACGTATTTAAATAAAAAGAGAAACCAAATCTCGGAACACTTAGATTCAAATTGGTTAACTGCGCTACCAGGTAAAAACTTGGAATTTATTTGCTCCTCTTTCCCCCAGTAACAATCGAACGTGCAACGTTCAGGCCACAAGCAGACATATTACCAAGTACAATGTAATTACCGAATTGAATGATACTTCTATGTCTGCGAGTGTCATCTGGACAAACTTGTGTCGTACAGATTGTTGAAAGCTTCCGCATAGGCAATGTCATTATGTGTACCCACAGGCGTCGAGTACCGGGTGACACCAAGAAACGTACCCCCTCTTTATTTCACTTTAAATGACGAGAATTATTTCAAACAATTTTTTATTTCAATTTGAAATACAAATTTATTTTAAATAACTAGTTAGGCTAGGGGTAAATGTAAGGGGAAAGCTGCTGAAAAATCGAATTTAATTTTCTTAAATTCTCTAATTTTTGTGAAACCCAAACTGAATATATGATTTCACAGCGGCTCAGTAAGTCATAATATTTCAGTTTTGATTTAATGCCATATTCGGATTCGCCAGCGAAGTCAATGTTTTTGGTTTTCTTATTTGCCTGTACTGGAGAATTAACTTGGATTACTAAAGTGGGAAGATTGTTTTCAACGGTTTCTTGAAGCGCCACTGAATACATATGTATAGGTGAAAATGTAAATGTTAATTTTACGATTATCGTTCAAAAAAAACACATTTTTTTCCTTATCGTAGTACGAGCTCAAGAAGTTTGATTCTCTGAAGTGATATCATCCTGTCTAGAATAAAATATGACGGCTGAGCCCCTAGCATATCACTTAATCTGGATATTTGAGTTTGTATCTGAAATCAGAGTCATGTTGCGGGTCAAAATAGGTTAGGCTACACAGGATCAGGCTGAGTCGGCAATAAAGAGTAATGATCTGTCAAGTAATGAACAAATAAACAATTTTAGGGCCCTAGTGTACCTGGAAAAAAAATGTTCTACTCCAAAGCTGGACTTTTAAAAATTTGCTATTTGAATAAAAAAAACTGAAAAAGTAAAGCTGTTAGTATAACCGTACGGAACACCGTTATTTGTAAATCTCTGTCTGCAATTTTTTTTTATAATTTGAGCGCGCCTAAAAGGATATGAATACACTTATATTGTTTCAGGGCACGGGCATTTGGGAAAAGGAGGAAGAGGATGAAAATCCTGTGCATGTTGGCTTTAAATGCTTAAAGGTTGTAGTGATGGGGAAATACAGAGCCTGGTAGATCACTCCACATTCGTTTCGTTCGGCTTATAAACAAATCTCTATATTTGACAGTACGACCGAAGTTAGGCTAATGTACATTTGAGGCATGACGCGTATTGCGGGTGAAATTTTAAAGAGGAGGAATGTAAATATCTTCGCTGGAGCATTATTTTATGAAAAAAAAGAAGTGATAGAATAGGTTAAGACACGAAACATTTCTACGACGTTCGAGTGAATTTATGGAGTTCACAATGTCTCTATCACTTGTAAGTCTGTCTAGAATATGCAGAACGATCTTGGGTGCATCAGACCACATGTGGACGTTATCTTCTAGCTTTAGGCAGATGAATGCCTTATAAATTGAGGCCAGATTAGACGGGGTAAAATATTTCTTGCACCGTTTAAGGAATCCTAGACATTTTGCAGCATTTATAAAAATATTTCAAATTTGCTCACACTTTCGCTCTGTAATAAATTACGAAAGTAAATCGCATCACTGTCGTAGCTCTTCATAAGTGCGGTGTGAACAAAGGTTCGATTTTCAATACACTGTAGCAGCTAATGTTTGCATATCAGTAAGTATATAAAATACTTCGGGGATACGGGCGACATTAAAGGCTGCCTGCGATCTGGTCCTCCTCGCACGGTAAGAACGCCGCAAGTCATCAAAACCTTTAAAGCACAAAAAAATCCCTAAAAGTAGAAAACACTGGTACGTGAGATGAATGTAACACAAAAGTCAAGGATTCACATATCAAGATAAGCTGGAGGCTGCGGGCCTCCAAACGCCATATTGAAAAAAATGCTAACTGTGGCTTTCACAAAAATTGGGTCAAAAAAATCAAAGCGACTCTTGGTGGAATACGCTGCTGAAAAATCTTCACGGTGCAGAAGAAATTAAACAAATAAAGTAATAGGATATATGCACGGTCATCTAGGGAAGTGTTCCAGACAGTCTCAAGGGTCCGTAAAGGACACCCTCCAGAGTTAGTCATGGTATGCTCGGTAGTCTCTTATGACCGGGTCACCAACCTGTATTTTTGCAAAAAATGCATCAAAACATAGGCCAAAGTGTACCAGCAAACCATTTAAGGACCCTTTGTGAAACCTCTTAACCGTACTCTATTCCAAAAAAGGAAGAAACATTTTAGCAAGGTCATGCGCCAGCTCATAAGGCGAAAACTACCCATACCAGGCTCCAGAAAAATGTACCCCTTTTTATTGATACAAAGACTAGCCTTCCAGCACCCTAGACCTTAATCAGATCACAAATTGTGGACATTATGCGCTACAAAAGATACCCTAATATGACCGAAGCTATGGCCAATTTCCCAATTAATGAGGTGTGTATTCATGAGTGGCCAAAACGACTAAGGACTTGCATTAAGGTAAAGAGAAGTCCTTTTAAATAAAGGTTCGATTTTTATATTCAGAATAAATATCTGAATAAATCCTGAAAGTTTTATTAAATTATACTTTAAGGTCTTTGTTTTATAGCAATAAATGTGTGGAACAGTACTAGTATTGTCCATACTATGTAATATCATACAATTCCCCACTAAAATCTACCAAGTGTTTGTATAACAAATACAAATACATCATTATCCTGCTGAAAGTTTTCACTACCAGAAATATCATTAAAAAAGCATAACCAATTAGAAAAATATCAGCCCAACCTCGAACAAACCTATTCATTATTTCCACATCCTTGGTTCCCACATAGTCTGCAATTGATTCTCGTATGCAAATATACTGCTACAGCTTTATAATAATTACCTTTAATCTTACGTTGTGTCAACTTTACAATTTGTCAACACAGTAGACAACTCTATAAAAATGAGGACATTATCAGTTTCCGGCTAGTGCGCTAGTAACTTTTAGCTTTGCGAGATGAGAAATAATAACGTTGAACGTTTCATAAATGGCACTGTCCACTATTTAAAGTTAATTGGATTCGAATTCGAGGATAAACGCCGATGGATGAAATTCTTGCTAATCGCTGGACTCCTCAACATGGGACTAGTCCTCATGGGTCAATCGATGTTTGTGGCTTTTTCTAATGTTGAACTTCAGGAGAAAACCGCTAGCTACATGAACTACTATTTCGTATCGTTTGGAAAGATTATTGCACTGATCTATAATCGAAAGGCTATTTTTGAAACACTGTATGAATTTCGCCAGATTTATCCCTCAACACGATTGCAGAAGGCGTACAATCTTCAGATGTATTTGAAACAGTCTTTGCTGATTGAAAAGTTCCTTGTGGGATTTTTCCAGAGCATTACACTTTTCTATCACTTTTTTCCGTTGATATTCTCTTTAATAGAGTTCTTAAAAGGTGGTATCTTCACCTATAGAATGTCCCAGAGTTTGTGGTATCCTTTTGAAATTAAGAGCAACTGAGCTGTTTATGTTTTCGCATACTTTCACCAAGTTTTCGCTAGCTATGAGTCTGCGATTATTATTCTGGGGTCGGATTTATGTCTTTTTAGTTCGCTGCTGCAATTGTGTGTGCATTTTGACATAATCAACAGAAGTATCCTAATGTTCGAACCGGATGCAAGCGGTGAAGCCGAAAAGGAATTGAAGGTACTAATCGCCTACCATCAAAAGGTGTTAAAGTAAGTATTCTCTTAAACTGCCCAATTTTTGTACCACCATTTTCATATTTTAATTCACAGACTTTCGGAGAAGGTGAATGACATATTTACACCATCAATTTTATTTAGTCTACTATCGTCGTCCTTCATCATTTGCTTTACGGGATTCCAGTTACTAGGTGATGTTCCTATCATAGTTATTGTTAAAGCGATATTCCTTCTTGCGTATGAGATGAAGCAAGTTATCATCACTTGCTTCTTGGGTGACAGATTGGTCGATATTGTGAGTTTTGATTTGTAAATTCGCAGACTGTTATACGAGTAGTATTGATTTTGTAGAGCCTTAAAACATCTGCTGCAATTTACGAGCACAAATGGTACAATGGCACTCCGAAATACAAGCGTACGGTACTGATAATCTTGATGCGTTCACAAAAGAGTGCTGCTTTAAATATTCCTGGTATATCAGATGTATCGCGACAGACTTTACGTGAGGTATGTTAAACACGTGTCTTATTGATGCCTTACCTTTTAAACACATTTTGGTCTATAACTTCAAATATATCCTTTAAATTATTCTCCAGTCGTAAATATAAGATTTTCTTTTTTCAGGTAATGAGTATGTCATACCAAATATTTACTGTTCTAAAAACTGCATGAAATATCTAGACACATATTGACGTGGATCCATCACGGGAACATACATGTTACTAAACTATGAATTTAATTGTACCCTGAACAACACGGAACATACAATTTCTTCAGCACAGCTAAAGGACTAAGTCAAACTTAAATAAAACAGCAAGCACCTGTGGCCACAAGAGTCTCTACATACATTAGTAATAATAAAAAAAGGTTATTCATGTTGTGCTTTAGAACTGTAATTTAAATAAAGTAAAAAGTGTTAAAGATTTGAATGAATTTTTTTTTACTGTTTTAAATTTTGAACTATGCCATTATGTATGGAATACAACTTCGGTTAAATTGCCCCCACGGAAGTGGGAGAGTGAGAGGTCAAAAAAGTTGGTTATCATTGGGCCTCATCGTTGTAGAAGATTTTGTTCGAAAAATCGGCATCAAATTATTGAGTTTCCAGTACCCAATCGGCGTAAGTTCTACGCATTCTATGGTCATTCTAAGGTAAGATGCAACAATTTTAATGAGTTGAGCGGTTGTTAAACCAGCCATATTGTAAAATGGCAGGCAAGACGCATATGTAAACCCACGAATACTCACAATCTTATCATCCAATGCATAATAAGCCCAGCGTCGATTCGTTAAATGTTCGTTCACTTTTACAAACATGAGCGAACATAAGAGGCTGAACTATAGTAGTCGGAAGCAATCGGAAGCTAATGTCATAATTCTAAGTGGTTTCCTTCAGTACTGTCAATTGCACAAGTAGCCCATAATAGGCGTGTGTGTTCGGAAGCAAAGGTTCTCGTCCGATTACCGAAATCAAGCATCATCGGGCGCGGTTAGTACTTAAGGGCTAACCATAATGGACTTCAGTGGGATTAACCTTATGTCAAAACCGAACGAAAAGCCCACTCAATTTCTGTCAAACTCTGTAGTTACCCATAATGTACTTGAGCAAACTTATAGTCTGTCAAATTGTTTACATTCCGTTTGGTTTCAGTGCAAGGAAAAAGAAAATGGAAAATAAACAAAAACAATTAAAAAAAATAAAATTACTGCATCTTTCAACGAAAGGGCTAAATATCCTGTCAAAAATAAATGATTTGGAATTTGTTTTCTTTTTGTGTCAACTGTCAAATTTCCGTACTGTATGTCTCATTTCATTGAGACAATCCGTAAGCCCACCGAAGTTAACGAAAACTTGACGAAACCGAGCATAATCCCATTATGTTCATGCCATACTATTTTGCATGTAATGGGACATTTCATTAAGCTGGCGTAAGCTCATTCAAGTCCATTATGGTTGGCTCTTTAGATGGGGGACCGCTTGTCTAATTTTCATAGGTACACTTACGAAAGACCGAATCCATTCTAACGAAAACTTAACAATATAAATCCATTCTTCTATTATAGTTCAGCCTTAAAGGCTCAAACATAATCAACATTGGGAAACATAAGCTAATGTCATAACTGAAGGAAAGAGCACTTATACACAAGAAGACTCGAAACGAAAGACACTTCATTATTCTCTTTTGGTGTCGTGTGTTACTTTTAGACGTCGAGATTCTATCGATTAAGATTTTTTATATTTCTGTTTCTCGCTTCATTCGTATTTTACTGTGTTCAGTGGTGGTTGCCGCACACACTCGAAACACAATCACGCCAACAATTTTTCCGCACGATGCGCACTCGACGTTGATAAAAGAAGAATGAAGCAAATGAAAACAACTACGAACGAGGCAAAGGAAAAGACACAATAGTCTTTCAGATTCTTCTACCCGGCTGACACGGACCACCCCCTCTAGTTCTCACCTCCCATTCCTAAGTATTTAGTGTCTTTCGTTTCGAGTCTTCGCGTGTAAAAGTCCTCAAATGTTTTCCTATGTGCTGTCAATTCCAACCGATGACCATAATACTTTTGCCTGCATACCTATCTGTCAAATCAATCTGCCCGTTTCTTTTGAAACATTATCATTTTACATTTTATTGAAATGAAAGGCATCTCTTTTATCGAAAAAGCGAATAATTTCTATTAATATGTGCACAAATTCGTAGTCCGACGTTTTTTTTGGAAAATTTTCATAACAAACATGACAACTGTAATACCGCCAGGCTACTGTGCCCAGTACTAAATCAAGAAAGATCTAACGGAGTTCTAGAACACAAGACAGGAACACTCTAAACTAACCACCGTAATAACCTTGCACTGTACGATGGATAGGCATTGTTATGCTTAGGCATATCCTAAAATAACTATTGCAGGAGCTCCAGTGATGAGGAAGAAGAAGAAACAGTAAAACGGCTTGTATACATTCTCCTCACTCGACAATATTAGAAACGATATACTAAGTGAATAACTTTTAAAGGATTTTAATGATCTCAACAGTGCCCGCACGGCTAAAATTAAAAACTTCATTACGAAAAGCAATTTCCAAGCCAACCGACTTACCAATAATATTCCATAAGAGATTCTATGAAGTTCCACTAGTATCTATGAGGTTCCACGATGCACTACGAATTTTCAAGAGGTTCCACTAGGTTCTGCGAATCCCATGAGGTTCTATGAGGTTTAGCGAAGAAGTTACCGAGTCGACATTCCACGAGGCCTTACGATGTTTCACGAAGTCCCTCGAGGTTCATTAAGGTTTCACTTAGTTCAATCAAGTTCCACGACGTTCTATGGGGTTCTATGAAATTTCACGATATTCCACCGAAACTTCACGAGGCTCCACGAGATTTCGTGAGGTTTCGCAAGTTCCCACGAGGTCTTACGAGGTACTCTAATTTGGATTCCTATTAAACAAGGAAAAAGGTTCTAACAATAGAAACTTTAAGAGTTAGGAAGAAATGAATACAAATTAGAGAAAGTTGGAGCACTTAAGACAAACAACACAACTTAGTAACACATTGTAGATATTTATTCTTTCTAGTTCATGTTATAAAAATAAAATTAAAATAAACTGTGAAAGAGTTCACCCCCACTTGCACAGAATACACACAAAAAAATCGCTTAACTTAACGCCTATCTGTCTTGCCAATGCCACGTTTGCCAGAGAACAAATGCTTGGGCATTTTTGTTCCAATGAATCGATCCGCTTCACCCTTAAGACCATTTCTCGTCACCTTCTTTGCAATGTCACGTTTAGCCATTATCGCAAGTTTCTTCTTCATAACGATATTCTTAACACCTTGGTGATCCCTTGGAGGAGCCCGCTTCAGTGGTTGGCCAGTTGACCGAACCACAGCTGAAGATTCTTTATCGAGCAGAATCTTCTTACCGGCCGGACCAACAGGAATAAGGGCTCGCCTAGTATCGACAACACTCTTTGTAAAGTTGGCATTCTCCGTGCCTGCCATATCAACTCCCAAATTCTCCATTGTTTCACGGAGTTTGGTGACACTGCGGTCGCGCACTTTGGGTTGCTTGTGACGTGGAATCGCTGACTTGTTCTTCCTGTTCGCCAAGCGTTTATCGTCACGTAGAAGGAATCGCTTGCCGCGAATTTGTTTCGCCATATCACGGATTTCTTTAAGTGTTTCGTCCAGTGACATGTCTGGTGGATTGTAGAGACCAGTTTCTTCGCGGATGCCTTCTGCGCGCTCCAGTTCTTCCAATTTTTCGAAGATATCCGGATCGATATAGTCCGCAATATTGTGACCCTCCCAGAATTCGGGAATGATATCGTAGCGTTCCTCTTCGGGTATCGTTGTGTAGTTCTTCTTGAGATCGAGGGTGTAATCGTCACCCATCTCATTTTCGATCTCTTTTTCAAGCTTGCGTCTACGTTCGGCTTTATCGGCATTCTTTTGAAGACGCGCGAGTGCTCCTTCTGGTATGCATGGTGGGCGTGCTTTTTCATCACGCGGTGTTGGCATTGCCACATGCAGGCGGTTCAGAATATTGTCAACCTTCTTTGTGCGCATTTTCTGATCAACGCGGAAGGATAAAAGTCGCTCACAAGCTTCAATCTTCAGTTCCATAACACCCTCTTCATTGACAGTGGACATAAACATCACTGGGATGTTCTTGTCTTCTTGCAGTTTTGTGATAATCTGTTTTCTTTCATCACTCAATTCATCAAGGGTCAGGATATCGATTTTATTAATTGCAACAATTAGAGGTTTGTTGGTAAAGAGGGGTTTAATGCCCTCAAAGAGCTTAACCTGTTCTTCTAACGAGTGTCCACATTGCTCTGAGATATCCATGAAATACAGGACACATGCTCTTAAATGCGCCAGAGCTGTGATAGCCTGCATTTCGATGACATTTCTCTCTTCCAAGGGATGATCAAGGATTCCAGGAGTATCAATCACCTGCCAGCGAAGATACTTGTAATCTGTATGTCCAACGTACAGACTCTTCGTGGTGAAGGCATATGGCTGCACTTCGACATCGGCGCGAGTGATCTTATTGATGAAACTTGATTTGCCAACATTCGGAAAGCCGCAGATGATGATGGTCCTGTTGTACGGATCAATTGTTGGCAAACGTGATAAATGCTGACGGACTTGTTCTAGATAAGTAAGATTGGATGCTTGACGTTTCATGATGGTGGCCGTGCGACCGAGAGCCGCTTTCTTAAGTTGTTTGCATCTATAAAGGGAGTCACCATACTTCAGTAAACGAACGTAATCCTTGGCAACACTGAAATGGAAAAGAAAATAATAATTTAGACGCTTGTTGCACATGTGATTGTCTGTTGGCTTGTCCTAGACAAAGCAATATACAAAAATTCTGTTAAAAATACAGAGACTTGTAGGATTGAACATGCACTCCTACACACCTAATAATTTCAATGTTAGACTGAATACGACAAGTTTTTTAGACTGGAAACTGAAAAAAAACTGACACTGACAGGAATGGTACCAAAAACCTATTTCTATTTTGTGTTATAGATGCCGCACATCTGCATATGAGGGCAGCATGTGAATAATAGCTGAAAGGCAGTTACCATTGCCGCTCGAAATCTGAAGTCGGTCGTTCATCGTAACTATTTTCTCGAACTCGAACCAACAGTTTGAAAATACTCTGGGAGGTGTGGATTCTACATAGCACTTAGAGTGTAGAAGAATGTTTCGCCTTAAACAAACGTGCCACCTAAAGGTTGAAGAAGAATAGAAATCATTGGGTGTGAGTTGGAGAGATCTGAAACTCGTTACAGAGCAACGAAAATCGTGATTCTTAAACTAAGTAATTCACCGTCATTTCAGTCCTAAAGGCTTGACGGAATATAACTCCAAATATCAAAAGAATCCAAATACTTAGACTGCCTATTAGACTGTAAATTGAATTGGAAGGAAAATAGAAAGCTTCCACCGCTTTCCACTTTCCGCAAACTTCCTCAACAGTGAAAATCTTTTCGTCCGTAGAAAGAATAATTTTCTTGGCCGTTGTCCGCGTGCCAGGTCAAGAGTCGCTTACATCTTGGTTAGCCTACTTTGCTTTAAATTAAGCGCCAATAGATGTCCAGTTGACTGACGGAAGGCTAACATTTTGAGATCACCCCGAATGTGCCTTGATATGGTGGATACATCCAGCTCACGTGACATAATTTTCTGTTTTCGAAAGGGATTTACTATGGAGGGAATCATTCAATAAGCAAAATGACAGAGTCTATGCCCCCCGGTCATCCAAAGAAGCATAGTAACTCATTCCGCGAGCCGAACTGGGGCATCATTCCGCATCTGTGTTGGTTTGGTGGGGAATCAGCTACAAAGGGGTTACTGACCTTAATTTTTGCGAGAAGGGAGTAAAACCATCGTCTAAAATCTACCAAACGGATGTTCTAGAAGGCGTTGTGAAGGGACTTAACCAACAATTGTTTACAAACAACCAGTGGACTTTCCAACAAGACTCCGCGGCAACTCATAAGGCAAAAACAACATAAAGGTGGCCCTAAAACAATGTGCCTGACTTCATAGTAGCAAACGATTGGCCGTCAGGCAGTCTTTAGTCAGACTTCAATCCTTTGGATTATAAGCTGTGGTCTATTTTAGAGGTGATGGCTTGTTCTAGTTGACACCCGAATATTGAATCCTTAAAGCGCGTACTTATCCGTGCAGTTGACAATTTTCCAATGGACGAGGTGCATGCTGCAATTGAAGAGTGGCCAGAGCGGGTATCAATCACCACGGCGTACTGAAATATTTGAATCACGCGTTTTGACGAAGGTAGATAGGAGCTCAAAGATGATCAACGCTCAGGAAGACTATCAACGTTAACCAATGTGAATACATATGTATATTTCTCGGAAGAAATTGAAATATATTTAATTAAAATGGGTAACACCTATTATTTTGCACACCACTGTATTTACCCTCGTATCGTTTTCAATTTGCATTTAAACTACATATTTGTTCGGCTGAAAGCGCACAGCAACGATACCGATGTATAGGTTCGATTTAAAAAGCATTGGGATGCTTTTTTGGGCGTTCATACACCGTTTCTAGGGACAAAATAGTGACAGGTAGGGACATTATCCCTTCGTCAAACTGATTGGCCGCGTTCCAATAGCCATCGATTCTTTTAATATAACATTTTAATAAAGCTAACAAAAAATAATTCTAGACATTGCGCCAATTGGTTGATAATTGAGTAGGATTTTAACCAGGCACTATAATTTTAGTCAAATTCTAACCTACTGTACTTAAAATTAGCAAAGAATGCAATCAACTTCATAAATGTCAATTTGTGTTCATTCCATCCAATTTATCCAGATAATCGTTTTGCACTGAAATCTCTTCAGTCAGTGTGTGAACATAATTAAAACTAAGAGCAAGTTTTAGAATAAAATTCGGAAGCGAAATAATAATTTTTTTTTTTTTTTTTTAACTGACTGATTTCGAAATTTTATACTGCTCACTAAAACTTCAGACAGAATTGAATTTTTCGACCAAAAGCCAACTATTGGAAAAAAATTAACTTGAGGTAACTCTTACAAATCAGCGGCGACTAAACAATAACAGCCTTTGTATTTTATGCTTAAGCACAGAAAACTCTATTCATAAATTTCTTTAATCAACTGTCAAGAACTTTAAGTGATGAATGGAATTCGGTGTTTAACGGTTTAATAAGTTTTGTTATCAATTTCGGACTTGAGATAGAATGTTTTTTTTATGTACTGCCCGTCAGAGGTAATACTCTTCCCTTAAATTTTTTTTTTTTTTTTTTGACGTAAATTGAGAATCCTTTCAAATATCTGACATAAAATTATTCCCTTTTGCTTTTTGCTTTCGAAATGACTGAAGTTCGTTTTCAATTTTCGACTTGAGATGGAAAATATATGTAGCACTTTTGAAAAACATATATACTGCGTTTCAGTCTTATTTGTTTGACATACAGTCTGTTCAATAAAAAACGGTAAACGTTTACTACTCATCCTCACAAAAAAAAAATAACGGTATCTTATATGCATATGTAAATGTGTTCATTTCGAATCCTGAAAAGTACATACTCTTCATTTCAGTTTCTTCCACGCCTTCATAAAAGCGATGAGTACGAAATACAAGAAACTCACTTTCTAACACACCATCTCAAGGGTGTACAACAAAGTACCTGGGAACTACAAACAATTTCATTACAAAATGGTATAGGCGCTGTGAAGAAACTTTAAACCAAGTAGAGGATCAAAACGAACAACCATAAAACGACAAGACAATATGAATGTTCGAGCAGAATTCCACGCGAAAGCTGAGGCAAACCAAATCGGATGTTGAAATTGTATTAGTCTGGTTTGTTGAAGTCTGCAGAAAAAATCTATCGGAATTAGGAGCTCCAAGATGATAATCAACCAATGCATCGCTGCAGACTCTGTACCCAGTGGAAAGAGCAAAGTGGCATGATTTCCATGGATTGGCCATCACAGTCATCGGATGCCAATCCAATACAAAATGCGTGGGCTTGATAGCTGGGACACAATTAACAACGACAGTTCAACTCATACGTAAGCTAAAAAAAAATATAGAGATTATTTACTCAGACTACGCCAAAAAATTAGCCGAAAGTTGTCAGCGTAGATGTCAGCAAATAATCAACAGTATGAGAGATTGGACTAAATATTATATTTACGTCAGAAATAGGTACACTATGCACTGTTGTAAAATAAAATAATTTTGGAACAAAAAGTATTCTCTTCGACTTACAATCACTTACTGTTTTTGAGTTTACCTCACACTTTTTGAAGATAAATCTGACTATCGTTTGACGGTTTAAGGAGAAAATGAAGGATAATTAGTAATAAAAGTAATCTATGTATAATTTGTTGGCATAAATTAGCCAGAGTTGCGAATTCCTACGACATTTGATGGAAATTGGTCAAATTATGTTCCCGTACGCGGAGATCCTTTTGGGTTGACAAATTTTCACACATTTTTAGCATAAACAGGTTGTACGCCACCTGTTGGCATATGTCCACTATAACTCAAATAATAGATTTGAACAAAGTCGATGGAACAGTTTTTGAGAAAATTGATTTTTTACCAAATTGGCAATTAGTAAAATACCGTTAATTTTGGTGTTAGAATGAATTTTCGATGTCCAGATATGAAGTTTGAAGAAAATCCGTTCAGCCGTCTAGGCTGCAGTCGCGCGTAAGGCCCCCGATCCATAGAATCCGTCGACGTCGTTCCGTTGCAGGTTGACGTTGTTCAGTTATTGCCGGAAAGAACAGTCTCATAAAATCCGTCGCATACCTTCGTTGACAGATAACAGCCGATGACATATTGTTATCGCTGAGTGTTTTCTCTTCAATGTTCGATTGTCAATGGCGATGACAACAGTTTCTTTACATTCTCTCAATGCTTCTACAATGAATGTGCTTACTCTCAATTTGTGAAAGTGTGCACTTCAATATGTGAATGTGTGAACTTCAATGCGTAAATGTGTGAACTGCCAACGGATCAACGGACTAAAAAAGTAGAAAGTAAACCAGCCGTTGAAGTTTATATATCCGTTGGTTATGAGCCACCTTCCATAAGAATGCGTGTATTCTATCTATCTATCAGTTAAAAACGACGCAGTAACGTATATGGGTCGGGGCCTGTACAGACAGAGAGACCCACTTTACTGAGTTTCTCTATTATAGTCATGCCAAAATCTTTTTAACGATTAAAATGACATTTCAGCGTATGCAAATTGGTGTATGCTGACTTCATGCACAGCGTGCTTGGAACGTGCCAATGGCAAGAACGTGAAATTAATTGTTCATCTCATTTATTTTTGTTTATTTTTTGGAGTAGTTCTTTCCAAACTGTTGTTGACATGATTGGAATGTGAGAGCTGTCGTTTCTCTGTTTATTATGCCTTTGCACCACATTTTCAAGATCATCAGGTTCCAGCACAGGATGCGTACCTTCCCCCCGAGATATGAATAAAACAAAAATAGTAGAAGTACTAGGTACGAATGGGGCGGGCGCCTTAAAAGTATCCGCTACAATATCAAACCTGCATTAAGGAGTAATATCGTAGGCAGTAGAGGGATTAACAATGATGTAGATGCAAATTACAATTCTGAAAGCACTCTAGAAATCCTAAACTACCACCATTATGTACTCACTTATCAATCAAATGCCTGGCCGTATTCAACTGACCCAAAGCCAGCTTGTAATGGTCCTTATCGTACAAGACATTCATTAAATCAGCATAGAATGGATGCACATCGTCCAGCTTGGGGAAGTCCTGAATAATCTGTGACAGACGATCGTGAAAGTTTTGCTGTGTGTACTTCACTTTGCGAGTGTAGAATGCACGAATGCGAGATATTTTGTATCCTTTGTGCACAACAGTGGGGGTTTTACGTTGTGTCTTCGATAGCATAATATCGATAAAGTCCTGAAAATAACAAATAAATTAGAAGCATTTTCCTCAGCAGTAATTGTAAACAGATTTTCAGGTTAGGTTTCATATTTTTCGTGAAAACCTATTTACTTTTGATGGAATTGAATATTTACCTTTGCTGGCGGAACCACCATAATTTTCTTGAAGTTATACAAACTCATTTTGTATTATTTAGTAACTATTTTGCACGAAAATTAAAGGAAAATAAAACGAATCAGTGGCACAATAAACACCACGAGGTGACGGCCGATTCGTGAAAGGGAATGACATTTCTTTAAATGTCACGTTGACAGTTGCCAAGTGATGTGCGATGCGTTAATTTTATGGATGCCGAAAAGTAGTGTCATCTATCGGTGTGTAGCTGGAATTTTTAATATTTTTTTAGCACTTATTTTACTTTTTTCTTACTTCAATTTGCTACAGATGTTTGTTTTAAAGTTACTCTTTAAATTGCCCAACTAATTACACCAGGGGCCAGATTCCGCCACTAAGCGTTTTGCAATATTTTTTGTTGTTGAACTCATCTGCTTCAGCTCAGTATTTTATATGAAAACAATAAAAACATAGGAACCAGACACAGAGCAAGAGATTTACCATGCATCGCAGTTTGGTAGCATTTGGTGATTGGCGGATGTCAGCCATTCATAGAAGGTAGAAAGAACATGTCAAGGATACAAATCCCGAACTGAATCCTATAGGAATGAAGAAGAATATATAATAGTAGGGTTACAGGCGGTGCTGAAAATTTGGAAAGTTCACTTCTGCAGACTGTTAAATGGCGGTGACGACCAAAAATTCGCTGAATACTCCATTTAACCCAGATAATGACTACCATCGGGGTGCACTCGGTAACAGCATCATCGAGGCTTTTGATGTCGGAAAAGGACTACATAAGACAATATTGTACAAAATTCTCAAGCTAACGTCAGTTGTAGTATCTTTCGAAAGCTTGTACTACTACTCGCTTATGCCCACGACATTGACATATTTGGGAGATCGCAACGGGCTATCAGTGGTGCGTTCATGAGTATGGAAACAGAAGCTTACAAAATGGGTTTAGCAGTTAACGAGGGTAAAACAAAATATATGCTGTCACTAAAAAGGACACTCAACATCAGCCAATCGTACAGATCGACACAATAGGCAATTATGAAGTAGTTAACAACTTGTTCTGCATAGGCTCCGCTGCAAATTCAAGCGAAGAATCGTTCTTGCCAACCGCTGTTTTTTTAGACGAAGAAAGCTATTGAATAGGAAAGCCCTCCCACGGACATCTAAGGTAACTTTATATAAGTCCCCAGCCCTGCTATATTGCGCATAAGCACAGACCAAACATCCTAAATTCTTCATTTGGTTTCTTCTCCCGTAGGTGCGTGAGGTCAGGTTGCCAAATCAAGGTTGGATGGCATTCAGAAACAATTTGTATTATTTACGTTAAGAGGTTTTCTCGGGATCCTTAAGTTCGGCCTCATAAGCCTATTGAAATTACTCACCCTAGAAAAGTGAAGAGAAATATTCAATATCCTGTTAATTATTCTACATAACCGGGGAGAATAAATTCCTAATGAAATGAACATAAGCACTAGAAGAGGACTGAGCAGATATTACATGTTTATCCAGAAAAGTACTTACTTAAATCTCTCGAGTGGCGTAGGGCATAAACAACGCTTGTGCGTCATCTTGTTCGGAGTTCTGCAACGCATTTGAGCTGCCTCCAACTAATTCCCAAAGAGCTTGATTCCTCCTCAACTGTTCTGGGCCACGTTTACCTATGGCACCCCGCAGATCTGCCAGCCAGGGTGAACGGATTCTACTAAGTTGACTTCGCGCCGTAGAGTATGTCCAATCCACTGCTATTTACTTCTTCGTATAGTAATGTCCTGGTAAAGTTGTTCGTTGGAGATACGATTGAGCCAAAAATATCCTCAAGATGATTCTTAGACATCTATTTACGAAGGTCTGCAGCTTGCGTGTGTTAATGGTATCCACATTCCAAGTAATACACCCATATAGCAGTACTTATTCTACGTTGTAGCGGAACAGTCGCAGCTTGGTTCTTGTGTTGAGAACATTGCTTCTCCAGACTTCGGATAGCATTCCAAACGCAACTTTTGCCTTCCCGATTCTGCTGCACACGTCCAGGTCGGTGCCACCGCGGTTAGCCCAGACCGCATTTCCTAGATATAGAAAGTTGTTTGCTTTCTCAATTACCTGTCTGGCAATGTTGAGTTGAGGGCGGGTGTTAGAAGTACTGAGGGCTTTTGTTTTGGCTGTGTTTCTTTTAAGTCCCACTTTGTTTGCTTCAGCTTCTCGATTTTGGGTCATCGGATGAAGGTCCATTATCCGATGTGAAATTAGGCAAACGTCATCAGCCTAGTGGTGTCATAGTTCATTAAATCCCATAGTAACCTTCCGTCAATGCTGCACGAAGTACATTGCTGATGACCACCAAAAACAGCGGTGACAGTATGCACCTCTGATGCACTCCACTTTGGAATTGGACTTCAAAATCATCTGACATCTTACCATTGTGTAAGACGTGACACTTACTACCTTTATATGTAGCCTTAGTAAAATATATTTTTACGTTTTTTGGGATGCCTCTATTGTGCAAGGTCAACCATATACCATATCGATTCAAGCTGTCGAATGCCTCCTCGAAGTCGATAAACAGTAGATGTAGCGGAGACCTGTACTCGACGCATCGCTCTATGATCCATAAGGTGTTAATGTGGTCGATGAAATGTCTAAAGAAATTTTTTAAAGAACAAATTGTTAACTAATTTATATATTTTTGTATTATTTGTTTATAAGCATACATGTACGTATGCATTTACATTTTGACAACTTTGATTATAATTAGTTGTAAAAAAAACAACCTTTGTGGACGTTTCTCTTAGACACAAGGATGGACCAGGGTCCTTTGCAATATTACTGCAAAGACTTTCGAGCTGTTGCATGAGAACAAAATTTAATTAAAAATTGTCTTAGTACAAATAAAACGTTTTACTTTACCTACGTCTCTTTAATTCCTTAGAATTGGGTCAGATAGGGTTTATTTTTGTGCAGGAGGTAGGGACAATAAGATTCAATAAGAACCTTATTTTTAGTATTTAAAGATAGTCATTTCTATTATGGAATCAGCGCCATCTGACAAAACATATTGGACCATCTGTCCATATCTGCCAATCAAACATCGAAGGAATTAGCAGTGTGATCACTTAGCAAGACTAAAAATTTAATCGAAGCTGACATATTTCAAGAAACACACTGCCCAAGCGAAGCAAGGCTCAGAAAAAAGTTAGAATCAATGGTTACACATTATCCCACCATGCATTCGGAATAGCAACCTATGTAGGATCCTCGGTCAAAAAGGTGTGCTTAACTGAAATCAGACAGTAATAACCTCTATCTATTTACAATCCAAATACAAGACATACAAATTACCAATATCTACAAACCTCTTAGATTTCTATGGCCCTCAGGTATGTTACCAATCTACCAATACCCAGCAAACTTTTTAGCCAGCACACCACATGGAAATATCAATCAAACGATAAAAATAGTGTTAGGACTCTCTGACTGCCAAAGAAAAAGTAACTTCCTAATCTGGACGGAGGCAGAAAGATTATTTTCGCCTTATTTTCGTTGTCGTAACTAGCAAGTTTCCGGACGAGTTCTTAACAGTTTCCCTAAAAATCAACATAGCCTGGTAATACTAGAAAATGTTTGTCGTCAAAATTTCGCTAATACATTCAGTTTTCTGTCCAAGTGGAACCTAAGCAAAGCGAGTTAGAAAAAAATTGCCTTAAGAACTCGACTCCAATATCAGATGGATACCTTCAAATGCTCAAAATTATGATAGAAAATTGTGAAATACTCTAGTAGCAGTACTGATTAGCTGGTGAATGGGAGATAGGAGAAGAGCTCCTCATATCGCTAGACAAATCCCGAAAATTAAAATGGGAAAAAACAATGAATAACCCGGATTTTGTAAGATCAAGCAGGGAGGCGTTGATCTGCTCCGAAAACTTAAAAAAAAAAAAAAAAAAAATATTTGGCGCAACAGCTCTTTAAGTGCCAGGACCTAGCTTCTCGCAACCACTCGTGTTGTGTGCGTTATATTTTTCACTCGAATGGAAGGGACCTACAGTTTAGTGCCGTATAAGAAAGGCAATTTGTTTTGAGAAGCTTTTTTGTAACAATACTCTCGGATGTTTGTCAGACGTTCGCGAGATGTAGGATCGTAAAAAACTTTTTGGTGTTTTCTGGGATTCGTACTTGGAACCTCTTGCGTAGTGATCCGACACACTAACCACTACGCCACGACGCCCACTCCGAAACTTAATGGTTATAAAAAAAAATAAAAATCTTACAGCTCTCGCAACTCAACGTTAAAAATTCAATGTTGCTGAAGAATAACTCACCTTACTCACAAAACTTGAAATTCACACCATCAATGATTAAAACTAAATCAGTATGTTTCCATCAAAATATGTTTCCAATAAAGGCTAACTCGCCTTTAGAAATAAAACTCAATGGTGTTCTCTTAACATTTATTAAAAAACCAAAGTACTGTTACAAAAGTAGGGCACGACTGAATCGAACAATCACCACTACTACTACTACGAACTACAAAAAAAAACAAAATAATATCATCGTCGTCCAAGGTGTCGAATACTTCGTAATCCCACCCGGCCATCTGCAGCCACCCGCAGCAATCCGCTCGTGTCACCTTCACTTCGCAATCCTAAGAATACATTGGATTAAAATGAAATTTTCATATAGGTATTAATTTTACCTCCAACTTTAGGCACCTTCCGACGGTCTTAGTGACGGCTCCACCAATACCGGCACACAACCTCTTGAGAGTCATCCTGCTTGACCTTGCCGATAACATCACCAACCATCAGCACTAGGAGAAAGGAAGGAAGGAATAGAATAACGACAAACATCAAGTTACAAAAAAAAAAAAAAAAAAAACCTCTCGGGAACCAGAAAAATAAATCAAGTGAAATTTATCAAAGAAGTGTTTTTCTTTTACTCTGATTTTGTTTGATATACTCTTCCTCTTTGCCCACTTTTCTAGCTTCAGCCCGGGGTCGCCATTAATACCCCTCTCCAGGATAATAACACTGGTGTCAGATGTGGGGTTTTTCTGAGCAGAGCTAAGATTAGTTCTTCCCACGGAAGCATGGATGCTGAGGAGGTTCGCAAACAATTCGCTGCGCTGACGATGATGCTACAAAAGCGAAGTATTTACGAGCCACGTTCTGGAAAAGGAAACTATAGAACTGAAAAGCAGAGCTGGCCGGTAGGCAAAAGAAGATGGAGGACCGAATGGAGACGCTAGAGAAGATCTTCAGCGACAGAATTTTTACACCCACAGCCGAGTAGCACTCGTCGCCTCATCCGGTATCACAAGACACTGATAAACGAATGTCGTCATCTCATCAGCCGGAAGCGGACAACGAGCAAAGTGGCTGTAACATGCAACCAGTTACTCAAAAAAGCGAGGTCTATCGTACACCTCGCAAAAGCACGGAAAATTAAAGCCCTCAGCTGAACACCAGGAAGTCGTTAGGTAAGCAACCAATTCGGTATATTACAGCCGTTCGATGGGCAAGCGTCTTGGGCCGACTATGACCGATAGTTCGAGATCATCGCTGCTTTCCATGGGTGGACGGATGAAGAGAAGGCGAACGGGCTGGTCTTGCAGCTTCGGGGAGAAGCAGTCAGTGCTAAGCGCGCTTATGTTCGTGCCACAGTGCCTTTTTCGCTTACTCAATGGAACTCTCAACGAACTACGCAATGTATCCTCTATATGCAATAACTTGGTTTGCAAACCTGGTTATCGATATATGTCGCTAGCTTCAACACGCACTTGATTGTGTGTTGTACGAACAATAAATGTTAACTGTTTTTATCCATACGCTGAACAAATAAATAAAACAGCAATTCAGATCAATTCAGAATATTAGGTTGTTACATATGAAATTGACGATCTGCTGATCATTCCTAAAGTGATCGTTGTGGCGTGAGGTTTTGGAGAGATATACACATCTTTTTTTTATTTTTATTTTTTAACAGTAAAAATAAATTTAGTTTACTTTTTTCTTTACACAGATAATGCTTTCACCAATACATCTAATTGCAATTTTCCTTTTTGAATTAAAAAAAAACATGAACGCAGCCGCAGTACCGGGTAGCGAGAGAATAGCTTGAAACTGGTTTACCAAGTTCGGCGAAGGTGATTTTTCTCTCGAAAATATACCTAAAGGTAGACCATAGGAGGTTATTGATAATGAAGAACTTGCAAATTTCAACTGCAAACATAAGTCGTCACCTTTCAGCCATCGGAAAGGCAAAACAAACTAGAAAGATGGGTGCCCCACGTCTCAACACCAGCGAATATGCTACCACGTTTGAAGGTTGCAATATCTTTGACCAACAGACACTGTGTGGATTCTTTCTTGCATCGCGTCATCACCTGGGACGAGAAGTGGATCCTATACAATAATCGGAAGGGGTCGGGAGAATGGGGTCCCCCTCCCAGGGGACTTGCCAAGGCAGATCTACACTCCAAAAAGGTGATGGTGACGATATAGTGGACTAATGAGGGAGTTGTCCATTATTCGTTTCGCAACAATCACGGCCGAGTGGTACTGTAGAGAAATCAATATAATGCACAACGAATTGCGCCAAAAACTACCGTCACTGATAAATAGGCATGGTCCCATACTGCTGAATGATAATGCAGTCAACGTTGCTGAAGCTGGCGCAGTTGGGATATGAAGTTTTGCCTCATCCGCCTTACTCTTCAGACTTATTCCCGACCAATAACCACCTTTTTCGAAGTTTGGGCAATCACCTCCAAAATAAACAGTTCATAAGCCCAGATGCCATAAAAAAGAACTTTGAGGACTTCTTGGTCCAAAAGAAAGAATAAGGACTATTCAAAAGGGGCATATCTGCTTTAGTGGAACGTTGGAAAAATACCATAGATGTAAATGGAGATTATTTTGTGGAATAAACTTTGTTAATTTTTGAAATAGCGTTATTTAACTTTCCACATAAAAATAGGCAATTTCATATGTAACGACCTAATATAAAGTAGAAAAGAATAGGCGAGGTCAGCTTTCTACGGACTGAATAAGGTTCTATACAGTAAAGAATTAAGACATAAAAAACAAACCTACAACACGCCGTAGAAACATGGACACTAAATAAAAACAATAATAAATAAGAAGCCTCCGTACAGAAGAATGTTGCGTATCTTTAGAGTTGAAGTTGCACGTGAATTGTGTGAAGTGGATATCATAGACAGATCAGGGGTGAAAGCTAGGATCACAGATGGTTTAAAAAATTCAGAGAATTTTGGGCTCAAAAGCAAGTTGACTTTGATAATGACATAGTGCTTAACACCCTGGTCGGAAACCCATTCGCATCTATTGAGCATTTAGACGAGAAGTTGAACTCTTCTAGTTCCACAGTAGGTCAGGGTGGGTCAATAAGTCCCTGAAAATTAACACAAATTGTGTCGTCACCTTAAATTTAATTTTTTTTTTTTTTTGTCAAGAATCATCTTTCAAAAGAACGCACCCAAATTTTTAGATGTGGCAGCCATTTTATATAGACGCCTACTAGCATTTTCGTTAAAATGGAAAAAAGTGAATTTCGAGTGCTCATTAAACACTATTTTTTGGGAGAAAAAACTATCACGCAAACCAAACAAAAGCTTGACAAATATTATGGGGACTCTTCACCATCGATTGGAACTATTCACCACTGGTTTACTCAATTTCGGTGTGGTCGTTCAAGCACAAGTGATGCCGAACGTTCTGGTCGCCAATTGAGGTCACCACACCAGAAATGGTCGACAAAATCCATGGTTTGATAATGGACGATCGGCGAGTGAAAGTGCGCAAGCTTGAAGAGGTCACAGGCTTATCACATGGCTCAGTGATTTCGATTTTACATAAATATTTGGACATGAAAAAACTTTCCGCAAGATGGGTGCCGCGTTTGCTCACAATCGACAACAAATGCATTCGTTTGACAACTTCAAAGGTGTGTTTGGCGATGTTCCAGAAAAATTCGGCTGAGTTTTTACGTCGTTTCGTAACCGTGGATGAAACCTGGATTCACCACAATACACCAGAAACCAATGAACAGTCAAAACAATGGACTTCTCCTGGCCAATCGAAGCCGAAGAAGGTCTAGACGGGTTTGTCAGCAAACAAGATCATGGCGACAGTTTTTTGGGATGCGCGGTGTTATTCACATCAATTACCTTGAAAAGGGTAAAACGATCACCGCCGCATATTACGCAGAGCTGCTGGATCGATTCCAAGCCGATTTGAAGCACAAACGTCCGCATTTGGCAAAGAAAAGTTCTTTTTCACCAGGCCAACGCACCGGCGCACAAGTCCGCAGTCGCAATGGCAAAAATGCATGAGTTAGGCTACGAACTCCTCCCTCATCCAGCATATTCCCCAGCGACTATTTCTTGTTTCCAAACATGAAGAAATGGCTCGGAGGTAAGAGATTTGGGTCGAATGAAGAGGTCATCGCTGAAACAAACGCTTATTTTGAGGGGCTCGAGAAATCGTATTATTTGGAGGGCATCAAAAAATTGGAGAAACGTTGGATGAAGTGTATAGAGCTAAAAGGAGACTATGTTGAAAAATAAAATGTTTTTATACCGAAAAGAGTGTTCCTTATTTCATTTTTCAGGGACTTATTGAACTGATACCATCAGATGTACCGCAATTATTGTCTAAGGCAGAATGCTCTGTTTGATGGGATATGTGCTGTATTGTCCATTTCAAACTACTTTCTCCTGGGCAAATCATCATAATGGAGTATTATGAAGAGGGATGCTCTTCAATCAAGAAAATTCACACCTTTGTCGTATGTTGTTGGGAAATTACAGATCATTCAGCGTATTCTCCTGACATCCCCAGGAACAAGCACATTTCCAAAAGATCGCAGACAAATCGGAGAATTAAGAAATCAGACCCATGTCGAAGTGAAAGAAACTCGACGTGTTTTTTTTATTCCTAAACCAGAGGAATAGAACAGTTACAAGTGCGTTGTGAGGCCTTCTTTAGATGCTTCGGATTTTTCTTTTTTTAATTTAAAGAAGGCACACAAAAACCTCCACCATTATTTTTCGGATCACTTGATACAAATTAAAAGGCGTACATTAGAGTATATAGCCATGTACAAAGGAATAGCAAATTCCAACTGTTACAAGCCATCTCATAAGGAAAGATAGAAGAGGAGCGGCAGTACAGGGACTGACATGGTTGGCTAATAGGTGCGGGTGACTCAAACAATCAACATCAGAGATATTATAAGGTGTAAGAAAGAAACTGACGATGAAAGCGATAGTTGCCAACCTCCGAAGCACAGAGGAACGTTGCGAATGTAGAAGGTACAACCGCGAACGAACAACAACTCTCTAACCGAGGAAGAATCAAATCCATGACTCCGGTTCGAGACCACCTACTAGAAAGGGAAGACCGACCTGTTTTAGAAACAAAGCGATTGCGGATGCCAAGAAGCTTGCAGTCGGGTGCATTCGAGTAGCCTTGGGTAATGCTATGGCACCACGGCACTTTGCATTCATGTCAAGACCCTAAATAATAAACACCAGTCAAAGAATAGGTAAGTACATGTAAGAAAAAAAGCACTCACTCAGAACGTCTCAGAATGGATTAATTGTCCAGTAAACAAAAATTTAATAAAATTCACTCCTGCACCATCCACGACGGAAAATAAATCAATTTTAAAAATATGGCAACGCTAGGGATGGAACAATATAAGTAAATACAAATAAGGTATCGATACATTCATTCGATACCAAGCAACGCTGTCGATGTTGCTACTATAGTAAGGGTGTTTCAATTGGAGTTTACAATTTAAATCTGCCAATACTGTCGTTTGGTCAAAGATAAACAGCTAATATTTGACATCTGTGAATACTAAGCATTGACATTTGTCATTTTGGAGCGGTATATGAGAGAACAACGCGTTTTAATTGTTGAAACCACAACATTATATTGACATAAACATATCAGCAGTTTATCCAAAACAAATGTGTTTTATTTAAAATTTTAATTGTAGCCACCCTTTCAGCATTTTACTACTTTTACAAGAAGGCTCATGCTACGCTGTGCTACTCAAACATCAGTTGTGCTACCCTTTCAAAGTTTTAATATTTTTGAACATGTGCCTAAACCAACATCTATATGTTTCAATTACCCACCTTAGAAAAATTACAAAATTATAATTTTAGTCAAAGGTGAAATCTTTTTACCAATATTTGCCTTTTATGGCGAATCAGCGAATTTTTGTTTCTAACTTGTATTGAATTTTGTATCACTGTGATCTGTCAAATCATTCCATGACAATCTTGTTCGCTGGGAACGACACTAATGATGTTGAGCTCCGTAGTACTAGTATTCTCACACCAATACCTACGTCCAAAAGTAATCGGCGTTAATGTATTTGGACTCAGCTTTAAGTACTTCATTGGGTTACCATTTATCCCTGCTTGGAAAGACATGGGAAAACCATCTCCCACAATCTAGAGAGGACAGGTTGTATTCAAGGGAAAATCCATAAGATCTAAGTTTGCAACTACACAATTGATTTTCTTTTCATCCTACTGGTTGTTCCATTGCATACAAGCCTACAAATGATCTCTGTCGTGGCTTTGAAGCTGATGGTTTTACTGGGGGCATGATCGCAAGCCTGCAAATATAAATTCTAGTCTACAATAGCCAATCTCTGTAATTTACGGATTAGGTCCCTAGTTTTCTCCTCTTCATCAGGCCTGGATATAGATAAAATGTGTCCAGACAAATCATTAAAAAAGATAGAGTTTCATAAGCAGTATAGAAAAGTTTGTTTTTTTATTAAATAATCTGTGTTTTCTATTGTTATAGAACGATTAGTAAACTAATGGATTAGTTTTATTAGTAGGTATCGATTCTTAAGAATATTGTCACAGCCCTAGGCAACACCCGACGCCATCAAGACTTGACACTTCATAAGCGATGTGCGACACTTTAATCTGTGGATGAAACAACCATACTTTACCATCTTGTGGTAGATAGTCAAAACCAAGAGTGTTCTAAAAATAATTAATCAAATAATGATTATTCGTTACATTTAGATGTGATTTAAAATATATCGCAAGCATTTTCATTCAAGGAAACATTTAAGCGCGATGTATAGATTTCACAAAAATACACTCGTGTGCTGTAGAGTTTTCCTATTGTTTCGGAATATTTAGTTCTTGACCCAAATAAATCAGAATGCCTAAATCAGTAGCAGAATTGACCAAGTGTGCTGCAACGAAAATTGTGAATGGTTGCTGCGCCAAAGCACCAAGTTGCCGAGTGCGTTCATTAATAGACACACAGTTAGACAAACACACTTACGGCTGCAGAAAACCCCTCTTCTTGACATTAGCCGTGTTTCTTTGTGAGCATTATCCTCAGGTCAAAAAAAGTTAGCATGTCAAACGAGTTTGAGTACTTTCGATACTATTCACATACTGAGTATTGCACATTTCGACTATCGGGAAACAGATGAAGGGTGTTTTGCTGAGGAATGTTGTCGGGCAAAAAGGGCATTTCAAATCTTTAATTTAAAACATACTCTATAGCTACGATTAATTTAAAAAGAGAAAAAGCGGGCCGATGGTAGAAACACTAATTATTTTCGGACTCAAATCCGCTACTATATCAGTAGTGCTGTGATGTTTTTTTTTTTTTGTGAAACCTAACTGAATGTTGTGTACAGTTACAAAGAAACATGGCTAATGTAAAACTATTATTTATTTATTTACTTGTTTATTTCAATCTACGATTTACATGATTCCACAGATATAGTATAATTGTGATATAAAAAATATATAATACATTTAGCTTTGATTGAAAATTGACATAAAATCTGATTTAAATGTATTTCTTGGCATAGATATATCTAAGTTGTCATATACGAAATTAAAAAAATTGGAACGTAGTGAAATAGATTCGCGTATGCCATATAAGGTATGGTGACGATCTTCAAACAATTATGCTCTCACTCTAAAGGCCCTTTGTGGAGCATATATATTAATGTGACTGAGTAAATTCTGACAGTCAAGCGAAGCACAAAGCAAATCCTTTATGAACATAATACCAAACATTGTCCACCTGAGTTCGAGAGATTACATACTGAGTAGCATACATTTTGTTGTATAAGAAACCTTGATACTAGTATCATGAAAGAATCTACGTAAGGCGAAAAAAGTTTTTTTTGTACCCTCTCACTATTTTTAATATGTTTTAAAGCAATAGGATTCCAGACAACAGAACAATATTCGAGAATTCGGCGAACAATACTACTATATATTGCTTTCCTTAAAATCCGTAGAATTGCGCTTAAGGAAACCAAACAAAAAACTTAGCTTAGACTTTAGCTTAGAATTAAAAGTTACCCCCCGATCCTTGAAATCATCTACAATCTTTAACAAGTTATTATCAACTAATTAACTTGGTTGAATGTTCAACAGTAACCGATTGAAAGACATTGAAGCACATTTATCAGTATTCAGAATCAAATCGTTAAAACGACACAACTCTGAAAAGCGATACAAGTCCAGCTGAAATTGATGACAGTAATTTATACTTGTAATGCAGGAAAAGAATTTTACAAAATCAGGCAATGACAAACCTTTAAAATTGAGAACAGATCATTAACAAAAAGCAAAAATAGGAATGACTTCCCTCTGGAACACTGGAAGTAACAAAAATTTCTCTAGAAAAGTATTTCCCTATGGCAACTCTTTAATTTCTGCCGGTTAGATAAGACAATATCCATTTTAGCAGTGGCCCATAGAAACCAAAAGCTTCCAACTTTCTAGAGAGAATATTTAAATTTATTCTATTTTGAAGGTTTGACGTGGAAACCAGACGAAAAGTTCAGATTTTGGCTAAAACTTGGTAGAAACAATTAAAGGACTAGATTTGAGTTGCCCAGGGTAGGAGACAAAAAATTAGACCATTTAATTTGTTCGGGCTATATTTATCAGACAGGTTTAAAAGCCCTCGCCCTAGTATGAACGCAATCTTATTCCATCCAGTAGCATTATCTCAAATATGAATTTAGGTAAAAATAATTTCAAACGCGTTTGTAAAAAGTGTGCTTTCTTTAATCAAGCAGCATTACTAATCGTTAAATTTAAAGCTGTAATAAATTCACGATAAATCTGCCAAGCCATTTGGGCGGGAGACTGGGGTACAGAAACGTAATATAAGGTACATTTGCTGTTATGTACGAGGGCAAGGTGAAAAGTTCTCGGCCTGACGCAGCGATGGCATTCCAATCAGCAAAAATGTATTTTTCCTGCCTGGGTGCACTTCTCATTAGTTTGTATGACAAGTTTCAACTTGTTCTCTCAAGTAGTTTCTTTACACGAATTTTTGCAGTAGACGTCTTACGTGTTTTTCGTTAAAATGGATAAACTTGAATATCGTGCGGTGATAAAATTCTTCCTTTTTGGATGGGTTAACCCCTAAGGAAATTTATCCAAAGTTGACAAAAGTTTGCGGGGACTCTGCTCCTTCCATGTCAACCGTTAAAAAGTAGGCAGCTGAATTTAAACGTGGTCGCACGTCCCTCGAAGATGACCCACGTGAAGGACGGCCAAAAACCGCAACCACACCCGAAACCATTGAAAGAGTGCATGATATCGTGTTGGACGATAGGCGAGTTAAGGTGAGCGAGATAACTGAGGCTGTGTGTATATGGGAAGAGAGGGTGCGAAACATCTTGCACAAAAAGTTAGGGATGCGAAAGCTCTGCGCAAGATGGGTGCCGCATTTGCTGAATGCCGATCAAAAGCAAATGCGCAAACGATTTTAGCGGCAATCTTTGGACCGATTCAATAGAGATCCGACTGATTTTGTGCTGCGATTTGTCACCATGGATGAGACATGGGTCCACCACTACACGCCAGAAACGAAACAGCAGTCGAAGCAGTGGGTGAAAGCCGGTGGTTCAGCGCCAAAGAAAGCGAAGTTATTCGCATCTGCCGGAAAGGTCATGGCCAGTGTGTTTTGGGATGCGAATGTTAATTGATTACCTTGAGAAAGGCAGATCAATTACAGGCGAATATTATTCCAACCTTATTGACCAGCTGCATGCCAAAATTAGCGAGAAGAGGCCTGGCTTGAAGAAAAAAAAAAAAAAAACAACTTTCACCAGGACAATGCACCTGTACACAAGTGTGCGTTGGCGATGGGAAAACTGCGGGATTTGGGGCACGATTTGCTCGGCCATCCAACCTATTCACCTGATTTGGCACCCTCAGACTTCCATCTGTTCTCAAACTTGAAGAAATTTGTTTCTGGGAAACGCTTCGCATCCAATGCAGAAGTTGAGAGGGCCGTAGATGAATAATTTCCCAGCCTTCCAGACTCTCACTTCCGAGAAGGAATACTGATGTTAGAGAAACGCTGGACCAAGTGTGTTGAAGAGATAGTGTAGAAAAATAAAATCATTTTTTAACTGAAAATCGCAGTCTTTCATTGTCAGGCCGATAACTTCTCACCTTGCCCTCGTATACCTCGATTTCCTGAGGACCTAATTTTATATGCCGTATAATTAAATGCAGCATTTAATGGGACCTATCAATTTAAACTATTTGCATCCCTGTCAAAACTTGACAAATCATATTAAATAAATTTATTTACAAGTTATCTAACTATATCACCATTGCAAACTAAAACAAAGAACCAAAGAAAGATAGAAAGTCCGACTTAGGTGCTGATGCCCTTGTGTCTGCTGCTGCTTGTTGCTCTTCAGTTCGCTTCTGATTTCTCGGAAGGGTGGTGTCGCTTAAAATCGGTTCCGCTATCGTCTCTATTCGAATGCGGAAAAACTGATTTTGGATTATGGGGACAATGAGGTTATAATTGTCGATATTCTGATTAATTTCCTTTACATCAGACCGGTACTTGCTTAGGGTAAGCTTCCATTTAACAGCCTCCTGATCATCGACAAAAGGATAATTGCCAAAATACGCTCGCTCATTTGTCAAATTATTTGCCAATGCGTTTATGGATTCTCGAATCTCCTTTTGCAGCATAATCCACTTAGGAATGAATCCATTGTTGAGTAGAATCTTATTCAGCTTGTGTGTTGTGAAGTCCAAGTAGGGATTGTGTGATTGCGCAGACGATAGTGGCTTTCCCATGCCAGTAAGGTTGTTGAATTCACCCTTGGTTATTGCTTCTTGGATCAAGTCCTCCACGACACGATCAAAGCCATATTTTGTTTTAATTGCGTGATTCTTGTCGAATGAACCCTTTTTGATGAGTGATTTTTCGCCCGCCTGGGCGTTCTCAAGACGGTGACTGAGGACTCTTTCTTGGGCTTTCATTGCCTTTATCTGTTGGTACTGTTTTTCACGCTGAAACGGGTTACCTATCCCATAGCCTTCAAAACTGAGGTACTGACGATGCTGTGGTGCCGTGTGCTTTATGTCAAGAACCTCTTCTTCCTCGTCCTCCTGTATGCCTCGTCGATTTCTAGCGAATTTCTCTTGCAAAACTTTAAAAGCTTCGTTTACCTCTTGAAAACGTTCGGCAGAAGCATCTTTGTGGCCACTATCCGGATGGACTCTCTTCACAAGTTCTATGTACGCTCTACGTAATGTATTCTCATCAGAAGTGTCTTCTACTCCTATAATACGGTAGCATTTCTACGGTGAAATAGATAATCTTTTCGAACTCAGCGAATATAAATCAGTGTTACCTGATATAATTCTAGCCGCTTTATATGCATGAAACGCTTGGGAATCTTGTTGAAATTCTTTTTATTTCGCAATAAAAGGCTCAGTCCAATCATTTTTCTTTGTGAAAGTAATACGCAAATAAAATAAAGTAGATATTAGAGCGTATGACACACGCAAGGTAATTGAATTTATTTTGAAGTAAAAACCATAAGATACATTTTGAAGCTTAAAATTTAAGCTATTGTTATTAGAATTAGAGGAACTTTCATTTTATTCGGTAAATATCCGCTATGGCTGCCGGAGCAGCTGACAGTTTTGTATTCATGAGCGTGTCCACCCTTGCCTACACATGAACGTCATTCCCATGAACGCAGTGGCTACACACAAAAAAAGCTCCATTGGAATGAAAGCAATTTTGACAGATGAATAATATCGTTGAAGTAAGAGGTTGACACGGATAACATTTTTTGTAGTTAAACAAAAAAAAAAAAAAAAAGTGATAGTGAAGACGCTTTATTAACAGTGACAGCTACAACTCTAGCAACTGCTGGTATGCTACTTAATGCAGCTGAAAAGGAAAAGCGGAGAAAAAGTAAAAAAAAAAGAAAACGGGAGTGTATCAAATTATGGAGACTAAGGAGAGAAGAAAAGGGTTAATTGCGACTGCTTCAAGATGAACTTCGCTCAGAAGATAAAGACGCATTTAGACGATATCTGCGAATGGATGCAAGTTGTTAAATATATAATACAGGCTTTCTGCGTCCTAATTCAAAACAGTAGCTCTTTTGTTGATGCAACACAGGCTAGTCCAAGTAAGTACTTACCATCACAGGACAGCATTGTATGGATGCAAAAGAACCCCCACAAAATTACTTTGGCAATTAGAGATGAGTTCGCATCATACACTTATGGAAGAGGGACTACCATGGCAAAATTTGTGTAAAATATGCAAATGTTTGTAATAGAAAACAAATTTATATTTTTAAAAGCTTGAGAAGAGAAGAGGAGGGACGAACACATCGGCTTCTTAGGAGGAACAAGAAGGAGCATGAGAATCGCGATCGAGGAAATAGAGAGATGATACTGCAGGAATGAGGTACAGAAGTTTAGCAAAGGGTAAAAAGAACTTGTCAAGGCTACATGGCCCGAACCGAATCCTGCAAGGACGATTAAGAGAACATCGTAGTAGGAATGCAGTCAATGCTGAGGATATGAAAGAACCATTTCTGCAGACTGTATAACGGCGACGACGAATTTAATCCCGCTGTCAGGCAGAATGAACCATTCAACCTGGATGATGTAACAATTTCATCCACCCGATCTATCGATTTGGAAAGAATAGTGCAAAACTCACGCACCAACACCAGAGGCGCAATTTTTCAAAAGTCTGTCCAATTACTCGCATACGACAACCAACATCGACGTCTCGGGCGGAACGTCACCGTAGACAACTTAACTTTGAGGTAGTTAGGCACTTTGTCTAACTAGGATCCGCTATAAATCCAGACAACAACACGAGCGCTGAGATCAAATGAAGAATAACTCTTCACAACCGCTGCCTCTTTGGGCCCAGTAGCAAAGCCCTCTCTCGAAAAACTAAAGTGACCCTTTATAAAACCCTAATCATCCCAGTCCTACTCTATGGCGCAAAGGCATGAACTTTATTAAAAGTGGATGAGGTTGCTTTTGGCTGTTTTGAGAGGAAAAGTCTTCGGGTGATTTTTGGTCCCGTCTGCATAGATAGTGAGTGGAGGAGGATATACAACGACGAACTGTACGGGCTTTACAGCAAGATCGACTTAGCCAGGAGAGTGACGGTCTAACAACTGAGGTGGCTGGGTCATGTAGAGCACATGGACACCAATGCTTCGGCCTGAAAAAGTTCTTATATTTTGTACTTCGAAATTATGGAATTGTGGAAGTCGCTGCACGTTCAATATTTTCACATTTTGTGTTTGTTTTATCGGTGTTGATGTGAATACTACGTTTTCGTTTATTGTCTTTTGCTTGGTTTGTGCTTCTCTTACAACCTCAAGTACCTTCCATCTTATTCCGGTTAAAAGATCTTCATTCGTCAGCATATTCATTTCAGATTCAAGGTTGTTAAGAAATGGCCGAAGTGCAGAAGGTGGTTTATAGCCAATAACATTCACAATTCTGTTTGCGGCTTTAACGGCTTCCTCTTCTGTAAGTTCCGAGGCTGTCTTGCGTACTTTTCTCTGCTGTATAAATAAAATGCCGTTAAAATAAGTATTTCAATTTACATAATTGAAACTTACCGAACATACAGCTGTCGAAGTACTTGGTAAGCTCTAGCTTTCAGTCTCTGAATGGCTTCTTTTAATTTTTTCTCCACTGGGACAATCACCATTTAACATGTCCAACTGTTGTATAAAATTTCGATACGTGCAGCTATTCCGTACCAGCACCATTTCGATTGGAACTAATTATCCTAGATTTATCTTTAAGGAATTGTGTTTTTAAAGTTTTTAATTTTAGCACGATATCTTTTACTGTTGTTGTTGGTCGGGTGCTTTTAATTTGATCAGCTATTTCCTTTAAATTATTAATTCTTTTGGTATGGTTTTTATATTCATTGACGCGAATTTTGTACAGGTTTGGGTACTGCTCAAATAAAGCTATCAAATCCATTGTTTGTTTTCGTGTCCAAGTGGCCATTTTTTCGCCTTATCTCTTTGAACGCTAATACCAAACTGATACTTCTACAAGCGAAATGGTTTCGAAAAGAACCGCTCATTTTTTCGTGTCCTGGTAGCTATATTTCCGTTTTCACTCTTTCAACGCAAATACCAAATGAAGATTTCTGTCAAAAGTGGAAACGAAACGTTCATGCCCAAAACGATAATTATCTTGAAAACTGATTTCTGTGGATTTTCCGAGCAATCTACCCTTCTCTTTCTTAAATACTTAAAAAAATAAAAATAAATATTTGGCGCAACAAGCTCTTTAAGTGCCAGGGCCTAGCTTCTCGCAACCACTCGTGTTGTGTGCGTTATATTTTTCACACGAATGGAAGGGACCTACAATTTAGTGCCGTTTGTTTTTTAAAAACTTCTCGTGACAACAATACTCTCGGATGTTTGTCAGACGTTCGCGAGAGGTGGGATCGTGAAAAAACTTTTTGGTGTTTTCTGGGATTCGAACTTGGAACCTCTTGCGTAGTGATCCGACACACTAACCACTACGCCACGACGCCCTTAAATACTTAAAAATTGCAAATAAGTCTTTCTTTAATTCCTTTTAAGTACTTTCAAGTTTCCTTTAAGTACTTCTTGTACTTGTCAAAGCTAGTCAAAACCAAGAGTATTCTAAAAATATTTATTAATCAAATAATAATTAAATTCGTTACATTTAACTGTGATTTAAAACATATCGCAAGCATTTTCATCCAAGGAAACATTTAAGGGCGATGTATAGATTTCACAAAAATACGGAAGTCTGCGCTCGCAGTCGATACTCATCCATGTGACCTCTGTAGTTATAGCTACACAACTGTAGTTCAAAAATTGTTTACTGAAAAAGAGCTTAAATAAATATAAATTGCAACAAAGGATTTATCTACACTCACTCCCTTCTAGGATGCCCTGGAGCCCAGGCTCTGTACAAAAAACAAGACAAATCATCTTTTTCCGATGTTCTGAACTCTCTGCTCTGTGCAACGGTGTAGTTTAGTCCAATATGGGCTAGCTTCAAGTTTCCGCTGGTAAAGTCAGGCCCTTGCAAAAGTTTAGATAGGGCGTTAGTCCTTATTTCAGAAGCAACGTGGGCTAGAGCTCCATATCCTGTCTTGTTGCATCGCTGAAAGGCAATATGGTACTTCTCTGGAGTCAGATTTAGGCGAAATATTCCAACTCCTGGGACACAGTTTAAGTTGGACGGTTCTAAAATGCTTATTAAAGTTACTTTTTATACCCCAATAAGGTGCATGTTTATGTAAATGTATATTGTATGCACATATCTATAAAGAGAAATTGAATTTAAATTTTTTCAAAAAACAGCCTGCGCCGGACGCCTTTTATCGGATATAGGGAGATAGAGAAGTCGCTTTGGTTTTTGATATTTGTTTAAACTAATTTTTTAAAAAAAATATTCAAACTCCTTAGAAATCAGCATTGCATTTGAAATGTCGCATGTGGCGATAGAAAAATAATCTTTTTTTTGGGTTACATTATGCGCCCAAAAGCCCTCCATAAAAAAAAATATTTTCTATAGATTTTCTAATATTTTTTGGCACTACACATACTAATTTTGTGTAAAATTCCAGTTGTTTAGGTCTAATGCTTCAAAAGTCATAAGACGGTGTCATTCTGACGGACACCCAGACAGACTGACATAGTGTTCCGTTTCATACCATTCTGATACTAACTTTCCGGTAGCGTAACCAAATCTTATGTTGCAGACCAACGTGACTATATTTTTAAAGCTTTAAAGTTATTCAAATTAGTTTTAGTTTATTTGTTCCGAAGTTATTTTTAATTTGCACTTCATAATAGTGAAAACTACACATGTAAATATGTGAAATCCTTTGTATTGTAAAATACATTGTGGATCCTATGAGTATAACAGTACAATTCGCCACCTTCTCTACACAATATAAAAACTGTTATATAAATTGTGGACGCAAACCCTAAACCGCTCATGACGACTTCTGTAGCTGTTAATGCAAATAGCAAGAACACCAACCAATCAATCGGTTCATTACTGGGAGGTTCCGAAAGTGGATAGAAAGTATTCGAAGAATAATGTCACCTGCCGAAGTTTCTGGATCGGCCGACTGTTGGCATAAATATGGGATGCTATTCCATGAGGGGGACAAGTTGTGCGTGAAAGTTGAATAAGTGCGCGAATTTAATCGATAAAGTAAAAGAAAACGGTGAATTATTGTGAATAAAGAGTTTTTAAATACCAATAAAAGAGAGAGCGGACTTTTAATGAAATCCGTTATAATTTAATGTTGGAAACGTTTTGACGGATTGTCACGAACACTGTCACTCATTGCGGCGACATTATCATATTACCTGTCATTACAAGTACGCACTAGTCTTTCCACATCCAACACTGATTAACCGCGACACGATATGGATGGTTATGTATACGGACATTATTTCGCAATGGACAAATCGTGTTAGTTAAATTTTCTCCATTTCAGAGATGGGTTTCAACAATTAGAATGCGTTGTACTTTCGTATACCTCTCCATAATTACAAATATCAATACTTAGTATTGCCAGATGTCAAATATCAGCTGTTTATCTTTGACTCTCCAATTCAATCACTCTTTACATATCAGGATAAATGAAGCAATAAGATTTAAAAAAAAACTCGTGCAGTGTGCCATGAGCTAGGCGAGTAATAAGCTAGATTTTTGAAATCTCAATCCATCCATCCATTACCCTCAGTCGATTTGAATTCGATGATTTATAAAGCAGGAAAGGAGATAAGGGCGGCTATAATTTATAAAATGTAAAGCATTTGAAAGAATAGTGAAAAAATGTGATGCACAGAGTCTGGTGTCAAGATCGACTCCACAAATCTCTGCTGCAACTTGGCTTTCGGTTTGGATCGCAGTTTGCACAAGGTTGAGTCTAAGCGCCTGTTTCTAAGTCGTTATACAATCTCATATGGGTACTAATATGTAGTTTCTACAGGGATTTATTTTCTGTTAAAAGTTCAGCTTTTGGTTCCCATTAAACCTTCTCGTACCCGGTATCCAGTCAATGCAATGATTCTGGGTTTGTGTTCGCACTCACTTACCGAATTTATTAATTGATGCCGATTGGGTTTTGCAGTTCGTAGCGAGGATAATTTAATTCTTGTGAAGTAGGGAGAAAGATACGAGAACACTGGTGAAATTTCCTTCCGACAATCGACGTTTTATTATCTTACACTTTCTGGCGGGGGGTCTCATAAATCTTCCTATGGTGCGGCCTACAAGCTCACAGATAAGCCACTACATAAATATATTATACCTAAGTCCATTATTTCAAAATTTCGTACCTGGTGGATTACCATACAAGCTATAATAATCATAACGACTGTCATTAATCATCGTAGCAAATGCTGAACTTTCGGGACACTGTAGCGCATGACAGTTGAAGAATTCCTCCGGCTGGTAAAGAAAATGTTTTCTGCTAGAGCGTCTAGGAAAGTTGAATCCAGTCTCTAATAAAATAAGTAAAATCCTGCAACATGTATGTATATATCTATTAGTTCAATGCGATGTCACTTACTGGAATCCTGATTGTCTTCGAATATGTTGAATGTAATCCCACGAATAGGAGAGTAGTTAAGGGCAAGTGCTCTAGAATGTTCTGCTAGTTTAAAACATTCACTTAATGTTGCAACATTTTCCAGTTCAATTGCGCTCTGCTTAGATCTCTGACAACGTTTGATAAGATGAAAAGTCCTCGGACGGTCTTGTATGCAATGGGGTGAAGAGAACACTGTTTGGATTAAAATACACAAAACTGATATTACCAGTTCCATGGTTGGAGGGAGACTACGTTAAGTTGCGTGAGGTGCTTTAAACTGATGGCTCCTATTGTTGTTGTATAGGTGTCAGTGTCTGTTAGACTATGCGTGATGCGAAGAATGATGAGTGACGGGCAATGTAAGTTAGGACATTTCTTATAATTTTTTAATATGTGCAGCCACTCAAGCTTTGGAGATGAAATGAAATGTGTTTTGAAAGTCAGGGCTATCTAATTATACTTTTTTATGTATCTGTATGTAAGTCAGGTTGACAAGTAAGTGAAAAATTACATTCCAGAGATAGATCAGAACCAAGCAAACTGCATGACTTGGTTATGGGCTAGAAGTAAAAATAAAACCTGGCTCCAATTGGCAATTGATTTTACAGGTAAGATAAGGTGTTCCCAAGATGTTGTGATATTACAATGAACCAGTCATTCGAATTTAATCTGACGTACGTACATACATATATTTACATATACTGTGGTGAAAATCTACAGGGGCGCTACAGTTCGGGTTGGAATAGTATCGTCATCAACCAACCGGGTTTCAACCAACAGGTATATCCAGCAGGCTCTATTCTGTACTAGCCGCCTCCTGTTTTACACACAAAGTTAGCTGAGGACCCTTTCTACTTGTATGCGCCACCTTATGTGAGGTCTTATTTTACTGCGTCGTCCCTCTGGGATGGAATCAAGACTTTCCAGACAGAAGCGTTGATGTCCATTCGCTCCACATGTCCTAACCATCTTCAGTTGATTAATTTGATCCCGATCGATCGATGTCGCAGTAGAACCGGTATAGTACGTTATTGTACCTTTTCGTCCATTTTCTGTCAACAAAAATGGGACCAAAAATCACTCGAAGAATTTTTCTTTTAAAACAACCAAGAATGCCTTCGATAACGTCCATGCTTCTGCGGCATATAGCAGGACTGGGATGATGAGAGTGTTAGTTGTCCGTGAGAGAGTTTTGCTATTCAATTGCCTTCTTAGGACAAAGAAACAAGAGCAATTGATTTTTCGCCTAATTTTTGGTGTTCTTATTGTTATCAATTCGAGGAAAAATCATAAGCCACTCTGAGGGGATGTCTGTAGAACGTCCCTCCGAAAGGCAGTGGTACGTACTTTACAAAAGTGTGACTTTTATTTTTCGATAACGAGGTTATTTACATAAACGTGACTTAATGAAAAACTGTTATAAAAGATTATTTTTACTATATATTCCCAGATGATCACGCTTTTGGATTCCATTATCGGGTCGAGTATTGTGTGGCCCTCTTCTTTTTATGTGGCTGTTCACATTCGTTAGATTAGTCGCGTTTAGTACGTCGATTTTGTTATTCGTAAGGGTGCGTGTCAGTGCTGCCACAATTCAACGTTAATAAGGAGTGTTTTTTTTGGTGCTCATAATCGTCCGACTGAGAAAGCTATTCATATGCTAATATACAGTGAGTGAGCAAAATCCTCAAGAGGTTCTTGAGACTCCATTACATCCAGAAAAATGCACACTTTGGTGCGATTTAAACGCTAGATTTACCTAGATCTAGTTTTACTTCTTGGAAGCCAATATTGTGATTGATATTCACGATGTACAGGTCGATTTACTCGATAAAGTGGCCAAATGCCCGAAATTGTATTCAAACATTAATTGCCAAATATTTTTCAATCAAATAAAATTAAAAACATTGCTGTTTAATTGATTTTGGTTTCATTTCAATTTAAAGTTCTCACGCTAAAAATAAATAAAAAATCACCCTTTATTAGGTTCCTTCTGGTACTCATATGCAAACGTAATAGGTCCATTCATGTACGCATTCGAAAGGGTCTAAAGGTGCACTAAAACGCTCGAAATAGCTTCAAATGCATTCATTTACTTGTTCAAAGTGACAAAAAGAGAGAAATGATGGCTAGAGAGTATTATTACTCAGTGTCAAACGTCAAATGGAAACAGCTGATAGCGAAAATGAAAAATCGCAGTTTTAAATTCAAATTAAAGATTTAATTCTGGCGCCAACTATGGGGAAAATATGACGATTGGTCTAAGGACAAATATTGAAAATGGTATATTTTTATTTTCGCAACCCGGATTGAGGCGAAATATAGTGGTTTAATTAAATTGTTGAGTGGTTTGATTCCACAAATCAAATCTGTTTGTTTGGCAAAACAAACGTTTTCCATTGACACTTATTTCAAAATCACCTTTAAATTGACGTTTTCCAAGATCTCATATGAGTGTTCGGGTACTTTCTTGAATTTGATAGAATTCTCTCTCGATTTCTGAAATTGGTGTTTTTAATTTTTCTCTCAAAAAACCACCTGCACAGACTTATAGTATTAACCTTTGGAATTTGTGGAAGTATTTTCTAATACCACAGTTTTATACTTATACTATTTACTAGCGTAGAATTAGATGTACGAGTAGGTTAGGTTAGGTAACTGGGTGCTCTTATTGACAGGGTTGTCAACAGTTCACTTAGACCACTAAGAGTGCATTGTGCTCAATATTAAGAACCCTGGGACCTAAAAAGTCCAATCTTCGACCGCTAGGCTAAATCACCCAGATTAATGTATGAATCTCAGCAGTTTTCTTAGCTCAATGCTACCTAGCTCAATTCCTAAAAATTGCAATCTTCGACCGCTAGGCTAAATCACCCAGATAAATGTATGAATCTAAGGAGTTTTCTTAGCTCAATGCTACCTAGCTCATCCAGCACTGAAAAGAAGTATCTGCCAAAAGCACGGCTTCTTTTGCTGGCCAGAGCTGGACAGTCACACAGATGATGAACGGATGCTATTTCCTCTAAGTCTCTGCAGCATTTACAGTAGTGATTACCTATCACACAGTGTACTGTCACGACGCCAACAGCTATGCGGATATCCCTTCGACTTAGTTCTATAAGATTGATAGATTTCTTTTTGTCGTAGACTGGCCATAATGATTTGGCTGTAGCGCATGTTTCTAAACGACACCAGCGTTCATTAGCTTCTTCATTAGACTCTATGTCTATCTCCCTGTATAGGTTACTAAGCGATACACTAGCCTCGGATAGGGTCCGCGAATGGCTTATAACTGAACTTTCTCTGGCTAGTTCGTCCGCTTTTTCGTTACCGGAGATATCTATGTGGCCCGGTACCCAGCACAGGGTCACCGTGTTGGCCGCTGAGATATAACATCCAGTCGTTTTTTACAAATTTTTACGAGCTTGGATCTTAGTGATGTTGACTGTATCGCCTCAATGGCCGCTTGGCTATCAACATAGATGCTGCTTATTTGCCCTGAAATATCTTCCTCAATAATCATATCCACAGATTGTTTTATTGCTGCAATTTCGGATTGGAAGACAAGACGTACCACTAATTTTGAAATAAAATCACATTTTGGTAAAATTTTACGATTAAGTTTATTTAAGCACCCCATCATACATAACCTCACATATTTTAGCTCATATTAGATTGCTCAATCACATGGCCCCACCGGACGGGACCTAAACGGCGAGTCACAGTAAAAAATTCTTTAAAATTGTAAAGCTCCAGAAATCCATTTCATTTTCAAAATTAATTTATAAATTCAAAAAAGTATGTATATACGAGTATGTATGTATATATTTCTAAAGAAAAAAAAATTCTCTGAAATGATTTTGTGAAGCAGTGCAATTTGTCAGAATCTCGCTTTTTTTTATATTTCTACAATTTGACTTTTCCCTTAAATATGTGATTTGTTTCTTTTACCATTTCTAACTACTACTGAGTAAATACGTAAAAAATATTGTTTACATATAAAATATTTATAGTTTTTTTTTTTTAATTTTATACATAAAAATAGTATAATCAAGAGTTTAAGTTCATTTTAAGCTTTTACTAGATAATAATGACTTAAGCGGACGGATGCGTTCAAAGGGTTTCTCTAATTTTTTTTTTGTCGTTTAATTTATTATTTATCTAAGAATTAAATAGTTAATAATATTATGACAAGATTGAAAAAGAAGTATCCTAAGTAAAAATAAAAATTTGTATAGAATTAGAATAATGGATAAACTTTGGCAAAAAGTATCCTAAGTGTAATAATTAGAAAATGTTTTTTTCTTTTTGTTTAATATCACCTGAGTGATCAGAGACATCTATCGGGTGGGATATCTATCGCGATCAGAGGATAATAAATAAAGGAAAAGGAAAAAGCAGTCACAGGGAGAGGAAGTGGAAATGAGGAAAGGAAAACCCATCACCATCAGTATTTATACCGTTTAAGTAAATCTTTATTATTACTATGACATTAAGAAATAATTGTTAAAGTACAGAGATGTACATGAGGCATTCTGTGTATCCCCAGTCAATCTCTGCGATATTAGTAGGCAATGCACTTATTGCCTAGTATTATCTGAGTTAAATCCTTAAATCTATGTAGGGCCGGTTTTTCATGTTAATTATATACGTTTTTTTTTTTTTTTACAAATTAAATATCGACTAAAGTGTTAAAGTTAAACTTTAAGTGTATATCCAGGACTCTGTTGTTCTTGTTGCATTCGTTGTTTTAGTTGAGATAATTTTGGGATATCCTTGTAGCTTACAGCTGGTAGGACTGCTTGTTCTTATGCACCAATTTGCGTTCAAATTTTGAATATAGGAGAAATTGTATAACCTAAAATTTGTGTAGAAAATTCTTTACATGCTGCAGGTGTCTATCTAACTGCTATGACTGAAAGCTGTATTCGTGTATGGTCCACTGTAGATAGAGCTGCCCGAATTTGAGACTGTCTTTGTGCGTCGGCGGGCCATAATGCAGAGAACTGCAGCTACTACTGCCAACATTAGGACAAGACCGGCGATTGCAATAGCGATGGCGAATGTACGTTGCGATACGCAAAGGGCATCATCGAGGGTCTGAAAAAAAATAAATATACATTACAATTGATTGACAATATAATATAGAATCCAGGACAAAAGAAGTATAAAGTTTAGACAATTCCGTAGAGAAGAAATCGACAAAGTGGAAAAATATGTCTGCCGTACAATGACATGGATTTCGATCCATCTAATGGCCAATATTAATTGAAAACATGCTTAAAATTTTAGGGAATATATTTGCTACTATTTCATCAAAATCAAATCAGTAGTAATAGCAGCAAACGTTTACTCATTTGTTTCGCCACATAGTTTTGTTTCAGGTAGAAACATACATTTATGATTAATTCCAAGAAATACATTCATTTCATCGAAATCGGTTCAGTACATAAATCAGTGCAATTAAGTTCCCGTAGTCCAGTGAAAAGGCGAAAAACATCCAAAGGACTACAAGAGGAGAATCTAATAATTAACAGACAAAAAACAACCAATTGGAAGGGTGTTTGATCTCAAATAGTGTTGAAACACATCATGGTGCAGGCAGGCATTAAATATAAATTAAATTTGTATTTCTTTTCCTTCAATTATTATCCAATTAACAGCTCGACTAAGGTGCAAATTCTACCTTGACAGTGATAGCTCAGTTCTGAAAGGACTGTACGCCCAGTACCTGAACAAACCGATAGTGGCTTACAATAATTTTTTTTGTGAACACAAAATAACATTATTGCTCATCTAAATGTTTGCCTTCGAAGGATTCTCAGGCACAGATATTTGCGGAAGCTTAACTTTCCCAAATCTCGGGTGCTCAAAGAAACTCTTCGATGACCTCAGCTGCCAAACCTTCGACAACATGAAGAAGGTTAAGTATAAGATAAATAAAATTTAGATACCATCAGGCTAAAAAATGTTCTCAGAAGATCACTTGTCTAAAAGTCTGTACGTGTGGTTTACATCAGACTCCGGAAATTCTGCGCATAAAATTTGGTATAATAAAATGTCTCTCCTCTTGTATTAGCTCTTAATGCTTAGGAAAGTTCAAATTCTAGACTTTCTGACAATTACTAGAGTCAACAAATTTTGTGGATGCCTTTTAAAAGCGATTGTCGAAATTCTTGCGAAAGTGAACAAGACTCAGTTCCTTGCCTTAGCCATTTCTATAGATATCTTTGAAAGGTCACTAGAAAGTCACTAGTCTGTAAGATGTTTTAAATTCTGCGTAGAGGTGTGGATGAGATAGTGACGGTTGTATTTGAAATGGGTCAAGGGATACGCTGACATACCATAATAAGATAATCGGTAGATCAAAACTTTGTCCCAAAGGTATGTATTAACTAAACTTAGCTATGAGAGAGCGATGCTATATGATGGAAGGCTCAAAGTTTCCTTAAAAGAAGAACAAAGAATAACAATAATAAAAAAAAACACTGTACTCATACGCTTTCTATGCGTAGAAGAAAGCCTTTGACAACCCACAGAATGTATACTGAAGTTGTCAAACCCATGCTCGTAAAGGTACAAAGACTGGCATAGATTAGTACAGCAAGAACACAGGTATCTATATCTCAGGCAGTGTTAGAAGAGAGTATATACAATGAGTATATACGAAGCACAGCAGCCAAAAGTGCTCTAAAATTACTGCCTTAAACAACGGGGATCGTGGGACCAAAGCTCCATAGACACGGATCTATACTTCATAGATACAGAGCAATTGATCTCGATAAAATAACAGGCTATTTCATACACTTCTTCGAAGAGAGCTACCATTCATATTTCCGAAAGACAAGAGTTTGAATACAATACATTAACTAATGAGCAGAATATCCAACTCTACATTGATATAGGAACCTGCCTCGGAGTTTCATGTAAGTCATTCAAAATCAAGCAGCTCCGAATAACTGCAGTATATTTCAAGCTAAAGTCTTCACCGTAACGTAGTTGTTAAATGCACGGGAGACTCAAAGTTCGAGTCGCTAAAAACACCAACAAAAAAAAAGGTTTTTTATCGCGAACGTCTGCTAAACATTTCGACAATAAATTGTCACGAGAAGATTTAATGGGAACTGGAAATAAAGTCTTCGCCATAGCACAGTGGTTAAGTGTTGCGCACAACACGAGTGGCACCAAAATATTAAAAATTTTATTTTATTAAAGTATTCGCCATTGAGCGGCAAACAGACTTTATATATTTACAAAGAAACTAAATCCTTTCAGGATTACATTCTTTGTAGCTAGTGAAGCAGCACTCAAGGCAAAAGAGAGCGTACTCTTAAATCTGTGTTACTCACGAAGTAAATCTCTGCTGGAAACTATAAAACAATTGCTTGGTTAATGACCAAATATTAAAATCCGTTGCCTCCATTACATGCGAAACAGGCCATTTAAAGAACTAGAGACCGGTCGAAAGATAACGTAGATAAAAGGGAAACATAATGGACCAAATGGTTCCCGTGCGAGTACTCCTAACGTGCACTTCATCTCAAACCTAACCTAACCAAACCTATGATGGAAGGCTATGTAAAATTTCAGAAAGAAACTCTTCACGAGTCGGAAACCCATTTAAGCAATTATTATCCTTTTTGCCATGTGCTCACAACATGGGTTGGTTCAACAAAGAAACTCTATTTGGGAGAACTGTTTAAAATTATAGGTCCATGTCGCACTTTTAACAACATATCCGAGTGTTATGGAAAGCCTTTAAATGACCGAAATGAGTGTAAAACACGTTTTTGCTCTGCAACAGAAAAATAACTACTTTCGAGAAACTTGGTATAATAGATACCGATTTGGGGACAAGTACAAGGATCGATTTTGAACACTTTTTGTTTACCATGATTTGGAATCAAAATCCTGTTTTTCCTTCGAATGACTTGAAAAATCCTTTTGCCACAAATCTCCCAGATATTAGTCGGATTAATTCCAGCAGACTTTGTGACATCAGAATCGTATGTGTTTAAGTACTAACAAGTTAAAGAATTATGACTCTCCGCTGTTTATTGGTAAATATTTGCATTCTACTCAATAATGAATTTATTCTAAGGAACCGATCTTAAAATACACCCAACATTGCTATGTGAGTCCAACTCTCGCATTGACTTACCTTCTCCTTAAAGACAGAATCATCATCGCTCTCTGACACATCGACATTCTCATTTACATAGAGTCCTGAATACACTTCGATTGTTGCCGGTAGACCTTCGTCATCTTTTCCATTTGCCTGTCGTTTCGGTCGTTTAGCATTCCCTCCACATGCCGGTGCCTATATAAATAAATTCAGTTTCCAAAATACTAACAAACACCCTTCCATATATACCTTTCTACATTCAGGATCTTCGACAGCGCATAATCTCACGTTGCATTGATAGTAGACGGATGCTGTGTATGGGAATTTATGCGCAGGGAATGTGACATTAGCCGCCAACCTGTCATTTGAATATTTGAACTGACCCATTATCTCGTTGTCCATTGGGCATCTACAAACAATAAGTTACAACCTATGCATACATTGGTGTTAATAATAGCAGGTAACTTACCCATCTTCACCGACCAAACGCTGTTCACCCCAACCCAGACCGTCACGTACCAGACAATCGGTCACATGCAATCCATACACATCCTGTTTGTCAATGTTTATCACAATCGTCAGAGGATCACCGATCTTTACATTCTCTGCGATGTGTTTCTCCTCATTGTAGATCTTCATATGGCAACCTGGCATTGGGAGGTCATTGATGGAATTATCGTCGTCATCGTTATCCTCGATCGGTATGGATGAATCGCTGAATTTATCCAATGATCGTCCATAATCACGACGATCACCGGTTCGTTTGTATTTGTCTGGTTCGTCTTCATCGCTACGCAATGGTTGAGGATTCTCAGAATATTTTGAAATTGAAGCCGACGTACGCCATTTGTTGTTAGTGGCGGCATCACGACTCTTGTAACGGCAACGTACATGGTATCCACGTCCCAAATCGGTGACCAATTTCAAATGGGGCTGCAGAACAATTGTATTGAAGAATTCAATTCCACCATCGTCCTGGAAGATAAAAAAATAAAAATGATTAGTTTTATGGGCCAATAAAGTTACATATTATCTCATCAAAGACGCAGTTAATACGCCAACTCTTAAGAAATAAGTTTTGTAGTCATTCAAGCATTCTCAAGTGCAATTTTTTAGCTGACGGAAGTTCCTAAGAGTGTTTTAATAGACACTTCAAACGAAATGTAGGTGGCAGGCCGACAGTTCCTACACTGAAGTGCCTTCGAAACATAATGAAGTGACTAGACAATTATTATTTAAGATTTCGCAATGAAAACATTTTCCACCATATATAGTAGGTACAGACGTTAGCTATGTTATCGTTATCGATAGTACTTAGAGTCAAAGATTTGTGTTGCAGGCAGAACTACAACATATTTATAAGAACAATTGACTGGACAATGGGTTGGCAAAATTGCATCATCATCTCCACGCGGTGTCAGCTGGTGAACTAATGACTGCACACATGTAACTGAACACTCAGATGTGCGCAAGCACAGCATGGTGAACTTTAACACACATGTATCAAACCGGCGGAGGCATCCCTTGCTGACCTGATTTGATAAAATTTTCGTCTCAGAAGTCTAAAAAGAGTTCTTCGGAAGAAGGACGTGCGGTGGAAGAACTCTTCCACTCGATAGAATCAAATGTTCGGAGCTCTGGTCAATAAAGATTTTCAATACTTCGTCAGGGTATTGAAAAAGAGATGGTGGCCGATGAACCCTTAATAGACCTTCCATCGAAATAACCGGCCCCTGTCCTAGGGCTTTTAACGAAAGATCTGGGCTTCAGGTTGGGGGTTGTGCGTCAAGGTAACTGCCCTACCATGGAAAAAGACACATCTGTAATGGATCACAGCAGAATTAAAAAGGCAGCAGGCGGAGACAATAAAGTTGGTAACTTTTAAACCATTTGACTTAGAGGGCTGAAAATTTGCAACAGATATTTTAGGGGAATTTTTGGGGACATAACTTACCCCAAAGAGAGCCAATTTTTTTTTAGGATAAAATTTCTTCGCATAGGTGGTGGTACCAGAAAGACGTATCTACATACCTCAAAACCCAAATTTTATGCACATCCGTTGGGTTGTTCTTGAAGTAAGCGTATAAGAAACATGACTCGAATGTGTTTTGTACCCCTTCCCATTTAAGATTGGATGAATTCATAGTACCATCTAAAGAGTTGTTACTGGAGGATATGTTAAAGGACTATCTCTTAGAACATCGGCCAGAGAGATTGGTTTGTATCGTAAGACGAAGGATTACCAAGGCATGCTATAAATTCGTTACCTTTGGAATCAGTATTTTAATGATGTTGTAAGATTAGGATAGTTAGATAGACAGGTGTAGATTAGGGTCAAGTTAAAGTCTTTACAACTTTCGAACAAGCATGGACATATATATGTTCTCGGATGTTCCCGTCTTTAATCTTTTTCTTTTTCTATCTTTTGATGTCTGCAATCTGATTAGAGTAGCCTTTTTTCCTTTTGTTTATTTTGAAGTTAGCACGAGTTTCTGTATACTAGGCAGGTAGATGTATGGTGGGGAGGCGAACAACATGCCGTCGTCTAGCTCACAACAAAGGCTTAAATTTGCATACTTCGAATCAAGTCCTACTGCCGCTCTTTTAGAATTTGTAAAAAAGGAAACGTAAAAGTTTATATTTTTTTCTTTTCTTATAAAAACTATTAATGAAATATTTTCAGTGAATCATCTGACATATGCTACTGCGATATCCATATATGTCTCGGAACCCCTCCTATTTGCAAACATCATTCGCATAATAATTTATGAATAAATTATTAGAAATTGTCAACACAGAGGTTTTAATAAATTAATTACATCAACGACAACCGGACGTTTGTACTTTGTCCATGTCGTTGCAACAATGAACATAGGTGTTTGAAGGCGTTAGGTTTTTTCTATATAAACCGATGACAGAGGAATATAAAATGATTCGATAACACCTCCCGTCGAAGTAACGCAAATAGTTGTGTTAATCAATAAATCTTCTGATGGACATCAATTCAAAAGAAATCGCAGAAAACACATGGTATTCTGATACGCATTTCTTGTGAATTTTACTTCATTGATATGGATCGTGTCATTAAAGAGTTAGAAGTATTTATTTATTTTTTTCTGGGGAGCTTTGTTTAACAAGAATTCATTAAAAAAAAGCAAGTTTGCACCTCAACTCTTTTGATTTAAACATAGATACAAAAAAGACATCAGCAAAAATAGTAGGAAATGATAAAATCTTACAAGCTAAAGAGAGTTCTTAAAAATGTACACTAAATGTGTGTACACAGGAAACAGTTCATTACAGAGTCACTTCCTCTTTCCGTAGGTTTCCGTTTCTTTTTCGTTTCGTCAATTTTTGACTTGAAGAACATCAAATGAATCTACCATCGAAATACGAAAATATATCTCCACATGTACAAGGTATGTATTTATCATTCTCTACTTGCTTGTCTATATTAATAAATTCAATCACGTATTGTATCTACGAGCATATGTGTTTGCATTCAACGCGTAATTTAAGGCGAAAAAGTACGGTTGATTTGCGGTCTCTCTGCCACAGTACACAATGCGCGGGCTAAGAATAACTTCTACGCCAACTTTATATCGAATATTCTTTTAACGGCGTGCACGAGAAAACCTCCACAAGCAACGTTATTCTCATCAAAGTACACTTGATTAATTGTAACCGACTTTGCGATTAAATCATGAATGTGTGTGTGTGAAATTCCAAAACCATGATCATCATCATCGCTTGCATGGTCTCCATCCAAAGAGTTGAACTCATTCTTTTTTTGTTTTTTGCTCCTTTCTTAAGTCTTACTCTGACAGTGCGCAGCAGTACAATGTGAGCATTCTACGTGCCAACGGCTATTTGTGTTTTCTTGAAACATAATTGTTGTAGACATATTCTCGAGATGCGATGACGGATTAGATGGATTTTTAGAATTTTTTTTTTATCATATTTCTGAAATTAATTTTGGAATTTAAATTTGAAAGATTCTATCTGGTTTCTTGTAGGATAAATCGCTAATTATGGACAAGATGGAAAGACTATCTACATCGACTTCATTTGTCATCTCACCATAAATGAATTAGTTAAATGTATTCACATTTATTATAAAAAAAAGCTTATAAATTCAAAAGCCAACTGTATATCACCCCTGGGGACTAGATTCCTCATACAAAGAATGATTCATAACCTTCTTTTTTTTTTTTAAGGTAGCGAACCAATTTAGGAGTTTTATTGTCTTTTCGTTTCTCCACCCGAAAAAATCCAGTAACCTTGGTATATCGGCCCATTAAACTTGGGTCGTCTGAATTATAATACTTATTACCATACTCACACGGTGTGTAGGTCGACAGACTGAATGGAAAAAAAATGAAGGAATTAATTTAAATTTAAATTTGAAACGCGTGACTTGAAGACACCATCAAAATTTGGAAAACACAGTACGAATGAAAAGGGTGTAGTATTCACAGAGAGAATTGTAGTAGTACTCGTATCCAGAGAAGGTGAGCTTATAAACTGGCAAAAATACATCCCTACCTCCATCGAGATTAATGTTGGACACATTTTTTTTATAATGAAGTGACGACCTTCATAACGTCACAGTGCCTATGGATCTAGTAGTAATTGAAATCTCATGAAAAGTCCCAGCAGGAAGCACTCAGATGGAGATTCTTAATAAATGCCGACACCTTTGCAAAGGAAAATATCTTGTCATGAAAACATAAAATGCCTCGGATAAGTGTGATAAGTGTTGGCTTCTTAAGCAGAAGGTTGTAGATTCAAGGACTAACCGGGGACAATAACTCGTTTTCCAAATAAAAACCTGCCAAAATAATATAAATTGGAACACTAATAGGTTCAACACGGTGTCTGTCTGTCTGTCACATGATAAGATATCTAATAATAATAAGCTTTTGATAAGATATCTCATCAAATTGTCTGCCCTCGGTTTCGAACCCATATTGTTAAAATGGATATCTTCTTACCTGGAAACCGTTCCTACAGAGTTAGCTTCAGATCCAACTTATCGACTCCCTTCTTGGCCACGTCTGGTGTTCCGCAAGGCAGCCATCTAGGTCCCCTTCTCTTCATTCTAACTATAAACGATGTCGAGAGGGTTATTAAACACTCTTCCCTCTCTCTGTACGCTGATGATACCAAATTTTTCAAAGCCATCTCTTCACCACATGACTACTGTCTCCTTCAACAAGACCTTGATAGTTTTTCGAACTGGTTCCTACAAAATCGCTTAGAGCTCAATATCGCCAAATGTCAATCCATTACTTTATCACGTAAGCACCACGTGTCCTCCGGCCGCCTTTACCTTCTCCATGGTAAACCTATATCCATCGTTCAATCTCTTCGCGATCTTGGAATATTGTATGATAGGGAACTAAATTTCCGTTCACATATTGATGAGATAATTCGTAAAGCTAACTCATTACTTGGCTTTGTCAAACGATGGTCCAAAGAATTCTCTGACCCTTACGTGACCAGATCCCTCTACATTACCTTTGTGCGCCCCTCCTTGAATACGCCAGTCAAGCGTGGTCACCCTTTCAGCAAGTTCAAGTGACCAGAATCGAGAATGTTCAACGTAGATTTCTACGATTTGCCCTTCGAGATCTTCCTGGGAGCGATCCATTTATCTTGCCTCCCTATCAAGACCGCCTCAACCTCATCAACCTGAGTATACTAGAGAAACGCAGAGATGTTGCAGACATTATTTTCATTCATCGACTTCTTTCAGGCTCTGTCGATTGCGCATCTCTTTATAATTCAATTTTCTTCAATACTAACCCACGAAATTTACGATGCCCTCGTCTTTTCTATCTACCGTCCCATCGATCGAATGAACCAATTTCCCGTATGCTGGGAAAAGTGAACTCAAACCTCACCCAGTTTGATTTTAACCTCAGCACTCCCTGCCTCAAAACCGAACTCATTCACCATTCTCCTTAGCTTTAAGTCTTAGTTTTAAGTTTTAGTTTTAAGTTTTAGGTTTAAGTTTTAGCCTTAAGTTAGTTGTAGCTTGTAATAAGCCAAATAAATGGGGGCTTTCGCTCCCACCAAAATTAGACAAACCACGGATTGCTATACTCTTCAAGAACGCAGAATAATTGTCTCAATATTTTTGACAATAATCGGTTAGTGGTTTTAGCTCAACGTGAATTTCGTCGTCGATTACCTGGTCGTGAAGCACCAACTGAGCAAACACTGCGGAGTTTAGCCGCTCGACTACAGGAGACTGACTCAACACGGGAGAGTATCAGATTGTAGCTGCAGCGGTCTAAGAGAACCTTGTAACAATTTTTTTGCAAATGGCCTCTTATGTCATCGTAAGTTTGACATTTGTGAAGTAAACAGAAGCAGAATACACGTAGATAAACCATGGATTGCTATATTCTTCGAGAACGCGGAATAATTGTGGCAATGTTTTTGACAAATAATTTGTCAGTGGTTTTGGCTCAACGTTAACTTCGTCGTCGATTTCTTGGTTGTATGGCACCAACTGGTCAAACACTGCGGAGTTTATTAGCTCGACTAGAGGAGACTGGCTCAACACTGGACAGTATCAGATGTAGCCGGCTCCGGAGCAGCTGTTCGGTCGAGAATATCGCTGCAGATTTCCAAGAGGACCCTCAAACATCAACAAGACGACAGGTCAAGAAACTGAGCATCAATAGACGGTTTTTTAGCAAATTTTGATGAAAGACTTGAAGATGTACCCATACAAAGTGACACAGTGTATACCTCCAATCGCGTGTAAATTACAGCCACGCTCCCCAAGCGTCCTGAAGATACGCGTGTAATGTACGAAGAACCATTTCATCCTCTCAAAGTCATTGATTGGTGCGTCGTTTACGGAGGAAAGGTGATTGGCACATATTTTTTCGAGGACGGCGTCGGAAACATTGTTGCTCTACAGAACCATGTCAATGACTTCTTGCTACCGCAAATTTATGAATTGGGTTTGCTAAATATGTGGTTTCAACAGAACAGTGCAACCACACACACATAACGAGCGACAGTGGACATTCGCTAGCAAGAGTGTCTTGGCCGTTTAATCTCTCGTTTTGGCGATTTGCACTGGCTCGCAAGATACCCGATTTGACTATTCTAGATTTCTTTCTTTGGAGTTTTTTGAAATCACAGGTCTATACTAATAAGCTATAGACCTTGGCGGCCCTAAAGGAGAACATCTGACATTCTTGCTCTAGTACATATGACTCAAAGGATCTTATATAGAATTCCTTGAGAACTGGACTTATTACAAGGAAATGAAACACATCTTCTCTCACTCTGAGGTTGCAGAGATCACACAATATTGGGAGATTCGGTAGATTTGGTATGTAATACAAGCTGATCATTTCTCCTTTTAACTTGAAAATAGTGCTTACCATCTCCATTGGATTGGAATTTAAGAAGTAGAAGTGCTGTAGTAAGTTTTACGCTGAGACCCAGAGCAAAAGTCTTCAATCGCCACTTGAGCAAACTACAGTACCGAGAGTATCTGTGTATTACAGGAGCTATGAAAGGAACTGCCACTGCAGCTATGGAGGTCTTGTTATGCCTTCCTCCTCTGCATCTCTTCATTGAAAGTGTAGCCAGAAAGGCTCTATACCGCACAAGTGTAGTGCTTGGACGGTAAATCAAAATCAGTGAAGACCCCAGGGATGGAAGGTTGGTAAGGCTTATCAGTAGCATACCTCTATGGAGCCGGGGTCTATTCTAGAGATGCTCGTATCAAATTCGATTGACTAACTAGTGTTCTTCAAGCAGAGATCTTTGCATTCGCCACTACATTGCACATCCTTTTAAGGATGAGAGTTAAGGGTAAGATCATATACATCTGCTAAAATAGTCAAGCGTGTTCGGCAGTAGCGATTTCCTCTGAAATCTGGAGGAGGTTATCGTTAACTTGAACAGCCTTGGGCGATGTAATTCGGTGACGATGACTTGGGTTTTTGGTCACTACGAGAGTCATTGCTAGGGGAGTCTCTACAACAGCCTGCAACCTTTTATAGGTTGCAGTTCATCATCCCACAAACGTAAATTAACTTAGCTAATACGCGGTCAGAACTTAGAATATTGGCATGGGTTAAACTCTTGTCAAACCTCGGAGAGGGAATGAACTAAAGAGAGCAGGGTCAAATATCTGCCCGGGTTAAAGGGAATTGACTTGAGAACCTTAGATGGTCTTGTCACTGGGAACAATCGTTCAAATGAGCATGTTAGAAACATTGTCGTTTTGAGCGATAGGTTAGGTTAACTAAAAGCCAACACACTAAGACCAATAATAGGTCCGTTGTGATACCACGTAGATTTGGGAAGCGGGCTTAGGCCTACTCATTGAACCACTTGGAGCTTCTGATGAAGCGTAGGAGGTCCCTAACGTCCATTTTTTTCAAATCGTTTAGGACGTTGAAACAGAAGGCTCCTAAATGGAGTTTCCTTCTTTGGGAGAGTGCTGGGCAGGTGCAAAGAAGGTGAAGAATAGTCTCCTCTATGCAGCTTCTGCAAAAAACTATTTGAAAATACTGCAAGCCTTGTTGCATGCTTGCCTATTAGACAGTGTCCAGTGATGAGACCCATAACAGCGCTGATATGCAGTCTACTGAAAGAAATGAAATTCTTTGAGCGTTTCCGATCCAGCTTAGGCGAAATCTGTTTAGTCGCTAGACACGTTGTACCACTTGTCCACCTAGAATTTGTCCTTTCAATAGCATCCAGTTTTAATTTAAGTTTGCATGTAGTGATCGGCGTACCCAGTGAACTTATGTCTGGAAGGATGGGTATTGTTGTTCCATGTCTGTCAAGTTCGTAAGCCTTATAATTTCCTGCTCCGGCACCCAAATTAGGTGAATATTGAACTGCTCCGCCATCTCTATGAGATACGATCGGCAGTCTAGAGCTGCTAGAGAATTTATTGAGGATGATTCCAAGGATTTGATTGCTGCTTGGCTGTCTGAAAAGATGCGGATATCAGTGGTTGATATCACATTTTTCCTTAGCCAAGACAAGACTTCCCTTATTGCCATTATTTCCGCCTGGAATACGCTACAGTGGTTTGGGAGACGAAAAGAGAGGTTTAGATCAGAGAAGACATCACCACCCACCACGTCGTTAGTTTTTGAACGGTCGATGTGACTTATGTTCCGTAAAACCAGCTTTATCCCAAAATGCTCTGAAGAATGCTTTTGAATGATGAGACGGTTTATATTTCATCTGTGAATGTTCAGCCTTTGTCCAAATTAGGATGGCTTCCTTAGACAAACACCTTCTGCGAGAGGATGAGCTGACTGAGCTCAACCATGTCAGTCTTCTTCGATTCACGAAGAGCACTGGAAGGTATAAAGCTGTTTGCTTGGTTCAAATTCGCTACATCATCTACGTGCTTGTCGACGACCCTCCGTAAAATACAATATAATTTACATCCACCTAGCAACCATTTCTCTATTAAAATTCCTTTTGTTACAGGACAAGTAAACTTTGGAATTTTGTCCCAGGAGACATATGCACATACATACATATTTTGAGATAGTTAAATATCTCGGAGCGTGGTCCCAGCATTATTGGTTCGCCTATCCTAAGAAAATTACAACAAATACTGACCACTAGGCTGAAGTATGTTTTTTTGCACAAGGAAAGTATGCAGAGTACTTCAAATTCTTGAACAATCCTAAATTCAACGGATTCTACAATCTTTTATAGAACAAATAATCAACTGTATCTATATGTTCGAACAAAACCTGTTCAGCGTTCACCTTCAGAAGATGATGTACCTGCTGATTACCGCTGCCACTGGTCATTTTCATCTCTAGCCAACCGTGCCACACATAATGAATGTAATTTACCCGTTGCATCTGAATACGAGACAAAGCTACACTAGACACCTGAGTAAATAGAATTCCATGCCAACGCTTCGTGTATGCGCATTAATTAACATTATTTCTGAGTGAAAAAAAAAACAAACAAACCACTTAATTCTATATAAAGAACGATGATGGTATCCGTATAACTCTTTCAGACGAAATCCACAACTAAACAAGGAAATGGGAAGAAGTTCTAGTCAATGAGTGCTAAACAAATTAATTGTCTATCGTTTGTTTTGATTCACTCAAGATAAAGTACACAAACAATATAAGTTTGTTGTCATCAAACAATGAGTGACATTGGACGGCTACCTCATCATCTCATGCATCATTGACCATGAAATTTCCGATAGATTCATGGAAACACTCAAGGTTATCAACTGCCCACCCACAACTCGTAGGTGGTGTACAAAACGGAACGAAATTATTATTGGCCATATCCATTACACTCTGTGAGTGGTGTGTTGTCTTGCCTTTTAGGTTGATAGCCATGAATGGGTTGAACTGTCAAAAATTGATTGCACCTAGAAAGAGCTCGATTTGTCTGGGCCCCTCCACTGACGAAGAAAAGGGCCAAGCTAAACATGTTACGCAACACCAACATCAATCGGATACAATTGTTCGTTAATAGGCCGTCTCTCTATGTTCGTTCTTCGTTCCACAATATCCATTGTATCGTGTGTGTGTTATGGTCGAATATGAGTTATGAAGTTCAGTAGTCGTTACAAAATATTGATTTTGGGTCAAGTTCAACTATGGCAGTTGTGTATGGAATAATATTTTTAAAAAATTTCATTTGCAACTTTTAGGGTAACGATGCAATGCAATATTTAGTTGATGGTTAAATGGCCATGACGGACTATAGCAGCAAATATTGGCCACCATTCAAGAAAGAGAACACAGAACACGTCAAAGATATGAGTAGCCTTCGGCTAAGTGTTACCGATGAGGTGTGTTGTGTATTTCAAAAGAACCACAATCGCCTGGCGTGCCGTCAAGCGAGAAACTTTAATTAATACCCACTCTCAGCGGCGAAGGAGCGATGACCGTTGGTTGTTGTTTTCTTTTATGGATACACGGTTCAAGATTCTGAAGAAAGAACCGCAGATATCAAATGTTTTCGTTTCGGCGAATTCCTTTAGGTCAAATTTTGTTTATCTCGAACAGAGATTGCAAATAAATGTAATAAATGTCTTCCTAACTAATTTTTAATTTGGTGTCAACAACCTGTATAGATCGGAAGGTCTGCGGGTATTTTTTCTCCCCTGTAATGCATGGTGTTTTTATTTTGTCTGAAAGTTACAGTTTATGTTGGAAGTAAGGGCACGTTAAATGATTTCCAAAACTGTATGAAATAGCGAAGTCTTTTATATCAAAAATATACCAGTAGTCTTTGCAAAAGCATGGTGATCTATGTTTTTCTTTGATTAGAACTACGAAAGATGATCAGGGCCATATTGACTTTGAAGTTACGTCTTGTTCTGCCATATCAATAATTCTACGATATGATATAGAACATATAAAAATAATTGCTTTTAACTATAAATACTTGCCACGGGTAAATTCCTTTCAACCCTAAGCGACCAAATAGAAGGCGCCCTTAAGATAGTCAGCAACTGGACTAAAAGAAGTGGACTAGCAATAAATCCACTAAAAACGGATTTGACACTATTTACTAAAAAGAGGAAAATACCGGAATTAAAAATGCCATCCATTATAGGTCTTAACTGGGGATTAAACACAAGGGAGAGAGCAAAGGAAGCTATGATAGCTCTCTATACTTGTAGCAGAATATTTGGAAAAACTTGGGGGCCCAAACTAAAAGTCATTTTCTGGCTCTACACAGCAGTTGTGAGACCTATATTGACATACGGTAGTCTAGTATGGTAGCCAGCCGCAAGTAAGGGCACAAACCTCAAGATACTAACCAGAGTACAAAGAATGGCGTGCATTCGTGTTACAGGAGCTATGAGAACCACACCAACTGCAGGATTAGAGACCATACTTAATCTATTACCTTTCGATCTATTTGCACAGGAATCTACAGCTAGAAGTGCTCTAAGATTAAGCCAATTCGAAGGTTGGAGGTCAAGTTTGACGGGACATGCGCAGATGCAAATACATGGGCGGAGATGTTAGCACACACTACACAGAGCCCTATTTAGACTTTTATAAGCCATTTTCCAGTTCATTTCTGAGTCGGGAGGATCCATCTACACTGATAGATCCCAGATGGACGTGGGAGTATGTGCAGGGATTTTTTCTGAAAAAGTCAATTTGAATAAGCCAAATGGACTTCCGGACTATAGCAGTGTTTTCCAAGCGGAGGTCTTGGCGGTGACAACAGCAGCCCGAGACGCTGCAATGAAAGCTATACCACCAGATGATATTACCTTTTTCATTGACAGCCAGGCTGTGACAAGAGCAATTTCCGCCACGCAAATCGAAGCTTGGGCGTTGCGGTAGCGAAGAGCTACGGGTTCTTGGTACGCAACACAATGTAAAGCTCTGCTGGGTACCTGGACATTATGGCGTTTCAGGAAATGAGAAGGCTGACGAGTTGGCAAGGGAAGGCTCACTCTAAATCCAGAACGGGCTGACTCGTCAATTAAGACACCACCCTGCAACCTGAACCTAGAATTTAGAAATAAAATGATCGTTATAGCAAATAGATGGAGATCACTAGAATCCTGTATAATTACAAGAAAACTTTGACCGATTTACGATAAAAATCGCACCGAGCAAATTCTACACTTCAACAGATATATCTTATCTGGTTTAGTGGGGATGATAACTGGACATAACTTGTTACGTTGTCACACAAAGAAATTGGGAATAAGCGAAGAAGATATACTCGTATGTAGAGGCTGCGGCAATGAGGATGTACACGAAGATACACCTCACTTCCTTTGCCATTGTCCAGGACTCTACCACCCTAGATTCAAAATACTAGGGAAATATTTCTTCCAAGACTTAGAAGAACTACCAAATGTATTGGTAAATAAGATAACCTAATTTATAAATCCATCGGGTTGGTTTAAGACCCCATAGAGTTCACGAGTGGGAAAGCTTCACTCCTTGAGCATCACAATGGATCTATGTACATTGATCTAAGTGTGGCGTAGTTTGTCTTTCACCCTCTACGTCAATCCATCAAACCTAACCTAACTGTAAATACTTTTTCGTAAACCAGAGATAACCAAGAAATTTAAATTTATCGGAAAAGGTTGAAGATAGAAGAACAATTTTAGGGACTGTAAAGGCAAGTTTTTGACTTTGACAACCCTTGAATGTCTTTTAATTTAAGGATATAGACCAAGCTTTCATTTGTTTGCATGAAAATGGGACTGCTGTTGTGTAGAACAAAGCAAACAAAATTAAAGAAAAGTTACAATCCATCTGGAACTAACGGAGTGGGCGTGGAGGTTTGAAATTTTCAATACAAATTCAATGAATTGCATATTTTTCTAGTCAGAATATATTCCCGCGTCTTTTGAGAAATTTTATAAGAAAAACTGATTTTATGGTTTCTTTTTATAAAAAAGTGGGAGTGCCTACAACTATTTGTTACGAAAATTCATGGATTCTGACGAGACGTTGAAAATAAGGCTTATGAACCACCAAAAGTAGCTTTAAAAAAGCAATACCAGGTTTTTTTGATGAAAAACGCCCCCAGAAAGTAGGCGTGATACAACGTATGAACGAATTGTAGAAAATATAAACTTCTATATATTATGGTTAGGCTTTTTTTGGACGTCTCTGTTATCGAATTTTGAAATTTTCAGACTTTCATTGCTTAAAAACGTATATACCCAATTCCTAGCTCAAAATTTAAGGCTCAAAGGCTGGTGACATATGGACGGACGAGGGAGGATAGACAGACGGACTGACTAACTGACTAACAGACTTGGCTAGATCGACTTAACCTTCGACGCTGATCAGAAATACGTATACTTTTGGGGATCCTTCATTATTATTTCTCTATGTTAAAAGCTATGTACTCGTATCAAATTAATATACCCCATGAGCCGTTTTACACACACGGGGAGCTTCATACTTCCTGTTCCGGTGCGATCACCGTGCATCTACCGGGTGTACCTATGCAGTGATCGATCGCCAGGCCGTCTTCAGTAATGCATGTGGCTATATGAGCGCTTTCACACAAGATGGATTTTTTTTCAGTTTGCTTCGAGGGATGTTCATTCGCGTGCGATCGTTGTGGGGTGTCTGAAGCAATGCATGAAGGAAATATTGATGAGAACACGACTGTTGTAACTTCAGCGGTGAAAAACTGGCATGTGTGAAATGAAACAATGGTCGATTTTTCGCCGGCCCGACGCAATAAGAAAATGCGCATCAACATCGATCGGCATTATCTCAGGAACTATTAGCTTCACACCATTGAGATTTCTTCCAGTGCAGGGTGAATGTTACACCCTCCTAAATTCCAACGTCAAAACGCATTACTGCGCGAATACATTAAAATGAGATCGAACTAGTATCTTCCAATCGACATTGACATCCAGAATAATGCACTGATTCGGCTCAAATCATGTCATCCTCCATTAAAATTTGCGCAAAATCTTGCAAGCGACCACTTAAATGCAACTGAACATCTCGTTCCTCCGTGAACAATATATGTCGATTAGAGGACCTAACATACATTCCTGTTGGCCATGATCTATCCAAACAATCGTGGGCCAGTCTTAAACGACTGCGAACAAATCACGGTAGATGTACTGCGAAACTTTCAAATGGGGAGCAGCCGAAACACCACACTGCGATTGTGGAGAAGGAATCCAAACCATTAAACACTTCACATCCGAATCTGTCCTCAGGAAGTATCATAGAGAACGAACACCGCAACAGTGGCTACTCAACGTAAGCTGAATGTCAGCTTTTAAGATCCTTGCGCAAAAAATTCTGGGTCGGTTTTGGTGTAACAAAAACTAACGTATAGCAGTGCTGGAGAAGAAGACGAGGGATGTTCACAAGAACAATGACCAAAAAAAAGGGAGTGGCACCGATTTCTCCGTAAGAACAAGAAGGAACATGAGAAGCGTGTGTCGAGTTAATAGAGAGGTTTTACTGCAGAGGTGACATTCGCAAATATTACAAACAAATGCAGTATGCCAAGTCTATAAGGCCCGAACAGAGCCCTGCAGAGACGAACAAAGAAACCTCATAGCAGAGGCACAGTCGGTGCTGAGGATTTGCAAAGAATATTTCTGCGGACTGGAAAATGCACTGTGAGACATGAACAATTCAAGTTGGACGATGAAAGTCAACCCGACCAACATGAAGTGAGAATAGTAATATCCAAGCTCAAATCAAACAAGGCTGCAGGAGCTCATGGCCCACCAGGTTAGTAATTCAAAGAAACGGCAGATGATTTAGTAAGGAGCATCCACAAAATCTGGTCAGGTGAGTTTATGCCTGATGAATTGAATCTCTGCATCGTATGCAAGATCCACTGAACTACATAAATTACAGATGCATAAGTCTTCTGAATATCGCCAACAAGGGCTTTTCTGCTGTGTGAATGCCCAAAACCTGTTGTCAAGAACCTTATCAGTTCGATTTAAGATCTGAAAAGCCTAAATATTTTCACTACGGCAGATCTAGAAGAGCTGTGCGAAGCTACATATGCCATCCCTTTTAAAATCATCCGCCTAGGCAAGATGACAATGGAGAATGAACCTGTTTGAATCGTCTGATGTCAGAAACGATCTAATACGAGGCGATGCGTTATCCTGCAACGTGTTAAACATCTTACTTGAAAGGATTATACGAAACTTGGAAGAATGCAGCGGACTGGTTAGTGAAGCGTTTCTAAGTACTGAAGCAGCAAATATGGATGTTAATCAAGATGAAACAGTTTATATGCTGTCAAAAAGAAAGGACACACAACATCGGCGAATAGACAAAACGTTACCATAGACATAGACAACTATAACTATCGAAAGTAATTTCAGAAGAATCAGAATAAGTTTTGGCAGCTAGATGGTGAAACAAGTAGGTGCGTATATCTATAAATTCATTGCCACCTAGACTGAAAACTACTGAAGAATCTCATGATGAAAGTGTAAGATATTAAGCTACGTGGTTCACTGGTAGTGTTATGTGGAGAGAAAAGTTTTAATTTTCCACTCACGTACGACTCATGTTTAAATACAGCAAATATCTCAGAAAACAATGTGAAGTACATTGGTTTCGCATGCGAAGCAGACAAGTTTAACTTTTGACATCTTTGCAGAGTTTTTGTTGATACAGAATTTTTCATTTTGTGCTTTCGAAAATTAAATTAAAATTTAGTAAAAATTATTAACAATTTCAATGAATGTGTTTCACTTTTTAAAATACTAAACTATGCCACGGGAACTTTTGCTAACTTCAATTCTTGTGAGGTAATTTTCGATGACTCTTCGACACATTTCTGGCTGTATTGCAGCCATAACTTCACGGGTGTTGGTTTTCAAGTGCTCCACAGTTTGGAGATTGTCAGCATAGACACACCACCTTTAGCATAGTTCCACAAAAAAAAAAAAAAAATCCAACGGGGTCAGATCACATGATTTTGGTGGCCAATTGTTGTCGCCAAATCTCGAAATTAAAGGGCCGGTGAACTTTTCGTACAATAGAGCCAAATTTGTCTTTGCTGTGTGGCACGTAGCCCGGTCCTGTTCGAACCACATATCGCTCACAGCAATGTCTTTAAAATTTAGGCCAAAAAAAGTTGGTTATCTTTTGACTATAGCGCAGAGAAATCACCGTAACTGCAGTGCCTTCGCCGTTTCCAAAAAATACGGCCCGATCACGCCGCCGGTCCACAGCGTCCATCAAACTGTCACCCGTGGTGGATGCAATGGCCTTTTCTCAGAACCCCAAATCCGGCAATTTTGTTTGTTTACGTAGTTGCCGAGATAAAAATAGGACTCATCCCTGAAGATTTTGTTCGAAAAATCGGCGTTAATTCGTTCATTTTCCAGCACCCAATCTGTGTGTGTTCTGTTCATTCTTAGTCTGTGGCGGTAGTTAAATGATTCATATTGTGAAATGGCAAGGCAACCTGTCACGGACGACATGGACGACAGATAGATTTGACAGATGCCATATGACAGGGATGTGAAATCCCAACCTCAAAATGAATAAAGCTTTACATATTTATCATTATTAATTTTATTTTCCCCTGCAACTAAATTAAATTCAGTACATCTATTTAAATTTATGAAAAATAAACTGTTACACGCTCAAATGTGGCTTATCTTCGGTTATTTCACGTATTAGGTGCGCAACTAAGTTCTCGCTGTTTGTCAATAGATGGCTCCAGCAGTAAGTGCTGGTCGATTTTGACATATCCAAAACGTCATGAACGTCATGAACAAACTGTTTTGACACATTATTGATTTTGTTTTGGCGTCATATACTTTTGGTTGTGTGAAAATGTCTGATTTTGTGATAAATAATCGTCATTTGCGGGGAGGGGTGATTTTCTTTTTTCATGCGAAGCAAACGGTGGCTGAAGCGCATCAAGAGCTCCAAAGAGTTTACGGAGATGCTGCTCTAAGTGAAACAACGTGTCGTTATTGGTTCCGTCGCTTCAAAGACGGTGATTTCGATGTTGACGACCGTCCGCGTGAAGGAAGGCCAAAATCCTTCGAAGACGCTGAATTGGAGGCATTGCTCGATGAGGATCCGTGCCAAACTGTTACCCGTCAAGCCATTTCCAAGAGATTGCATGCGTTTGGAATGATTCAAAAACAAGGAACTTGGGCTCCTTATGATTTGAAGCCAAGGGACGTTGAGCGTCGTTTTTTCGCCTGAGAACAACTGCTCCAGCGGCAAAAAAAGGAAGGGTTTTCTTCATCGCATCGAGACGGATGATGAAAAATGGATTCATTACAGCAACCCAAAGAAAATAAAGTCATGCTTCTACGTCGTCGGCTCGGCCGAATATTCACGCTGCGAAGATTATGCTGCGTATTTGGTGGGACCAGGTCGGTGTCATTTATTATGAGCTGTTGAAACCCAACGAAACCATCACTGGGGAACTATATTGACTTCAATTGATGCGATTGAGCCGAGCACTGCGCGAAAAATGGCCACAATACGAGCAGATGCACGAAAAAGTGATTCTACAACATGACAACGCTCGACCTCACGTTGCCAAACCCGTTAAAACCTACCTGGAAACGCTCAAATGGGAAGTCCTACCCCACCCGCCATATTCTCCAGATATTGCGCCATCCGATTATTACTTGTTGCGTTCGATGGCACATGGTCTGGCTGATCAGCAGTTCCGCTCATATGAAGACTTCAAAAAAGGGCTTGATTCGTGGATAGCCTCAAAAGATGAACACTTTTATCGTAACGGTATTCGAGCTCTGCCAGAAAGATGGGAAAAAGTTGTAGCTAGCCATGGGCAATAATTTGAATGATTCATTTGTAACCATTTTTTCACAATAACGTTGCATTTTCATCAAAAATCCTCGAGAACTTAGTTGCGCACCTAATACTTACTTATTATTACAGATTAATTGTGGAACGTGGATATTGAAATTCCAGTTAGATACCTACCATTAATATCTGATACAAATTATGCCCCATTCAATTTTCTTAGAAAAATAATCAACGAACATCAAAATAGGAATTAAGAATTTCACTTAAACAACTTCAATGAAACTGCTTCCTTAAATGTAGGTCACCAATTATATTCATCATGTTACATTCGCTAATAACTTTAACTTTGAAGTTGGTTGCGATTGATGGCTTTCAGCAAACTCTTATATCGCGTGATCACAAATTGTATATCCCGTAGTAGTAGTTATGCGAAATATTACATTTTAATTGCGACTCAAAATGAGGTGCAAATGTTCGTAATGTTCGTGTAAAACAACACAGCTTTATTGGAATTGTAGAAATATTAATGAAATAGGTTTGTTAAAAGACAAACGCTGTGGAAGTATGACAGTTTGACCAATAGTAAAAATTATATAATTAACAATTTGGCATAATACAAGTGAGTATATGAATAAAGGTAAAAGGATTACCTAATAGTTTTCGATATTTCTAGGCAAAAATACAATTTACGAATGGTCGTCTCGCTGTATCACCACATGACATCCACTTTTCTAATTTATCCGAGTACGAATACGAATGAATGTCTGAAGTCAAATCGAAGGTGTCAATAGTAGGTGTATAAGAATTCAATGAATCTCATCACACCATTTGCACTCACTTGCCAAATTCTTTTGCATTTTCCAACCCAATAGACATATTTCATTTCACAATATCCATATGGCAAAACTATCTTTGCTCCATAAGCCATCTCAGAAGTATTACGAGTGCTAATCATTACACTATGCCGCCACATCGGTTACGCCACTTCAAGATGATCGTCATCGTTTAAAATGATCGCACATTGCATACAAATACCAACACTCTTCCCCCGAAAAGGCAATTCCAGGTGTAAACCTGATATGATTTATGCTCTACTAGATCCACACAGAGAAGAGTGTTGTTGCTGCGACTCAATACGCCCGTCAATGGATCAAGTTACGCATCACGCAAAGGACTGCACTTATGATTAAGTAATTCAGAGATGGAACAGAGCGAGAGGTATTTTTCCTCGATTTATCTTTCCTATGTTGATTGCGAAAATCGACACCAAAACATTCGAATAGAGTTTCCAATTGTGCAGCGATGAGGAGCGAGAACACCATCAATGGCATTTCCATTTGTCGGCGAGGAATCTATGCTGGGGAGTAACTCATTTCATTTTGACGATTCACAGATGATTCTTCGACAGGTTGGCATTATTATGTGGAGTCTTTGGATGTAATTAATCTTTGGCTTGAGTGTTTGCTTGATCTTTGCAGGTACGATGGTTGTGAGATATATATTTTTCTTGTCTGGCAACTGCGTGAGTTAATTATGATGTTTGACTTAGGAATTAACGCTCATGGGTGTTGGAGATTAGCTAATATTGAAGGTTGCTGAACTGCTATTTGTCCATCAGAGCATATAGAAATTTTGTCCGCTGTGGAAGTATGAAAGTATTTCGAGTGAAACGCAAATATTTGCGAAGCGAGAATGATCTGATTTACATAACTCGAACGTAATGAGGGTCGTCAGAGGCAATTAGTATAGCACACAATATTAATGTCAATATGTGAAATATGGCGAGAAACAAATAGAAGAAGATGCCTTTTATGAAGGCCTTATTTGAATCCTGTACAGTTTGGGGAAAGAAGTTTGTACTAATAACATACAAATTAGTGGTATGTTTTATCCGATGTACGCGTATAACTCAGGAACAGAAGTATCGATTTCAATGCTATTTATTTCTTTGATTAGGTAGTTTCTCTTAGAATATTTATGGATAGCTAAACATTAGGTTCCGCTTTGCAGAAGTTGAGCAATTTTAACGCATTTACCCCGAACGTAAACATTTTATATTTATAACGTCAAAACGCTCACAATGCATTTTGTGATTTGAACGTATTTTCTTTTATCGATTATGTTATTAATTAGTAAATTTTTTAAGCTAGAAGTAATCTTCCTGCGTTATACTGAAGCTGAGATATAAGAATAAAGCTTGCATTCGTCATTAAATCATAATCATCGATTTTCAACCAGAGAGTACCATGCCGCCCCCAACGGTGCAGCAGTTCATTGCTTTTTTCGATAATTATGGGGAAGATTTTTCATGATAATTTTACTCTTGGAAGTTTGTCAGCGTGAACATTTTTTTTTGATTTTTCTGCGACTAATTGAGGGAATCTTTCCAGTCAAGAATTTTTAAACGGTGCTACGATACGATTCGAGATAAAGCGGTATCCGTACCAATCAAAGAGTAACAAAGAATTTTACACTTCTGGATTTCTGATTCCATCCCAGTATCATATCTCAGATACTTGGTACTTTAGTATGGCACTCACTTGAATCATTTGGATCAGATATCAGGATTTGTAATACTATGCCAGTGCTATCGCAATATTTGGTGTACACCAACTCTAAGAAGAGCAGAAACGTTGAGATTTAGAAATATCATAGCCCGACATGAATTTTAATTCTCAACTAGACTCATTTGCTGTCACAGAGTTAGATTCGAGCCCGTTTGGCAAGCATTTTGAGCAAGCACACGAATGTGCTTGGCTGTGCATCTATTGAGTACTACATCTAATTAGAAAGACATTCGGAGGGATTTGCGTTTGGGATTGCTTGCCATATACGGTAAGAGAGAATGAAAAATCCCTGGAAGTTGCTAAACATGCCAAATGTGTTACTGGAAAACATAGATTTGGCAATTTGGATAAAGTTAATGGATTTGTCAAAAGTGACAGCATGTTTGACAAACCCAGTTGGATATCAACAGATAGGCAAGAAATGTCCAGCTGATGGTTTCATCATCGAAGTCTGACTATATACATATATCCATTTTTATACTGCATTCCTGCGAAGACATTGTGATTTCATTTGCAGAAAGACCAGATGATTTCTCAGGTTGTTAGCATTTACTATCTTGTGCTAGCAGACACCATTTGTCTAAGATCATTGTAGCGCTGTTAAAAATGTTGCGGCTTCACAAGCAGAATACTGATCAAAGGAGAGACATAGCATGTGTCTTAAGCAACAAAAGTGGACAAAAAATACATAAAGAACTTCAAGGCACCAATATGGCAAGAAAAATGTAATAAAATCGACTCGCTGGTATCAGGACAATATGGCGAGAAGACTTGGACAGTTTTTCGGGTGAATTTTGAAAGTAGTTATGTACGCATTCAAAGGAAGTACATTTATTAAAGTACAAGAACTCAAAAGGTTGAATTTTGCTCTGGATAGTCTTATGTCGACCATTTCTAAATCTTATGAATTGAATATCTATAGCGAATTTACTTTGCGCTTATATATTATCACGATCTTAATAGGAAAAGCTGTCAGAGAATTTTAAAATCACAGGTAGAATTTTATTCCTTGAACAAACTGATGAAGTCTGTTGACTTTTTCACAGGATCATGTCATGGTATCTATAGTGAGAGGCAAACACAGCTTAAAATGGAATCGACAAATAATTTAGCACCAAACTATGGCTGGTGGCATCGCCTAGAAAGTGACAAGCATTCTTGCTGACTTCTGTAAAATCATATCTGGTCGTGTCTTTAAAGAATGGAATGAATCAGGAAAGGGTCATAAACAAATACATATAATAATTCAGGGACGAAATCGGCTCTAGATTGGCCACACTTTTCGAAGGGCAACAATTCCAAAGTTAACAAGCAATGCGGGCTAACTTAGCACAGGTGAGAGGAAGTGTGATAATTGAGAATTGGGTTGGAGGCAGAGGTAAAATCCTGGACACTTCGTGGTCTTGAGTGTTCAAAGGTAAGAATACTCTTTCAGTATAAAGTATAGTAGCACATTGCCATTGCAGAGGTTCAGTATTAAACCTTCTCACTATGGCCTCTCAACAATGCACTGGACCTAGTCACACTGGAGTTTTGTAGTAAAGTCTCATTAATCTGAGGTACTTTAGGTATGCTACGCATGTTTCGTTTTCCCACCAATATGTAGTTTCAGACATGACAGTTACCCGATATTTTGAACTGAGAAATAAACAGGACAGGGTTGAGTACGAGTCCCAAAAAAAAAATAAAAATTGACGACCTTTTCATGGTCCCACCTCTAGTGAATTTCTAACAAATCAAAGTAAAAATGTCATGAAAAGTTTCCCAATTACTCCCTTGGAATATGGCATAAATTTAGAGGTCATTTCCATTCGTGTAAAAAATATAACTCACACAGTACAAGTGATTAGAGGTACAGAAATTTAAAATTAAATAAAAAACATAAAAATCGTGGTACAGGCCATAATATTGGCTTCATTTGAAAAATAATCTTATGCTATTAGTGTTTAAGTATGATTTCAGGCGTATCTGCGCTGGGGCGAGCTTGAACTAAGCGCAATCTGGAAGTCGAATTTTCGACCATTTTTTCGAGCAGCTGGGGTCGTATATCGACAATACTGCGGCGTATGTTGAATTTCAAGTCGTCCATCGTCTCTGGTTTATCGGCGTAGACTAGTGGCTTTACATATCCCCAAAAAAATAATCCAAGCGAATTTATGCACTCATCGAATGTTTCCACCAATAAATTGATTGTGGAGCACGCTGTGTGGCATTTGCGCCATCTTGTTGAAACCATAGCTCTTTCACATTAATGCCATTCAATTGGGTAGTGAAAAACTCAGTAATTATGGATCTATACCACTCTCCATTCACTACGTTCTGGCCGTCATCACTTTTGAAGAAATATGGACCAATGATTCACCAGGCCATAAAGCACACCAAACAGTTACTCTTTGTGGATGTAACGGCATCTCAATAATGGCTTGTGGATTTACTTCACCCAAAATACGGCAATTTTGTTTGTTGACGTAACTATTCAACCCAAAATGAGACTCAACGGTGAACAAAATTTTGTGGTGGAAATGGGGGTCAAGAGCAATCTCGTTTTCGGCCCATTCACCGAACGTACGATGCACATGATTGTTAAGCGGCTTCAATTCTTGCAGGAGCTGGATCTTGTAAGCTCGTAAACTAAGATCTTTCCACAAAATCTTCCATAAAGTGAATGGAAACAGCTCCAATTGCTGTACACGATGGCGATTTGACTCATTCGGGTTCTCCTCAATACTACGCTGCACAGCAGCAAGAGTTTCTTCGTTGCGCGCTATATAACGTCTTTGCGGATGCGTATTATCAATTAGAGTATGCGTGGTGTAAACGACACGATTTTCGAAATAAATTTGCACAATTTGCAAGCAATGTTCTGGCTTAAGTCTATTCATGGTGAAACACCAAACCAAACTGTGCACAAATCAGCTGTCAGCTGTCAAATTGGCTGTAGCTGGAAAAAGTATTGCCAATTCGAAAAACAAACCTCTAAAAAAAACACCGTTTACCTTTATTATATAGAGTTTAGTCTTTGCTTATTACGCCATATTTTGTGGATTTGAGACTCGTATTCATTCTTTAACACTGTTTTGTAAGAAGTAAACAAATACAAGTATAATGCTACATTTATACGAGTGATATATTCGTCATTATTTATGCCATTAATTGTCATTATTGTGTAAACAGTTTTACTTTTATTATTATTTTAGTCACGAAAAGAAATTGTCATTAAATGTTGTCATTATAATGCTATGGTGTAAATGTCATTTAGACGCAACTTTGCGAATAATGGAAGCAAAAATAAAATAAATTAACGCGTCCATTTTTTATTGACAGATTGTCACTATTTAATCAGCTATTATGGTAGGAATTAAAATGTTTCTTCTTCCTCATCTTACTCAAGCATTCAAATAGTATAAAACAAGTGACAACTACTTTTCCGTCCTCTTCCATTTTTTAAAACACCTGGTACGGCAAAAATACCTAAATACTTCTGTCATTCGTGTAAATGCCCATTTTTTTGCTCTTGTCATTAAACAATTAAAATTTATCATAAAATTATGACACATAGTGACAAGGCACGTCATTATTTTTCATTGTGGAAATAGTAGAAGCATTATAAAATGACATACACTGTCACTCGTATAAATACAGCTTAAAATACTTACTTTGGGTTATAAATTAATACATTCGCCATAAATTACCCCAACCGGACTATAGGATTTTCAGTCTAAAGAATTATTATTAAATCTGTCTTTGCTTCAGAATAGATGATTTCCAAGTACCTAACAATTAAAACATGCACAAAATCCACCTAAGTGTTGATGTGGGTTCTTTAAAAAGCAGACTTCGGAGACTTCTGAGACGTTGATGTATTCACAATGTCCTCAGGCTATGGATACTTTTGTGATTGTCTCTGTATAAGAGAACTTTTGGTTTAACCTACTCATAAATAATATATAATTTCTCTAGATCCAGACTAATATTCCCAGCAATCGATTCTCTGTTCAAGATTTGATATTTAACATAAAATATGCAGTTCTCATCTCAACTCTTTTGTATTCGTGGTATAATAAATTGTATTTATATCTTGCTTGTGCTGATTTTTATTTAGTTTATTACTCTGTTGTTGTCATAAAATAACGTTGTTCTCCTTGAATGCTATAAAACCAACTAAAAAAAAGGAAAAGGAAATATTTCATCATGTCCAACAATTTCCAATTACACGCAACTGTCCGTCTGCGTCAATCTATAATCATGTTTATTACCATATTAAACCGTCTATCCTTACCAAAGAAGGAACTGACTTCTATTGTTCATCATTGTCTGTTTTCAACAAAAAAGCAAAAAAAAAAAATGCATTTTAACTCTTCATCGATGAAATCGAAAGACTCCGTTGACTGACTGATGAGTTAACTTCATAAAAAAAAAACCTTGAAATCGCAATGAAGCTAAATCAGAAAATGGCGCACATACGAGTATGTTATTGGTTTCAAGTGAATTGTTGCCTCCGAACCCCACCCAATGTTTACCCATCAACTGTGTCTATGTGGCGCATATTTGCTAAAGAAATTTTAACTTATTCATAAGCACACACAACTGTGATCTTTAACGAAGATTATCATCGCTGTTCATTGGAAAAAAAAATCACTGTGTCTGTGTGCATTTATTACTCGATGACGTCATGGAACAAGTTTTGCAAAATCTTCCAAGAAGATGAGAAAAACAGGACGACCTTACTCGTAGCTGAGGTAATTCAATATAAAGATACATTGTTAACTGGATACACAACTGATAGACCTTCCTTGCGTCATGACGTGAGATCAGATGTGCAGCACCAACAACAGTAGCATTGAATGCAGCTTTTATAGGCAAATCCAAATAGAAATAAGTCTTAGTATGTGTATTTGTTTGGGTGAGTCTTTTTTTAAATTGATGAATGTCAAGTGCTTGAGTGCATCTCTCTGAAAATTAATTGCTAATTATTTCTGTTCCCCTCTTTTGCAAATGATAAACACGATGTAAATAAACATCTAGATAGCATGGTACTTTTGGAGGTTCACGAGGCTGTCGTGGCAATTAATTTGTTGTTTTTTTTCTTTTCTTTTTAGCGACTTTAAGTTCAGTGTCAAGTGTCACGAGTGGTATCGTCAGATAGTCATGAGAAGATGTTTCTAATTCTGATTCAACGACACGGGTCAGATGTGAGAGGCCTTCAAAAGATAACAAACATTGAATTACGTAACAAAATCTATTTATAAACGTTCGTAACATTCCGAAACAATGAACCATGATGACTCAAGTGACAAATGACATTAAAACCTAACTTAGTTGCAAATGTTAATACTAGCAGCACAAATGTGTCGGGGTTTGTTATTTTAATTCGAGGTCAGGTAGTTAATATTTCAAGTGATGGATTACATTATCGATAAGTGTTTACGTACATATGATGCTTTAGGAGGCGAAACAATAATAAAAAAACATTAAGTACACACCTAGTTGCTAGAACAAGAATTAACACATTAAGTACACATTTAAGTGCGAGAATGTTCTTATACAGGGTTTTCAATAAGGACATAACAATTTTGTATTTAAATAAAACAGAATAATTAAGACATCGGACTGAAGTTTATCCCAGATATACATAACACACATGTCAAATTTAAGTGCGGAATTCGATCTTGTACACATGGCTACCACGAGCACGATTGCAGCGATCGATTCTTTGGAGCCAATTTTCCACCGCTCTTTCACACATATCGGCCGGAACGTTGGCAATAATACGTTATAATCCTATAACGTTATTGGCTTATTGGCATAAATCAATAAGCTTAACGTAACCCCATAAAAATAAATCCATCGGCGTTAAATCGTATGAGCGAACTGGCCATTCAATCGGACCATTTTTCGAGATTACATGATTACCGAACTTCCCCTCCAATAGAACAATTGTTTGACCAGCTGTAAGGCATGTGTCACCATTTTGTTGGAACCACATATCACTGATATCAATTCTGGCCAAAAATAGTCTTCCAACATGGCACGATAGCGAACTCCATTGACCGTAACATGGCGATCATTTTCATTGACGAAAAAATACGGTCCAATCAGAAATCCAGCATGAAATCCACACCACACGGTCACATTTTGTGGATGCAATGAAGTCTCTTGAAGCACTTTTGCTTACTGACAAAGCCATTAAGTCAAAAATGAGCTTCATTGCTGATTGACAGATGATTTTTCGATGAAATTCAGGATTTTCTTCAAACTTTTGCAAAGCCCAATCGGAGAAGTTCCGGCACTTCAAATGATCAAGAGGCTTCAGTTTTTGAATTAATTTGATTTTGTAAGGGTGTAGGCCAAGATCTTTATGCAGAATTCTCCACAATGTGGACTAAGAGATTCCCAATTCCTGTACACGGCGTGGAATCGACTGATTTGGCTCATTTTAAACAGAAGCACTTACGGCTGAGATATTTTCGGTACTTCGACAGGTGCGTTGTCTCACTAGCACAGGAGCATTCAATAGTGAATAAGTTGACTCCAATTTTTCCACTACAGCACGCACAGCCTGTCTGGTGGGACGATTATTACGACCGAAAATTGGAGTAAGCTCCCTTAAAGTTGCGACCACCGACTCAGAATTTCGATAGCAATTTTTAATAATTTCTAAACGTTGCTCGTTCATGAACTTCACTATGATAAAAATATAAGCCTTGACTAACATTTTGAAATTAACAGATTATAAAAAAAGTTTAAGAGTGTGTATATATTAAAATACAAAATTGTTATGTCCCTATTGAAAAACCCGTTACATTCAATTGTCTTGCAAGTTGATTGAAGTTCGCTTCCAATTTGGAGTGACTGTCTGCCTCATTAGGCTTAGACTCAAGGGCTTTCTATGTTGAAACAATGTTTTTGAACTTTTATAATAAGTGAACCTTTAATTAATTGGTAGACAAAATGATGAACGTATGCTGAGTCTGACTGTATGTATGTAGCTGAATACTTGGACGTGCGCAAGTACAGTTTACTTTACTACCAGAGTTTCAAACCACTACACGAATTTTTCTTTCTCTCTGTCTCTCATCTCGCACCTCTCATTGGAGGAGGCATCTCTCATTGGACCTGATTTGCTGAAATTTTCGTCTCAAAAGTCTAACAGGAGTTTTTCAGAAGAAGGGTGTGCGAAGGAAGAATTCTCTCAAATCAACGGTGGCGTCAACAATCAGATACCTTATATCAGCTAGTTCGACAGATTCAGAGCTCAGGTCAATAAGGATGATGATGGCGGATGAACCCTTAATGGGTCAACGGCAGCACTCAAATCCCCGTAGTGGGTTACTGGCATTGGAATATCCGGTCCCTTGTCCTAGGGGTTTTTAACTAAGGATCTAGCCGTTCAGGTTGAGGGTTGTTCATCGATTTAACTGCTCTACTATAGAAAAAGTTTCTATCATAGTTACGAAGCAACAACAAGCCTCGGATAAGAATTATTTGACTGTAGACGAACCTCGCAAACATCAGATTTGTATGCAAAATGTTTGATCCCTTAACAGACTACGTGCTGCCAAAGAATTAGCGGAGGAAGTAGGCTACCACAAAGCAGATATCATCGCTATCCGAAAAGTGGTTTTGGATGTGGATTTGTCGTCAGAGGTCAACTTAGGCAAGGAGTCTTAATCTTTAGTCGTGTGAAGGAAAGCCTGATGACAATCCGCATTGTGGTAAAATTCAAAAATATAAGCCATAAGCCAGATAAGGACAACGTGACCAAAGGCAACTTTTATGAGCTCCTCGATATAACTAACGACAAATGACCATATCGTGCTTGTCGATTTTAAATTAACAATTGAAAATGAGGATATCTTTAGAAACATCGTCGGAAAATAGAGTTTGCACAACAGCACCTCCGAAAACGGACTCAGACTAATCGATTTTGCGGCGGCGCGAAACATCAGTGGACACAAATCCCGCATCTCAATATTCATAAGGGCACCTTGTGCTCTCTTGATCAACTAACTACCAACCAAATTGATCACGTCGCGATCGATGCAAGGCACTAACATTGACTACGATCACTACCTTGTTGCTGTCAAGGTACGGTACGGCGGAACACCCAATGGCTACAATTGTAGAGACTGTCAGAGCCTTCGCCTTTAGAGTGTCCCTGAACCTCTCATGAAGTCCAATACCGCAAACGTTAAGCACAGATGAGCAATGAAATCTTTGCACCACCAAAGAGAAACCCCTGGTTTGATGCGCACATAGTAAAGCAAGAAGCTTATAAAGTGACGAGAGGAGCTTGCGACTTCTGCAAACTGAAGAGAAGGGAAGAACACCAGAAAGAATATTGAAAAATGATCGAGTCAATGGAGAGGTGTTATAGCGGGAATGATGTTCGAAAGTATTACCAGAAGGCAAAAAGAGCATGCCAAGGCTATAAAGCCCGAACAGAAGCCTGTAGTGAAGATGATTTAGAGTCACAGTCGATGCTGAGAATTTAGAAATATCACTTCCGGGGAGTGTTAAACCGCGGTGACGATCAAGAGCCCGCTGCCAGACAGAATGCTCTATTCAATCCGGATGAAGAAGATATCTAAGCTTAAGTGCAACAAGGCTATTGGAATCGACTGCCGAGCTATTTAAAGCAGCTGCATATGTTTTTGTATGGAGCATACTCAAATCATCTAAAAGATATGGTCGGATGAATGTATCCCCGACGAATGAGACCTCAGTATCGTTTCTCTGGTCTTCAAGAAAAGTGATCCTCTGAACAGCGCCAACTAAAAAGGTATTAGTCTCTGCAACATCGCGTATAAGATCCTATCTGCCATATTACGCCTTAAATATTTTGTCAACAATCTGATTGGTCCGCATCAGTGTGGTTCTAGGCCAGGAAAGTCAAATATAGATCAGATATTCGCACTGCAGCAGATCTTGGAAAAACACAGGAACTCCAAGTCGATACTCACAATCATTTCATCGATTTTAAAGTCGCCCATAATAGCGTATAAGGGACGAGCTATACAGAGTCATATCTAATTGTGGCATCCGTGCAAAACTCGTCCATCTGTGATGATGATGGAGAATGCATGCTGCTCTATCAAGGTCAGTAACAACATCACCGAGGCTTTTGATGTCAAAAAAGGACTACGACAAGGTGACGCGCTGTGGTGTGATTTCTGTAATATCATACTTGAACGGACTGTGCACAATTCTCAAGCTAACATCAGGAGTAAAGCTACTTCCACACGTCGACGACATAATAGGAAGAACGCAGTGAACTATCAGTGGTGCTTTCGAGAGTATTGAAACAGAAGTGACTACAATTTTGAGGTAGTGAAGTACTTTGTCTACCTAGGCTCCGATGTAAATTCAAGAACTGGCTCCATCGCAGAGATCAAGAGAAGAATCACTTTAGCCAACCGCTAACTAAGAAGGCAATTGAGTAGCTAAATCCTCTCACGGACAACTATGTAAGGACCTCATCTTCCCAGTCCTACTATATAGCGCAAAAGTATGGGCGTTATCAAAGCCGGATGAAAACACCTTTGAGTAATTTTTGGTCCCGTTTTTATCAACATTGAAAAGGAAGAGAAGATACAACATCGACCTAGTCAGAAGGGTTCAAATTCATCGCCTGACATGGCTAGGATATGTAGATGAATTGACAAAAATGCTTCGGGCCGAAAAGTCTTCGAATACATCCCGTAGAGACGACGCGGTAAAGAAAGACCTCAACTAAGGTGGCGCACACAAGGTGGCGCACTTCGTGTGTAAAACTGGAGGCGGCTAGCACAAGATGGCCCATATTCACCCCGAACTGCAGCGCCATCTAAAGCAAAGTAAAGATACAAACTATAGGTTTGTTCCCGTACTTGCGAATTTTCATGAAATTTGACGAAAATTAGTCAAATCCTGTTCGCGTACGCGGTGAACCCAGTGAATTTGACCAACTTTCGGCAAATTTCGTAGAAATTCGCAGTTTGATCAAGCACGGGAACAGATTTTATGTGTCAAAATTAGAATACTCTGTGGGATAGGGCAGATTGGACTGGAAGGTTAGTCCTAGTAACTAAAAAGCAAAAAAGAGCTAACTCTTAACTGATATGTCGATAACACTGACTCACACTAACTGTCAAAGATTTAGAATAACAACATTTGAAATATATTTTGAAACAATTATTAAGTTGATTTAATAGTGACGACGTGAACAGAATACTCATATGATTCACAATTTAGACAATTTCAGCGACCAAAAGTCCTCCAATCCTCGTATAATAAAACCATTAGTAATTAGATAAACAACAAATTAAACCAAATCAATTTTAATTAGCCTTATTGCTGATTAGTATGCTTGAAATATAATTCGAGAAAATATCTCTTAGCGTTGTACATTTATGACCTTCAACAAGGTCACCGTTTTGTACTTGTTATAATTTATAATTAATACACTGTCTAGGGACCGGATTAAGTGGCCTCCCCCCAATTATATTTAGCAACAAACTAATAAACAATTTATAGGCATTTCATAAAAAAATATCTTCCCACCAACTTAATTCGGAATGTTCTTTTGTTGTCACAGATAAAGGCAGTAGACTGATCGATTCCAATGCCGGTAAGTAGTTCCAAAACAAACAGAGTTCAGAAGTACAAAATTTGTTATCAGTTTTATTTAAATTTGGACTATAAAATGCAAAAAGCGGTATCACTTTACTACAGTCTACAAAGACATTCCCGCTGAATAGAGAGTAACACATAACAATGGCTTGCAACATGAAGTACGTAAAAAGAACGATAGTCCTTCAGAGGCCCTTCTAACTTCTAACAATTTTAACAGATTAGCAATTTTTGTCGTACTGTTTGCATCTGCATTGGTGAAGCATGGTGAGACCCAAGTTTTGTTCAGTGGAGCCTGTGCTGATTTGCCAGTAGTTACAGATTTTGATGTATCTTCGGTAAGTAAGACTATCACTAGCTAAAGTGTTAACTTAGTGATTGTCATCCGTAGTATATGGGTTTGTGGTACGAATTTGAAAAGTATCCAGTAGTATCTGAGATGGGAGGTAAATGCATTACAGCTACTTACAGTCTTTCATCAAGCGGGACCATCGATGTGGTGAACTCACAGTACAACATTTAGTAAGCGCTTAAAAGTAACAGTGGGAAGTATCTAAACTTTGTGTTTCTATAGTGTGGAGAATACCGTTAATGTTGACGGCACTGTTTCAGTTGTGGATGATGGTAAACTTTTGTTTCAATTCACTGGACAGCCAGGTAAGGAAAAGGTACATGTTCTAAGTTATGGCAGATTTTTAAAAACAGAAGTATTGCACTTGTTTAGCTGGAACTGGAACGAATTATTGGATCTTGGATACCGATTACACCAACTACTCTGTTGTTTACTCGTGTATTGCTCTTACACCCGATACCAACTCAGGTAAGAAGATTTGAAAGTACCATCAATATAAGTATTGAACAATTCCACTTTAAGTGAGCTTATGGATTTTGACTCGTGAGATTGTTCCATCGGCTGCAGCCATAGCCCAGGCTATCAGTGTTGTTACTGCCAATAACCTGCCAATTAATCAATTAACTGTTACAGATAATATTGGATGTTAATAAAGTTAAAAAATAAGAGGGACGTTGGTGTTATAGAACCAAGGTTACATATAAGTTGCATTGGAGCACTGTGTTTTGATGTGTGTTCTGGTATTCTGCAGTGAACTCATCCCTAGTAGCAATTGCTAAAATTTAAATTTTTAACCCGCCATCTGCTTTACAGGAGTAAAGAGAAGACTGACCATCACACCGAGGTGAGACCCCAAGACACAACTATCTGGGGTATTCATCTGATCGATGACGATATTCGGGACGTGAACAAGTGTATTGCACCACTCTTTCTGCAGGCCGAATTATTCTATTCGCCCAAGATACCAATTTTGGACGCCTCCAGAAGCATGGAACTTACCTAAAATTTGATAATAAGAACACATAAAAAAAAATCAGTGAAAAATGCATATAAGTGCTGCGGTGCAACGCAATTATGATTTATACTATGTAAGGTAGTTAGAGAGATACATATGTAAAAATTAACCTGGAAGTGAATCGGGGCGGAGGTTTAAAGCATGATCTTTTGAATGGAAACTTATTAGCAACGTGCCAATATGATAGACATGCGTATATGAAGGGTGAATACAGCTCTACATAGAGTATTATCGATGACAGAAAAATATCTTCACCACAGGGAAGTCACTCTAGGGCTGTTTTTCGATATCTAGGGAGCTTTCAACAACGGAGTTCCTGAACAAAGTCCAATTTAGCACAGGCCTCTGGACCTGTATTGGGCGGATGCTTGAGTCACGTAGAATTACCTCAACCCTGGGTAATGTCAATAGCAGAAGAAAGATCAGCAGAGAGACTCCTCAGGGAGGCGTTCTATTACCGCTTACATGGCTCCAAGTGATGGATGAGATTTTGGACATACTGAAAGTAAATGGTTTCAACGCTGACGATGTTGTCATCCTGGTATCAGGTAAATTTCTTCTAGTCCTTAGTGAGAGCTTCAGCTATGCACTACTAGTTAAGAATTGGGCCAGTAGCCGAGGACTGGGAATCAACCCTTCAAAGACAGAGATGTTTCAAACCGCCAACTATCGAAGGAGTTGAAGTAAATCTTTCAAGGTCTATAACTAAAAACAGGAAAGAAACTATACTGGAAAAAAAATTTCGAGTATAGTATTAAGGAAAAGACTTTCAGCAATACTTGGGGCTTCAAACCAGCTGTGGTTTTATAGAGCTGTGGTGAGACCCATTCTAACATGGTCTGGTGGAAGGCACTTGATAAGAAATACCTTCTTTCAAAGCTTACCAAGATCCAGAGAACGGCCTGCATCGGGATAACAGGATCTATTAGAACGACACCCACAGCGGCAATGGAGACCATGCAAAACCTGGATATCTACTGCAATAAAGTCATGGCTAAAACTGCATTAAGACTAAAAGCTGGATTTTTGTCATCAGCACCATGCGGTCATGCTTCAAGCACATTGACGACTAAGCCACTAGTATAGCCAACAGGCGCTGGGTCCACTTGGATACATGCGTGATAGCTAGAAACCTATGGCCAGTCTACAACAAGAAAAGATCCCTTTCTCTAGTTAAGCTAGATCGTAATAACACACCATTCGTCTCTGGCATCATTACGGGGCACTATGCATTGGTATTCACGCGGAGCGCCTCGGGACGAAGAAGACATTAAGTTGCTAAGTTCTTCTATGTGCATATCCTGCCAACAGAAGAATGAGGACTCTTGGCAGGCAGAAGGGATGCAAAGTAGCTCGTTTTGGTTTCAACCCCTTGTGCAACATATGTTTAAAAATAAAGCTCAAGCTTTCAGAATTACAAGCTCATCTTGAGTATCACAGCATGTAAGAAGGGATATCTATGCTATCAACTAGACCCTGTAGACTGTGGAAAATACAGTTGTGTCTAGGAGAACTTTACCTGTCAATATGTAGGCGCTCGTCAAGTTGGCGCATCTGTTGTCCATAATAATACAGATTTCTACCAGGAAGGAAAGTTGTATCCACTTGAATCGCTAACTCAAGATTCGCCACAGAATAATTCGCCGATTTCACACTCACTTGAGTAGAAGATCAAAATTCCTGGAAGTCTGGGCTCTAACCAATCCAAAATAATAAAATCTAAACTGACCCCGTCTGATCTGGCTTCAATTTATAAGGCATTCATCTGCCCCCAAGACCTTTATGCAACCAAGACCGTTATACACATTCTAAACAGGGTACAGAATCGCGCGTTAAAACTTATAGGTGAAAGAGACATTGTGAACTCCATACATTCACTTTCCAGTGATCGGAAAAATGTCTCGTGTCTTTCCCTATTTTATCGTTTTTTTTTTTTTTTTTTTATAAAAAATGCTCCAGTGAAATAGCCAGTTGCATTCCTCCCCTTCAAAATTTCACCCGCAATACGCTTCGAATGCATATCAGTTCACCTTCTACTTCTGCTACTTCTACTCTTCAACGCAGTTGATGGAGTAAGGCAGTAGTACCACATATCTGGCGGAGTTCCACAAAGATCATTATGGTATGATGGCATTTTGAGGCTCGAAATGAGGCACAATTCATAGGCTTTGCCGATCATATTTCAATCAAACATCTGAAAGATATAGAAGACATTTGTAGTGAATATACCTAAAGAGGCGGTCTACAGCCCGTCGAATAAAAAAAAACAGAAGCAGTATTAGTGAGCAGCCACAAGAAGAGGGAGGCAATAACCATCAGGGCAGGCGAGCACAATATAACATCAAAACTGTGATGGTTGACGCTAGGCTTTGCTTACAAGGAACAAACACATCGAAAGGTCGTGCGACAAAGCTGCTCGGGTGAGTGCAGCTTTATTTATTTTTTTTTTTTGTGAAAGGGGTTATGAATACCCTTATACTAATTTTTAGGACACGGGTGTTTTGAGGAAAGGGGAAAAGACAGAGAGAAAGACAGATTGGTGTAGTTGGTTTGAAACTCAGCTGGAATTAAGTTTCAGTGAACTCCAAGGGTGGCTGTCCAGATAACTGGGGAGTATTTTGTTTTTGTTTTCGTTGTTATTGTCGTTGCTTATGATTCACAGCATTTTTTTTCCGTCCTCCTGATGTCATCATCACAATCAAGTTGCACTTTAGCCATATGACCACCCTACTGCCAGTGTTATGCCTTCGCAGTAGAGTTGACATAAGCTTTCACAATTGATCGACTTTTTTATTTATTTCATGGGAAATAAATAGATGATTATTGACATCAGGATTCGAACCGTGAACCTGCAGCGTGACAAGCGATTATGTAGTGAACTACAAAGGAACTACAATGCCAAAATTTAAGAACCTCGAGTTTCAGTCAAAGATATTTACCTGCATCTAACGTAACATGTAATCCGGTGAAACAGGTTGCATCAATAATCCTGAAGGAACTTCGATGGTTAAAGAGAGCCAGAAAGAATAACAATCAAAACCAAGCCCAGGCGACATCTCGCATGGAACAGGGAACGGAGAACGCAGAAGCATAAATTGCTAACCAGCTCCGTGAAGTAATACCTAACGGCAGTCCCACGGAGAACGTTTGAAGTATGTAGGGTATGGGTTAGAACGTAGGCGAGTACGAATCATGCATGCTAGTAACCCGGGCTACTGTATCTTTAGAAGATTTCAAATCTATAGGCGCAACAAAATAAAAAAACAAAACAAAAACTTCCCCGTGATGTTCTTCAGCCCTCTGAGCCTCGGCCTGGCTTCCTGAAACAAGAACTTAGTGTAATTAGGATGTCTGAGATGGAGAAGAGTCCAATTTTTAATGATATTCAAATGCAAGGCCAAGACTAATCTGTATTCCGGCAACAAAACCGCAAGAGTCTTGCAGTTTATTAAAATTTCATTCCATTATTTGAACATCTGACCTGTATTGAACAAAATGCATACGAGGGGGGGTCAATAAGTCCCTGAAAATTAACATAAATTGTGTCATCACCTTAAATTTATTTTTTTTTTTTGTCAAGAATCATCTTTCAAACGAACGCACCCAAATTTACAGACAGATCTGTCAAATAGTTTTGTTGTGGCAGCCATTTTATATAGACGCCTACTAGCATTTTCGTTAAAATGGAAAAAAGTGGATTTCGAGTGCTCATTAAACAATATTTTTTTGCGAGAAAAAACTATCACGCAAACTAAACAAAAGCTTGACAAATATTATGGGGACTCTTCACCATCGGTTGGAACCATTCACCACTGGTTTACTCAATTTCGGTGCGGTCGTTCAAGCACAAGTGACGCCGAACGTTCTGGTCGCCCAATTGAGGTCACCACACCAGAAATGGTCGACAAAATCCATGGTTTGATAATGGACGAGTGAAAGAGGCCACAGGCTTATCATATGATTCAGTGATTTCGATTTTACATAAATATTTGGACATGAAAAAGCTTTCCGCAAGATGGGTGCCGCGTTTGCTCACAATCGACAACAAACGCATTCGTTTGACAACTTCAAAGGTGTGTTTGGCGATGTTCCAGAAAAATTCGGCTGAGTTTTCGCGCCGTTTCGTAACCGTGGATGAAACCTGGATACACCACAACACACCAGAAACCAAGGAACAGTCAAAACAATGGACTTCTCCTGGTGAATCGAAGCCGAAGAAGGCCAAGGCGGGTTTGTCAGCAAACAAGGTCATGGCGACAGTTTTTTGGGATGCGCGCGGTGTTATTCACATCGATTACCTTGAAAAGGGTAAAGCGATCATCGGCGCATATTACGCAAAACTGCTGGATCGATTTCAAGGCGATTTGAAGCAAAAACGGCCGCATTTGGCGAAGAAAAAAAGTTCTTTTTCACCAGGACAGTTAGGCTACGAAATCCTCCCTCATCCAGCACATTCCCCAGATTTAGCCCCCTGCGACTATTTTTTTGTTTCCAAACATGAAGAAATGGCTCAGAGGTAAGAGATTTGGGTCGAATGAAGAGGCCATCGCTGAAACAAACGCTTATTTTGAGGGGCTCGAGAAATCGTATTATTTGGGGGGCATCACAAAATTGGAGTAACGTTGGACGAAGTGTATAGAGCTAAAAGGAGACTATGTTAAAAAATAAAATGTTTTTATACCTTATTTCATTTTTGAGGGACTAATTGACCCACCCTCGTACTGTTGGTTCCATTTAAACAAGACATTTATGAATCTTAAGACATATCTGGTGACATAAAGGCAGACTTTTGATTAATTTTAACCCTGATATTATGTTTGTTCACGAGCAGTGGCAATACTTCAATAATCTGATTAATTGCAATCTCAGTAAGTGTTTTGCAAAATATTCACTTCAAAAGTTAGAGATATCTGTTATCGTCAGATAAGGCGGCATTCACACTGCAGTTATAAACAATTAACAGGAAATCATTATTTCAGTCAGACACAATGATTTCAATAATCAGGTACATGTGTACATTTGAACTTCTGGTTTTTAACTCGACATTCACCTGTTTGGATATCTTTCTAGATTAGTAGCCCTAATTGCAATTTGCATAAGTGCCTCATTGCATCTTAGCGATGGACAAGTAGTGTTGGATGGACTTTGTCCCAGTGTTCCGGTCCAGCCGAATTTCAATATCTCCGCGGTAAATAAGACTTTATTCTAAAAACATACACAAATCAAAATAATTTATCACCTGCAGTACATGGGATTATGGTATGAGGTTGCAAAGTATCCAGCAGTATTTGAAACCGGTGGCAAGTGTATTACGGCCAACTATGAGTTATTGGAAAATGGTACTGTTAGTGTACTAAATTCGCAATATAATGTGCAGTAAGTACTTTTCAGTTAGCATGTCAGTCAGATTTATGTACAATTTCTGTTTTTATAGAGTCCAGAGCCAGATTGAAATCGAAGGAACTGCTGAAGCCGTTGAAAATGCCAAACTTTTGGTTCAATTTCCTGGACAATCAAGTGAGTATCTATTTGTCATTGAAGGCTTTCAAATATTTAATTGATTAATTTAGCTCCAACTGAAAGTAATTATTGGATCCTAGAAACTGATTACAAAAGCTACAGTGTTGTTTTTTCATGTTCTCAAACTTCACCTGATTCTTATGCATGTAAGCATTTTTTTTCGTTTCTTGTTAAACAATGAATTGATTAATTTGTTTTCCTTAGTATTACTTTGGATTCTGACTCGAGAAAGAGTTCCATCAATAGACACCAGTATAAATGCACTTGTGGTACTTACAAGTAATCAATTGTCGCTCAACTATTTGACTCTAACTGATCAGGACGATTGTGAATAGAATAGGTACACTGTACTGAATAACAATAAAAAACGTTATAATGCCGAAATAATCCTCTAACTTTCTGGTAATAAAAACCCGACTATCAATGTAAGAAAGAATATACATTATAAAGTTTTAAGGGCTTGAGAAATTGCAAGATGCGCTCTATACCTGCCAACTTGTTTTTCAAAAATGTTCGTGTAGGTGTACGCAATGTTACCGTGCACTAGGAAACGGAGAAACCAACACATCCCAATGTATTGTTTATTAAGGATCTAGGGCACAGCGATTTGGTAAGGAGAATGCAACAATTCATCTGTAAGATAAGGTCGGATGAAAGTATGCTCCTCAAGAAAGGAGATCCTCTGAATGGGTATTAGTCATCGCAACATCGCTTATAAGATCCTATCTGCCATATTATGTGAATGCCTTAAACCATCTATCAACAATTTGATTAGTTCGTATCAAGAAGAAAATGCAGGAACTCCAATTCGATACTCACCACCTTTGTATCGATTTGAAAGCCTCTTATGATAGCATCTAAAGAGACGAGCTATACAGAGCCATGTCAAGTTTTGGCATCCCTGCCGAACTCGTCCGTCCATGCAGGATGACGATGGAGAATGCACTGCTGCTCCATAAAAGTCGGTAACAACATCAGCGAGGCCTGAAGAGAGTAGGTCGCGAGACCTACGAAAAGGTGACCCGCTGTCATGAGATTCCATTAACATGGGATTAGCGATTAACGAGGCGACTGTCAATATCGGCGACTTGAACAGAACGTCACTTTGCCTACCTAGACTCCGCTGTAAATTTAAAAATAACACCAGCACAGAGATCAAGCTAATAATCACTCTTGCCAACCGCTGTTTCTGTGCTCTAAAAAGGCAATTGAGTAGCTAAACCCTCTCACGGACAGCTATGTGAGGATCTCACCGTCCCAGTCCTACTACGAGTATATGGCACAAAAGTATGGGCGTTATCAAAGGCGTATGTAACCGACAACCTCGGTTGTTTTGAAAGAAAAATTCTTCGAGTAATCTTTGGTCCCGTGTTTATCGACGTCAAATGGAGAAGAAATTACAACAACGAATTATACCGGTTGTACAGCATCATCGACATAGTGCGAAGGGTTCAAATTTATTGCCTCAAATAGCTAGGACATGCATAGTGAATGAATATCAACGATCCGTCCTGGAAAGTCTTCGAATCCATCCTAAAGGGAAGGAAGAGCTGACCTAAGATGGCGCCCACAAGTGGAAAGGACCTCAGCCAAGTTCGAGCTGACTGGAAATGCTTGTTAGTTGTGACCCAGGTCTACCCCGGACTGTAGCGCCATCTGAAGTTAGTACAGTAAAATAAAGGGCACGGCGTAAATGAAATGGGCCAGAGAAAACCGACTTATTGGACTTAAACCATTTACCGACCTACAAATCTCTCAATTCCAAATCACATTGAGAAGGTTTTCGTTCCAAAACCTTCTCAAAGTGATTTGGACGTTAATTAGGACGTCGTGCTAAGTGACTTTACTTAAGCTTTTCAAGTAAAGTCACTTGGCACGGCGTCCTAATTAAGGTGAAAAATATTGATGAGGTAACAAGAAAAGAGGAAATTTGTAATGGAGCAACTGAACGACAATAGTGAGCTTGTTAACGAATGCAGCAAAAACTGTGGATAAGACAAATTCGAGAAGAATCGGTGGTCTGCCGCGTACGTGAGAAACTTACCCCCCCTTATGTGCTACAAATGTATGGACTTTGAACATATACATACGTATAGGAAAGGCTTGCAAAAGTCCAAGCATTACATAAGTTGTTGGACCACATTCTGCCGGAAAAAACAGGGGTCGCCGGCAGCAATCTATTTACAGGAAACAAAAGATGTTCGTCTTACCACAAAGCCATGAAAGAACTACGGAACATATGAAGATGTAACAGCTAAACTTAAACCACTGTCCGACTCTCAAGTTGTGATCTAGTTTTGCGATAGACGTTCCCTTAACAAAACAGATTTTGAAAATAGTCTCACTCGTGCCGAAATAGATGGCATTTACACCTATAGCTGTTACGTTCTACGATCAATGAATTTGAAAATTTCTGCCAAATATCGACTGGTAGCTTGCGGCAGCTGATTTCCATCCATGGATGTTTATGCTCATATCTAAATAGCTTCAAGCACGATAACTCTCATGATAGTCTGCCTTGTGAAGAGACTCAGGTAGACGTGGAACACGTGTTTTCTCAGTATCCACGTTTCGAACTTCAAAGAGTGAGAGCTGCAGGAAACACCAACGTCCGAGAATGAGAGATTTGTGATATATGTAAATGCTTCAAAAATGGAATGCTGTAAAGCAGCATTTTCAAACTTTTTTGAACCGTGACACCCTAACTAAGAGCAAAATTATAAAAAAAAAAAAAATTATCAAAAGTTGGATTTTGGTCTTGACATCCTTGAGGTTAAGGTTTGCAAAATTCGAAAGATCAGATGTTACTTTTGGTGTTTGCGTGGCTTAGTGCCTGCGTAGCTACTGAGCTTGAGCATCTCACGATTCATGGTTCGAATCCAATCGGTAAGCGCTTTGCTGATTTTTGAATACTCTCAAAAGGTTAATGTTTGTAACTGGCTATTTTACCGAAGCACTAATTATGAAAGAAGCAGTAAGACAGGAAGAGGCAGTGAATGTACGAATGAGTCTATAGACTTCGCTATATTTTCGACAGGGTTTTGGATGCTTTCAGGCACAGTGGTGGTCTTGGCAGGAAGAGACTACTGTGGACATTATACTCAAGCTCAGGATTAGTGAGCATTATAGCTGTCAGATTAGAAGGTCTAAAAGGTTTTTAGGAGCATTTCAGAAATCCTATGTATTTCATTTCTTTCTTGACCAAAAATTTAAAGTTTTTCGAGTTCTTGTTTCACGTCCATGTCCGACAAGTGTACTCGAAAACGAATATGAAAACCTGTGAGTCCACACAGATACTGGATAGTAGGTGGAAGATATTTTGATTCTGCATTTACCTACATGTCCTCTCAAAGCTCAGAAAAGGGTTGAGCCGATTTTGCTACGATATTATCCATTGCCTTGAAATCGTCAAAGTTGATTAAGCAATACCGTGGATTTCCTAACGAAAGACAGATAGTTACGGACTATCACTATGCTGGGTCCCAGGCTATAGGGATGTAGAATTCCTGCTGATAGAATGCTTGTATAGGAATTTATCTGCAGACGTTAGGCGCCTTTTGGATAAAGAGAAAGAAAATATACTCTGAGCTTGCAAGGTTCGTTCCTCTTATTCATGCAAAATTTATTGTTTCTGTAATAAAATTAAGAACAAATAATCCAACCCCACTGTAAACAATTGTCCAAAACACATTTAGTGGGTGAAAGATTCCCAGCTCCTCCGGAAAAAAAGGCTAAATGAGGTCAAGAAGTTTCGCAACAGAAACAATATCAAGAAAGAATACACACCTAAACATATACGGATACCTAGTCGTATATATACTAGACATGGCCTTAAGCTCTAGACGCATCGTCTTCGAGCCCTAGTAGTCGATAAGGTTGGAGTCATAGATGTGCGCTTTCAGTGTGGCATCAGGTATAGAGAGAGAGAGAGAGAGAGAGAGAGAGAGAGGGAGAGAGAGAGAGAGAGAGAGGAAAAACAACCTCTGGGTGGCACATATGTATGTACTTGCTCCATACATATTTATGTGCCATTCGTTTGTAAATTGTTCTGACTTCAAATTTAGGCAAAATCGATAAGAAGCGAACAAATTTAAGTTTTAGGTTAAGGACAATAAGACCCTTAATCCTTATGACATGTCTGTTTCTTTGGTACATGCACCAAATGATGAACCAAATGTATGGGAGGATAAAAGCAGGCCCAATATGGCTAGAACTTCTTACAAGGCTGTTCTTAGAAAGGCTGTTGTAAGAATCGGTTAATATACAAGTATCTATTGCTGCTATAGCTAGCACTGTATTTAATACTTCCAGTTTTCAGATCTGTAGTCATTGTCATTCTTGTTATAACCTTAACGAAAAGAAACAGCTTTCTTTTTGAGCCTATTTCCGGTTTCGAGCTTCTAGGTATGATTGGGACTCTAATGGACTCAAATTCGTCTGGAAATGATGATGTTCAAAAAATATTGCTAACTTTGTGATTGATGTATTGGCGTATATTTTTAATAAAAGTGTTTTTCTGGTTTTTTCCTAATGCCTTTAAATGCGCGGTCATTTTACTATTTTTTTATTATAAAAAAGGAACTACTAACAAAGTATGTTATTATAGGCCCATTTCGCTTCTTCCTTCCATCAGCAAGATTTTTGAAAGTTGTTAAAAATAGAGGTATAAATTTTTAAAACAAAACTAAATTTTTCAATCGTTTTCAATTTGGTTTTCAGAAAGATAAATCAACTGAAGATGCATTACTGCATTTTTGTTCCCAGATATTTTCTAACGTGGATAGGAAATTGTTTACAGCCGGCTTGTTTATTGATATATCTAAAGCCTTTGACATGGTAAACCATGATATTTTGCTAAGGAAGTTGGGAAAAGCTGGTTTTCGGGGTTTTGTACTGGAATGGTTTAGGTCTTATTTGGTAAACAGAGAGTAAAGATAAATGATATCAGGAGTGGTATTCAATTTATTAGCTTGGGAGTGCCTCAAGGTTCCGTACTGGGACCCGTACTGTTTTTAGTTTATATTAATTATCTGTTCTGTTTAGGCACACCTGCCTTCAGCGTTTGCGGATGATTTAACAGCCCTTTAAATTTGATTTCTGATATAAATTTTGATCTTAATTTACTTAGAATTTGGTTCACTAAGCATGATTTCTTAATTAGTTCTACAACAAAAATGATGTATTTCAGTTTGTCAGCGCAAACTAGATTTGGAGCAGATGTTTTCTTCCATCCGCTTGAATGTCAAAAAATTAAAATTTCTTGTTGCTCTTACAATTCCAGTTCCTCTTCATCTAGCTTTTGTTGTAGTATATCCTGTAGTTCAGAGTTGTTTCAAGTTGAGGTAGTCGATAAATTTATATACCTGGGGCTTATTATTAACACAAGGATGGGCTTTGTTAATCACATCGAATCCCTAACTCGTTACTTTCGCTCCATTCTAAGAAACTTTTACTATTTGCGTACTGTTTGTTCGACTAAACTTTTAAAGATTATTTATTATGGAACCTTCCATTCCGAACTACAATATGGAATTACCTGCTGGGTAGGCTGGAATTTTAATAAACTACAACCTTTGCTAATCGGTGAAAAAAAACTTCGTTTGCATCCGAGTTTGTCATTATTTCGCGATTTAGGAATTTTTCCAGTCGACATTTGTACCAATTTTAAGTGTTAAAGGAATTTTTTGTTAGATCAGGACATTTAAACTTTAGAATATTTGATAGTCATAGCTTACGAAGTAATTCATTATACAGGATCTTCCAAATACGGACTTCTGAACTTTGACAGTTGATAGCGGCCATATTGTTGAAGCTACATCTGTCAAATTGGCTGTCATTTATTCAGTCTGTTTTGCCAAATCACCATGGGTGGATATAGCTTTCAACAATACGTGCAAATAATAAAATTGTTCTATCAAAATGGGTGTTCTGTTCGGACAATGTTCCGCGCTCTTCGCCCATTTTATGGTCGCCATAATCGTCCTTCCGAGAGGACTATTCGCAGTGTGGTGAATAAATTTGAGTCCACTGGTTCAGTAAACGATCAACCAACACCCGTACGTCGACGAAACGCAAGATCTGCCGAAAACATCGCCGCTGTACGTGAGACCACAGACCATAACTTGGCGAATTTTGCGTCGTGACTTGGGTCTGCACAGGAACTGAAGGTAAACGACCATAGACAACGACTTGTGTTCGCTGAATAGGCTCTGGAGCAGTTGGAAACTGACCCTAATTTTCATCGAAAAATCATCTACAGCGATGAGGCCCATTTCTGGATGAATGGGTACGTCAACAAACAAAATTGTCGAATTTGGGACGATACTAATCCACATGAGATCCAAGAGCGTCCAATGCATCCCGAAAAATTCAGTGTTTGGTGTGGATTTTGGGCTGGCGGTGTCATCGGTCCATATTTCTTTGAGAACGACGTTGGCCAGGCCATCACCGTCAACGGCGAGCCCTATAGGTCGAATGATGAAATTCTTTTGGCCTGAATTGGATCATATGGACACCAACGACATGTGGTTTCAACAAGATGGCATTACATGCCACACAGCTCACGCCACATTGGAAATTCTGCACGAGCGATTCGAGGGCATGGTCATCTAACGTGGAGGTGATGTGTGGTCACCGAGATCGTGCGATTTGACCCCGTTAGACTTTTTCTTGTGGGGTTTTCTGAAGTCGCAGGTTTATGCGAATAAGTTACAAACCACAGTGGCCCTCAAAGCCAACATAACTCATGCCATCGGTCAAATTCAGTCTGATTTATGCGCTAGAGTCATGGAAACTTCGGAAGGACATTTCGGATGCGCGCCACCCAGAGAAGCCGCATCAGACATTTGAACAATGTTATATTCCATACATAATGGCATCGACAGGCCTTTCAAACGAATTTCGATAAGATCTCACACACGCTTTGATTTATTTAAATTTAAAGTTAGGAAGCGCTTAATGAAAGACCCTTTACTTAGTACCTGCGCCCAACTTTCGCACTACTGCGTTTCGAAACTTTTATACTGTAGTTTCATGCCGCTTATATAATAAATTACCTCCATCTCTCAAGACACTAAGACTTCCTACTACTGTAGTAAAGTCCCTAAAACAATGGCACACAGAATTTGAATTTTTAAGTCTCAAGAGTTTTTTAAATGTTGCGATGATGAAATACGTTTATCTCCTTTTTTTTGCTACTTTTCTGCTATTTTTTATTAATCTATTTTAATTCATCAGTTACATTTCCTTTATTTTAAATATAAGTGGCATTTAACTTTATTTTCTTTTTGAAATACCAAATGTTTTTAATATTTCTGTGAATGTTTTACATAATGAATCCTTATATACTATTGAATTTTGAATGAGAAATAAAATTATGTATATCTATCTATCTATCTATTGCATACAAAGTTGTATTTATCAAGCAGTTCAATAATATATATAATATAATATACGAGGCATGTATAAGGCAAGTATTTGGAAAAAAAGTCGAATAGAATAGCTCTTGACATTGGTTCTACAATTTAAACTCTGACGACTGTAATGGTTTGGACTTACTGCTATGTAACTACGAGTACATGGTAAAAACAAAAGCAATTCATATTACATTCTGGACTTCATTATACGAGTATCCATCTACTAGAACATAATGTGTTTCTATTTTTCCATACAACACTATAGTTCAATGTTCCTCAAATAGACTTTAAACCACCCACATATCAACACCTATTAATCACTATACCATAGATAAATTCACCATCAAGGTCCCATAACCCACACAGTTCATTTGAAGTTCAATCAACTTTTCTGGCAAACGCTATGTGTGGTACAAACTCAGTCACATTAATCTACAAAAGAATCATTAATTTTATTTGCAAAAAGATTACATGAGTGTTAAAACTAATTTTTTTTAAGAAACCATGAAAGAGGGCACATTAAAATGAAAAATAATTTTAAATCAAAATTATTTTCAGGAATTGATTGCCAATAAGTTTGAATCATGATAAGAATCTACCAAATTTGTTTTATTCATTGGAATAATTCCATTTTGGTGTTATCAAATTATGAATTATTTTTTTTATAATGATAAACCCACTATGCATCCGGGGGGCACTGTAATAGTACCTCTCATAATTTTCAACGCAATGATTCATTCATGGTAACTGAATTTTAAAGCGACCCAGTTATCAGCTGTATATTTAATTCCCACAAAGTAAATTGTGTGGCGCGTGTTTTTAATATACCTTTGCTTCCGATGCTTTTGATTGTTGTGATTGATTGTGTGTAAGTTATTATCTACACATGTATATTAATTTTGTAGTTTAGAGTCATTTAAACTGGTTGACTGGAGTGGGTAGACGTCAGTAGTGTAGTATTCCTCTCATAGTAGCACACTCGAAAAAGTGTTGCTATAGTTTTTTACATCCGGGAACCCAGATAACAGTAAATAAATGTGCTTTTCCAAAGGTAGTCATTATTCTACTCTACTTCCTAAAATAAATTAATAATCTGAATAAAAATAAAAATAAGATAAGCGATAACAAACTGAATCATAAAAAAAAGCTGAATTAAAAAAAAAAAAAAAAATACAAAACTATGGCACAGCGCTCTCTAATGTTCGTTTTTGGAACTTCATCTCCAAATCATATCAGCACTCCATGTTAACCATCAACATGATGTGTATCTAAAGGGTTATTCATTTCGATTTCACATCCCTGCCATATGACATCTGTCAAATTCATCTGTCATCCATAGTGACAGGTAGTTAGTTCTTGCTTTGCTATTTTACAATATGGAACGTCTAACCACCACTCATTAAAATTGTTGCATCTTACTACAAATTAAGGACGATTTTTCGAACAAAATTTGCTTTAGCGATTTGGGGTTCTTAGAATCCAAATATGATCATTGAGAGGCTATTGCATCCACCATGTATGACAGTTTGGTGCGTGCTGTGAACCGGCAACGTGATCGGGCCGTATTTTTTTTGAAAACGATAAGGGTGCCACTGTTACGGTGAATTCTTTGCGCTATGGTCAAATGATAACCAACTGAGATTGGAGACATTAATGCGGTTACAACAGGACGTGCCACGTAACAAAGGCAAATTTAGCTTTATTGCACGAAAAGTTCCTCGGTCGTTTAATTTCGAGATTTGGTGACATCAATTGGCCACCAAGATCGTGTGGTCTGACCCCGATTTTTTTTTTTTTTATAAAGCTATGCTATGTCTGCATAGACATGCAGACAATCCCCAATCTTTGGAGCATATAAAAACCAACATCCGTTGGTAATACCCGGGTTTTTTTTTCCTTAAAAGCGGGTTGATATTATACGAGTTTAATTGATGGATTTTACACTTGGCATGCAAATGAATAATCGATTGGGTTTTACTATACGTGAGTTGTTTATTTTTTTGCTCAGTCAATCTGAATCCCAAGTCAGTTAGTTTAAAATGGCGGATTCAAAATGGGACCAATAAAATTAAAAACACTGCGAATGTGGACGTTGATTATTCTACATACTCGTACATAACATACCTAGTCATGTCATAAATACTGGTACAGGTTTGAATGCACTCATCGTGAAACTAGTATTGAACACTTCCATTCTATATTGACAGGTATTCAATGAATGACATTTGCACTAAGTTAACGAGCAAAAATATGGAGTGGTGTGATATTGAAAAATGTTGTGGTAATTGGCCTTCACAAGTGTAATATGGAAAGAGGCGATATTTTCCAGACCTTGCCATCGCTTGGAATCACCTGAAATTTTGTGCATCGAACTGCTAAATTGTTTGAGAACAATTGTGGAGCAACTGTCTGTCAAAAATCCGGCGCTCTCGCGCTATCAGAACTCCACAGGCGATCAAAGCTGTTAAAGTCAGGACTAATAGAAAACTGCTGCGAAAGCAGACAATTTTGTCACGAGAAATAAAGATATCGCATAAATCTATGTCTCCCATTATCAAACCAGATTTGGGACTCAACGCATATAAAAGACAAACTGGCCACTTACTCACAGCCCAATTAAAGCAAACACAGAATGAAAGATCGAAAGCAAAGTAAAAACATCGGAAAAAATCTACCGAATGGGTATTCTGGAAGGCGTTGTGTTAGGACTTCAAATAACCAGTGGACTTTCCAACAAGACTCCGCTCCAGCTCATAAGGCAAAAACAACACAGGCAGTCCAGATCTCAATCCTTTGGATTATAAGCTGTGGTCTATTTTTATTTTACTCGACACCCAAATATTGAGTCATTGAAGCGCGTACTTATCCGTTCTGTGGACCATTTCCCAATGGACAAGGTACTCGTATGTACTGCGATCGACCATTGACCAGAGCGACTCAAGGCCTAAATAAATGCAAATGGCGGCCATTTTGAATAAATTGTTTAAATACTGTTTCCTAAATAATCAAATAAAGTCTTACAGAAAAACAAATCCAAAAATTCTTTTTTGTTTTTATTTTTACACCAAAAATTAGAGTACCAGTATTTATGATTTGACTAGGTACGAGTAGATACATTCATACGAGTACCTATGTATGTACAGGATGTCCGGTGGCAGATTTATATTTTTAAACGTGAATACAAGAAAAACTATGAGACATATTGTTTTATTACTTAGTTTAACATAAAGAAAAAAAGAATGCCGATTCTATTGTTTGAAAATGAAATCGTCCAAATGTCGTCCATTTAGTTGCACACACTGTTGGAAGTGGACCACAGTGTTTCGTGCCACGTGCTGTAGCATGCTTGGCTGAATGTCGTAAATTTCGATGAGCCAAGTGTAAATTTAATTCGTTCGTGGGGTGCAAAGGTTCCGCGAAACTTATTCAGCACTGAATACCCTCCAGCCAGGGCCCAGCAGAACATTAAGGACCACCGAAAACATTCGGGAGGAGGAATCCAAGAATCTCAGTGTGGAAAAAACTTTGGGACTCCCCAAAACTGATATATGTATATTTTCCGGGTAGCGGAATATGGGGAGTTCTGCAAAAGCCAAGCAGCAAGCTATAGGAAGGGTCTACAATCCACTAATAAATAGTCCCGAATAAGCAGCGGGTATTGGATATGTGTGCAGGAATTTTCAGTTTAGTTCTGTGATTTCCTAAGAAAAACCAGATATTCCTGAGACCAATATCGTGCAGTGCAGATGTCACCTTTAAATAAGCATGAGGCCATCAACCCGTCCTCAACGTCTGACTCAAAATGGCCGAACAGCGTCTTTTTTTCAATGTTAGGAGCAGCCGATATTACTCACCAAAATCAATTCTTTCCTCACGTCCAGCCGTTCAGACTGCAAGTCGGCGCACATACGTACAGACTGTCTTAGTATCTGTCTGTTTGTATGTATGGTCTACTGCAGCTTTAACAGTTGGACGGATTTTTTTCAAACTTCATAGCTTAGATCAGCATTGTCACAATTCGAGGCGAAATGGGACCCCGAAATGAACGGTACTTTACTAATGTCCAATTTTGAAAAAAAAATAGATTTTCTCGAAAATAGCTCAAACGATTTTGTTTAAATTTAACATTTGCGTTGATTTGGACACATCTCACTAGATGGCGATAGAACAAAAGTTACTTATTATCGATTTTTTGAAAATTGGTCATTTCTGGGATATGACCCAAACAGATTTTGTTGAAAATCGATATCTAAGTAATATTTGATATATACAAGGACATGACATACCAAGTTTTGTAAAATTGTCAAAAAGTTTTTTTTTTATTTTTAAGCCATTTTTTAAAATAAGAACATTTTAACTACTTCGCCTAAATTTAAAATCTGATTGATTTGGAAATGAACAGCACACAGATGCAAGTGCGTATGGCCAATTCGTGAATTTTATTTTTTTCAAATTTGTATACTGTACAGCAACTTGGAGAAGCTACTCTAATTACTGTCTGACAAAACTTGTCTCTGACAGCAGTCAGGGGCAAGGTATTAAACATCAAGTACACATATTTTATCCTAAACAAGATCTGTGTTATATATAATTTGGTTATCTGGCAGTTTCCATTGTTTATCTGCAAAAATTCTAAAGTTACGAGTATATTTTTACACTGAGATTGGTCTACGCTACTTATCAATAAAAGGAACCGATAGTGCTGTACTGATAGAACGATATTTCCTTTAACATGAAGATAAATTAAATTTTGTAAATAATGTATTTCTGTGATAAAAGCAGTCAAATATTTAGCGATATGCGTCGATACTTGAAAGCAGTGAGAGAGGTATGAATATGAAAAAAAAAAAAAAATGATAGACTGAAAACGACCGCTTTCCTTTGTTTTCAATCATCATTCGTGGGTAAGTAGTGGACAATTCTTGTTCAAGTTTTTGTTTGCTGCCAAAAGACATATTTCCAGAAGCCTTTAATCTCCAACAACTCAGAATCAACAGACACCTATAAGCATCTCGTGGGCCATCATAAAATCATAAAAAAAAAAATAAAAATTTAAGAAACCTTACCAATACTCACTAAAGGCCACTACTGCACGCTCTCAGGCCATCCTGTCAGGGCTACCATGATGTGAGTAATCCTACCCATCAGAGTTCAAGCGAATGGTTTGAAAATTTACTTAGTGTGTACAATAAAACTGTTGGGGATCTCTGACCTGAACGGCACTAGCTGGTGCGACTTATATTATTACATGTGTGATACCATGGTCGGCCAAATTATATCCATACCTATGAGACTACAGTGCAGTGTTTTTCAATCCGGAATTTTAGCTAAAAAATAAAGCTGCCCAAATATATTGGACACAGGAGAATATCTCAATTTACGTAGATAGTCAAGCAGCCACAAATCAAGTCCTTCCATACTGACAGCCACGACAACGATAACAGGGTAAACCCTTCTTAGCAAACTCTAATTATTTCATCGTTTGTAGATTATTAATCTACAATATGCCTTCCGAAGGGCACACCACACTGTCCAAACATCAGCAGATTTCGTCAAAATCTCGTAAGAAGATCCATCTTGTATGACTTGAATGAGGACATACGCATCTCATCGATCGTTCACAGCTCACACAGATCACCAGTTAGGTCCATAGTGTCCATTTTTGTTTACTCTGAGAAAATGTAAAGGAAAACCGCAGAGTAAAAATCACCAAGTTGAAGATAGGTACCTCACAAGCTCTTTCAGGTTAATTTTACGAGTACGTACCTTCAGTTTTACAAAAAAACTGCTAAGATCTTATGTCAGCAAGGGCAGAAAATGACGACAAAATTCAATTCCTTCTACCTCAAAAAATCTTTCATGAATACCTATGGCATAGTGCATAAGTGCCTTGTAATGATGACAGAGATAACTGGTGTATCTCTGCGACTAGGATTATAAAGAGACTTTCCATTCTCCCAGTTCCGTGCATCCAGCATGTAGTTGATCTACTTGTGGTGGCCTGAGAATCAATGCAGATAGTAATGATCTTTCCGACGACACTTCTATAGACTGGATAGGCGCTGCAATCACTATTAGTTCTAAAGGAATGGTTTGTTTTTACGAAGTCACAGTTCCTTAACCTACATACCAATTTCGGAACTGTCCATGTAGAAAGCCAGTTTCTCTTGACTACTAACTTGCCGGATTCCCCAGTTTTTTCTGTCAGGAATTTTGGTAGTGAATCTCCTGTCATGAAGACTAGCATCGGAACCATAAAATCGATTCCTACCATACCTCATACCAAACTCACAGCATACCACCAAGCCAAGAGGGAGTGCAGTCCTAGCCACCCTGTTGTTGTAGTTGCGGTCCAGTGGAATCAGACTTAGCATGATCTCCATTACCACTATGGGTGTCGATCTTATGGATCATGTTTGGTACGATTTGAAAGAAAGGACCTTGCATCACACACCATCGAGCCATTACATTGGAATAGATCTTACGATCGGGGTATTTTAATGCGTGAACTATTCAGTGTAAAAGGTGGGCTGGCAGTTAGCCTAGTTGGTAGGTAAGCTAACCTTATCCAATCCGACACTCATGTCCTCTTCAAAATTCATAAGCCGCATTACAAACGGCACGAGCTTGTTTCGGAAACAATTGAAGAATAATAGCATCTCTCGAAACTTAAAAACAAATAATTCTCCATTCAAGTTTCAATGAGGTACATGTACCATCAATGTCACAGTCGATAATGAATATCACATTAGAAAAGTAATTATAGTTATGCAACTAAAAAATAACTTTCCATGAAAGTAAAATTTGACATCTCAAATTATGGTTGCCTCTGGCGAAAACTTCATCAAATGAAGTCTTTCAAATGGCATACCCATGCTCAATACCAGCGCTTTAAAGACATAGGCTTGCTACGACCGCTCAACAAACAGATTAGTTTTTTGTTTGTTTTTGACATGTTTCTTGCCATTCTCTGGAGCTCGTACAAAAAATATCTTAATTACAATTGGAATCTTCATGTAGCATTCAACCGATTACATCATCCCGCAGTGAACTCATGTGTGGGCGCCTTTATTACGTGTCTACTCCAACAAACTCATCATCATAAGAAGAGCCCTCTTCAAAGTATCTCTATCTTTCCGAAAAAAAATTTAATTGTGACAATCTGGGAGAACACTTGACTCTATTCATTTAATGCTTTCTCAATTTCACCGAATGAAAACCGTTTAAACAATCTCACAGCCAGACACACGTTATGTCACTCGAATTGAATTTTATAACTCAGTACACTTACCGTCTCTTGTGGCATCGTATTACAACTCCTCAATGGTAACTTATACCGCAATGGCCCCTGATGATCTCTGCAATATTATACTTTCGAATTGAAAAAAAAATCTGTAAAGCAAAATCTATCTTTAGTGCACTTTACCGATATTCCGAGAGGCAAGTGGAATTCTTCGAAAGCCCTTTGGGGTAAATCATTCCGCTAAATAGGCCATTCTCATGGTTTGGCGGTGCATCTTTTATTGTTATTAACATCGATCCGGACATGCATTGTATTCGAACGGTCGGTTCAATGCCACTGCCGCCATTCTTATGCAATGAAGGTGAGTCTGAAAATATCAAGAAAAAAAAGATACAAAAATAATGATTTGTTTTTCTTTTACACGTTTTGTGGAATCTTAATTAGAAAATTAGTTAGTGATCAGATAGCAGATACTACTTTTTTTATTTTTTGATTGACAGGCAATTGATTAGATCGACATTGGGAAGAACGTTTTTAATTTAACAACTGTAAGTGTTTCTGAACATCAAAATTTAAAAAGGAAGTTCGATTTGATAAGATTTTATCGTTCTTTGAGATATTTTCCGGTATAAAATGCTACGTGAGTTTGGGCCAGGTCTACAGTTTAACATAGGACAGACGATACGGAATTAATTTAATACTTAAGTGGGACTAGATACATTTTGCAGGAAGATGATTTGCAATAAGTGCGTTTTGAGATATTTAATGTGTTTAGTGCGATATTAGTTACACACAAATCTGTTTTACAGATTTATCGTCTTTTTGACGATATGCATTTTTGGTTGGGGGCGATACTGTCAATGTCAAGTATTCTTTGGTGGGGAATGCCTGGATCTGGAAAGAATTAAGGATTTCGATGTCGAAAAGGTTCGTGTAAAAATCAAGTAAAATTATGATGTATGGATAATCGAACTTGTTGAGCGTATACTGTGCTTTCTATTGTGGATATTTTAAATGAATCGGCAATAAGTCTAAGAAAAGTGAAATAAAACTGAATGATCATTAAATTGTGCGAATAGTCTAGCCTAGTTACTATGAACTAAAGTGTTTGAAATGCGTTATCAAAGAGCAAATATAAATCGCTATTAATATTGTTGATCAGCTAAATAATTAAATAATCAGCAAAATATACAAACAAAAAAAAAAAAAAAAATAATAATCGGGAGAAAAATAAACCATCCACAAGAAAATCATTTTCCAATCAGCATTTGACCCGCAAAAAATTATTTTTGATTTGCCGAAATCAGGGAAAATGAAAGATGAGCTATCAAATTGTTTTCTCAGCAAAAATTAATTATTTGATCAGCAGAAAGAAACAATGTTTTCCGAAAAAGCTTTGCGAATGATTTTTGATTTCTGATTTTCTGATATTCACAATCGCTCCAGTTTTTTTTCTTGAATAACTGTTTCCTTTCTTTCGTTTTGTGTATTAATCCTAACATTTTCGCACTTTTTCTGATAGTCAATAAAAAATATTCTGCCGATGAATCAATTTATTATTAATATTATTTTATCAACAATTTAGCTACTGCTTATCAAAAACTACATTCTGCTGATCAAATAATTAATATTTTTTTGCTAAAGAAACAAAGGATTTACTTTTCTATTTGTTCTCAGATAATTATATTTTGCTGATCAGAAAACACTTTCCTGCTGATCGATTAAATGATAGTCAAAATAAATTGCTAAAGTCACTTATAATGTGCAAATCTCGAGAAAGACATGCGCAATAGACGACTAGTTTTCAAGAGAAAGTAAATGCTACCCTCCGGCATTTGAATTCTGCACTATTTTTAAAGCTAGCCATCCACTCACATTGCTAGCATGCGATTCAATTAGTCCTACTGATACAAATCTTTAAAATATGCAAACTTTTTTTTAACCTATAAAGCATCCTGACTGTTGGATATTTAGCTCGCCTATAGATAGCTAGGTACTGGAAGTATAAAACCTTGACGCGAAGCCACGTATCCAGATATGATGGGAACTATCCATTCATTCGATAGTTATAAAAATTCGTTCATTACTTCTCACTACTATTTTCGTTCCTTAGAATTTTGATTGGTTACAATTTTCGTTCATTACTATACATTTCATGTATTTCATTACATTGTCCGCTTATTACGATCGAAATTCTAGGTTCTAGAATTGTCTACAAGTTGGATAAAGATTTTTTTTTTTAAATTTGTCTTTTTTAACCCGAAATCAATGGTGAAAATGAGTAGCCAATCCCGTAAAAAACTAGATCGGTAATCACAGAATCCCCCAAAATTCGAGTCTATCTAAGAAATTATATTTGGCCCGCCTTTGCTTTAGGGGGATTTGATTTACGGGTTATATATTTCGGGATTTTTTTTTGGATTTAATGATTTTGATTTGGGGGTTTTGCTTTGACTAGAAAACAGTACATCGTACGAATAAAATGATTTCGATATCAATTTTAGGCTTTGAAATTTGTTAAATTCTAGGTATGCAATCTTCCAAATTGTCCGACTTTACCCCGAAGTTAATAGAAATCGTTTTAGTGCAATAGAAACGGAGTGTAGTTCGAAACCAATTTCTTAGAAAAAAAATCTTAAGTTTTAGAATTCTCTACAAGTTGAGTACCGATTTTTTCAACAGATGGCTAGTTAATCCCATTAGAAACTAAATCCTCAAACATAGAAACTTCCATAGTTCAGGTTTGGCTGGTCAAATATAATTTCTTAGATACGGTAGAACTGTGGGGGATTCTGTGTTTAACGATTTTGCTTTGGGGATTTTGGTGATTTTTGTTTACGGATTGTACGTTTCAGGATTTTGATTTCGGAGATTAACTAGCCAATGCAAGAATATCTAGAAAACAGTGCATTGTACGAATAAAACGACCACGATCGGAATTTTAGGCTTTGAAACTCTTTAAAAGGTTTGGCAAATTCTAGGTATGCAATTTTTCAAGTGCAAATACCTAGCAAACGGAATGCCCCTACGAACAAATTCTCATAGTCGATATTTTAGGCTTTCAAATTCTCTACAAGATAGATGCCACATTTTTAAAGATTTTTGAAAACTAAAGGTACACAATCCTTAAAAAAATATTTGTTACTCAGGAGCTAATGAAATTCGTTTTTGTGTGCGAAAAGATAATTTTTTCTTGGTAATGTGAACTTCTGACTTCATATGAATGAAATCTTTCGATAGTTGAAATCATTCAGTTATAGTTAGTAACTGATAGTAAGAATCATTCGATAGTGCACAACACTACCCAAGCGAGAAATTGGAACCGTAAATAGTTACGGTAATGTTTTTGTTGAGATTCTATTTAATTCAGAGTACAATTTAACGTAAGAAAAGCTTATCTAAAAGTACTTTTCTCTTATCTATAAGAGTTTTGGAATTTTGCGATGCCTCAATTCATATTCCACACCCTGTATATTTGAGCTCAGATATATATTATATTTCTATTATATTTTCAGTTTATGGGCGCATGGTACGAGTACCAAAAATATCCATCGGACCTCGAGAAGACCAGCAAATGTAACATGCTTAGTTTTGAACTTAAAAATACCGGGGATGTTACAGTTTTAAAATCTCGATATGATACTTTGTGAGTGTTTATTTAAAAATGTAAGTAAAGTTAAATTTATTTCATTTTGGTAGGGCAAAGAGTTACGTGGAAATGCTAGGAACTGCTTCAAATGTTGAAAGTGGAAAAATTATGGTGCAATTCAAAGATGCTGCCTGTAAGTATGCATTGTGTGTATATGTATTTTTTTTTATTTTTTAAGTGACAACATGTGATCTATCATTGACTACAGCTGCAGCTAGAAGTAGATTTTGGATTTTAGACACCGATTACACTAACTACAGTGTTCTATATGCATGTACGCCCATAACTGATCATTATCACACAAGTAAGTTAAATTTACTTTAATCCCACTGATTTGTGTATTTTAATTATTTTTAGAAATGGTGTGGATTATGACTCGTGAGAAACATCCAGAAGCGCAGTCAGTTTTTAAAGCTTTCCACAATTTAGCAGTGAACCGCTTGCCCACAACCTATTTATCGGCAACCGATCAAAATGGATGTGCTCGTGGAGCACACCTTATTGACAAGATTATGGAACTTGCGTAGATGTTTCTTACTTTCTAAATAAAGTGGTGTGATTGAATAAAAATGGATTGTCTGCCTATGCTATGATTTTTGAGTTTTTTTGCTCAAGAAATTTTATCAAAAAAAACTGTTTTTATTTATGGACCTCTTGGAATTCAGCTTTAGTTTGAGATGTCACATGATGGGGTACATTATGCTCCCAAAACCCCGCCCCCGCACAAATATTTTTTCCCTGATTATTTTTGGTCCACCACCTGCGAATTGTTTCTGTCATCAGAAATAGAAAATTTTAAAGTCAACTACGAAGCAGATTTTCGTTAGTTGGCTCTAAGTTATAAAATTAATAAAAGTCAGCTTTATTCATTGAAATATGCCAAGGCAACCCGATTTTCTAAAATTTATTTATCTCTTCTCTTCCTGTTTCATGTTTACCTTATGTCACTTTAGATTCGACTTGAATGCCAGTGATGCGACTCTAACTAATTTCAAGACTATTTTTATAACTTTTGAATTAAAGTCAACTTTAAGTAATAAGTCGTCTCTAAATGATTCTATTTCTAAGGGCTTTCGTCTTTCGCAGAAATGGTTCTTTGATAGTCATTAGGATAGCATAAGTTTTCGCTTGCAATACAAATGCGTGTTTCTCTAACAAGAAGTAAAGCCTTATATTGTTGTGCTCTATGAAGACACCAACATCAATCAACACCTTGAGTGATTGTGGAACCGTTCGTGAAAATTCGGTTAACTACAATTCCTTTATCACTCAGATTCTGGTCAAAGCTAGTCCTGAATGCGGGGAAAGTCGATTTTAAATTCGCGCAGCAGTCAGAGTTCCTGCTGGTATTGCATCAGATCACATCTGTACGACTAGTGTCGAATTGTAAATGTCTTGTAAGCTACGTCGCTTAAGGCAAAAGGTAGTTTTGATAGTGCTGCCCATGATAATAATATCAAGAGAAGATAGGTTCAACAATGCATCTAGAGTAGTCAGGTGTTTTAAAAAAAACCTCCCTGCAGCCAAGAGAAATAGTTCTTTGGAGTTTAAAGAATCAGATCCTTGTGTATTTATAGGACCCTTTCCGGTGCTAAGCTCCTATGCCTTTCCGAAAGTACTCTTGTATTGCCGGAATACTAACAGTGCGTCGGCAGTCTTCGACTCAATATGTTTTGACCAAAGAAGTATACTATCCACGATTACTCCTAAGTACTTAGCATCGAGGGATATTCAGATTGTGACGCTTTTGAGCACTAGCTGATCAGACTGGTTAACTTTCTTCTTTTTTTTTTTTTAAAAAATGTTCTCCATCATTTAGAACTGTGTTCTTGAAGTTTGTTAGACCCAGTGATGGAATGAAAGGAAAGTGTATAAGGAAGAGTTAAAAAGTGGGGTAACGATGCACATTCATTTTAAAGGAAAGCAGTTCCTCCGCATTCGTGCACGGTGTACGCGAAAGCGGGCTTCAAAGTACATGCATGTGCAGAAGGGGTCTCACGTGTATTACAACTAAACAGACGTTTAGGCGGTACATAACTACCTATTTCATCCAAACATTTGTGGTGAAAATCCCGGTACAGGAGAACTGAGTATTCAACCGAAATTTGGCTGCACAGAGACTGATCACCGATCAGTTCAAGCTTGTCGCTGAACACTATCGAGTTAACTCAAGCAAGTTATATTCAAGTTTTGAGGGAATATAAGCTTTATAGATAGTGAAAAACCGTTCATATTTGTTGAGGAATCTTAGGCATCAAGTACCATCAGTAATCTGCTGGTTCCATTTAAGATTCAGGCTAACATATATGCCAAGGATTGACAAGCCATTCTCTGCCGGTGAAACCCAACGATTTGGGCCCTTGCCGTGGAGTCATTCGCAAATAGGCGAAGTCAAAAGTGTTGTCATCCACGAGGGAATGAATCGGATTACAAGTAACAGAACAGAGGTTATTGATGTAAATCAGAAAAAAAGATGAACATCGGCATTAGTCGAGAATGGTGGAGAAGTACGTCATGCAATGATCGACCACTTAAAAAGCTATCGATCCACTTCATGGAAATGTCACCGACGCCATGAGCTTCAGACTTATTAACGAACACTATGCCACATTCTTCTTGAAGGGAGGCAACCTCAGTTTCGAAATGATTAAGCAGAAGAATAGAGCCTTCTGCGTTTTACAACTGGCAGTCTTTAGGCATGATCCACTATAAAGTACAGTAATAATCATTCGCGCATGCCCAAGCGCAGACATTAGAAGTATTGACAGAGTCTAGCAGAGAGTCGACCGCCAAGCAAAATTACAGTGGAGACTCAACCTGATATTACATAACGACTACAATCCGTATCCACAAAAAAAGTTGCAACACCAATGAAGAGTTTTTATTAAACTAAACCTACACTGAACATTGAACACTAAAATGCGTGGCACTTAAAACAGTCAATCCTAGAAGAACTGTTATTAATTTAGCGAACTTTTTAAACCTTGCTCATACCTCAAAAATGACAGGGCAGTGTGATTTTATTCTACCTCTCTTGCAGTTGATAACCGTATTTGATACGAAAGCAGTTTATAGGTTTATGGGTATGGTTTTTCGTCACTTAGAGGGTTTTGAGTTGCATTCTACCTTTGACAACTGAACGAGCCGACATAAACTTTACAAATTCTTCTAAACTTGAATAAGTCTTCAATCTGTCAACTTGCATAAGGTCATTTTAAACTTCATGCAGTCTTGATGAAACCTTGCTATTGTTTACCCGACCTTTCTCATACAGAATAATACCGCATTGATTTCCTCATACCAGAGACAGACCTTGTACCATGAACTTCGTACATACCAATTCATCGTTTTGACTACTGAACCCAGGCCAGTGGCAACAATTTCTCACACACGTAATAATTACACGCTAACTCGGAACATTGTGATGTTATCTCTGCAAGTGCATTAGTCTTGTCATTCATTAAATCCAGCAAATGCATTCAAAGTTCGTTTAGTAACAATTTTTTGCATTAAATTACCACCAGAAGTAACCTGGGACATTTATCACCAATCATTGTCGTAGAAAAACTCTAAAAGATTCTAACTTTACTTCGAGTAACATTGCTTCTCCTCGTACCAATCATTCGACGATCGTTTAATCAAAATTGGACCCTCAAGACCCGCGCACAAACAACCAAATATGGTCAAACGAAGAACTCGTTTATGACGTTCCAACTAATAACGACGCCAATGACGATAAATCAATTCCAAGCCAAATGGTGCAACGGATAACAAGCACTGAGATGCAGATCTCCAATCAAAAAGTACCCACCACAAAACCAATTGCATTGGCAATGACATTGAGTAGTAGCGCTCCACACAGAGCACAAAGAATTCGCATTTCAAGAAGATCAGTGTGTTCTGCCAGCTTCATCTTCGGTTCCTGAAAGTTCCTTGAACCGCATAAATATGTACAGCAGTAAACTCGGCACCCAAGAGAAAAGCTATGTGGTGCTTGTCTTGGTCCACATAAGGGGAGCCCCATGATTGTGGCTGACTGTTTTTTTTCTTACGTTCGCTTGCTGTGCCATTATTACAGTGTTTCTTTGTGCATCTGCACACAGAAAAAAGGTTCAAAGCGACCTTAGCATGCTGCTTTGGAGAAGAAGCCCAACACGAGACCATTATATGAGATACCATTATGGTTGTGTACCTTGCAGATACAGTCATGTCGTCTTGAGCAAGAAGAAAAAAAAAACAAATTGCATCTTAAACATTTTCTTCCTCCACTGGGTGGTTTTATAGGCAGCATGACTGCAGGCACAAGTCTCCTTCTGGTGGTGTGTGGAACAAGGTCCATTGAACCTTTGTCTCTGGCCCTACGTTCATGCAATATAAAATTCTTGTATAAAATATTATTTTTCCGTATGCATGTGGAGGAGCGGGCTTTATCGCATGCGGAATTCATCTAAAGGTCGACGAGATTATCTGGAAATGAAGTGTGGAGTTTTAAATATTGTGTGGGCTTGGATAAATGGGCAGAGAGTGCATGCAAGTGTGTTTCAATTTAATTAGGCGAATGGGTGTGGATTATAAATGTGGTCTAAAGTAAGACTTATTATAAAAAATTGTAGCAAAACGTTGCTTTTATTGGTGTTTGGAGTACTGACAGGATTTTAAGCACAGGTATATGTATATTCAGTTACCGTTCGTGGAGTTCCAAGGAAGACTAAACCTGGGAAACCCTCTCTATATTCAGATTAATATTTCTAACTTTTTTTTTTTGTCTAGCTAGCCAGTGGTTCATTAAAACGATTCTTAGCCAGCTGCATTTTTTTGTATTTGAATATTGGTACCTCTGCCTGATACTAGTCGTCAACTGTCAAAGTATTTGCTACAAGAAGCGGCTTTGTTCGTAAAGTATAATGCCGGTAAAGTGGTAGTCTTATGTATGAATAAAATTATTGAACATAATTATTCAGAAAAGTACTTTACTCGTATAAGATAAATTTATGACGAACAAATGTAATTTATTAATCGAAAAAAATATATTCCTTTCTAATTTCATATGGAAATTTTAGTTTTGCATGAGTAATAGACTAGGCTTTACAATTTTACTAGTGCCAAATACAAATTAAACAAAAAGAAAAGACAAATATTAGTTAATTAACAACATTTTATTTTTCGGCCAACCAAAGCCATTACATAATATTCATCGAAAATGGTTTAACTTTGCGAACATATATCCACAAATTCCACAATCCTACCAACGTTTAAGAATAAAATCAGGCCATCTATCTGTGAAGACTCATAACGATTTCCAGCAAGATGCTTTTTGGTTGGGGAGAAAAACGGTAGTTGTACTTGTTTGTAAAATTTGACGTTTCTGGCAGCCATAGGCTAGGTTTAAAAAAAACACGCCTATTATATGCGCCAAATGCTAAAGGATAAGTAAAAAAGCGGAGTAGATATTATACTCTCTAAACAAGCATTTTAGATTGGATATTTGGTGCCACGTACGAGAAGGTGAATGGAATAGTAAGATGCAGTCTCAAGCTCAAAGAGTTGTATTAAGATCTGGATGTACATAAACTGAACATTGGTTCTAAATCAGAGGGCTCGCCTTCGGGTGTGCTTTCATTTATACAGAACACCAAAGTCCCAGTACATAAAATTCTATCCCAATGAGGTCCTGTACAACAAGGCTAACTTAATAAGAGTGGATAATTTCCTGATCAAGCTGATTCGAAGGCACATTGCAAGAGCTCGATGAATAACCTGATTTCTGCGGCTTGTTACCCTAATTACAGGTACTACGAGAGAGTGCTCCTTAACGGCTTTGTTCCCCCAGAGGCATTCCTCTACCTCGATGAGAAAGGTCTGATCCATTGGCGGTGCCGCTAATCCTCCAAGTTGCTGGGACAGCTGCGAATAGGAGACTCAACTACGACAGAGACGTCGCACACAGTAGTGTGAGCCTCTCCGCTTCAGAAGGGTGGTATCAAGTCGCGATGTAAAGGACGTACAACGTTTTGATTGTGTGAAAATGTCTGATTTTGTGCCAAATAATCGTCATTTGCGGGATGTGTTGATTTTCTTCTTTCATTCGAAGAAAACGGCGGCTGAAGCGCATCGAGAGCTCCAAAAAGTTTACGGAGATGTTGCTCTAAGTGAAACAATGGTTCCGTGATTAGTTCCGTCGCTTCAAAGATGGTGATTTTGACGTTGACGACCGTCCGCGTGAAGGAAGATGAATTGGAGGCATTGCTCGATGAGGATCCATGCCAAACGCAAGAACAGCTTGCTTCAGCATTAGGAGTTCCCCGTCAAGCCATTTCCAAGCGATTGCATGCGTTTGGAATGATTCAAAAACAAGGAACTTGGGTTCCTTATGATTTGAAGCCAAGGGACGTTGAGCGTCGTTTTTTCGCCTATGAACAACTGCTCCAGCGACAAAAAATGAAAGGTTTTCTTCATCGCATCGTGACGGGAATGGATTCATTACAGCAACCCAAAGAAAAGAAAGTTATGGGGACTGCCCGGTCATGCTTCTAAGTCGCCGGCTCGGCCGAATATTCACGCGAAGATTATGCTGTGTATTTGGTGGGACCAGGTCGGTGTCATTTATTATGAACTGTTGAAACCCAACGAAACCATTACTGGGGAACGGTATTGACTTCAATTGATGCGATTGAGCCGAGCACTGCGCGAAAAACGGCCACAATACGAGCAGAGGTACGAAAAAGTGATTCCACGTCATGACAACGCTCGGCCTCACGTTGCCAAACCCGTTAAATCCTACCTGGAAACGCTCAAATGGGAAGTCCCACCCCACCCGCCATATTCCCCCGATATTGCTCCATCCGATTATTACTTGTTCCGTTCGATAACACATGGTTTGGCTGATCAGCAGTTCCGCTCTTATGAAGACATAAAAAAATGGCTTGATTCGTGGATAGCCTCAAAAGATGAACACTTTTATCGTAACGGTATTCGATTTCTGCCAGAAAGATGGGAAAAAGTTGCAATACTTTGAATGATGAGAACTTAGTTGCGCACCTAATAATTAAAATATTGGCAAAAAAATATGCTGATATAAATATATACATACATATATAGGTAAATAAATAATTCACAAGCTAAAAAATTCATTCTCCGATCAGCAGGAAGTGATTTTATGATCACCCTAAAATAAATTGTTGATCTCTAGAAAATAAAACGGACAAATTAGCAGAAAAAGTAAGTGACTAGCAATAATGAATTTTTTTATCAGCAGAAAGAAACAGTTATTCAAGAAAAAACTCGAGCCATTGTAAATTTCAGAAATTCACGCAAATTGTGTAAGGGTTTTCTGAAATTTGCACCCGCTTAAGTTTTTTATTGAATATTTTCCTTTTTGCTTATAATTCTTTTTTTCATATTATTTTGAATTTTTTTTTTAAAGGAAGGAGTTTAGGTCATATGTACAGACAGACATAATTGAGGACCCACTATTTTGAGATTTTCTATTATACTCGTAGTAATGTCAAGTTTGATCTAAATCTCGAGATCGAACATTTTCAGGAAACAAATACTTGTAAGTAAAAAAAAATATGTTCTGCTGATCAAATAATTTATTTCTGGATTTTCTACATTTTCTGTTTATCAAAAAATTATATTCTGCTGAATAATTAATTTTTTTTGCTAATTATATACTCCTTCTGTTGGTTTTTTTTTTAAATAATAAATGCAAATTCTGATGATCAAGAATCTATTAAATTGCTCATCAAAAAATATTACTTTGATGGTCAAAAACATCTTTACTGCTGATCGAATTGTAGCCTTCAAGTAGCTTTTAGTAAGGAGCATCTCCAACAGCTGTTGTTGTAGGAAGAAAACTTAAATCTAAGGAGAATTCCTAGTGGAAGGACACCATCCATTCAGTGAATTCAAAGCCATGTATGGTAGTATTAATCGTCTGGAACTCTAGAGAACGATGGTTCATTTTGGGATTCCGACAAAAATTGATCCAGTTATGCTACATATTCCAAAGGTACATCGACACAGAGGTGTGCTCTCATGTTGATTTTTCCAATCAAGTGTTGCGGCAGGTAGTGTGTTGAGGAGGGTTACGCTCCTTGATATATTATAAACAAAATGATAATAAATATAGTGGGGGAGGAAACACAACCATGAAGTATATTAACGGTACTCAGAGTTGGTTGTTATCCCAAAAAGACTTCATTGGCTTCAATACTTCAATGGTTCTCCAAATGCAGCCCAGCCACAAGATTCGCGACAAATAGGAAAAACGAACCTAAATTTTAAAGACCAAGGGATTGGGGCTTAGCAATCTAGAGGTAATGTGTCCAAAATCTCTACGAGGATAGAAGGTTGCGGGGTCTCAGGCAGAGAAGAAGACGAGAACGATTATTGATGCAATACTTAGAAATTCTACAACAAACAAAACCAGACAATGTTTCCTTTGACTCTACAGGGTGACGCAAAATGACTTTTATGGTTTAAATTCCTTATAATTCTTTTAATTCAATATTTAATTAATTTTTTTTTCAGAATTTTGCAAACAAGACTTGGCGAATTTAATATGGAACAATACACAACAGAATAACGAATAAAAATCATTGAATTTTATTTTGAAAACCAACGGTCAATTGTATTGACGCAGCGCGCATATCGTCGATAGTTTAATATGTGGATAGCATCCACAGTGCCAACATTAAATCGTCTGGTTGCACGTTTTCGGCAAGAAGGGTCAGTAAGGAAACTTTTTAGTACCGGAAAACTAAATCACGTACAGCAAACATGGATGAAAATATTGAAAGTGTACTGGAGAGTATGCAGGATAGTGCAAAAACATCAACAAGGAGACGTTCGGCTCAATTCGGGCTATCGCGGAGGTCTGTTCAGAGGATTTTGGCTACATTACACATGTGCGCATATAAAGCCCAGCTTGTGCAAGAATTGAAGATGGCACACTACCACCAATGGATTGATTATGCCATTTCGTTGTGGCTAAAAGTAGAAAATGAACGATGAAGCCCATTTCCAATTAAATGGCTTCGTTTACAAGCAAACTGCAGGATATGGGCTACAAAGAATCCAAGAGCAGTTCATTAGCGAAAATTACACCCTCTTCTATATTTCTATATTTCTTCGAAAATAAAGCCGGTACCGCAGTTACCATCAATGCTGGTCAATATCGGCCGATGTTGGAACAATTGTTGAAGTCAGCTGAGTCCCAATAGGATGGAGCTACAGTGCATACAGCAAGGGACACAATGGCTCTGTTACGCGACATCTTCGACTAGCGCTTTACTTCGTGGCCGCGTTCACCGGATTTAACCGCTCCCGACTGTTTCCTTTGGGCTTTTTTGAAAGAACGAGTATACATTAATAAACCAGCGACCATCCCCAAACAAATAACTAATATTCGCAATGAAATCCATGTCATAACACCTAAAATTTTGCGAAAGGTGATGGAAAATGTATTGGAAAGAGCACAAATGTACAAAGCAGAAAATGGCCACCATTTGCAAGAAGTAAGTGCGAGTTTATGTCAATAAAATTCCCCATTTGTGTAATATGTATACTTCTTATAATTTGCTCTGAAATGAAAGCGTTATAACGAATTTAGACCATGAAGGTCATTTTGCCCCACCCTGTACTAGAATCCTCTTCGCCTAGATAATTTTAAAAATGTGTCTTTTACATAACTTGATCAATATTTTAACAGAAACCTCGAAACCAACGAACAATTCAACTTTGACTGAAAGTGAAATCGAACCTCATTCAACTAAATCACGTCACGATAAAAAATATTCATCTCTTACGAGTAGTTATTACAACATTTCTCAACGAAACACAAACATGTAATGCCGCGACCTAAACACCCACATATTCGTGCACGGATGTTGGATATGCTTTTATTTTATACCCGCCAGTCCTACTTTCTTTCTTTTCCTTTTCATTTAATTTATTGTTATCGATTTATTGACGGATTGCTCAATACAACAAACTGTCAATAGTGTTAGCAATCCTATTTTGCAAACTGACCCATATAGTGACTATAAGTTAAAATATATCAACTATTTTGTACTTACTTGTCGCCGTTGGAATTTGTGCACCATTCGTACTTAGTGTTGCGATTGTCTGCAAAGAAAGGAAGAAAAAGTTAAAACACATAACTCATGGATATCTGCATATCTATTTTACATATTTTGAAATGACGGAAGAAAGTCGCTAAGTGAAAATTTATGAAAATTGATTATGGTTATGTGACCGAAGAAGATTATACAAAATTTGCAATGTTAAACAGTTGAAGCCACGGGTGAGTTGAGACGAGCCACCTACAGATGTTCCGGTTTATGCGGAGCGTCGTGTCGTCGCGGAACGTGATGGGCGAATTTGACATTCAGTGTGTTGCTTATTGATATATTTTTGGAGTTGACATCCGATAAAGTTTGAATTAAAATGAAGTTAGTGTGTCAGTATACTCATTTAATCAGCAGGTGATCAACTAATGATATGAATCGGTTGTCAATATCAATTGTTTTTCAAAGTGGCTTTCATCAGATAGATGAAGGCAGTAATATGAATGTCTTTCAGGTGACACTGGAAGGTGTGGCACACTTGTTGAAGTGATTTTTACTAATCTTAATGTGTTTGACACAAGCGGAATACAAACATTAGATTCGAATGAATTTCAATGATGCTGGTATACAGGTACGACTATCTAAAAATGTGCCGGTATGAAGCGTTAAATAGATGAAGTTTAATATTGTAGGGCTGCTATTGCAAAGAGCTGTCATATAAGTTGCATTCGGGTGTCACTAGAATGATGGATAAGCAGCAATAAGAAATGCAGAATTTCGACGGAAAATATACAGGCTCAAGTCAAACCGTTCGTTGGTCCACAAAAGGTTTTAATTGAGCCACAAATGCTATACAATCCCTCTTCGACGGATAGTATGATACCATATCTCTGAATAGAGCTGTAAATAGTATAGCTGGTATGAAGGATCGAAATTGGAATAGAAAGGGTATATAAATGTTAGAATTTTATGATTCTCTGGGGCTATTGAATGGTACCAGCGCTAGTGACAAATTTGGTGATCTCACCTTCGTTGGACAGCAAGGTACATCGGTAATTGATTATAGTCTAGTAAGCGTGGGATGGATCTCTTATGTGACTGACCTGTTAGTGAAATAAGTCTCATATTCTGGAAATCTTCCGATTATGGTCACATTTGAGCATATCATTACAGAAATCGAGGCGAATATGGTCATGAGGCTGCTTTCTAAGCTGGTGTGGACCAATTGGATAAGGATGCCCCAAAATTCACGAAAGATTTGAATTTTGCGCCATTTGTGCAGTAAAGTGTTGCCAACGAAAAAAAAAAAAAAAAAACAGCGTGACAGATGACAGTTCAGGGTTATTAAAAATGGAGTGCTACACGAAAGAACAACGCGTTTTCATTGCTGAGCAATATTTTAAAAATAATGAAGGTTTGGCAGCTACAGTTCGCAATTTTCGTACAAAATATGGTCGGATTTAACTTCAGGGAGACTGGATCAATTTGCACACTTTGGCAGTCCTTCAACAAGTCGTTCAATACAAAACATTGAAGTAGTTCGTGAGAGTGTTGTTGAGAGCCCGGGAACCGGCACCGTGGCCAAGAATTGGACATTTCAAAAAGCTCTTTACAGCGTATTCTTACGAAAGATTTGCATCTTCATGCATACAAAGTGCAATTGACTCAAGAACTGAGAATTCATTGAATGGATTATGGAACAACAACAAGTGGATGCTGATTTTTTAAATAAAATCATTTTCAGCGATGATGCTCATTTTCATCTTGATAGCTTTGTTAATCGTCAAAATTGTCGAATTTGGGGTTCAGAAAATCCACGAGTGATTATTGAGAAACAAATACATCCACAACGTTTCACTGTTTGATACGGATTTTGGGCTGGAGGCATCGTCAGACCATTCTTCTTTGAAAATGCGGCTGGTCGGGCAATGACAGTTAATGCCAGTGTTTTGTGCCTAACTTGCTAGATATGGATTTGGACGACATGTGGTTTCATCAAGACGGTGCCATATGCCATACAGTCCGAGAAACAATTCAACAACAAGCCCATGACCATCCACGTCTTGAAAGAACAAATTCAGCCACATTTATGCAAAACGGTTATGGAAAATTTCAACAATTTAGTGCGTGTGTGTCAGCAAAACCGTGGAGGCCATTTACCCGATATGCTATTCCATACATAACCCTACACTGTATACTTTATGAATCAATAAAACATTTGTTTTCTATCAAAATTACTTCTTGCGTGAATTCTGGGACACCCTTTATATAAAAATCAATTGAAGGAATATGAACCTCAGCAGATTGGAAGAAATTATTAGAGAGTCGTACCCTATAACCTTCCAAAAGACCAGTAGCAGGAATCAAGGAAAAAGCACCATGGTTTGATGCTGCGTGCAGAAAAGCGTGGCAGTTATCATTCGCTTGGCTTAGCAATTTCAATGACTGCACTCTCAAAAACTAGTACATAAAAAGCAATAGTGAGTTGTTAAGGCTGGCGTACTGTAATGTTGCATCGAAGTTCTGGAAACTTTCAAGAAAATTTAATGATGGAATATAAGTGATTTAATGGTGGAAGATAAGTGATAGAGGGCTAAGTCCAAACATCCTGCTAACGCATTTCAATACCCTACTGAATCCATCTGTATCCATGTATCCAGATCAATATTTTAGATAGTCTTATCACTCTTCTGCAAGTTAAAGGAGCCCTGAGCTATTTCAAAAACGAGAAAGCTACAGGATCAGATGAGATCCCTCTATAAGTATGGCACAGATGAACTCTTTGTCAAACTCACGCCTTTATTAACATTACGACCTCTAAACCTACTTAATGCTGTGTCTCACGACCCTGCCCCTAAAATTACCCCGAAATGAATACGAAAATATCAGAGCACTACGGACCATAATAATTTCAAAAACTCCCTTACGACATTTTTGATTTGACAGAAACAAATCTACGAGTAACCCCCAATACCACTCATAGACTTGGAACAAATGACGACTTATCCATCCGCGCCACTCTGCTGGCAATACATAGTCGCCTCGACTCTACTTTTTTCAAAAACTCGCAAATCGCCGACTTTGAGTGTCAAGATATACACACCCAAGCGCTATCTTTTCATAATGTGTTGCTAAGAGTATAAACACCCATCTAACCGATTGAGTCCTAGCTACTTGCCGTTGATGCGGTCGATGAGCTTTGTGATGCCATGCACCCACGTGGCGACGTCATTATTTTATGGAACTTTAATCTTCCCTACTTTCAATGGTTTCAATCTGATGATGCGTCCCATTATAACTCCAGCACCACCTTTGACAAGGAATCTTATTGACTCTCTGACTCTGGTTTATTTCAAGTAAATGACATCCGGAACAACTTAAATAGGCAACTTGACCTCAACTTTTCATCTGCTGGACTGTTTTTCTAACTTTTTCGTACAATGATAACTTATACCCAGTCTCAGAGTACACTTATTGCTTTAATTTTCATAAAGTAGATTTCGCCAAACTCAATAGATTACTTCTTAACATTAGTCCAATCTCCAAACTTTTACCCATTGACCATGCCCTTGTAGTTTTCTAAACTGACATCTTCATCTCCACCCTGATATAACAAGGAGTTACGCTCCCTTCGCAACGATAGAAATAAACTATTGTAATCTTATCTTAAATCCAAATCTGGCTCTGGCTTTTGTAAGTACTTTCGCGTATATACCCATTTCTCTGAGCTCTGCGAAAGGCTCTATCTAGATTACCTAGATCGAATGCAAAGCTACCTAATTGCCGACTCCAAGAGATTTTTTCAATTTATTAACGTCAAGCGAAAATCCGATTGCTATCCATCTACTCTCACCTTTTCTATTTCGGCTGACCCTAAGATAATTGCCAACCTATTAGCCCACTTCTTTGGCCAGTCGTTTGCTGACCACGTCCTTCAACCAGACATTGATTACTCCTGCTATTTGAACAAGTCTGCACATAATTCCCTTGTCTCAGTGGATATAACCCAGTCAGTGGTTGTTAATAAAATTTGAGACTGGTACCAGAGCGAAGAGCTTAGTGTAAATCCAAACAAAACGATGATCGTTCCCTTCACTAAAAAGGATGAAAACAAATCTCTCAAATCAGGTACAAAACCGGATACTCTCGATCGTAAATTCGAAACTCTTTTGTAAATCCAGCTACAACGTATGCTTCACTAGTGTGGTGGGAAAAGGTTGAACACTACAAAAAATTCAAAGACTGGCATTGCATTGGTATTACGGGCGCTATGTGCGCTTGCCCAACAGCGGCGCCAGACACTCTATTAAATCTTCCCCTGCAAGAAAGCAATAAGTGCCACAAGACTTTATCTCTCTTTAAACTTCAAACTGGGCGATCTCAAAGGGCATATAAAAATCCTAATCACAGACCTCCCTAGAAATAAATATTTCCCGCCCTTTCAACATCATGGTATCGAAACGAAGCGAGTGGAACAATGGAAGTTTATCTTTGAATGAATCTCACTTAACGTACACAGATGTGTCCAAAGTAGAGAACGGAGTTTGTGTGGGTGTCTGCGGCTCGAACATAGCAGTGGATCAGACGCTATCTCCATAAAGTCAACATCAACATTCTATCTGACAGTTAATAGGCCATAAAAGCCCTTCACTCAGTCTGCTTTAAATCAATGCTTTTTTGAAACTACCTAAACATCTTAAAGCAGTTTGCTGCTCATAAGATGAGTCTCTCGTCATAGGTTGAGTTGAAGGTAATGAGATGGCGGATGAACCCGCTAGACGCGGCTCTTCCTTCCATTGATGCAGGATGACAGTGGAGACATTAAAGGCATTTCTCTTGTTGACCTAATCGACAGAAATATAACTCTGAAGTGTCGATAGTTAAGACCTCTGTAAAGTAGACATTATCGACCTCCAGGAAGTACAAAGTGAGTATATGACTGTGATGAAAAACAGCGACACATACTACGCTGATTGCTGTAGGTATAAGAACATCTATTTGAATGTGAATTTAGCAAAATACCCTTCCTCCCGTACGTCGATTACTTATGACATAAATTTACAATTTAGTGATAGCTCCATTGACCCTGTAATAATTACATCGAATGATTTTTCTAATTTTCCGGTTGATTAGTACACAAACGATGACCCAGAGTGAAAGTTGTATTTCGAATTTATTGTGAAATATTGAAAGTGCTATGTATTTCCTTCCTCCGGAAATGTTAATTTTCGTGTAAAAAGGTCAGTCAATCAATTTGGTCGGTAGCTTTTTGTGGGGGAAAACTCCATCGATTAAACTTGAGTGAGTAGATACATACATTTGTACTTGATTGCCAGTTGTAAAAATTGCACTGAAGGTGAGATTAAGATGAAGATGAAAGTTTCATATTAATTGGTGCAATAGGTTTTGAGTTTAATGAATGGAGCAGCTGTGTTGTGACTTCGTTTATAGCGGTTCTAATGTTAAGTGATAGAATTGGAGGAGTAGAGCACACCGATGAAACTAGAATATACAATGGCAGTACGGGCCGTACCCGTTGGATGTGCCAATTATAGAATTTTACAGTTCTTAGAAGCTGAAAAAAGTTGTGCCGCCAGTTGTTTTTATTATTTAAAAATATTTAGTATCTAATCCTGAAGGATCACAGATGACAGATGCTCTACTTTAATCGTTCATTCTGGCATTTAAATAGTAGACAAGACAATTCCAGTCAGGTTTACAGTCTTACAGGTTAAGTCGAGATTTCCCGGTCGCTAGTTCCTGAGACTTTAAATAAGGATCTGAGTCTCATGATTGGAGGATTTGCATCTATATAACTACTTTAGAAGCTTTTCTCAATGGAAGAAATTACACCTCGGAAACTGGCGAGTGGATGTGAGAAGCTGAACCAGACCCTGTATGTGTTGTTAGCGCCAAAAATGTTCTTTTTTATAACTGCCCTCGAAAAAAAGGATGATTATGAGCCAATTACAAACCTCGGATGAGGATGACAATACTGTTGATGAACCCAGCAAACGAAATAAGGACAAAGGCCTTCGGATATGTGAGTGGAACTTACGTTGCGCAGGCTATTGACAAAGTCCGGCATAAGGGTTTAGAGTATAAACTACATAGACAATATTATGAGACTCTTAAATCTTATGTAAAAGATTTTTTAGAGTGAGTTATGGAAAAGCGTATTCTGAAATACAAGCAGGTGTCCCACAAGGGAGCGTTCTAGGTCCAACACTGTATTTATTATATGCCAGTGATATACCACATGTGAATGATACAATGATAATATTCGCAAACGCCACTGCAATCCTAGCAATTGATGGATGTGTGGTTAAAACAACAGAAAAGTTACAAAGTGCAGTTCACAATATAAGTGTTTGGACACAACGGTGGCGAATCACGAAAGGTGAGGAGACATAGAAAACTGTATTGAGTATAATTTTATTATATAATCTCATATTAAAACCTGTGGGGTGGTGCAAAAAATGAATAATTCACAGATAATTCAAACATTTCTTCAAAACAGGGTCCTTCGTGGAATAATAAATGCATGGTTTATTAGAAACAATGACTTGCAGGAGAGGTGATAAAAAAGAACGCTATCAGTCAAAATCAGAGACTGCAGATACGAGTATGTTAAAGCTGAGATAGGAAATGTCTTAAATTTCGAATCTAATATTCGTAGATTCAGAAGAACCAAACCTCATGAACTTATGATGTGAAAATGATGAGAATTTGTATCATAATACCTTCTCCAAAGCGATTTTTTAAAATGAAATAAAAATCATTTGATCATGATTTAGGGGGAGTTTTTAGTGCGGTTAGAGTGCCACACTACTTTGGATATTCAGAGTCTTTCGAGATCTTCTCCTTCATTAATAAAAAAAAAAAAAAGTTCATGCCAAATTTACCTCTTTTCACTTTGAGGTAAATTTACCTCAACCCATCAACAGTGGATCTTAGGTATATGCTCTCGTAAACTTTTTTGTAGATCCTCTTAAACTCTAAAAATCTTTCATACACAGTTTTGACATGCTATTTATAGTATAGGTTTATCGGTCATATCGATATAAATAGGTTAGATTACGTTAGGTTGGAGGAAAGTGCACCTAAGTGCTTATCACGGTCCATTGCGTTTCCCTTTTGTTATGTGGAACCTATATTTGAAACCTTTGTCTTGCGGTCGGTTCTGTTACAAACCAGCCTGCGCTCTTTATGAAGCCTATCATGTTCCTAAGTGGAACTTATATGAGATCCAATAGTTCGTCAAAAAGCCTGTTTCCCATATAACGGAGGCGGCAGTTTTGAAGATTTGGGCAATCGCATAACAAGTGTTTGATGGTTTCTGTCTCCTCTATATCTTGATAGTAGTCGGGTGTGTTGATACCTAGTTTAGAAGCCATTTCTCATATCGCGCAGTGTCCCGTTAGCGCGCCTATCAAGATGCAAATTTCTTTCTTATTCATCGCCAATAGGCTTTTTGTTCTGTTTCATCCACTGTCGCTTCTGGCGGAGCTTCTACTGACAGATTGGAGATCCAATGCTGATCCCTTTTTAGCTAGTTCATCTACTGTTTCGTTTCCTTCTATATTACTATGTCCACGAACCCAGCAGAGAGTTACGTCATGTGTGTTGCATATTCTGTTCAACGTATTACGGCATTTGGAAACTGTTTTCGATTTGACTTCCTCGCAGTCTAGTGCTTTGATTGCCGCTTGACTATCCACAAAAATTGTAGTCTTGGAAGGATTTAGTTTTTTGCTATGTATAGTCTGTGCAGCCCTATCAATGGCGAAAATTTCAGCTTGAAGGATGCTACAGTCATCCGGGAGTGGTTGATTTTAATTGACTCGCAAAAAACTCCAGAGTCAGTTCCGATATCCATTTTAGACCCGTCGATATAAATAAATCGCACTTATAATTTTTATTTGACCTTCGTGCACTTATAGCTTCGGGGCCAAGCATTCTATTGCAGGATGGGAGTGGCATATAGCTTGGTAGGCTCTCAAAAAATGATCCAATGAACTGAAGAAAACTGAATCGAAATCGGTGAAGTGATTCTTGTATTATAAACGATCACGCAGACAGACAGATAAAAAAACATTTTCAATTTTATATTGTAATTCTGAAGAAGAGATGTCGAAAAGAGAAGAGATAAATAAGGGAAGTTATAGAGAAGATTAGTGATTTTAATGAGAGCAAGTTCTCCCTGTATGCCTATACGACATTCTAGAATCATATCTCGGGAATAGACTCTTCCGTGTTAGACATGGAAATGAATACTCGGAGCTCAAAGAAATTTCGGCTGGTGTACCGCAAGGAAGCGTTCTTGGGCCACTTCTCTATCTGTTATATACTCGAGATATACCGAAAGAAGATGGCACTATCCTGTCTACGTTTGCCGATGACACCGCTATCCTAGCCGTAGGTAATACAATCGAAGAAACGACTGCAAAACTGCAAAACGCACTGAATAAAGTAAATGAATGGACGAGGGACTGGCGGATCGCCCTCACCGAATCTAAATCAGTTCACGTGAATTTTACTTATAAGAAAACTAATGTCTTGCCAATTTTCCTAAACTTGGCCCGAATACCTTTTGCAAACGAGGCCAAATACCTTGGAATGACACTCGACGCAAAACTGAAATGGAATTCGCATGTGAAAATGAAACGTAAAGAACTCGAAATCAAATATAGAGAAATGAACTGGTTGCTCGGAAAACACTCCCAGCTCAGTATTGAGAACAAACTGCTTTTATACAAGCAAGTGCTAAAGCCGGTGTGGACTTACGGTATACAACAACCAAGAAAACAAACGCCAATATTTTACAAACTTTTCAATATAAAGTGCTAAGAGAAATTGTCCACGCACCGTGGTATACTAGAAACGATGATATCCAAAGGGATCTCGGAATTCCGACAATCGAAGCTGAAATTAGAAGCTTCGTGAGAAAGCATAGAAACCGACTAATCGGACATGTCAACAATACAATCCTACAAATTCTGGATGAAAGCAATTTATTGCGCCGACTACAAAGGACGAAACCTTTCGACTTGGCGAGATAGGAAACAACCGCGCCTAGATTGCGGAACATGCAGGATCTTTCACTGGAAAGAAACCTGCCAAATGAGTTTTTTCATGATAGAAAAATTGCTTGATAAGGTCCTTCTTAGTTGCAATATATAACAAATTAAATCGCAGGGTGGTGTTTTTTTAGTCAGTAAGAATCTGACACTACTATACTATGAGCACGCGCTTGCTATCCTCATAGTGTCTATGGAAGATTTTTCACCAACCCTCGGGAAAAAAAAAAATTAGAGCAGAGAACAAATTGGTAATCCACATACGAGTAAGTCAACAACAGCTGTAAAAAACGAGCTTCCTTATAAAGCTATGGTTTTAATTGATTAAAATGTAGCTACATAGGTAATTATGTTGTCGTCTTAATGTTTCCATAAAACCTATTAACCATGGCAGAAGTGTCACTGTGTTAGAATAGAACTTATAATAACAGTTTAGGAACTGCTAAATTTTTGCGATAGCTGAATTTACTAAACGATGACAGATTCATTTATCACTCAATTCTTGTTAGTTGACAAAGTCTTTAACTAACAAACAGGTGTAACCATCCTTGACTTTCGACTTCAATTCAGCAATCTCACCACACTAATCAAATTATATTCGTACACAAAAGTCACTCCCGCAACCATAAATAAGTGCAATCAAATAACAACAAAACATGTCTACTTACGATAATCTGCAGTGCTGTGTAGATGATGCTAGGTGATGTCATTTTTCTGCAAAATAAATAGAAAATAAAATTTAATGGATGACCAAAAAAAAAAAAACTTTAATATAAACAAAATGCAAACAGTAATCAAGCCTTGAAATAGCCATACCTAACTTGGCAATCATATATCCATAACATGCCAAACAAGATTAAACGGTATACGTGATTGATCCACCAAACGGACCAATGAACGATGCGAACAGTGAAGGGGCTTAACCCACTCTTGTCTAAGCCAAGCGAATTGCTAAAATTTCACAAGAAACCGAAAAGGAATTTCGCGGTAGATCTTGCGATTTCCCGGTGACGGCAGCGCGGTGGTGCCCACTTAATTCCACCGAATTTAGCTTAACTGCATGACGGCAACGCCGATGATGATTATGATGATGCCCGAGCACGTACAAACATCAAGACGTAGATGACATAAAATAATAAAAAAAAACTCCTCAATATGTCATGTAAACAGCGGTATTTTTAGTAAGCTGCTTTCAAAATTGCAAAAAAAAGAAACACACATAGGAGGCGTTAGATCCGCAAAAGGTATTTTTCTTTTTGTCAAAAATGTGATGTGGGGTCAACAGAATAATCCGCTTTGATAGATTTCTGATAGTTTAGAGACCAGTGTTCTGTAGGTACGATACTTCGGTTCTCCCAAGTGCGAGTAAGGGGCATATTCATAGTAAAGGCAGAGGCGTAACGATTTACGATTTTCCTCGTCAAACTTGAAATGCAAATTTACACGTTAGCACCGAGTGATAAAAAAGAAGTTAAAATATAAACGCGATTCTTTAGTTGGCCTTTCGCAACACGCTAAGACGCATAATTTACGTGGGGGCCTTAAGGCGCAGTTGGCGATGCTTTGCCATTTAATGAACTTCACAGCTTATAATTAAGAGATTTAACTGATGTAGGATTTTGCTATGTTTATTATATGGCATGGGATATGCCAATTTCAAAGTGTGGCCTTAGAGTGCTATAATGAGGAGGATTTCATGCTTTCGAATGTTTGTTGTTCATTAAAAAAAAAAATAAAAAAAAATACATATTTTTATTGCGGAAGTTTAGAAAAAAGTTTAATGTCCTTCTGGCAATTTTTATAGTATGGTACTTAAACTCATACAAGCTTATTGAAATGTCAGTTGAAAAGGATGCAATAAATATTATGAATAATTTTTAGGTGCCATTAAATCTGTCGATAACACCTTGTGTCATTGGACGATCAATGGTGTACCAGTTTTATGGCATAATAATATATAGAGGTACACAGTACATCGAAAGGTCAAATTCGAAAAGGAAGAAGATAACATAGTTTTTGCAGGGTGAAATTGCGAGAGATGAACTAAATATTTTAATCACAAGAAAGTTCTGAAAATTGAACGGGAAATATTATAGGATTCGAAAAGGTGGACTTTGCTAAATTTAATTTTATTTTTATTTGTTTCCTTTGAGTTTCTCTTTAGTTGGAAGTGAATTTTCATGACAGTAATGAACCCGTCAAGAGGAAAATATTTCCTTTTTTTTAATTTTGGCAGAAATGATGGGCAGTTTTCAAAAGATGATGAATATTTTTTTTCAGAGCTCTACCTCTGTTTAGTCCATTAATCCACTGTTTTAGACTTTTCAAATTATTTAGTAAATTCAATGAAAAGTGCAATTGTGAGCAAATTGAATATCAAAGTTTTCACGTCAAGTCTTTTGTTTTTTAAGCGAATTAACTCTTTATTCGTAGTGCCGGTATCTTAAACAAGTGGATGCTGTGGAGTGATAGCATTGCTGATAGCTCAGACAACATAATTTGATCAATAGTTGACCACCTGCGATACAACAAGGTAGATTCCGCCAAAGTATTGTTGATAGCTCCATCTAAACGGTGATAACATTATGCAAAGGTTACAATGGAGAAGAAGTTGGCGAGAAAACATTCCATTTGCAGTACCACTGACCAGGCGTCTGCCTTTTAAGGCACAGAGCCCTCGGAAAATGCTGTTTAATGAACATGACAAAATTACCTTCTTAATCTGCCATTTGATCTCGGCAATAAAGTACACACAAAGCGATTGGTTGCAAGAAGTTGGCCCATAGAACAAATGGGCAAACTTAACATGTACAAAAGTTTTATATCCGCCAGTTTTCCTTTCGCATATTTTCCCTATATGGAGACGTTTTGACACAGCTTCTATAAATAACCATAACACTGTTACCTTGAAAGAGTTTTTAAGTTCAACTGCCTACATAAGGTCTTATGGTTGGAGTTTCGAAATATTCCAAGTTCTAAAACATTTCGCACGTCGACTATAATATTTTTTTTTTTTTTTTTGTTGAATTGGCAATACTTTTTAAAGCGACAGCCAATTTGACAGCTGACAGCTGATTTGTGCTCAGTTTGGTTTGCCATTTCACCGTGAATATACAACGCTTGTGCAAATTTATTTCGAAAATCGTAGTTCGTTCGTACTACGCATACTCTAATTGATAATTCGCATCCGCAGAGACATCGTACAGTGTGCACCGAAGAAGCTGTTGCTGCTGGGAAGCGTAGTATTGAGGAGGACCCAGATGATTCAATTCGCCATCATGCACAGCGATTGGAGCTGTGTCCATCGGCATTATGGAAGATTTTGCGGAAAGATATTGGTTTGTGAGCTTACAAGATCCAGCTCCTGCAAGAATTGAAGCCGCTTAACCATCGTGTGCGTCACACATTCTATGAATGGGTCAAAAGCGATATTGCTCTTGATCCTCATTTTTAACACAACATTTTGTTTAGCGATGCGGCTCATTTTTGGTTGAATGGCGTCATTTGGAGTAGAGAAAATATACAGTCATTATTGAAATGCCGTTAGATCCACAAAAAGTCACTGTTTGGTGTGCTTTATGGCCTGATGAATCATTGGTCCATATTTCTTCAAAAGTGATAACGGCCAGAACGTTACAGTGAATGGAGAGTGGTATAGATCCATGATTACTGACGTTTTCGTTCCCCAATTGAATGGCATTAATGTGAGAGAGCTGTTGTTTCAACAAGATGGCGCAACATGCAACACAGTGTCCACCAAAATCAATTTATTGAAGGAAACATTCGATGAGTGCATAATTTCGCGTAATGGACCTGTGAATTGGCCTCCAAGATTGTGTGATTTAACACATTTGGATTATTTTCTGTAGATGTATGTAAGGTCGATAAACCGGAGATGGTGAATGACTTAGAAGCCAATATTCGCAGCTGCTCGAAAAGTGGTAAAAAATTGGACTTTATTCAAGACAGGCGCGGCGCACACTACCTACCTAAAATAATTATGAAGCTATTCACTCTAGAGCTGCAAACCTGAAACCTCTTCTACACTCATTCTCCAATCAAAAGGGGTGAGATTTGGATATTGTCGCTATAAGAAAACCAAAACTGGATTTCAAATACAATTCACATACTTAATATCTCCTTCAGAGAACAAAGGCTAAAGACCATCATCGAGCCCACCCATTTGCCCGATATCAAATCACAACATGTAATTTCATCCAAATCCTCCAGTGTTCCGCTAGAAAAACACCGAAAAACATGAAATAGAGTTCACTCAACGCCCAATCAACGGACCATTTCTTTTTCGTTTTTTCCCACTCACCTTTCCAATTAAGACGGACAATACCCCAACAGAATAGAACGTCAAACAGTCGTCCAGAAACAGAATTCCCATCAATAGACCCAAAATCACCTCAACAATCACACGACCAAGGTGTGAATGGCACCCAAATTAACGATCCCAAAGTTCGATTACACTCTCTACCTGTACTAGGTTCCCGTTACGTTCATTACCTCCTCAATTCAGCTGAGACTCTGATGACGACAACAACGACGACGACGTGGTGTTGTATTCCCGTTGTGTCATGTTGATTTTTCATGTAAACAAGTGGTCACCTGGGGGCGAAAAAAGGTTCACCATCGCACAGGCCCGGATGCGGGTCAGTAAGTACTTATCACTGAGCACAGCATGGTCTCAATGAACCGTAATGAGGCTTGAATTGTATGTGATCCATACCGCAATTGACAATACGGGCAATGACTCTACATGGAGTTCAATTCAAAGTCAAAGTCCTTTCATTTAAACAGGTAGTTGAGGGGGGATCATTTCTGGAACCTTAACGATGCGGCACGATTTTGACCGTCATGCTACATGCAAATAGTGTCATTCTCGATGGCAGTACAGATAGAAATGTCGCCAGCCTGCATTACCAGTGTGCGGCATCTTAACATGTTAGTCTACATGCAAAATAAAAAAAAACAAAATTATTCGATTTCTCCTTGCAAGCAGCTAGGAATACGGAAGTCCTACCACTGATAGCGTTCCACATTTGTTTTGGTTGTACGTCGCGAATTACAATATTACTTCGCCAGAGCATGGCGAATTCAAATTCGTGTGGCATAGAGACACCACAATAGAGATCATGACTGACCTCAAATGCAGGAGAGCTCTGTACAGCATCTTTTATCGCAAATCTTGGACAGAACTACGAGTAAGCAAAGAAAATTTCCATTCCAGACCACCAGGCATCTGGTATTGTTTGTTTATTGCTATTTTATAGAACAATATACTTGAGTGGGTCTTTGCCTTTCCAGTGCTCTGTGGAACCTTGAAGGTCTGCTATATATGCAAATTGTTGTCCAATTGAAGTCGCGGTGGTATATGGTATGCCACCAATTTGGTATGGGCCTCTGATCTCATTTTGAGGATTAAGAGCAGAGCATTTTTATTGAAGCTGATTCAGTGACTATTCCACCATTGAACCGTTAGATGCGAGAATAAATTAAATAAGACGTGACTCTTGTTAGTGCTTGTTGCATAGTGACAGGACAGCTGGATTTCCAGTTGTTCGTGAAGTCTCTAGGGGCAAATTGTAAGTACTCGTAACCGATTTTAACTGTGAAATGGGAAGAAATTGTAGGTATACACTGGAGTAGACACGTTTTTCGTTGGCTGTGAAATTATTAGGAAATAAATCTACATAAAGCTACCTTACTTGAGAAAGTATTTAAAGAACTCTAAATGTAGTTTTGGAGTAATTGGTTCAAACTGTACTTGGCATGCTTGGAATATGGATTGATCTATTTAGTAGCCTCAAGAGTACACCTTTAAAACTATTGTGTGCGCTATGATGTGTTATAAACAAAGCATTACAACCAAACAGTTCATAGAACATAAAAAGAAGCCAAAAAGATACAGGACATCACTGAAATACACAGATTAAACAAAATAATATCAAAGGAAGTACGCAAAGACACCCTAAGAAAAGAATGCATAGAAGAAAATAAGAACGTGAAAGTTGTGAGAAAAATTACAACAAACGGAAAAAATTAAACAGTAAAATTTAAAAACGAAAACGAAGAAAATATAACAAATAAAAATTAAATATTAAATATTACAGAAAACTGTACACGAGCCAAACAACACAACCAATTAACAGAGAGACAGGTCCTAACATTTGTAGATTTTCAAAAAGCCTTCTACACTGTGGAAATATATAGCATAATGGAATCGCTAAAGCAATGTGGGATAGGCAGAAGACAACTCCTCCAGCACATATACGATAAGGCTACCGGATGTGTGGTATTACACGAAAAAACAAATACGAGTAAGTACCAAATAGAAAGAGGAATTAGGCAAGGAGACACTATATATCACCGAAGCCCTTAATAGCGGTCCTGGAATACGCCTTCAAAAACCTGCAATGGGAAGACAAAGGAATCAATATTGACGGCGAATACCTTAGTCACCTCCGCTTCGCGGATGACATTGTTATCAAAACTGATAACCTCAAAGATGCTAAACTGATGCTAAATGAACTCAGCAGCTTCAAAAACTGTCGGCCTAAACATCAACTTCATGAAAACGAAATTCTTGACCAACTTAGTTCCCAATGGAAACCTGAAGACAGCAGACGGAATGGAGATCGAGCAGGTGTTCGAATATAAATACCTCGGTCATGATTTAAGAATGAAGAGAGACAACTAAACTCGCGAAATCCAAGTTCGTATCGGACTACGAGTAGGTTGGGCAGCCTTCGGCAAAATGAAAAACGTACTAAGAAGCGATATAGCCATGCGTCTGAAAAGAAAAGTGTTCGAACAATGCATAATGCCAGTTATCACCACATACGGTGCGGAGACCTTAACCCGAAGAAGGTACTTATACTATCAACAAGCTCGAAATAGCGCAAAGAGCGATGGAAAGAGCTATGCTGGGAATAAGCAGAAAGGACCGAGTAAGAAACGAGGAAGTCCGAAGAAGAACACGATAACACTGATATAACCATACAAATTGCAAAAGCGAAGTGGAGGTCGCCAGGACATGTGGCGAGAACAACAAACAATAGGTGGACGAAACGACTGTTGAAATGGGGACCAAGAGAAGACCTGAGAAACAGAGGGAGACCACCATCTCGATGGAGTGACGATATAAAGAGAGTAGGAACAGAAAATTAGAAAATTAGAAAAATATAGGAGAGGCCTACGTTCTACTTTAAACACAACAGGCTACATGATGATGATTTGTTATTTCTGTCAATCAGATGTTGTCAAGAGTTTAGCATTTTTGAGCTTAATCTTGCAAGCGAATGAGTGAATGAGTACTACCACCGCTGCCTTGGAGACAATGCTTCACTATCAAGACAGAATATGTTTTCCCTCACATCAACTTCAATATCAATTTCAAGACCAGAAGACCAGTCGACATTTCAAGTTCAACAAGAAGAAGTTACAACAAATACTTCTCGCATTGTCTAAAAGGTGACTGCAAATTGTTGAATTAAGTGAAAGTCTCTATATAAGGACATTCGAATAACGAAATAATGAAGGTAAAAATACCACTAAAAAAAAAAAAAAAGTAAAGCACCTGCATCAACTCATCTGTAAGATATGGTCCGACGAAAGTATGCCCAATGAATGGAACCTCAGCATTGTTTGCCCGATCCCCAAGAAAGAGGATCCTTTGAACTGCGTCAACCTATCTGCCATATTATCTGAACATCTTAAGCCTTTTGTCAACAATCTGATTAGTCCGTATCAGTGTGATTTTAGGCCAGGAAAGTTCACCATAGGTCATGTATTCACATTGCGATAGATCTTGGAAAAAACCTATTAATTTTTCATCAATTTTAAAGCCGCCTATGATAGCGTCTGAAGGAACGAGGTATACAGAGCCTTGCCTTGGTATGGCATTACTACCAAACTCGTCTGTCTGCAAAATGACGATGGACACGCTGCTTCTTCTAAATCATTCTTAAAAGGATTACACAAAATTCTCAAGCTAACATCAGTGGTACGATCCTTCAAAAGTCTGTACAAGCGAGCAATTGACATACGCCAATGACATTGAAAAAACGTAGCGGGCTGTCAGTGGTTCTTTTGAGCTAGCTAAAGACTTTGTCTACCTATGCTCCGCAATAAATTCGAAAGTCAGGCAAAGAATCACTCTTGCCAACCGCTGTTTCTTTGGGCTAAGAAGGCAATTGAGTAACAGAGTCCTCTCAAGGATAACTAAAATGACTTTATATAAGACCCTCATCATCCCATGGCATTATCAAAGGTAGATACATTTGATTGTTTTGAAAGAAAAATTCTTCGTGTGATTTCTAGTCGCGTTTGCATCGACGAAGAAGATACAACAACGAACTTGTACAGCGACATCGACCTAGTCAGAAGGGTTCAAATTCATTGTCTGATGGCTGGGAAATGTAGAATGAATGGACGTCAACGATCCTGCCCGAACAATATTCGAATTCATCCCGGAGGAATGACGCGGTAAAGGAAGACCTCACTCAGGGTTGCGCATACATGTGGAAAGGGACTTAACCAATTTCGTGTCCATTTGAAATTTGAAAAATCTAATATTATACGTTCAACAACAACTTCGAAACAATTTGCCCCAGAAGAGAATTTTGGACGAATGAAATGACGACAAGAAACTCCCCCGAGTTATCGGTATACACAGAGGGCTCTAACATATCAGGGGAATCAGGGGCTGGCATCTTCTGTGTTAACTCACCTATTGGACTTGCTATTCACCTAGAACCATCTTTAACGGTGTTCCAAGCAGAAGTCTTTGCAATTATGAAAGTAACCGAAATACTCACAGAAGACACCAGCGAAGAGAAGCAAATAGACGTCTGCACGGACAGCAAAGCAGCAATTAGCGCGATCACGAAGCCTGTGTTAAAATCACGACTAATAAAGGAGTGCAAAATTAAATTGAACTTTCTTGCCAGGCTCAATAGAGTCCGCCTTATATGGGTACCGGAGCATGCAGATGTACCGGGTAACGAAAAGGCAGATGAACTAGCAAGGAATGGAGCGAGTAACACAGAACTGAATCCTGTTAAGACTATAGGGGTCCCTCTGACAACTATTAAAACGATAATCAATGAGAAGATAAGACAGGAGTTTAATAACTACTGGACGAATCTAGACACGTGTAAAGTGGCCAGATCCGTGGTAACAGAACAGCAAAAAAAGCTTTCAACTTAAGCAGAAGATAGTTAAGATCGATGGTGGGACTTTTAACAGAGCACATCAATCTCAATAAACACTCGTTCAGACTCGTGCTAGCTGATACAACAATCTGTGCCAATTGTGAGGAGGAGGAGGAAGGTATAGAGCACTTCCTCTGCCACTGACCTGCAACAGCAAGGTTAGGACTGAAGATACTGGGATCTCCAAGGATACTGGATCTAACACACCTCAGTAAGAAGGGAATCGGGGATACAATATATTGGAGTTCGTTAGACGAACAAGACGACTATATGACAAAATCTAAATTTTGATACTCCCCATGATCCCATAACAATATTACAATACTTTAGTACAGATCAACAGACGAGGTAAACCAGTGCCCAGTGGAGGCCTAAGTGAAGAGCATAAGCTCACCCTCTTAAACCAAATCAAGGAGTTCCTCGAAAATGGTATAAAAATGTCATAAAGTCTAAATTCCACTATTGGTTTCAACATGGATGGTAGATTCTATGGCTTTTACGTGCTAAGTTGATGTTGACTCCAAAATAAAAAGAAAAAAAAAAGAAAATATTGGATGACCACATCCGGCTCCAGAGCATGTGAGTATTTACTTTTTTAAACAAATTTATTTCCAACGTGGGCTGCCAATAACAATCAGGTCTTAAAGAGAATTTTAGCAAATGTTTTATGCAACAGAAAATCTAAGTTCAGGGGGTGGTCAGGTTATAGTGCGTAACCAACGACCACCCGATAGATCATAAAAAGATAAACGAATAAAATTTAAATTTCTCCAACCACTACACTAAAAACCAAAGGGCTTCTTCTTGGTAAGTACAATTGATGGACATCGAGTTTGAGTGGTCCGGTATTTGGTTCAAGTTCAGCAAATTTTAGTATCAATTTTAAAGTCACAGAAATACGTTGGTGCGCACACAAAAATTCTTAAACCAAAAGATGTGTCGTGGTAAAACTGAAAAAATCAGTCAACCAAACCACCAATGCGACAGCTCTACGATGACCTTGAGTTTGAAGGTGGGTGTATACACAGTTAAAGATCGACCTATCTTACATAGTTTCATATCTATTGAGACAGAATGAATCCAAATGGTCATATTTCGCTTGAACTTCATTCATAGTATCTATAATACATATTTTTACGTTTTTTTTTTACTTCAAAAATTGAATAACAATGTATGCCGGTTCCGAAATGCAAATCAGTCCATGCACCCATTATTACTTTTTAATGCCCATTGAATGAGGTCACAACTTAGACATACAAATTGTGTCATGTGAATTCGGCCACATATTTGCATATCGTCGTATCGAATCGGAAAAAAAAAATCAAATAAATCATATACCCCAAACCGTTATGCAATCATGTTCTTACCTGATTTTTATTACCACAGCCAAAAAAAAAAAAAAGATGAATAAAAACCAAAGTAACTTTCACTAGATCACTAATGAAGCGGAATTAAATTCATCTGAAATAAAAGTCACTCTTCAACTCGTTACTCATTTCATTCCCGCGGCTATAACACTAAAAATTTATAACAAAAACTTGCAAAAAACGGAAGTTTGTGAGTTTTAGCCGATTGCATCACCAGCCAACTCGAATGTTTTATGCAAATTAGTAAAATGTATTTCCATTCTCCAACACAGATGAGCTCGCACATACGTACACATTTAGTAGGCCATTGGGGCTGCCATAGATTTAACAACAAACCCAACCGCTACTAACTTAATGCAGAAAATGATACAAAAAAAACTGCAAAACGCCAAGAAAGCAATAGATACAAATAACGAATGAATGGTATATCCCATCAATCATTCAATCTAATTGAATGATACAATAGTACGAGTATCTGTGAAGTAAAAGCGTAAAACATTGTTAGGCACTACCCATAGTCCAGCAGCCTGCACTAACAACCGGTGGCAGATGCACCCACCAACCTAAGACCGCCAGGCAAACAGACACCTCTAAACAATATTGTTTATTAGCGGACGATTAATCAGGCTGATCATCGGGTGTTTTGTTGTTAGTCCATCCGCTGGACTCTGTAGATACATAGATGGCGCAGATTGGCAAGGCCATTTGGCAAATGTAATTAGTGTCAAACGCATACCGGTATTCGGTTTTTCTATTTTGTTAGATGACACTCTGTTTGGGTACTTAGGCCGGGCTTATTGCATGGGAATTCTTCTATTCACCGGTCATGCATGTATAATATGTGGATTTTAAGTTTAGTGTTGTTGCTTTTTGTGTGGTTCTCTGCGATATTTCATTCGAATGAGATACGAGAAACGCAACCGAGTGCGTGATGAGCATTTTTCTGGAGCGCTGCACGAGGTCAATAGAGTGTTTATATACTTTTTTTTTTTTTTTTTACTTGATGCTGTATTGTATAGTGTAGTGCGCTGTTTTTATAATTAATGTGTTTCATTTGCACGACACTACGAACCGACAATGTGACGATGGTGTGTGGCATGTGACATGAATTCCATGTACGGGACCCTGTGCCAGTATTTATTTGTTGTATTGTTTTTTTTTTTTTTTTTTTCTCTCTACTTCTTTGGAATAAATTTGTTTGTTGATTAGTTCCACGTTGAAGGGGTTAATAGGGGACGTAAATTTTGGTGACGCACGAAATTGTGGTTTGAAGGTGAGTTCATTTTTTTTTTCTTTTAACAGTTTTGTTAATGGGAGGAAGTACAGTACTATAATGGAATGCCTTTGGTAGTCATAGTTTCTTCAAATAATATGAGTCGTGTACTTAAAATTATGACATCTACTGCATTAAAAAGATACGTATTTGACTGTAGAGATGTCATGTAAGGAGAGGAGCGGCCTTACAGTTTGAGAGGCTCAATGCAACCAGTTGGTGCGAGACTCTTTCGTATCACATATTCACTTACTCTAAATGTTCGTAAACTCAGAGGCGTATTTCATTTCAGAGTGTTATGTGCCTACACATAGTTCTAATTTGGTGCAATGAAGGGTGCTGCCATCTGTTGGTTTCTACAAGGTGGGGCAAAAGTAATGTCATTGGCTGCCATTTTGTTAGAAATGAATAAAATTGTGCTCTGCTTTCACGAAAAGTTTATTTGAAGATGTAAAATTGATGACATTAAGTTGAAAAAATGATATCGGTCAAATGGCCACCTCTTGAGGACATACACATTTGTGTTCATTTTACGGCATTTTGAATTGTTGCTCGCAAAGCATCTGGCTCCAAATTGGTGATTTCTTCTTCAATGTTGGCTTTCAAGACTTGCAAGGTTTGTGGTTTGTTGTGGTAAACACGAGATTTTAAAAAGCCCCAAAGGAAGAAGTCTAGCGCCGTCAGATCTTGCTATCTGGCCGGCAAGTTCAAATCGCCGAAATGGTAGATCACACGACCCGGAAATTGGTGATTCAAAATCTCCATCATTACCCGAGCTGTGTGAGCTGTTGCTCCGTCCTGCTGGAACCAACAATACTCGAGACCCAATTCAGCAACTTGCGGCAAAAAAAAAAAAAAAATTGTTTAACATCTGTCTGTAGCGCTTACCAATCACTTTTTCACAGCAAATGCCGCACCAAACAGTCTCTTTGAGGGGATGCAATCCACATTTCGTGTGGATTCTCCTTGCCCCAGAAACACAAATTTTGTTTATTCACATAACCACTTAAGTGGAAATGGACTTTGTAGCTCATTATGATATTGGATACGAAATCATCCTCTTCTTGCACCAGGTTTAACAGAGCATGGGAGTAAGTTAACCTCACTTGACGGTCAGCATGCAGCAAATGTTGAACGGTTTGCACTTTATAAGGGAACAACTTCAGGTCCTTCACCAAAATTCAACACAACGAACGTCTGCTGATGCCTAATTGTGTGCATCGTTATTGGACGTCCTCGGCCAAAGCAGTGATATTCTCAGCCGAACGAGCAATACGCGGCCGGCCACTTCTTAAGACATCTCTAGTAGACCCAGTTTGCATAAGACGCTCCGCCAAAAGCTTAATTGTTCGCGCACATGGTGCGGGACGACGAGAAAAACGACGACGAAATTCAAGCTGCGTTAAAACAACAGGCCAGAAATTGGTCAAATTAGTAACAATAATTCCGCTTTCTTCAGGTGTCAACTAGTTCTCTATCTGTCTGCAACATAAATGTCAAAGCACAATGACATTTGACGCCATTTGCAAAAATTATGGCATATTCACATTATCACATTACTTTTAAAATTGCTATGAAAAAAAAAATCTTTTTAATATTTTTCAAAGTGTTTTACTTTCCAATTATTGATGGAGAATAATTTCATTTAAATGACTGCCGCGGCTGTCTTGGCAGTAGCCCATCCTATGTTTTCGATGGTTCGATCTTTAACGGGACCCCACGAAAAAAAAAAACCAATGGCGTCGAATCACAGCTCCGCGGAGGCCAAGCAACATCATCAAAACGGCTAATTACACGATTATTGAATTTAGTGTGTAAAAGATTGATTGTTGGACGACTTGTATGGTACGTAACGCCATCTTGCTGCAACCAGACATCATTCAAGTTTATTTTCTTAGTTTCCGGTCAAAAAAAAAATCGGTTATCATTCCCCTGTGGAGCTCTCCGTTGACCGCGATGTTGTTGCCATCTTCATCTTCGAAGAAAAATGGGTCAATAATGCCGCCATTTAACAAACAACACCAAACAGTCACAAGCTGAGGAGTATTTTCGGCTGACACGATGCGAACTTTCTTCACAAACTTGCCTACGGTTGGTACATTATTTCGACTCAAATTTCTTTTCAAAATGCCAACTGTTTCGGCAGCACAGCACTTCCTTTGGAAATTAGTTTTCAATATTTCTCAACGTTGCTCAAGCGTAAATCGATTCATTTTGAACCGCGAAAATATGGAGATACTGTGTTTCTGTAAATTTTTTGAGTAAATAATATGTAATTTAAAAATAATCCGGTAGATGGCACACCCGTTATAAAGGAGGATGCAATCGTAGCAAAGGCTTGTCAAATCGAACAAATACTTTCGAAATTTGGATTTTGAAACCTTGGATAGGAAAGGCGACAGAAGGTGTGCGGGTGACACCGAATGCCGAGGTAAACAATAAAATTAGAGATTGAATCACCGTATCCGTGAACGGATGACTCGCCACGTGTTCTGTATTATGAACTTGTGATGTACAAATTTCTGATTGGTAGTTGTAAGACTATCTAGTCGTGTTGCCATTGGGAGTCAATATTGTCTTTATTTCTCTTATAATTCAATGTACAATGATTATATGTATGCAACTTATAAACAAGTGACAAAATTATTTAAAGAAATAGAGTTTAATGTCACTTCAGTATTATTTCTAATAAATGGTTTTCAATAGGGACATAACAATTTTGTATTTTAATACAAACGCACTTTTAAACTTTTTTTATTATCTGTCAATGTCAAAACATCAGTCAAGGCTTGCTTTTGTATCATGGTTAAGTTCACGAACGAGCAACTTTTGGAAATTATTAAAAATTACTACCGAAGTTCCATGTCGGTGGTCGCAACTTTAAGAGCGCTTATTCCAATTTGCGGTCGTAATAATCGTCCCACCAAACAGGCTGTGCATGCTATAGTGGATAAATTCGAGTCAATATATCCACTGTTGAATATTGCTGTGCCAGTGAGACAACGCACCGGTCGAAGTACCGAAAATATCTTAGCTTCAGTTCAAAATGAGCCAAATCAGTCGATTCCACGCCGTTCACAGGAATTGGGAATCTCTCAGTCCACATTGTGGAGAATTTTGCTAGCTTAAGAACTGAAGCCTTGTGATCGTTTGAAGTGCCGACACTTCTTTGATTGGGCTTTGCAAAAGTATGAAGAAAATCCCGAATTTCATCGAAAAATCATCTTCAGCGATGAAGCTCATTTTAGGGTTAAAGACTTTGTATTAACGAATCCCTATATTTGACAGTACGACCCGAAGTTAGCCTCAAGGTGAACTGATGTGCATTCGAAGCATGATGCGTATTGAGGGTGAAATTTTGAAGGGAAGGAATGCATCTGGCTATTTCGCTGGAGAATTTTTAATAAAAAAGCGATAAAATAGGGAAAGACACGAGACATTTCGACGGTGTTTAAGTGAATGCATTGAGTTCACAACGTCTCTATCACCTATTAGTTTTGTCTGTGCAGAATGGTCTTGGGTCTTTTAGACCAAATATGGACGTTATATTCCAGTTTTGGGCAGATGAATACCTTAATCCTAGACATTTTCCAGCATTTTTGGCCCTCGAATGTTCCATCGAAGATGGTTATTGATACACATACCGAGAATAGCAAGTCTTTCGGTTTCAGCGATGCAAGCTCCATTCATGGTAATGGTTGAGGGTTATGGTTTCTCTTGAGAGACAGAAGACAGCATTGAGTTTTGGAAGCAAATTCCACTCTGTTGGTTGAACCCCATTTGATTATGCTGTCCAGGTCGGAATTTAATGTGTTTAACATACGTTGCCGTTCCTCTTCTACGGCCAAAGAGCAAGGACGTGAGTTAGGGAACGAATATGAAAAACTGGGGGTACTGTCATCAGCGAAGGAATGGATTGGATTAGAAGTTGCAGACAAGAGAACATTTATAAAAAAAAGAAAGAGAGTCGGAGTCAAAACAGAACATTGGGGAACACCAGCATTTATTTGGAAAATTGCAGACTTGAATCCGTCCAAGAACTCCGTATTGAATGCCCCAAAAAGACAATTTCTAATCCATTGAAGAAGAGAATAATCGACACAATATGCACGCATTTTCGACAAAAGAGCCTAATGCCACACTCTGCCAAATACTTTTGAAATATCGAGCGCAACCATCTTAGTTTCGCCGAAGTGATGGAGAGATTGGTTCCACTTCTCGATGAGATATGCCATCAAATCACCAGTGGACCTGTTGCTGTGAAAACCATACTGACGGTCATTAAGGAGTTTTCGTGAATCGAGATATTTCATAAGCTGACTCCTTTCGATAACCTTGGAAAAAAGGGACGTAAATGCAATGGGTCGGCAATTGGACACGGAGGAAGATTAGCCTTTTTTAGGGACAAGCTGGACAAATACTGTTTTCCATCTACTCGGAAAGAGCCCTGAAAGGTAGGATAGACAGAAAAGCTTACGCAGAGGTTTTGCCAGCGTAGAAGAACACCTCTTCAGAACTATGGAGCGGATATCATCTAGACCAGCGGATTTGCGTATGTTAAGACCTTTGAGTACTCGTGCAACTGTACAAGTGCGAAAGTGAACTACAGACGGAGACAAAGCATTAGCAGCAAGCAGATTAGCTTTGTCTAAGGAGCTGACAGCTTGTATGTCATCGTAAATGAGCGTAGGGATATTAGATGAGGCAGAGTTTTTAATATTTTTGACGAATGACCAAATGTCCTTTTGGGACATTGTAGGATTTTTTGCCTCAATTTTTGGTCATGTAAGAATTTTACACGTCGAATATGGGCATTGCAGTCTTTTCTCGCTTGTTGAAACTTCTTTCGGTTTTCCTCAGATTTGTTGGCTTTATGAGACCGAAAGCTTACTTCTTTCAACCCGATAACTTTGGTTTAATGCTATACCTAAGAGGATAGTGTCAGTGATCATATCAGCAGCGACATCCACGTCGCTATCGAGGAAGCATAGCGACCAGCTAAAACTCCTAAAGAAGCTATTAAAGCCCCTCTAATTGGCTTTCTCGTATTGCCATACTTTTGGTGTACTTATCAGGGTGCAAAGTGTTGGCGTGTATACGTGTAGGCTCATTTACATATAAGCTGAGTCAAATTGTTTACCTCAGCGAAAAGTTCAACATACCTTCCTTCGGGTGTTGTCTCGCCAGAATATTGAAGCCAATCCGAATTGTGTATATTAAAATCGCCCGCAATGCCGATTTCAGTCTGAGGATACAAGGAGACAATTCGAGTGATGGAATTGGACAGCGCATCAAATTCGTCAAAAGCTGAGTTGCTGTCCGCATTAGAATAGTGGGTGCATTGCGCATTTGATTCTAAGCTTATTTTTTCTATTACTTCAATGAGTGGCTAGTCATCAAAGACTAAAGCTTTTTTTGACGAGTTTTTTTAGCCTTATGGCTACAAACAGCAAAACAAAGATCATAGCATTTACAAACGTCTCTTTCAGCGTAAACTTCTTGCCACGACTCAAAGCAAAGAGTAAATTAGTTACTCGCATATTGATGTGAGATTTGGAATAATCTCTAAGTCTTGACTAAGCACTAAGATCGAATGGAATGGGTATCAGAGGCGGCAGACTATTAACCAGCACTGTTGCCATATTACCAGTTTAAACTGGATTTCACTGTTTTTTACTAGCACATATAAGAGCGTATTGGTTTATTGAATATGTTTGATCTCGACACTACAGGGTCATTCATTTTGTGCTTTAGGATTTGAAATTCAAATAAAGTAAAAAGCATTAAAGATTTCAATGAATTTTTTATACTGATTTAAATGCTCGACCATGCCATTATTTATGGAATGCAACATCGATTAAATGGCTGCTACGGGAGTTTTTGCAAACTTCGGATCTAGTGAGGTAATTTTCGATAACTTTTCAGCACATTTCTGCCTATATATTGAAGCCATAACTTCACGGATGTTGCCTTCTAAGTGTTCCAAAGTTTGGAGATTGTATAAACACACACAACCTTTAGCAAAGCCCCACAAAAATAAAACCAACGGGGTCAGATCACACGATCTTGATACCCAATTAATGTCGCCAAATCTCGAAATTAGATGGCCCGGGAACATTTCGTGCAATAGAGCCAAATTTGCCTATGTTGTGTGGTATGTAACGCCATCCTGTTAGCTCACATTAATGTCTTTAAGCTCAGGTTAAAAAAAAGTTGATTATCATTTGACCATAGCGCAGAGACTTCAAGGTAACAGTGACGCCTTCGTCGTTTTCAAAAAATAGGGCCGATCAAGTAGCCGGTCCACAGCATGCACCAAACTGTCACCCGTGGTGTTTGCAATGGCCTCTCAAAAATCACATTTCGATTCTTAGAATCCAAAATTCTTTAATTTTGTTTGTTAACGTAGCCACAGAGCGAGAAATTGTTGTACACAGATATTACAGAACTGTTATTTTTGCAGTAAGATGCAACAATGTTAGTGCGTTTAACGGTGGTTAAACGATCCATATTGTAAAATGGCAAGGCAGCAACTAACCACCTGTCACTATGGATGACAGATAGATTTGACAGATGCCATATGGCAGAGATGTGAAATCCCAACCTCGAATAACCGTTTGTAATGGGTGATTTTCTAAGCGTTTAATTGTAAAAAAAAAACACAGGCAAATTGCAAAATCCTTATCGGCATAGATGAGTGATTTGACGTAACATAAAATAGTCTAAATGTGTCAAATCGAAATTTGGTCATTACGGCTTGAATTGCTTGCTCAGTAGGTCGATTATGGTCGAAGTGCGCGAAAAACATTTTTCACAGAGCACGAATTTTGATAATAAAATTCAATAATTTGTAAGCGTTGTTCAGATGTAAGTCTTTCCATGATGAAATGGTACTGCTAACTGCGAATGTTTGACTTTGACACATGTCACGAATCACGCGTGAGCTGTCAAAAATAGAACACTGAAAACTTATATATGTGTGAATCAAAAGTGCAAATAATTCTTACGGCTATTAAACCAAGGAACAACAAATATTTTTTCTAAATTAGTTACACTTCATGTATCTTCTCTGAAACAGCACCAAGACTAAACATCTTTTAAACATAAGACTCTTTGCTAAGCCCTTGATTAATTTCCATCTCTTAATGCTTATCACTAAATTGTGCTCAAACCACAATCGTTTTCTTTATTAATTAAAAAAATAAAACCTGAATAGAAAAATCATTCCCCATTAACCGACAAAGGAAAGTTTACGTCCCGAAACGAATGTGAAACTAAAGGTTAATCTTCTACGCCCGAATGAAACTAATCAAAGAAATCACAAGCGGACAATACAAAAAAAAAAAAAAAAGAACAGAACCACCAAATTATCTTGACCTCAATATCTGATCGGAAATTACTACTTTTCATAGTTCTTACCTCCCAGCTTCCAGTGAAGAAAGAACCAAGAACATCCCATCTATTCCCGCATTTAGTGCTGAGCTGACTAATAGAATATGGCAGTTGATTAATGAGCAAAGACCTCGAAGCTGTACCTAGCCCAACTAGCCCAAGAGGAAATCAACTATGAAAAAAAGATTTTAGATACAAATTTTCTCCCGTTAGTAGCACGAAATTTGAATGACACACGCCACAGAAGCCGACAGGGATCGATCGCTGACATATCGCCCGCAGATCTTCGCATTGCATAATTTAAATCGCACCCATGTCGATCTGCTATTGCGAACTTGGTATGGCCTTTCTTCGTTTGACACCGAAATGCCATCTTGATCGCAGATCGATTGATCTGATGGGGAGAAAGCCACCCGGGGGGATAGTTCGCGCAGTCCAAAATCAAAATCGTAAACCTTTTATGCGGACCTGAATTTCAAAATTGAAAAAAAATGATTCGCATGTGATTAATGAAATGATAAATCGATGCACAAGAGTTCATGAAAACGAGCAGTAACCAGCCGTCCAATCCACCAATTGAAAGTGAATCGAACGTGCCCTCAAGGTGAGCGCGGTGTGTAGATACGCGGCTGCGACTGCGCATTGGTTTTGGGGGCGATACTCACTTGGTTATCGGTTCCAGTTTCGCAGGAATTCTAGTTTCAAGCCATTCACTTATAACCGCTGGTTAGATTACCTCTCGCTCTGGTTTCTGCTGTTGTTGGTCAGGTTATTGTACCATGTTTTCCAATTTTATTTTGCTACTCCCCGATAATAACCGATGGAAAGGCTCTATGACTTTGGATCTAATTTCTTCCGTCTTCTCACGGAATACTACTCGTAGTAGTAGAGAGGTAATTTTCTTTCTGGCGTAATGATGTCATAGTAATCACTGGTAAAACAGAAGCCAATCATTAAAGATAATTAAATCAGCAAGAAGTCATCGGCAGACATGATCGTTGTTAGACATGATCGGTCGGTTTTTTTCATTTGCAGATGGAATCGACACTGGGATGAGTTAGTAATTGAAGATAATTTCATTTTTAACCATCGAGATGTAAAGGTATTTAAATGAAAAAGGCTGCTACAGTCGCCATTGTAACAAATAACAGTCGTGTTGATTATTTAATTGAGAGGGGCTTGACCCGAGCACAATGGAGATATGGGTTGGGAAGAGGCTTTAGAGATGACTGAGTTAAACTCGCTTTGTAGTGGAGTACTGTTTTAATTGCGGACTCATCGTGTTCTAATCACTTGTATCTTGATCTGAATTCTGAGAGCGACATTCAGGGGAAAATTTAAATTAGTCACTTAGTGCTTAAGAAACTAGATCTCAATTTAATGGGCATGCGAGTAAGTAATGAAAAGAAAGTTGAATATTAAGATTCTTTTTTGTATTAAGGAAAATTCTATAAGGATGTGAATTTGCAAAGGAATAAAAGTATGTTTCAAGTTAACAGACTTCAAAAGATAGTTTCCAGAGATTGATTTTCTATGTTTGAGTTCGTTTATGGATTCAATGGATTCAATCCCATTTTAACAAATTCTCCCTCCGACTCTGTTTCCGATATTTACCAATGTTCTCCTCTCTCTCATTCGCAGTTCAATCCGTTCCTTCGCGGATGACAATACTCTTGAGTTTGATTACTCTTTAACGAAACCACGATAATTGCACCAAGCTATGGAAATCCAGCGACAGTGAACTTCAACCGAACTCAACTCTGAAATTGATGCAACTATCAGATGCGAAAAATTAAGTTCAGTTCAACGCGTCAAAAACTCAGCACTGCCTCCTGTCTCTGAAGAGGGATACTAAAGTAACAAAACTACAAATGATGTCGAGCAATCTAATGACTTATCAATACTTGGCATGCATGTTAGGTCAGAACTTCTCTGGAATCAGCAGATTACAGACCCTCCTAAAACATGTGCTAGATGCCTTGAATGCCCACAGACTTGGCTACAATCTATAAAGCTTACATTCGTCCACCTATAAAGAAAGCGTAAAGTTCCTCAAGAAAGAGATTAGGTTCGCAAAGAAGACCTCCTGGAGGTCCTTATTTGCATCTATAGAATCAACAAACGAAGCATCCAGCTTACAAGTACGGAGGATTCTGGCCAAGACACCAACGCCGGCATCCAATATTAGGTAAGGTGATGGTACCTGGGCAGAGTCACACGAGGAAACGCTGGATATACTATTGAGCACTCACTTTCTCAGATGTATATCAATCTCCGAAGATGATCTACCCATTCCAGAGACGACATTGGGAATAAGCGCGGAAGAGGTGAGAAATATAATAGATGACGATAAGACAGCCTGGGCTATTAAATCATTTGCTCCATACAAGGCACCAAGAATGGAAAACATTCGACTTATTATGTTGCAAGAGTCAGTGGATATTGTTATTCCATGGTTCAAGCGGTTTTTCACAGGATGCCTTAAGCTAGGATATATTCCTAAAGCATGGTAGGAGGCGCGTGTCGTGTTGATTCCCAAAGCAGGGAAAGCGAGCCACACAAAGGCAAAACACCTGAGACCTATCAGTCTGTCGTCTTTTGTGCTAAAAACAATGGAACGTTTAATAGATGTATACATAAGAAACGTGATCGGCGATAATTACCTATTTAAATCACAACACGCATACATCTGCGGCAGATCGGTAGATACAGCCCTACTCGTACACAGGGTCATATCAAGCATAGAAAGATCCCTCCACTTTAAGGAGTTCCCTCTCGGGGCGTTCTTAGACATTGAAAGAGCTTTCAATAATGTAATCACTGAAGCGATCTTGGACAGCCTACACAGAGCTCATTTGAACATGGGCCTCTGCCATTGGATTGCACAGATGTTTCAATCGAGGGTTATATTTTCAACGCAAGGAGATGTAACCATCCGGAGAAGGGTCTGCAGAGGAACCCCCCAAGGCGGAGTTCTTTCTCCTTTATTATGGTTCCTCGTAGTGGATGAGATCTTACTAATACTGGAGGACAACGGCTTCAAAGCGACGGCCTGTGCCGACGATGTGGTCATCCTGGTTTCGGGAAAATTCCTGAGAGTGAACCCCTTAAAGACGGAGGTAGTTCTTTCCACTAAGAGAAGATCAATTCCTACTTTCAGACCCCCAAACATCGGTGGTAGGTAGGAAGGTAGGTAGGTGTGGTTGTGACAGCATGCTATGCTGAAACATAATTAGTGCAGAGGCGCCCTTTTAATACCACAACTCAAGTGGCCTAATTTGTTGTAAAAACTGACGTTGGACTTGTGGGAAAGGAGAGAAAAGATTATTTAAATCCACCCCGTGGCATTGAGGAAACTAATGATGTCCCCGATGCTTGTCTCCGCTAGCTCACTAATATTATCAAAAAGGTGTCTGCCAAGTATACGGTGTCTGACCCTACTAAGGGCCGGACACTTACAAAGGAAGTGAAGGATTGTTTCAGGCTCGTTGGTCATGTTGCAGCTACGACAAAGTGCATTAAAAGTAATGCCCAGTCTGGCTGCGTGGACCCCTATGGGCCAATGGCCAGTGCTAATTGCCAGAACTCTAGCAATATCTGCCCGGTTTTTGTTTAATAGCTCTTGTATTCTGCGCCAGTTATACTTAGGCCACATCTGCCTGGATATGACACAGTTCTGCAACCCTCGCCGCCATCTATAACCAGCATCTGCAAGGAAATGAGCAAAGATTCTACCCTTAAGGGCCCCTAACGGAATGTTGACCTCCTCCGCACGGGAGCAATCAAGGGCAGATCCCTGCCTCGCCAATTCATCAGCCCTTTCGTTTCCGTCAATGTTACTATGACCAGGCACCCATATGAGGCTGATCCTAGACCTATGACCGAGTGCGGCAAGCTCCTCCTTGCATTGTTTTGGAGGAGGAAGCCGCAGATACGATTGCTTTAATAGCGGCCTGGCTATCAATGAAAATGGCTATGGTGTTAAGTTGTATCGATGTATGTTTAAGGAGACGGCACGCCTCTCGTACAGCAAGAACTTCCGCCTGGAATACGCTGCATGAATTGGGTAGACGGAATGAACTAGAGATATTGAGGGATTCAGAAAAGATTCCCGCCCCTACTCCGCAGTCCATTTTCGACCCGTCAGTGAAAATTGTTGTTTTGAACTCGTTTGTCACCGTTCCACATTTCCATTCCGCCCTAGAAGGGAATCTCACCGTGACATCATTGCGAAAGTTCACCCTGGGAATTATGTAGTCGGTCGGATTTGCCGCCAACTCCCGAGGTAGCAGATTAAGGATGCTGTTGTGGCCGTAGAGACTATCGCACCAGCTACCTGTTTTTCTTAATCTAACCGCACTACATGCTGATATGTACTTTATATGAAGGTCGAGTGGTATAAGGTGAAGGATTACGTTCAAGGCTTCAGTTGGGCATGTTCTCATCGCCCCTGTAGCACCTAGAGCCGCAGTCCTTTGTACTTTGTTGATGAGTTTGGTAATGTATGCTTTCTTAACCGCCGGCCACCAAACTAGCGATCCATAGGAAATTATAGGGCGCACCACCGCAGTATACATCCAAATGACCATCTTCGGACGAAGTCCCCATTTCTTACCGAATGTTTTGCTACAAGCATAAAAAGCCACACAGGCTTTCTTTACTGGCTGTTCAATGTTAAGCTTCGGTGCATCGTTGGTATTTACAAAGTATTTCAAGTTCAGCTAGATACCTGGGCATAATTCTAGATTCCAAACTGAACTGGAAGGATAACACTGCCGAACGCATCAAAAAAGCTAGCGTAGCTTTCTATTCTTGCAAAAATGCATTCAGCAACACGTCGGGCTTCAAACCAACTGTGGTGTACTGGATATATACAGTGGTCGTAAGACTCATTCTCACATATGGTTCACTAATATGGTGGATGGTTCTTGAGGAGCAATACCAGCTTTCAAACCTCACCAAAATCCAGAGGGCAGCGTGTATTGGAGTCATGGGGATCAATAAGAACAACACCAACAGTGGTAATGGAAACCATGCTCAGTTTCATTCCGCTTGATATACACTGTAGCAGTTTGGCGGCAAAAACTTCTGTAAGACTGGGAGCAGGCCGATTGTGGCCATCGAGCCTTCATGGCCATGCCTCCATTTTATCCCGATGGGAGACTACCAATAGATCGACGGAAACTGATTACATGACCCCGACGCTGGCATTTGAAAGAAGATTCACTATAAGAATTCCTGACAGAACCGAAGAACCATGAAGAAAAAGGAACTGGGGTTATATACCGACGGTTCTAAGATGGACGTTGGCACGGCACCGGGAGTTTATTGTGAGACAATAGAAATAAACAATTCCTTTAGAATCAGAGACGACTGCAGCGTTTTTCTGAAATCGCAGCCATCATACAGGCTGCGGAAATTATACTCGAGAGTAATAACGTTGGCAAAACGATCACTATCTATATAGACAGCCAGGCAACCATTAAGGCTCTGGATTCTGCTGTAATTAGACTAAGGCTTGTGAGGACCTGCAAATCACTCTTAAATGGGATATCCAGACCCAATGCGGTGACTCTCTCCTGGTTACCAGGGCATATGGATATCGAAGGAAACGAAAGGGCTGACGAGCTTGCTAGAAAAGGGTCAGCGCTGCACTTATCGCTGGCCCTCCCTTTTGTAGTAACCCTAATCAGTTCCCTACGGAAGAAAATAGAAGATGAAACCACCGGTCGAGCAAACAGACGGTCGGTAGATGAAACTACCGGTCGAGCAAACAGACCGTGCAACAGTCAGGGCGCTATGGCCGGCCTTCCGCAAGAAGAGATCAACTTCTCTGGTGAAACTTAGTCGTTATAACGCACGGGTCGTTTCTGGATTAATTACTGGTCATTGTGTCATTGGCGTTCACGCGAAGCGACTCAGTGTGCTACATAACGACTGTTGTAGAAGTTGCAGGGACGAAGAAGAAATTGAATCAGTTCATCACCTGCTGTGTGATTGTCCTGCCCTATCCGTTACAAGAATGAGGACTCTCGGAAGTTACTTCTTCTCGGAATTGGTGGATTTAAGCAATGTAGAGCTTACGGACCTCCTGAGATTTAAATCACTATCTGGGTGGTTCTAACAGCGGACTTTTACAGCGTTTCCAGGGTTAAATGATTGGGCACAGTGGGCCCGAACTGTTGATCTAAGTGAGCAGTGACACTATTTGTCACAAGGCACCCATTTACTTAAACTAACCTTACATTCGTCCTGATGGAAGTACATATATTTGTGAAAGTCAGCTTAGCCCTGAGCTCTTAGGAACTGGGTGGACAATATGTTGAAAGATACTTAAATATTCAGACAAGAAGTTCAAGCCTTAGGGGCAGAATTAACAGATGTTGTTCATAGGGTGGTGTTTTATCGAAACATCATTGTGAACTCCCTCCTAGATAGACCTGAAGAAACGCGCATCCACATGGTTGGTTATGCAAACGATGTAGCAATAATCATAAGAGTCAAAGAGAACACTTGAGTCAGTTGAGTAACCATCTGAAGCAGACTAATAGGAGTCTTGAAATATAGGTGCATACGAGTATATTGAAAGCTTTAAAGAATCCAATCATTCGCTTTGGGAAGCTATAAAGGGCACTAATAAGCCTAAATTAAGAAAAATCTTGACGAATGGGCAAAGCGAGCTGTGTCTGAAAGCGGACATTTTCATCGCCCATTTAGAACAGACCTTTAAGATGAATAAATACATCGGAAATAGCGCCTGAAAAAAAGAAATTAAATGTCTAGAAGAGCATAAATTAAGCTTCTCTATAGATTGAAATACGTCTCGAATAAATATAAAGTACGTAATGGAAAACCAGGAAAGCCACCGAGTAACAAGTAGTTGTATAAACCTATTTCACTTCCCCCCAATGTATCTAAACATTTTGAGAGGGAATTGCGTTGAGCACTGAAGAGCAGAAGCAAGCATTCAACTAGGTACATTGAATCACAGACGTAATTGAGAAAGCTCTCGAAGAAAACAATTTTTTTTCTTCAAGCGTATTCCTTAATATCTCGCAAACTTTTGATAAGGTGTGGCATGAATGCCTGAAGTTAAACTGATGACATGTTCTGCGAACAAAGAAGCGTTCTTGGCCCGATACTATATATTCTACCGGTGATATACAGCAAGAGGAAGGCACCATCTTTGCTACGTTTGCCGATGACACTGCTATCCTAGGTCCAAGAAACAACTATAAAACTGCAAGTGCTTCTCTATGTTGCAAGATATGTTTACGGACTATGCACTATGTACCATAGAGTATACTCGTATACAAATGGAGCCTAGAAAAATTCTTCTGAGGAAGGAACAAACCAAGTCTCGTCTAAGTATACCTCTAGTGGCAACAAAGTCTTTTTGATGTACCAACTTGCGAAAATGTTCGTCTTTACCTCGACTATCTACACGACAAACCTGACTTCATCTGTGTGGATGGGAAACCAAAAAGCAATATCATGGTCTCCATTCTTGAGCAAGGTCTGCCAATTTAAAACCGTTTCAGTTGCACGAGAGTTTATCACCCCTTCGTTCGTTTTCGCTTTAACTGAAACTAATCTTGCCCCTAATTTTATGAACTTTTTACTTCTGAGTTCAATGTCTTTTGTATGACCATGTCAGTCGCTAATGATGATCCCTCTGGCGATGATGTCTCTTGCGACGATCCCAATACCGATGATTCCCTTGGGCGATCTATTATCTCTTCATATCCGCTACTATGCATCAGCTTATCTAATTCCGAATACTTTTAATTTGGAACTGATTTGCGTTAAAATCAATCTTATAAAACGTCCCCTGCTGCTTTAGCCATCCAGCACAACCTATTAAAGATTTTGTGATGGGCACAATTACCCTGAAGATGATGTATTCGTTGTTGGTGATTTTAATCTACCCGGAGTCTGCGTTGGGCTAAGTCAGATGATGACATTCTCTTTGTATCAATTATTGGCTCCGCTGAAAAGAAAATCTTAGTCACCGATCGACTTCTGGCTTCTGGTCTTCAACAGATGAGCACTATTAAAAATAATCTGCAAAGACAGATCTACAGACCGATATCGGTCCTGCCGATAATATCAAAGGTATTTTAGAAACTCCATCAAGCGGTTACAGAAGAAAGACGTTTAATCCGTGATCATTAATTCGGATTCAGAATCAAACATTCCACAATTGAGAAAAGGAAAAAGACATATTCTAGCACTTTTCTGTCTTCGACAAGGGTTTTCGAATCCTACCTTGCAAACAGACTTTTCCATGTTAAATACGGAACCAAATACTAAGCATTTAATAAAAACGCCACCGGAGTTCCACAAGGAAGTGTTCTTGGTCCGGTCTTATTCTTATTTCACACTCAAGATATACCTCCAGAAGAAGAAATCATTGTAGCCACTTTCGCTGACAATACGACTATACTGGCAACGTAAAATTCAGTCTAAACATCAAATGAAAAGCTAGAACGAATGTTGAAATATTCTACAATCTTTTCAAGACAAAGTGCTAAGAGAAATCGTGAATGTTCCATGGTATATTAGGAACAATGATATCCACAGAGACTTCGCCGTTGAAGAAATAACTAACTTTGCTCGCAAACTCCATATTCGTTTTCATGTTCATTGCAACAATGCCATACTCTAAATTGTGGATGGGACAAACCTTGTGCGTCGACTACAAAGAACGAAGCCATTACAAGGAGTAGCCGCACTTAATGGCGGTATGGTGCTAGTGCTTTTGCTGGAAAGCTACCTGCCCAATGCAAACATTTTTCGAAACTTAAACTACTAGATACTGATCATCAGCTCCACGCGGTGCCTGCTGGATAGCTATCTAATAGTGAACTAACGATGAGCGTATGCTGAGTCTGACTGTACGTGTGTTGATGAACACTCGGACCTACGAAACCCCAACTGGGTGAACTTCAGCGTACATGTATCTTGTTAGCTGAAAACTGCACCTCAAAAGTCTGACAAGAGTTTACTCGATAGAATCAACGGTGGCGTCAACAGTCAGCTTAGCCATTACCTTATATGAGCTACTTCGACATATTCGGAGCTCAAGTTAATAAGGATTTTCCAAACTTCGCCATGGTATTGAAAAAGAGATGGTGGCGGATGCACCCTTAGTGAACCGTAGTGGGTCCATCCGGTTCCTTGTCCTAGAGTCACGTATATATGTGTGTGCATTGCAGGCGTTGACTGTACAAAAGGCGAATCCAAGCTAAGCGAATCCAAGCCAAGCCACATTTGTAATCAACCCAATTATTAAAGAACGGTTTGTGCTTCCAAGCCAAGCCACATGTTGTAAACAACCGAAAGAACGGTTTTGCGTTTGCGATAAGGAAGAGTCGTTTTGTTAAATGTATTTAGAATTAAGCAACCACTGTAAGTCAGACTACCGAGAATTAAACACGCGAAATAAAAACTTACTTTTTCTGTTCCTAAGCATTTTCTTTTGATTTTATTTTTTCGAGTTCTCGACACGTATATATTACTCTAGGGGTTTTAACTAAGAATCTAGCCGTCCAAATTAGGGGTTGTGCATCGGGGTAACTGCCCTATCTTGGAATAAAAAGCTAGCTACGAAGCAACCACAAGGCTTGAAGAACGATGATTTTACAGTAGACGAATCTCGTAATCGAAATTAGGACAACGACTTTCGGATTTACACGTGGAATGTTCAGATCCCTAATTGGCCACGTGCAGCCGAGTAATTAGCGGAGGCTAATACTTCTGCTATAAAGCAAGAAGTATGGTGGACCGGGAAAAACGCGGATGAAAAAATGTGACATCTACTACGGTAACTACTACAGAGAGCGGAAGCAGTATTTATTTGGATGCGGACTTGTCGTCAGAGGCAGACTTTGGTAAGAAGTCTTGTGCATTAGGCATGTGAGCGAACGCCTGATGACAATCCGCATTAAGTCAAAATTCAAAAACATCAGCCTAATATGTGCTCACGCCCCCACAGAGGATAAGAACGACGTGACCAAAGATTGCTTTTATGAGCTCCTCGACAAGACTTAAGAACAATGTCCACTTTATGATGTTAAAATCGTGCTTGGTAATTTTAGCGCAAAAATTGAAATTGAAACACAGCTTGTAAAACAACACCTCCGGAAACGGCCACACGATTTCCGCACCTGAATATTTATAAGGGTATCTGGAGATCTCCATATCAACTAACTGACGATTAAATTGATCCCGTCTCGATTGATGCAAGGAGCTCTGCCAGTATTTTGGATGTTTGCACCTTCCGAGCAGTTAGCATTGACTCGGAACATTAACTTGTTGCTGCCAAGGTACGTGTGCGAATATCCCAAACACAACACCACCAAAGAAGTACTGTGAGGAAATTTAACGTCCAACGGCTACAATCGCGAGAGACTGCCAGAGCCTTTGCCGATCGCATCCCTGAATCTCTCAAGAAGTCCAATGCCACCAACGACAAGCGCAGATGATCAATGGTATCATTGTTGTGATGGATTTCTCGCATTCACTACACCGAAACCCCTATTTTCACGAAGAGTGCCGTCAAGCCCACGGCTTGCTAGTAAAGCATGAGTTTTATAAAGCCTTCTATAAGCGGAGGAGAAGGGAAGAACATCAGCTTCTAAAAAAAGAAGAAAGATTATGAAAAAGAGGTCGAGTCAATAGAGATGTGTTATAGAAGGGAATGAAGTTCGAAAGTTTTACCAGAAAATAAAAAGAGCATGCCAGAACATAGGCCAGTAGTGATGAAGAAGGAAATTTAGTAGTAGAGTTAAAATCGGTGCTGAGAATTTAGAAAGATTACTTCTGCATACTATAAAACGGTGGTGAACCGCTGTAAAGCAGAATGCTCTATTCAATCTGGACGATGAAGATATCTAAGTTAACAAGGCTGCAGCATCATTTCTCCGATCTTCAAGAAGGAATACCACATTATCTGAACGCCTCAAATCTTTTCTCAACAATCTGATTAGTCCGCATCAGTGTGGTTTTAGACCAGTCTACTATTGATCAGATATTCACACTGCAGTAGATCTAGGAAAAAGCCAGAAACGCCAAGTCGATACTCACAATCTTTTCATCGATTTTAAAGTCTCCAATAATAGCTTATATAGAGACGAGCTATACTGAGTCATATCTAGTTTTGGAATTCCTTCCAAACTCGTCCGTCTGTGCAGCATGATGATGGAGAATGTACGCTGCTCCTTTCAGGTCGTTAACAACATCACCGAGGTTTTTGATGTCAGAAAAGGACTACGACAAGGTGACGCGCAGTCATGTGATTTTTTTAACATCATACTTGAAAGGATTATACAAAATTCTCGAGCTCACAGCTCATATCAGGGATACGATCTTTCAAAAGGCACAACTATTCGCGTAAGCCGATGACATGAACATAATTGGAAGTACGTAGCGGGAGTATTACAACGGAAGTGGCAAATATCGGCGACTCGGGCAGAACGTCATTTTGTCTATCTAGGATCTGCTGCAAATTAAAAAAAAAAAAAAATTCTCCGAGACGTTTTTAGTTCCGTTTATATCGACTAGGAATGGAGACGAAGATACAACACCAAACTATACCACTTGTACAGCGACATAGACATAGTTAGAAGGGACCCAATCCATTGTCTGAGATGGCTGGGACATGTAAAGCGAATGGACATCAACGCTCCGGGCCGAAAAGTCTTCAAATCCATTCTGGAGGGACGACGCGGTAAAGGAGACATCACCTAAGCTCACTGCCTTAACACAATGGTGAAGCTGAAGCTGCAGTACGTAGCGCTGTCAAAATTGAAATACACGTACTACCTATAGCACGAACACAATGCGAAGCTGCACTTGAGTCAACTTCAACTTCCGAAAGAGCTGCACTACTTTTTGACAGTTAAAAATAAAAACAAAAAAACGAAAATAGCAGAGCTGTTTATGGAGAAATTCATAGCATGTGATTTCTTCTTCCTCAGTCATTATTATAAAATAAATCCACCACAAAAAAACATTTTCACGAAACACCGCGCGATTATCTTTCCGTTTTGCCAGCTTTAACAATCGAGCTGCGCTTCACCATTGTGTACGTTCATTGCTACTTCAGTGAGCGACTTATTTGACAGTTTGTACTACAGCAACATCTTCTGCTGCAGCACTTCTCCATTGTGTTCGGACAGTCAACCAACTTCGTTTACAGAACTGGAGGCGGCTAGCACAAGATGGAGCTGGCTGAATACGCTTGTTAGTTGAGGCCCAGGTCCACCTCGGACTATAGCGCCATCTAAAGTAAAGGAAAATAAGTAAACTACTAGATAAGGCAAATTAGTTGTAGTCAACAAGAAGAAGGGAGGTGTTTTTAGTGAATAAAAATGTCACAATACTATCAGCATGCGCTGCCGGCTCTCATAGTATACAGTTATGGACAAAACAATAGGACCACCGAATATCGTTTTAAATTTCATTGAAAAATTCAAATATTTTGTAACTTTTAAACATTTTTTTTTCATTTTATTTTTATTTGAATAAAGGAAAATAAAATTAATTCATAAAAAATTAAATAATATACAGATTTTTATAAAATAATAGTCTTTTTTTCAAAAAAACATTTATACAAAAAGGGACAAAACAATAAGACCACTACACAAAATGTTAGAAATTCATAATTAATTTGTGATTTTCTTCCCACCTTCGGGTCGTTGTCGTGCATAAACTGCCACTTTAGTGGCATCTCCCACTCAGCATGCGGGAGCATGACCTCCTCCAATATTTTGGTGTATAAATGCTGGTCCATGGTGTCTTTTATCCAAAATATTGGACCCACACCATACCATGAAAAACATCCCCAAACCATAATACTGTCCCATCCATGCTTGGCGCTTTTGCTGGTGTACTGGGGCTGGTATGCTGCATTCTTTGGACGCCTGACCCATCTCTTACCATCCGATCCCACCAAATTTATTTTGGATTCATCGGACCAAAGAATATTTCGCCATTTTTTTCGTTTTCTGGCCCTATCCATTCCAGATGTTCTTTTGCGAATTGGATACGATTCTTTCGGTGCCTTTTGGTAAGAAGTGGTACCTCCCTGGGACTTCTACCGAAGAGATGTTGTTCTTCTAGTCTCCGTCGCACTCTCCTAGAACAGACTGGCAAGTCCAGTTCGCGTTTAATATCTGCAGCTGACTTAAACGGGTCTTTTTTGGATAGGCGTTTGATTTGGGCGTCATCTTTTGGGGATGTTTTTCGTGGTCGACCTGTTGGTGTGTTGGATTTTGGGGGCTGTAAGACATTATGAACAAAGGTTTTTGATCTCCCAATAAGTTTGGCCACCTCCCGTTGTGACTTTCCTTCCTTTGTGAGCTTTCGTATATCGTATATGAAGACTTTCACCTACCCATGTAAAAAAATAAAAACTATCTGTCTTCGTTTATATTCGAAAATACTTTGAATTTTGTTGACATATCCATATTCTAATGAAATTCAAAAAAATGCAGTAGGAAAATTTCAGATATTTAAAATCAAATTGTGTAATCAATTCTCGATATTTTCCTACAACTGGGCTGGGAAAATATATTTTTCTTAAAATTTTACGTAACCTTTCCGTTTTTTTTACTTTTAATCGCAATTCCATCCATCTTCTCTATGTTGTTTTGTTTCTTTTTTTTTTAATTATTTCGTCTCAAGGTCAACTGGTATTGTGGGCTACCATACTCGTAATTATTTCCATTTTGTTTACGTTACTCATATAACACTCACTTTTCCATTTTTGGAAGTCACTCGGTCATGTACGACTGAATGAGCGTATTAATGTCGCAGTATTAAATGTCAAAAGCGGTTGAGTTTATTATTTTTGACTTTATCTCATAAAATGGAGTTATATAAGAAACTACACAGTTGAGACCTTTAAAATGGCACACACAACATGAACTACTCGTATAGAAGAAAAACTCAAGTTAATTACTGTTTAGGGCATCCCACTGTTACGCATGCACTTCAATTCGTCACAATGGGTGAAGGTGAGAAAAAAAAAAGATATCTGAAATGAAAACTCCTACAAGAGATCACCCTGTCAAAATACACCAGACACAGAATCGAAATATTTTGACAGATGATGACTGTGTGTTAGATTCGTGCAGTGAGAAGGGGTCAATTTCAATTCAGAACCGTATTGGGTTAAGCCATTAAAATCCCAGAGAACATTCTGAACAATCAATTGATGAATAGCCAAAAGGGGTTCTTTGAACTGAAATGATGCCTCTTGGTGGGGGGTTTTTCATTAACAATCCGATGTGCACCTGACACGTGCTTCAGACGCCTGTTGGAATCCATTCGATGAAGGATTTATATCTACTCGTACCTACCTGTCGTTTGTAAATTTAAAACAACCAACAAAGGGAAAAGGTAAATGAACCCTGAACAGTAGTTGAAATGTATCTAAGACTCTTATTCATGAGATGCATCCGACAAATCATTTGTAATTTATGCCTCAAGCGGATAAAGAAATCAAAATGTATATAAATGTCGAATCCGGAAAAGACTTTGATTAGCATAAATGCATTTTTTTTTGTTTTTGTTTTGAATGATAGAGATACAATGTTAAATCAATTCAAATTATAAATGCGTTCGGTTAGCTGAATAGAGATACATTTTGTTGCTGGTATTTTTTGATCATGATTTGAGTTCATCGTGTTATGCAACGATGATTTGATTGGATTCGACGAGGCGTTTTCGTCATCATCGGGCCACGCAGGGTTTCGGATATTACGGAAAAAATGTTGAGATAATTCTGTGGAATTTGATATTAGTCACACAGCCCAACCCAAGATGACAAATGGATTTTAGGTAGATTTTTGAAAACGCCGATTCCAATCAGATGCGGCTTAGGAATGTCAAATTAAGTTTGACAAGGTTGGACATAAAATAAAACTGTGAATTTTTTATTTAATTTATGGACAAATGCTGAGGCTGGATACTATGCACATAGTTTTGGGATGAGGACACATTATTTTATTAATTAAATGCGAAGCGTAAAGCCAAACACTTGAGTTTTTTTAAAGCGAAAAATATGTAGTTCCGATCGATCTTTGGCAAAATGTTCCTCAAAAAGCAATTAAACCGCACACAATCCATACGATCAGCGATATGTGCCAGCACCGGGGTTATACGAGACGACACAAATCCATTCAGAGGAAATGACCTGATGCTATGAGAAATACTGTCCAGGCCTCCCTAGGCAGTATGTATAGCTAAAAGTGGAAACTGAAGGTAAAATCCAGGTGCGTTTGTCACGCAATGTGATACACATAGGTGGTAAATGCCCCAGTCTTCCGATGAGATACTACCACATCTTGCTATAGGCTCCTTGAAGTATTTGTAACTACGTTTCAGAGTTTTGATCAGATGGGCATGTACTACAGACATCTCGGGACGCTGTCGCAGCTTTATAAGTGTGTCATTCCTGAGAGAAATTTCTAAACAAAAAAAATTCCGCAGCCTCAACTGTTTATCAGAAGAAGCCGCTAAGCTTCAAGGTAGCTTCAAGTTAGCTTTCCATACTGATAGGAAATTCAATGGAACAATCGAGATTGCTAGATTCATCTTCATTTCTATGCTGCAAATAAGACCAAACTCATCTTTTAGAATTGAGGTGAAAGCCCAAGCCCTTCTGAATGACAGCAAACAAAAGGACACTCGGTCATACTCAAGGTTTTAGTTGTAGCAGGTGATCGTTTACAAATGTCTCAAAATGAACTTCATAGTGTGAAATCAAGCTCAGAATTTCAAGAGCTCTCAAAAGAGATCAGGCCTTGTGTGAAAGTCACAAAAAAATGTCCTACGGGATTTCATGGCTCTTCGCTGAATTATAAACATTTTCTAGAGGTACTACCAATCTCATACAAAGGTCTGCTTAGTTCTTTAGGGTGTACTAAAAAAGAATAACACTGTCAAGGTGACCAAACAATTTTGAGAAGACTCTCGGCCCACTTGGCATAGGAAGACTTTCTCAATAAATTCCTTAGCACTTTCCGTTAGCTAAAGAGCTCTTCAGCTGTAACATCCGGAGCGATAAAGATAAACCTCGACAATAGGTCCTAAAGTCTCCTAAATGAATTACCTGTATACTGAAGTCTTAATGCAGACAAGTTTTCATAACGCAAAAGCCACCTCTGCAGTGACTTGCAGCTTGCTTATCTCCTAAAGATATCTTCCTCAAGTTTTGTAACAGAACTTAAATTTACTAAAATTTTTTCCAATTGAGAAGGATACGAGTATCTCGAGTTTCATTCCAAATGAGAAGAATTTTTTTTTATTGTAACTTTGAGCTACAGAACCGGGGCTAATGAACACTAGACACATGCAATGGCTATAGTGCCATTACGAGTACCATCAAAATCGAATGAAAGAAGTTTACTGCTAATAACGTACGAGTAAGTGTTTAAACATAATACAGCTCCCAGATCCTTCCTAATAAAAGCTCCCATAAACATTTATCCATCCTCCTATTCTCCAATTCATTAATAGTTGCGATTAAGACGTGACTGGGAAAAAGGTATAGTAAACCGCTGTCCAAACTATAAGATAGTTTCCGCATAATAGATGCTAGCCACTGCGGCGCTGAACATTTTTCCAGATCTGTCTCCCACAGCACATAAAACTAAAGAAGTCAAGCGTAGTATATGTCGTAAAGCTTCACTCTTGTGCTACTTATCCCAACATTTATTGATCTTTAGTGAGCTAGGTACCTCTAATTTAAAAAAAAAAATCTATTCGCATCACGGGTAGGCTTGCTAGGTCGGAAAGCTTTGATTCCGGAAGAAAGTCTTAAAATGGCAGAATTTTAGGGCTTTCACCTGGACATACAAAATATCTAACAAGTGATGGCATAACTCTTATCTGCAATCAATTTTAAGTGTAATGGACTATTCTAAAAAAAAAGTTTTGAAAGCACATCCTAAGATCCTACCTCAGATTTTGACAATTTTTAAGGCTCAGTTAATGCAGGAATTTATGAACACTTATAGATATGCAAGGAAAAGATATTACAGGCCAAGTTTGGAACTTTCAACAAAATGCTGTTGGTTGATTTCTACTTTTTTGCGTTGTATCGCGGTAACTCTAGAACACCTGCACCAATTTTCACGTTGTGTATTCTGCTGCTTAGGAAAATTCTCAGAGAAAGTTTACACATGCTTCAACGATGCGCTCCGTTTTATAAAATCGCTTTTAAAATCGTAATTCTACAAATATGAAATAAAGTACAAGGGTCGTACGAAACATTCTCATTATTTATTAAGCTGATGTTACACTAATCTAAATTTCACTTTCAAAATTTTCCCAAAGCGATGGTTTCAAATTTAGTCAATGAAATCAATAAAGAACAAGCAGCAAAGGTACATTTCGTCTGGAACTGATCGTATGATACCCTATTTAGCATTTTCTAATCCATCCCTAATAAAGAGGACGTGGCGTTGTAAACTTCTTGATTCAAATGCAATGACATCCTTCTACTCAGAGAGTATTCTCAGGATTCTTAAGAGATTTTGACAGGTAATTTGTTGCTAAGACTTTTGCTTAAAGGAATGTGGCGTGACTGTCGCCATTAGTAACTGAAGGTCAAGGATTCTGGTAAAGTCACCGCAAATAGCTTTGAGAAAGCAAAATGCGGTGTTTTGAATAAAACGCTAAAAAATTTATTAAATAAATATTTTTCAGTTTCCAGTAAAATTATTAAAAAAAAAAAATATTTTTTTAAAAGTGGAGTGTTTGGTATATAATAGGGGGCGCGACTGGATCAAATGTACTTGCTCCATACATACATATGTACACTCCGGGACAAAATGATAAGGCATCCCACAAATTCTTAGGAAAAAAAAGGTGTGCGTAACATTTACCAAACCTGACTGAATCATTAGGTAACATAATGTATTAAAACTGAAAACTGAGTGGAACAAAAAGATAGGACATTTTGATCATTTTGTGTCGATATTTCGTTCAGTAAGGATGCATTAAAGTAAATATTGGTGAAAATTGTGATCTTGTTGTATTTTTGATAAAGTTTTTTCAAAAAAAGAGAAACGGGACGCAGAAAAATATTAAGTTCAGCTGATGTGCAATTTTGAAATTTAGAGATGCAGGCTAAGGGTATTGCAAAAATATCGAAGTCAGTGAAGAGAAGTCGAACAGTAGTAACAAATTTAATAAACGATCCCGAAAATTATGGAAAAACAAAGTCTTCTGGAAGACCACCAGCATTAACTTTATGAAAAAAACGTGCGATTTTGCGGGAAGCTTCAAATTCTTTTTTAACGGCTCGTCAAAGGGCAGCTAAATCGGGAGTTAAAAGCAACATGAAAATGTGAGGAGAGTTTTACAACATTGCGAACATCTCCAAAGGCAAAAACCGCTTCAGAAGCCACCTTAAACCGAAGCCCACAAACCATGCTGTTTAGAGTTTGCTCGTAGTCATTGCCATTGGAAGAAAAACTAGAGAAAAGTCATATTTACAGATGTAAAAAACTAGAATCATTATTTTTATGATTTGTCTAAGGAGCAACGAATTTGAAGTCACAGTCAAATGGTACGAGGTTCAGTAAAGATATGGGCTGGAATTGGCTACAACGGGAGGACGGAAATAAAATTTGTCAGTTTGAATTTATTAACGAACAAATTGAGAGTTTTGCTTTAATTATTGCCGAGGAAAATTTAATTCATTAACAGGATAATGTGGCAATCTATTCTTCCCGTCAAGTCAAGGAGTACTTTAACTCAAAAAACATATCCCTTCTTAACTGACTAGCAAGATAATTGGGAGCATGTGGGGAGAGCGGAATTAAAAGAATCCATTTGTATAGAATGGGACAAGATGGATCAAATATATGGTAAAAAATTGTTTAAAATTTTATAGTTATATTGTTTATAAAATAGTGAAATTTTCATGTTGTTATTTGATTTTGAAGTCCACCTGGCCTATCTTTTTTTACACCTAGTTTTCGGTTTTTCCCTAAAACAAGAAAATTAAGGGTTCTCCAGAAATTATTTTATGGCAGTAATACATTCTATTACCTAATGATTCAATCAAATTTGGCAAATGTTACGCACACTTTTTTTTTTCTTAAGAATTTGTGGGAGTGTATTATCATTTTGCCCCGGAGTGTATTGTTGGTTCGTAAATTGTTGATTTTAAATTTACCCAAAATTGATAAGAATTTCTAGTTTTTCTTAAATTTTGTATCAAAAAACTGAGTACGAAATTTTATGGCAAATGCCTATGTTACCAGAGGTATGAATTTTAATCAAAAACGTTTCAGCTTTTTTTGTACACACTGTACTTTTTAAAAATTGACTTGTAGTAAAGAACCATTAATTTAAAGTAAGAATTAAAATTTCGATTTCGCAGACCGGATATATTATGTTTCAAGTAAATCCGTCCAACCATTTAGGCTGGAGTCCACCAGAATTGCCAGACCTACATTTTCGAATTTCACTATTACCAATACTTGCCCCTATGTAAAGGGTATTTTTTTAGGTATAGAACTTTAAAATTAATTAAAACACATAAAAATCGTGGTAAAGGCCATGGTATTGGCTCTATTGGAAAGATAATTTTATGCCATTAGTGTCTAAATATGATTTCGGGCATATGAGCGCGGCGGCTGAGTAGAATAAAAAGCAATCTGGAATGCGCTCATCGAATATTACTTCAATGAATTGCTTGTGGCGCGCCGTCTTGTTGAAACCACAGCCAATTCAATTTGGGAACGATAAAGTCACTAATCATGGATCTGTAGCGTTCTCCATTGACTGTAACGTTCTGGCTGGTATCATTTTTGAAGAAGTATGAACCAATGATTCCACGAGCCCATAAGGCATACCAAACAGTGGCTTTTTGTGAACGTAACGGCATTTCAATAATGGCTTGTGGATTTTCTTTACTCCAAATGCGTCAATTTTGCTTGTTGACGTTGCCAATCAACCAAAAATGAGCCTCTTCGCTGAAAAGAATTTTGTGGTGAAAATGAGGATCAAGAGCAATCTTCAATTCTTGCACGAGCTGGATCGTGTAATCTTGAATCTTTCCGCAAAATCTTCCTTGAAGTGGGATGGACACAGCTTCAATTGCTGTGTACGATGGCGAATGGACTTATTCGGGTCCTCCTCAATACTACGCTCCACAGCAACAACAGCTTCTCCGGTTCACACTGTATGACATCTGTTACTCTAAATGCGTGGTGCAAAAACGATACATGGTTATTCGAATTACTTGCTTGGATGGATGATTATTTCGACCGTAAAATGGACGTAGCACACGATAAGTTTCGCGAACTGAACCACGATTTTCGAAATAAATTTTCACAATTTGTAAGCATTGTTCTGGCTTCAGTCTATTCATGATGAAATGACAAACCAAACTGAGCACAAATCAACTGTCAGCTGTCAGCTGTCAAATTGGCTGTCACTGGAAAAAGTATTGCCAATTCGAAAAACAAACCTCTAAAAAAACACCCTTTATATAGGTGCTAGCATAAAACAATCAGTAGTGTTATAAACTAAAATCTGATCTATCGCACAGTTGAGGTCTTCTAAAGTCCGGTACAACATTATATCCGTTTGGAAGAGCATGAGAAATCCCATAATTTAACATTCGTTTTGGTTGTGTAGCTCCAAAAAATCATTCTTTGAATGGTAGGCCAAGTAATTGGCATCTATTCCATGATACTTTGTGACGTAATTTAAAAGCCAAAACTTGAACCGAACATAATAAATTTGTCGAATCCGGCTAGTTAGGCAAAACGGGTTTTGAGTGAACTCATACAAGCACAATTTTCTGTAAGTTGAAGCATTTTTCATATCACTACACCAATATATCTTAACTGCTACAGTTACTGTCGATTGTCATATATCCCACAATAAGCGGTGTGCTTAAATAAGCAATCTCTTTACCTTACCGCAATATCAAATGCGAACAATCTAACTAGTCATTCTGAAAGTACTATGCACCTACCCGCAATTTTGTTTACACCGACCATGTAAAAACGGATCAAAATAAATCTAATCTATACATTTAGCTTCGCGCCGCCACTCCCTCCGCCATTGGTGGTGGTGATGGTGGTGTGTCAAGCGAATATGGTCAAAGAACCGCGCTAAACGACAGTCCACTGGTTTAATTACCCTGCTAGCCTTTCAGTTCTTTCAAGTACGAATACGTTTCAATTTATCCCCTCTGCCATTTGATTGCAATCTCACGACAACTGTGAAACCAGTTTCACTGTCAATCCCGTGGGATTAGCAACTATCGCTTTAAATCAGGAAAATCCTTAACATTCTGCACACATCCACGCATTTTGTGCAAATTATGTCGCAATATATAGTCCAGGCCAACATGTTCCCATCCCATCAACAGTCGAGACAGAGATCTCCCTCTAAGACGCGATGGACAACATCTATCATATTAACAGCACACAGATACAGATTGTGGCCAAAACGAATACAGGTTTCCGTCATCATGACCAAAATGAGTTCCAAAGTCCTTGTGATTTTTCCTACACAGTCACTGAGTATGGGCACGTGAATGCGGCCAATAATAGAGTTTGTATGATTTCACGATGACGACTTCGACCGATTTTGGTAGGACCAGGTATCTGGTTACGACATCTGGGGCTCATGAGAATTCGGTGAGTTTTGGGATAGAAATTAGGGCGATATGGTTTGGGAAGCTATTGGGCGTTTTCCCATCAAGACTCGAATTAGTTTTTGTGTAGAAAGTGATCGGTGATCCTAAATTGGTGATCGCGACGGTTATGAAATGAAACCTTTGCTGTGGGAAAATTGCGAAAAATTATTAATTTATTACGTATAAGGCTAAACAGGCAGTTGTTGTTGTGTGAGAGAAAATTTGATGGCAAGGCTGGGAAGATGGTGTAAATAGTTTGCTTTGATTTATTGCTCGTTGTGATAACAAAAGGCCACTGAAGACAGTGGAAGATGGTGGTGGAGAGGAGAGTACATTTGTATGGTCATCATTAGCAATGGGAAGTGTTAGATAAACCATGATTCTTCTAGAACCGTAGGCAAGTCGAATTTTGGTGTCTGTTTTCCATTCAAACAAATATTACAAGACCTTTCATTGGGAACTAGTAACATTGACCGAACGGATTTAAGGTTTACCACACAGGTCTCCTAGGTTAGGTTAAGTTGAGATGGCTGTCAGCAAAAAGCCAGCACACTTAGACTAATAATAGGTCCATTGTGATACAACGTGGGTTTGGAAAGCGGTCTTTAACCTACTCAGTTTACCATTTGGAGCTTCTGATGAAGCGTAGGAGGTCCCTACCGTCTATTTTATTCAGTTCATTTAGGTCGTTGAAACAGAAGGCTCCTAAGTGGAGTTTGCTTGATAGGTGTAAAGGAGGTGAAGAATAGTCTCCTCCTCCTTTTCGTCCATGTAGCTTCTGCAGAAATACGTCAAGCCTTGTTGCATGCTTGCCTATTAGACAGTGTCCAGTGGTGGCACCAATTACAGCGCTGATATGCAATCTATTGAGAGAAATCAAATTCTTAGAGCGTTTTAGATTCAGCTTAGGCCAAATCTGTTTTGTCACTAGACAAGTTGTACCACTTGTCCACCTAGAATTTGTCCTTTCAATAGCATCCAGCTTTAATTTAAGTTTGCATGTAGCGATCGGCATACCCAGTGACTTTTGTCTGGAAGGATGGGTGTTTTTGTTCCATGTCTGGCAAGTTCGTCAGCCTTACAATTACCTGGAATGTCCCTATACCCCGCCACCCAAATTAGGTGAATATTGAACTGCTCCGCCATCTCTCTTAGAGACCATTTATAGAGGATGATTCCAAGGATTCGATTGCTGCTTGGCTGTCTGAAAGATGCGGATATCAGTGGACGATATCACGTTTTTCTTTAGCCAAGACAAGACTTCCCTTATTGCCATTATCTCCGCCTGGAACACGCTATAGTGGTTTGGGAGACGAAAGAGAGGTTTAGACTAAGCTTATAAGAGAAGACAACACCACCCATCCGGTCATTAGGGTTAAAAATTTAACAACTTATCTCCCGTAAAACCACCTCCTTCCCAGAATGCTCTGGAAGCAATGTTAATTTGAAAGTTTCAATAGGTGGGATTTTATATTTCCTTGAGAAGAGGACTAGTTCGGCTTTGTGTTCTTAGACTACACCGACCTGTCCACCTAGATAGCTTATTAAAAGAATTTTGTAAGAACTCTATTAAGGTAATGAGGTGCTTACCAGAGACTGCTATAGCAACGTCGGCCGCATAGGCGATGACTTCACAACCCCCTCAGCCTCTAGGATTATCAATAGTTTATTAACCACCAAATTTCAGAGATGTGGGGATAGACGCCCCCAAATATTGGAGGACCTAAACAGAAAAGGAGACTGCTCTTAGCAAGAGTTGCGATGTCGATGATGCTTTACGGCTCCTAAATATGGGCAAGTGCCATGAAGACGAAATCGTACAGTAGAAAGACGAAGGCGGTCTACAGAACCAATGCCTTGAAAGTATGCAGTGCCTTTCGAACAACCTTCTACGACGCGGCATGCGTATTTGCTGGAATGGTGCCAATAGACCTCCTCGTTAAAGAAGCCGAACGGAAATATCGTGCCAACAGGACAGTGGTATCAACAGCGACGAGTCAAAGTGACGCCGAAGTACCGCCAAGAACAACCTCGAAGAATGACAAGAGAGATGGAACTTTCTGACAAAGGCAGATGGACGCAGAGATTGATCCCCAATATAAGCCCTTGGATCAATAGATGCAAATGCTTACTGGTCATGGATGTTTCAGAGCCTACCTCCATAGATTTGGGCACGAAGACAACCCTTATTACCCAACGTGCATGGAAGCAGTCAAGGATGCAGAACACATCATATTCCATTGCGCACGATATCACGAAGAATGTAACTTGCTGGCGAACATACTGGGTATGGACTTAACACCAGAGAACACCACCAGACAGATGACGAGCACGCACAGTCCTAACTTGGCCATAGTACTCCGTTGAACATGTTAGGTTCAATTATGTAGATAAGTTCACTGCAATGTTAGTTAATTCTAACGCTGACTTAGAGTTAGATCCATTGTGCACATTATTGTTTATCCTTGGAGCCTGAAAAATAAGTTGCTGGCTAAGATCCACTTGGCTAGATACATATACCCCAGGAGGAGCCACGTAAGTTTTCTTCAATAAGCGACTGCCAAAATTTCGCAATCTTCTGTTGACTAGAGACATATTTAAAATAGATGTTGAACAGGTTCTGGTCATTGTAGACTACCTTGAGGAATTCCGCATGAATGCCAATGGCACAGAGCCCAGTACAGATGTCAGAGATGAGATAGGGATATCTCCTTATCGAAAACTGGCCAGAACATTGCTGTTACTGTGCATATTTGCTCTTGTAATGGCAGTATCTTCGATTTTGCAATAAATTCTGCTGCATGGGATGTTTACAAAAGGAAGGCATGCTTATAATCCATTACCGATACATCATTCGTTGTCCGAACCTCCGAGTATAAGGTCGTCGTATTTTTTTGTTCGTTTAGTGGCCCCTTATCGAGTTTCACTAACCTTGATTCAACCGTTGGCGACTCCCTACTGTATTGCTATTCTAGATCAGTTTTCAAGCCTGCAATCATTTCTAGTTTTAAATTGAAGATTTGAGACATAGAAGTTCTCAGAAGGCTCCAACTCCTGTACCAATGTTCATCTTGGGTCCGTCAGTATCCACGGCCATTTATTCGTTACTAGTAACAATCTGATTAGTCCAGTCACTTCTGTCTTGAGTTCTAGTAGTCAGAGGTAAGTAGTCACTTGCGGAATTGCCTTGGGGTACTCTTGACCACAGCCTCACCTATCGTCGCCGCCCTGATACCATAGTTGAAATCCGTAGGGATGAGATTTAAAATAGCCTCTAATGCTGCTGTTGGTGTCGATCTGGAAAGATGGCAGTTGATCTCAAGAGGGCCTTCCTGGCAAAGTTACTGACCTTAAGAACTTTATTAGTACTTTAAGGGCAATCAAAATGGCCCAACTGGTCTCCGAGTGCAATCGCACATGCTGCATACAACATGGTAGCCACCCAGACCATATCACGATCCGCCATTGGTTGAAAGTCCATATTTTCAACTACAAGCCGCAAATTCGGTATTAATCTCTACAACCTGTAATTTGTGTAGAGACCTTCGGGGGTTCCACTATCATATACTACACAATTACATGGAAAAAGAGAAAGGATACAGCCCACACCTTGCAACAATTTGTAATGAGGCAAACAACATACTCAAGGACGACTCCATGTACTCTGCCTAAAACAATTTCTGCGGAGATTTCAAATCTACCAAAACGTGTTTTCTACAAGAGTAGCTACCATCATATCCACACATCCATTAACCCATGACAGTTTAATGCATCTCCGCAATTTTATTGTAACCACCTATTAGTGGCAAACCTACGACAACGACTAAGACCACTTTCGACTCTTCCTCATAACAGCTTCTGTGTGCAGTGCAAAAATTGTTGCATGTTAGGGGTTCGTAGGTACTTGGAATGAAAAATTATACACCAGTTGCTGTGTTAAATGACGACATGGCTAGGCTATGAAGTGCAACTTTGTGTTGTTGTACCACGAGATCTGTTGTCTTTGTCCCCGACGCTACTCATTGTCTTCGTAACAATTACACTTCCAGATACCACTACCACTAACAGCAGCGGACTATAATCATGATATCAAATTCATTCGTAAAGCTGAACCATTTCTGGTTCGCCAACAGCTAGGAAGTATCTAATTGTTTAACGAGATGCTGTATACCTAGGTGCAGAGATTGTAAGACCCGTTGCTGCAAATTTCTCTTGCGAAAGTGCCCGATTGTTACTGTTCGACAATTAACGAGAACCAATGAAAGAATGCCTGCTGTTCCGTATTCTCTGCTTCTGTGTGGTGGGATCCAATTACCATTTTTGTAACAATCTGCCAACCAGCCATATTAGACCCCACCTAGGCTGCATTGAAAGAAAAATATCTATCGGCAATTTTGTATCTAGATGCATGCATGTGCGATGAGGAAACTTTTCCAATGTGACTTAATCCCACATGGCTTCCAAGACCGCACATGAGTGTTGATCGGCGGCCAAATAGCCAACAGCACTGGTGGTACCGGTTCCATAAAATATGACTAACAAGCTATTTTAGACCAACCAGTCAACCGCCTCTTTCAACCTTAAGGAGTTGTAGGAAGAAAAATGCTCATAAAATGAAAACGAAAAACAATTCACTTTTAACCTATGACTTAGTGTAAATGAAGGAATGCGAAAAAATAAGAGTTGAGAGACTTGATGCAAAATTATACAGAGCAAGGTAGTCAAAGACATGAACGTGTAGCGCTGGGGAAGACTACATGATAACAACAAATTAACGAGATGGCCCAGTCAAATTAATAGAACACATAAGTCACAGTTCAACTTGTCAGAGATGACTTTTAACATGTTCACAGAGTTACCATGTTTCTCTTTTATGTAAATGAGGAACAAATACTGAAATTTTATCCAAATTGTATCTAACTCGAAACGTAAATAGAATGTATTTGTTACTATTGTTGTAAATACTTTTGCGAAACGAGTTATTATAGATAGAACACATAAGTCACAGTTCAACTTGTCATAGATGACTTTTGACAACTTTTATGTAAATGGTGTTCCCCATTTATGAAATTTGGTTCAAATTGCATCTAACTCGTCACTTAAAAGTGTATTTGACATTATGTACAAAATACACACTTTTGCGTGACGAATTATTATTTCACTGATGAGACAATTTGGCCTATATTTAGAATATTTACGGATTGCCTAATCCTGTAGTCTGCCATGTAAGTCAATCCTATAAATATTTTCTACTCTGCGTGGTGCTAGCAACCAGAATTTAGAGCAGGTTAGGAAGAGTCGTGCTCATTATGATGGCCTAAAATCTCACACAAAAATAACCAATTGAAGCAAAATATGCTTTTACCCAACAACGAAACAAACTAAATGCAAATTTACTGCTCTGCATTGCAGCTTCACTTCAGTTCTTCCTGCCGTTGTGTTCCCCTACACATCAGAATACTTTATTAGTAAGTCATTTTATCGGGTTTGTTTTGTCGTAGGATTATTTTTAGGTGTCACCTTGTTTAGTCTTAGTTGGTGTCTGTAATTAGGATTTAAAAGTTGAAAATGGTCTTGAAGTGTCATGAGGATGATGCACATTTGGTGATGTGTTTTACGTGGACATGGTTCTTCATCCGCATGAAGCAACGAAACAACTGAACTAAAACGATACCTTTCTCTGCTTGTTACGTCTCGCGGATTACGAAAATTGTCATCTCAAACATCCACTAGTTCTGATCCCAAATTGCTTAGAGAATATCAAAATTTCCGTGTCACGGAACTGATATTAAGAAATTGAATACTAATAACTATATGACTAACAGAATTGATATGTATGAGCATATTGTCATCCAAATCAACAGATTCTCGTCTTGGCTCGACGGTATACGTCTTACAGAATATAGACGCTGTAAACCAACCGCAATCGCGCAATCAATTTAGAGAATATACTACTTTACACTTCACAAAGATTTCGTGTCGATTTAACTGAATTAATGCAATACAAGAGAAAGTATTGCTTTTGACATCTCCAACAAAAGCACTAGTCTCACAAACTGTAAGTTCTCTGGGGGCCAACCAGATAGAGGAGAAATATCTTGCATTTTTAGACACAGGTTCTAACGTTTCTGAGGAAAACCAATTGAAACGAGGTGCTTTAGCTCGAGGACAACCTCGATTAGCACCAGAAGGGAGTGCAATAGATATATTCACAAATGCTTGATGATCCAAACTTCAAACGTCTGTGTTCAAATGAAGGATTGTGACTCTAAATATCCTGATTACAGATTAACTACAAGCTCGTCGCTCAAATAATCTCAGACAGGAAGTTTTCCACCCAAACATACGCGCTGTATTCAAGTTTCGGACGAATAACAGCTCATAGCAAATTATTTTGAAAAATCGTAAGTAACTACATATAACCACCATTTGCAGTATCAGCAATCATGCCAAGCATTAGCTAAAACACTCCATTTGGTTCATGTAAGTACCTAGTTTCAGAGACAGGAAATAACACTAGAGTTTCGATGCTTTGAATTCATTTCGGTTTTTCGAACGCCAGTTGACGATTTTATCAGAGCTGCGTTCGATAAGAATTCATTGTCGTTGAGATTCCACAATTTGGGACTCTTTCTGTAGTTTTAAGGAATAACCGATTGGATTGCAAATATAAAAGAGTCAATGATAAAAATCAGAAAAGGGATCAGGGGGAGAACAGAGAGGCTTAATCAAACCTACGTAAAGAAAGTTCCAGTGTATAAAACGTTTAAGTTTAGAAAATTATTTCAAAAAGGTTAACAATTCTCAAAGAACTAAAAAAATGTAACCAATTTAAAAAAAGTGGTCTCATAGAAGCTAGGCAGTGAACGGTCAAATTGTGACTTTAGTTGTACAATGGTAACCCTGAACACCACCATTCGCTGAAGCAAATGACAATCCATCCACCATACTGGAAGTACAGGGTTGTTCATTTTGTGCTTTAGGATTTTAAATTTGAATAAATTAAAAAGTGTTAAAGATTTCAACGAAATTTGTTTACTGTTTTAAATTTTGGACTATGCTGTTGTGTATGGAATACAACATTCGATGGCCACGGGAGTTCTTGCAAACTTCAATTATTGTGAGGTAATTTTCGATGACTTTTGGGCGCATTTCCTGCTGTATTAACTTCAACTCCAAAGTTTGGGGTTAGACATGATTTTTGTAATAGCCCCACAAAAAGAAATCCAACGGGGTCATCTTGGTGGCCAATGTATGTCGCCAAATATCGAAATTAAACGGCTGGGGAATGTCTGCCAAAAAAAGTTGCTTATCATTTAACTATAGCGCAGAGAATTCACTGTAACGGTGGCGCCTTCAACGTTTTCAAAAAAGCTGTCCCGATCACGCTGGTGGATGCAATGGCCTGTCAACGATCACATCCCGAATCTCAAAACCTCAAATTCTGTAATTTTGTTTATTTACGTACCCTTCGAGCGAGAAATGGGCCCCATCACTGAAGAAGATTTTGTTCGAAAAATCGGCGTCAACTTGTTAATTTATCAGCACCCAATCTGTATATGTTCTGCAAATTCTATGATCAGCAGGCTTTAGTTGTTTTGTATGCACAGGCCTTACGACATCACAAACACTACAGATTTGTTTGAATACGGTGATTATGTTTCGAATTGTTTGCCAAGTTGGGCGATTATGATGACCATAATCTGTGCTTAAATAGCAGTACACAAATTCTACAGAAGCGCTATATAGATGCAACAATTCTAATGCGTTGACCGGCGGTTAAGCGATCTACATTGTAAAATGACAAGACAAGAACTAACTACCTGTCACTGCGGATGACAGATAGATTTGACAGATACCATATGGCAGGGATGTGAAGTCTCAACCCCGAAATGAATAACACTTTTTTGGGTACTTCGCAAAAGTGCAAAATACCTTCAAAAAATGTTACTTCTTTAATTGCCATAAGGTTGTCAAAAGTAAGAGTACATAGTTACAATCACAATTATCTTTCGATTTTAATGGGGATTACATACATTAATCGGTAGCGACTGTCCTTGATACTCGTAACGTTCGTTTATACTGCTTAATGAGTTGCAATACTTGCAACATTAATGCATTTAAATATCACCACGCACTGAAAGTTATTGCTATTAATCGAATGCTATGGAAGATTACGTCAGATTATTGTGTCAGCTTTATAAAACCACGTGTCAAAGTCACATGATTAATACGATCTGAAAGGTCTGATGTCTGATTTCAATACACCGGCATGCCCAAACTCTAAAAATGACAAGTGAAACCGCAAAACTTATTCAACCGATACCTTTACCTCACATCTCGACCGAATACATCAGCGCAACCATAAAACGACCACAACCACACAGCGCTGCGCCGCCATTATGCAGTCGTTTTCTTTCCTTTTTGCAGCCCTCCCTGGAGCAGCCATTAATGTTTACAAACTAAAAACTCTGGTTTTTCCACAAAAAGATCTTCGTGACTTTGGATGCGATAAAAAAAAAGCCACATGCAAAAAATTAAATTCCCCCCCCGCCTGGGATACAAATGCATTCGTTGATTACCTTACAAAGTCTGATGTGTCTGAAGACTTAACGCTGAACGCGGATATCCGATTTATGCGGCTATATGGAGAAAATAGAGATGGCGTCTGTCTCGGAATGGTGAGGATTTGCGCCCAGTTTCAGCAATGGAAAGTGAATGAGGAGGATCAGCCAAAGCGCTGTGAGACTTATAAGGTGTGACAGACTGTGTCTGCAATCACGTAATTCAATGGCAATGACAAACAAAAACAAAAAAACCTGATCATCAGTCAAGACGATGAAGATCGGTCCCCAGAGGATGCTCGCGCGGTAGATCTTTGGCTCTCATGCATTTTCTGTTCAATTAAACTTGAAAATTACCACCGGAAACTGACATGGAAAGAGGTATTCGCAGAATTGTTTAACAACATTCCTTAGATGGTTTTATGCATCACCAATTGTTCCGTATGGTTGCGGTTTGATTTTTAAACAATTTCATCCATCCGAGTGGTGTAGTTACTTCATGGAAGCAAAGCAGCAGTACCACGTGCCTGAGACAATGCATCTAATGCAATAAACCCGTTTATGGGATGAGATACATTGTTGTTTTCCTATAAAATGCTAAGTAGCTTCGCATTCTACGGATAGATGTGTTTGCGTAATTGGAAAACGTGGTCTCTAATCAGTCGAGATAGCATAATGGGGTTATAATGGATTCTGTTGGCGATCTCGTTGGCAAGAACTGATATCCTCTTAGCGGGTTTCAGTAATTGGAAAAAAGGTAATTAGGAAAATGATGAGTGAGCTAAGCCTGAATAACCTGTTTTTCAAGGTTATGGCTCAACCAACTACTGAACTGAGAATAATCGGTTGATGTTCGAGTTGAACAGAGTGCAGAGATGAAAGATTAGTTTTTATTAGTCTGTGGGCTTCGGCCGAACATCATAGTCAAAAACATATGTAATTCTGTGGAACTTATTATAGGTAATTGTAACAAGGCTTATAGTGTGGACTTTATTCGCATACTTTGCTGGTATACGTATTGGTTGAGAGCTTTCAAAACTTACTAGCCCTCGGTTCACTTTATATGTACATTGCAGCAGTCGCCTGTAATGCATCGGTCTCTAAATCATTAAAGATGAAAATTATTAAAATTGAATAGATTATTTAAGGGGTGGGATTTGAAAAATCATTAAATCTATAATTTGGGCGCATTATAATCAATTTTATTCCAGAAAATTTACATCGATTTTGTCGTAAGTTTCTCATAAGTAATCGAGGTAAAAACACCACCTTTATAAAAGCAAGCAGAACCAATGATTTAAAAGTCAATATTATCTCAGCAAGGTATATCTAACAAGGTATAGTTTTCTGACCACTGTGTGGGCAAGAGGACTTTTCGGAATCCTCCTAGAGCACACTATTGAAGATTCTGCGGAGAACTAAGAACTTCCGTTGGACTATTATATGTATAGGTATTGTTGGGGGATCTCCTCACCAATGGTTGAAGAAACAGTCAAGGTCCAGAATAGTGACCGTCGAAATACCCTAACCGAATAGTGACTCAGGCGGAAGCAATATATTCCACGAAGCCGTCCAAGGATAGGTGACCTGTCGCGGATCTTACAACATAGATCTGAGTAAAATATGTAAATTAATTAACAAGCATGGGACAACGTAAACATAAAGCGTGGGCCATCTGTTGGTTTCTTTTTAAAATTGCTATACAAAAAAATCAGTTAAATATTTTTCAAAGTTTTTTTTGAAGAGAGTACACTTGGCTTGGCAGTAGCCCATCCTGTCAACCTAATTTTGCAGCATATTTTCGATTGTTCAGGGCACTATTTCGCGAATAGCTGAATCGATTCTGGATTGTCAGCATATCATCGGTCTTTAACGACATCCCAAAAAAAAATGTTCAACGGCGTTAAATCGCAGCTCTGCGGAGGCCAAGCAACATCACCAAAACGGCTAATTACACGATTATTGAATTAAGTGTGCAACGTATCGATTGTTGGATGGCTTTTATGAACTGTAGCGCTGTCTTGCTGGAACCAGAGATCGTTCAAGTTTATTTCCTCAGTTTTTGCCTCTGTAACGCTGTCCGTTGGCCGCAACGTTGTTGCCATCTTCATCTTAGAAAGAAAATGGGTCAATAATGCTGCCATTCCATAAACCACACCAAACAGTCACAAGCTGAGGCCGAGCGCATAGGATGAATACGAGGATAACTTGTGTCATCAATTAGAATTCCAATCTCACAAACTTTCTTCAAAAACTTGCATACAGCAGGCACGGTTGGTGCATCATTTCAACGGAAATTTCTCTTCAAAATTAGCACTGTTTCGGCAACACAGTCCTCACTATGGAAATTAGTTTTCAATATTTCCCAACGTTGTTCAAGTGTAAATCGATTCATTTCGTACAGCGGAGATATTGAGATATAGTCGGCGTGTTCCAAGTACTGTGCTAGAATGTAGCAAAACTACTTTTTGTACCAGCGCTAGCGAGGAAATGTGGAGGGGATATAGCAAAGAAATTCTCGCTACAACTTTTAGCTAGATAAGAACAAGAGAAAACGTCATCTGTCAATACAATCCATTAGCGATGGGCTTCGAATGAAAGCCGAAAACAGTCGATAATTAAAAAAAAAACTATCGTTTACTATCGATAATTACGAATATATAAAGTAAATGCTCGAAATTCTTTATTTCTTAATTAAAATCTTTTATAATTAGTCCACCACTTCTAATCTTTCTATTACAGATCAATGGAATTTGATTAAATTTAATTTTAGACTGCTCTTTGATATTTTAATGTCTTCGATGGAATGAAAAATTGAAAATCGATGGTCGGAAAGTGTTATCGACATGATCACTAAATAATTGAAACAAGTAGATGTTCTGAATTGTTGGTAACTAAAGTCAGTGGTATTGTATCAAATCAGTTAGTTAGGAAGAAATAGTAGTCGAAATTTGATTCCAAAACTAGTTTTTAACGATTCTTAGTCAATTTGGAGTTCAGTAGATTAGGTCATGATAATATATTAGTATCTAATTAAAATTTGACTAATATTTTAAAGGCTAAGACTCTTTTTCGTTAGTTTAACTAGATTTTATTAAAAGGTGCAATTAAAACAATCGAATAGTATCGGAAATTATCGAAAGTGATGACTATAGATAGTTACACATCTCTAGTAAATATAATGAGTTTCTAGATACCAGCTGTTGTAAGGCCAAAAGGGCGTTCCATGATTTTGCTACTAGCGGACAACAAATTGTGTGTGCTTGGAACGCACCGAGTGTTTTTGTCCATTTTTTGAGTGCGAAAGAGCTGTCAGTGTCAAAATAACATATGATTTAAAAAGAAACTAGCAGAGGGTCTACCCGTTATAAGTTACCTGGAATGGATGACATACACACATATGTACATCGATAAGTGTTAGGGAATTTGTTTTTCTTTTGAAAGAGGTCCGTGGCATTTTCGTTACCAAAACTGGGATATCTAATGGCTAATCACACTACTCTTAAAGGGTTACTCGTATACGAATCAATTATTATGAGATTCTTTATGTTGAAGACTGTGAAATGTTTGATAGATATGTATGTATAATACATATGTTAGGGATGTGATTGTAGACAGCTTTCTGTACTACAGATACACAGTGCCCACAGCAAGGTTACAGCATACGAAAATCGACCTATTGCCCTTTCTCGAGAAACAAATAGCAGAAGTAAAGTTAGCAGAGAAGCAAATCAGGAGTGGATTCTCTCTCCGCTAATACCTGACAAAATTCTGAAATTGGATTGGATATTTATTTATAGGTATTTTTCCGACTCATACAAAATTGCATTACTACAGCCTTGGACAAGGTTCCTCGCTGTCAAATGATATTGTTAACACCACTTTTTGAAATGTTTCGATTGAAATGAATACGATACGATCTTTCAAAAATCGGAAGATGGCAGTTAACATATGCAATTAACGAGGCAAGAAATAAAAAATGTTTGTTATCATCAAAAAGGAATTCCTAGCATAGCACTGTCGACACGTGCATAATATCGGAATACGAAGCTCGAAGTGGTGGGTCATTAGAGTGGGCCCAGAGACCCCTCACAGAACTTAGCGTACGCAAGTGAAAGCATTTGATAAAAAGACGGAGATATACATTTTTTGGCAGTTTTTTTCATTTTTCTCGAAACCAGATGAAGTAAAAATAACAGATATTGTATTTATATAAAAAAAAATATTTTTTTTACTCTACCTTCCAAAACTTTTTTGTTTTTGAACTTTTCCAATCTCTGCACGCCTTGGTTTAAACCAGCCTTCTAACCTACCAGATCATTACAGTGTATTTCAAGTGGAGGTTATGGCTATATGCAAATCTGCTAAGTCGTCGTCGATGAAGCCGATAATCAACCGGCTATAAAAGCACTCGACTCACCAATAATGATATTCAAATTTATAAAATCCAGCCGCGCATCCCTGAACAGAATGTCGTATAGTTGCTCTCTCTGATTTTGCGCTAGATTCCTGGTCATCGTTATATTCCACGCAACAGCAAAGCAAACGAATTAGATAAAAACGGTACAAAACAGATGCCCCATATGCTAATATTGTATGTGTAAGTATGCGCAAAAAAAAGAAGCCGGATACGTACTAATAAACACACATACGGGTGCATAGGTATTTCATTGCGCACTAGGGTTATTCATTTCGAGGTTGGGATTTCACATCCCTGCCATTTGACATCTGTCAATTCCATCTGTCATCCATAGTGACAGGTAGTTAGTTCGCTCAACGCATTCAAATTGTTGCATCTACATATACATATGTATAACAGTTCTGTAATATCTGTGTGTCGCTATTGAAGGACAGATAATGGTCGTCATAATCTTCAAACTGAGCAAACAATTTGAAACACAATCACAAAGTTCGAACAAATAGGTAGTTTGTGATGTCGTAAGGTTCCGAGAAACTAAATGTGAGAGGCCATTGCATTGACCACGGGTGACAGTTTGCTGCGCACTGTGGACCAGCGGCGTAATCGGCCGTACTTTTTTTTGAAAAAACGATGATGGCACTGCTGTTACGGTGAATTCTCTGCGGCATGGTGAAATGCAAGCAAACTTTTTTGTTCTGATATTGAAGACATTGATGTGGGCGATATGTGGCTCCAGCAGGGAGTGTCTACGTGCCACACAATTCAGGCAAATTTGGCTCCAATGCATGTAAAGTTCCCCGGCCGTTTAATTTCGAGATTTAGCGCGATCAATTTGCCACCATTATCGTGTGATCTAACCCCGTTGGATTTCTTTTTATGAGGCAACAATCTGCAACTTTGGAGCACTTAAAAACCAAAATCCCTGAAGTTAAGTCCGCAATAGAGTGGCATAGTCCAAAATATAAAACAGTAAAAAAATGTCATTGAAATCTTTAATACTTTTGCACTTCCTCTGGTCTATGTGAATCCTACTGAATATGGAGGACAGCCACTTAAACTAACCTAGCCTAGCATCTCCTGCCGGATTTCAGTAATGAAAGTAGGACTACTTAGTTCCTTTCTTCCAGTTAGTTCCTACTTAAAGCTGAATGTATCCATGACCTAACACGACAAAATAAAAAGTTTAATTCACCTCACACTCTCCTGTCCTTGATTGCAAACGGCATATGGTTTTAAATTTTTAACAAAAGCCTGCCTTCGCTTAGCGGTAATTTCCTCTTTATTTGCCAATTTTGCATATGCCAATCAAATTATCTTTCAATTTCTGAAGTACGAGTACCTACCAGCGTAATTTTCAGTATTTCACAATTTTCATTATTCTGTTTTATCCACTTCACTTTACTCACTCTATGCGATCAATTGATCGACCGAGCTCTGTACGTGAATTGAAAATTCATTGGTTTACTCATTAGTCTCAAATTATAATCATTCGGTTTACGTATTTACTTCGCCTCGTTATAAGTTTTATGCTTTAGCCAAATGGCAAACTTGGTAACCTTGACTGAATGGTTAATTGTTCCGAGTATTTGAACAAAGAAGCATAGAATCCATCTAAAAATGTTCTATTAATCAATTTTTTGTTTAACCTATTCCGTTATCATTTTTGCAACAATTCATTCTTTTATATTATTTTTCGTTTTTGTGTCACTACATAAACAAAACAAAAAAAAAAAAAGAAGAAAAACCGGACGACATGACTCTGACAAACTTTTTCAAAAAGCCTGAAAGTTCCTCATTTAAATTCACTTGAGGCGTCTATGTGATAAGATCTCCATTTGAATCCCATTAAGATGTTTGTTGAGCTGTTTTTTTTTGTGCACCTCCTCCTAGGTGAGGATTTTGTTGGTTTTTGAAGACATTAGCATGCAAACTTTTTTACGCTTGAATTTAGGTTAACTGGATTCGAAATCAAATTTTAATCTCTTTGAAGAATTTACTTTGGAGAGTGAATGTAAAGTGTGAATTATCTGGAGGCTTGGCCGTCGGCAGAGATTATTATTATTTTGCGCGAAATGCTTTTTACTTTGAGCTTATGTTTGCATTTGGCACTAGAGTGTTAACTTGTAGCCGTTAAGTAGTTGTGTAATGAAAGGAAATCTATGATGGCTTATCATATAAACAAATATATATGCACCTAGATATACATATGTTGAGTTATAGCATTATTCATGCTCCTAAATTTGATCTAACTCCCATACAGATACTTTTTGATATATTTTTTTAAGAGCTTTAAGGCTTATCCACGCAGTGCCTGAGCATATGCTCATCGTATACTTCATCCATATACGTGTATCAAACGGGAAGAGGTGTCTCTTGTTGACCTGATTGGACGAAATTTGCGTCTCAAAAATCTAACAATAGTTCCTCACAAGGAAGACGTACGACGGAAGAATTCTCTCGATGTAATCAACGGTCAGTTCAGCGGATATCTTATACAAGGTGGAGCAAAAGTCATAATGTGAATTGGCTGCCATTTTGATAGAAATGAAAAAAAAATTGGGCTCTGTTTTCACGAAAAGTTATTTGAAGATTTAAAATTGATGACATTAAGTTGGAAAAATGATATCGGTAAATTATCACCTCTTGAGGAGATCGTTTTACGGCATTTTGAATTGTTGCTCGCAAAACATCTCGCTCCAAATTGGTGATTTCTTACGCACCAAACAGTCACTTTGAGAGGATGCAATGGTTCTTCGTGCATTTCAAGTGGATTCTCCGTGCCCCAGAAACGCAAATTTTGTTTATTCACATAAACACTTAAGTGGAAATGGGCTTCGTCGCTCATTATGATTTTGGATGCGAAATCATCTTCTTCTTGCACCAGGTTTAACAGAGCATGGGATTAAATTAAACACACTTGACGGTCAGCAGGCAGCAATTGGTGAACGGTTTGCAATTTATAAGATAACATCTTCAAGTCTTTTACCAAAATTCGACGAAGAGAATGTCTGCTGATTCCAAATTTTATGCATCGTTGTCTCGTCGATGTTTGTGGACTCTCTCGGACGTCCTCGGCCACAGCAGTGATATTGCCGGCCGAACGAGCACTTCTTGCGATATCTCTAGGGGACCCAGTTTGCACGAGACGCTCAGTCAAACGCTTAATTGTTCGCACACATGATGCAGGACGACGAGCAAAACGACGGCGAAATTCATGCTGCATTAAAACAACAGACCGGAAATTGTTCAAATAAGCATTAGCAATAATTCAGCGTTCTTCAGGTGTGTATTGCTCCATTGTTATTGTCAACTAATTCCCTATCTGTCTGCAACATAAATATCAAAGCACAATGACATTTGACGCCATTTGCAAATATTATGACACATTCACAATATGAAATTACTTTTGCCCCACCTAGTATAAGTTACTTCCACATATTCGAAGCTTAGCTCATTAAGGATTTTCAAGAGTCAGAGATGGTGACGGATGACCACTTAATGGTCCAATGGTAGTGTTCATAAACCCGCAGTGAGTTAGTGGCATTTAAATAACCGGCCCCTTGTCGTAGAGATTTTTGACTACAAAAAGTGGTGATGGCTGTAGGGAGCAGAACAGAATGACAAAGGCAGACTTAGGCAAGAAGTCTTGAGCTTCAGTGAAAGAACTCCTGATGACAATCCGCATTAAGGCAAAATTCAACAATAGCAGCCTAATATGCGCTCATGTCCCAAGAGGATAACGACGACTTACAACTAATGTCCACGTTATGACACAAATTGGAAAGGGGGGCATTTTTGGAAACATCGTCGGGAAATACATCCTGCACGACAACACTTCCGGAAACACACTCAGGCACGTTGACTTTGTGGCTACGAACACCACTGTAGCTAGTACTTATATATGATTCCCGTACCTTAACATTCATAAGCGAACTTGGCGCTCTGCGGATCAACTAAATGTCATTCCGATTGATCACGTTGCGATTGATGCAACGGATTTCGTCAGTATTGCGAATGTTCGAATTTTCCGAGCAGACAACATTACTGTCAAGATACTCTTGTGAATTCACCCTAAACATCACAATAAGCACTGAAGTACTGTAAGAAAAAATAACATCCGGCGGGTGCAATCGCTAGAGACTGCCAGAGGCTTTGCCAATCCAGTATCCCTGAAGTCCAATGCCGCCAACGTCAAGCGCAGATGATCAATGGCATCGTGCTATGACGATCAACAATTCCGTCCAAATTGAAGTAAAGATAGCAATATCTAAGCTTAAACCCAAAAATCCATTCTGACGTGCGAGCTATTTAAAGGAACTGGGGATGATTTGGTACGGAGCATACATCAACTCATCTGTAACGTATGGTTGAATGAATGCCTATTATTTGCATATTATCTGAACGTCTTAAATCCTTTTTAAACAATTTGATTGGTCCTTATCAGTGCGCTTTTAGGCCAGGAATGTCTATCATGTATCAGAATTAACATTACAGCAGATCTTGAGAAAAACCCAGGAGCTCCATATCGATATTTATCACCTGTTCTTCGATTTTTAAGTCGTCTATAATAGCCATATCAAGTTTTGGCATCCGTGCCGATGACATTGACATAATTGGAGGAATGTAATTGCCTGTAATTTTTTTTTTTTATAATTTGCACGTGTTAAAGGGGATATGAATACCCTTATACACGGGAGTTTTTGTGGAAAGGGGAAGAGACAGAGAGAAAGAGAGATTGGTCTAGTTGGTTTGAAACTCAGGTGGTATTAAGTTTCAGTGAACTCCAAGGGTGGCGTCCAGATAACTGGAGAGTATTTTTGTTTTGCTATAATTGTCGTTATTTACGATTCACAGTATTTTTTTCCGTCCTTCTGATGTCATCATCACGATCAAGTTGCATTTTAGTCATATGACCACCCTACTGCCAGTGTTATGGCTTCGCAGTAGAGTTGACATAAGCTTTCGCAATTGATCGACTTTTTTATTCATTTCATGCGAAATAAATAGATGATCCTTGACAAAAGGACTCGAACCATGAACCTGCAGCGTGACAAGCGATGATGTTACCACTACACCATAGCCACCCAGTGGTGCTTTCGTGAGTATTGAAACAGAAATGGTGAAAATGGGTTTAGCAGTTAAAGATTTACCCTCTTTAACTGCTAAACCCATTTTCACAAAATACATATATGCTGTCATAAAAACCGGACAGTTAACATCGGCAACTTGAACAGAACGTCACATACAATTTTTAGGTTGAGGCTCCGCTGTAAATTCGAATAAAGTTCTTCAAATTTAAAATCCAATTTGCAAAGATTTAAAATGAATGTGTACTGGTACCTCACTCTTCCCTACACATTTTCATTTGACTCCATCACTGAGTTCTTCAACGAACATAGTTCTAATTGGTGAAGAACATGCGTGACATTGTTGAAGTACTATTGGAGGAAGGTAGCTGTGTATATGTACATAATGTAAGGCCAGTATCGAATTTCATCAATTGTTTTGCTTGCTTCAACCCCAGAGTCACATACAGTATAACTTTCTTCATTAGGTGCCATATTGAATCCACTTAGGGCTATAACCTCCGTAAATGTGAAAATGTCTGCACCACAGTAAAAGCCTGGTTGATTAACGGTAATGAAAGCTTCCAGGTTACATTCTTTTCAACGAAAATTCTATTTCATATACAGGGTAGTCCAAAAATATTAAGTGGATTTTAAAAATTCCGGTTTTGAATAATGGAATCCCATAACGGATTTTCGCTGTTGAATCTTACATTCGGTACAACTCCTCCATTGTAAGGACACAACGAGCATTTCGCAGCCATTTTAATGTAAGAAGTGTCCCGTACCGTGTCGTTTGTTTCCGTCTTTCGACAAGAAGGAACTGTATTCAATTACAGACAAACTGGGAGACCTGCGTTTGGACATTTCCGAGACAATATAAGCTACTTACAGGCATCTATTTACAAACACCCTTCGACATCGATCAGGCGGCTCTCATCTGAGCTAAACATCCCACGGACGACCTTGCAGAGAATTTTATGAAGGGATTCGCATTATTTTCCACATAAAATTCAATTTAGTCAGCAAATGCTTTCCAGAGACCACACAAGTCGGTTAATATTGGCCCGCACTGCTTAAAGAACGAAATCTAGATTGATATTTTTAGAAAAATTGATTAAGTCAGATCCTCACCTCAATAAACAAAATTTGGAGTGTGGAAAACCCTCTAATAATTCAGGAGCGGCAGATGCACCCACTTCGAGTTACGGTTTGATGTGGTATCTTGGCTGAAAAAGTCATAGGGCCCTATTTTTTTGAAAACGCAAATGGGGATCCAGTAATGGTAAATGGGGACGAATATAGAGCAGTGCTCGAAAACTTTTTGCATCCTTAGCTGGGTTACCTACCCCGTTCCCGTATGTGGTTCTAACAAGACAGCTCTACTGCCCATACAGCCAGAGATACTATTCTTCGAGAAATGTTCCCGGCCCGAATAATATCAAAACAAGGAGACATTGGTTGGTCGGCTCATTCTCTGAACTTAACAGCTCCAGACTTCTTCCTATGCGGTTATCTGAAAGAAAAGGTTTACGAGAATAATCCCCAGTCTCTTGCAGACCTTAAAAGAAAAATTAAATCCCATATATTGGCTTTGACACCACAATCTTTGAAAAAAGTGCTGAAAAATTTCATTGGTCATTATGGATATTATTTTCCATTTTTATCATAAAAAAGAGCAAAGACGTGACGCTTATTCAAATGAAAAACTATTTAAATCTAAAATCCACTCAATATTTTCGGACCACCCTGTATAATAGAAGATATGTATCGATTCCGACATTCCAACGTTGTACTGAAAATAATCCATATTATCCTGTCCACACGTCGAGTTAAACGATTTCTAATTAAACCTACAAAAGCTATATATTTTATTTTATTACACCTATATTAGCATGACAAAGAATTACAATGATTTGAATCCATAATACGAGAACAACGCAGTCTGAAGAATGCATGCATTCGTGTGCCTTGTAAGTCAAAAATCCACATTTTTATCGTCTTTATTACCATATTATACCACAATAATATTGAATGTGGTAATCTCTTGATACTCAAGTCGTATGCATTTCTAAAATCCCACTGCTGGTTAAGGTGTTCTTTGAAAAAGTCATGAATAGATGATTTATTTTATTAATGGAATATGTTGGGGATTTTTATACAAATTTCATATAATTTTAGAGAGTGGTGTCTGCTAAGACCAGCTGGACAACTTCAGAATCGAGAAGAAAAAAAGTAATCCAGTTGCACCACTGGAAAACACAAGGTGTTATTGTAATTCGGCAACAATTCCTCCGAATTATTAAAAACGTGCACCGGATTTCAACAATTTTAGTGCTGGAACAGATAGTCGGCAAGGCTGGGTGTCGACACGGAAGCCACTAAAACTCCAACTCATCAGATAATTCTTCATGATTTGGACTATAGTGTAGTAAGCTGGACTGTAGGCAGAAAAGCTAAGTGGATATTGGGCTTAGTCAAGTGGATATTTGATGTGCGAAGGGAGCGAACCGAGCAAAATAAACAACCGCGAACTCTGTGATCTATGTTGAAATATGTAGTATGTGGCTTGATAATATCGTATTCATCGAGTATGCTTGCGAACATTCCAGCTAAAAGGGTTTTAGAATACCAACCCCCAGGTTCGAAACGACCAGGAATACTGAAGCTCTGTTTTAAATTCCAAAAACAGGAAGCAATTCAAAGAGGATGGAAGACGGTTTGTGTCTTCAGCAGACACTATTCACTGGTCCAGAGATTGATGTAATTTTATCATTTTTATTCATGATAGACTCTAAGACTTCTACTGCTCCTATCAGCAACAAACTTTCGGTGTTAAATACAAAGCCTCATATAACAATCTATCTAATACAAGCCAGTGACGATGTAATGCTCAGAACATAAGCTGGGGAAACAATTTTCTGGACTGCATACTATCACCTGGATATTAATAATTTTGGCTTCCAGCTACAGTTATTGACTTGACTGTATCCTACAGGAACTTTGCACTTACCAACTGAATCGCATCACCGATCATATAGATAGATACATCGAAATCCAAATCAAATGAAGAATCAGTGAAAAACAAACTGTATACGTTTTCTTGAGTACTGAGACAAATTTGTCAAAACTCCATCCAAACTTGAGACAAGACAAAGATGCTTCGATGCTTGATAACGTGCCCAGTAAAAAAAAAACCTTCAAATCGCTTCCACCACATAAGCTGAAAGATTAATTACATGGAGGACTTGAATCGCACGTACTTGTAATCAGTTCTTTAAAACTTACTATGCCATGAACTTGTCAAATATTGTTCAGATATCGATTTTCTAAAAAAAAATCTCAAAAGTCACATCCGAGAGTGAGCCAATTTTCAAAAACTGGTCAATAATTAAAGTACCGTTATAAGTATTTCTTGGCAAAAAACCTAGCATTCAATAGTATGTGCCATCCCTACCTCAAATATGAAATTTTATACAAATCGTAGGAGACGTTTTCGAGAAGGTGGATTTTTTAAAAAAAATTTAGCAAAGTTCCGTAATTTTTGAAAATACTTATTAGCCTCGAATTGTGACCTTACAGATAATAGATATGAAGTTTGAAGCAATTCCGTCCAGCCGTTTAGACTACAGTCAACGGGACATACAGACAGGCATACAGATAGACAGACAAACAGACAAACAGACAGGCAGAGACCTACTTTATTGAGTTTCTCTGTCATAGTAATGTCAAGTTTGATCAAATCTGGAGATCGAACATTTTCAGGACTAATATGCTTTACTTGTTCTTATAGGAGCACGTAAGAAATAAAAAATAAAAATACTAAAAGTGGAAAAGTGAAGTGAAAAATACGAAAATTGATGCTGATATGGATTTTTGCAGAAAGATTAAAACTGTACTTGACGGCATTAGGTTGGTTGAAGTTTTCAAAATAGTTAGAACTGTTTTTGTACTAAAAAAAATGATAGAGATAACTACTCTACTCATTCGTCAAAAGTTTTTGACCAATCAGTCTAACTTAATTGTTACTGAACAGTATGGAGAATCTTTTGAGCTTCATGTGCGAAAAATTGCTTTACGATTGCATCCTCTGCCCAAGCCAGATACTCGTAGCGCTGCATAATCAAATTAGTAATTGAAAGCATGTTTGATACGAAATAGTAAGCTATGGACAATTTCATTGACAGTGTTAGGGTGTGAAGTGTAACTCTGCAAAACAAACAACATGGATGTGTCCGTGCATATATTGGTGTAGTCGATCTAAGCATTGCAGCGAAGAACTTTGGTTTTGGCTGCGTATTATGGCCGTTATGTAAAAGCGTGGGTTAACAAAGGATGCTTGCAAGGCAACATCATGTCCTAAGTACTATGACGAGTGCTGGTCAACTTTCAGCTAATCACATTCAACAGTTCTAATGTCTACCCTCGCAGGCATGATGTTGCACTACTATCTGGCAAATTATACCTAGCAATTGACTGCTTTAAGGCTAAATGACGATAGATGTGATCGACGAATGATACGCAAAGTATAGGCCTCTAAAAACTTTTATAAGAAGGAGGAGGTTGATCAGCCTCACTCACCAACCATTGCTTAAAGGCGACACAATCTGATCCTCGAACAAAGATTAATAATTAGGAGTCATACTGGATACTAAACTTTTTTGGTGGAAACATCTTTACGCTAAAACTGCCAGAGCGCTTTCAATTTTGTAGCAGTGTCAGTATGTTTTCGGCAACACATAGGGCCTTTGATGCATTGATGAACCTCCCTCCTCTTAATATTTATATCATGGAACGCACTATGAAAATTGCCTTCCGTCTAAAGCCACCTCCTGGCTTTATTACAATATGCACTGGAGTTTTGTTAACCTTGCACTAAAATTATCGTTTAATTCTTTTTTTTCATTTCTTCATAATTTTCTTTCATCAAACTGAGATACATTGTTGAAATCTAATAGATTAGTTATCTCCACCAGGGTTACTTGAAATTGGAAGTAATTGTTATTTAAAGTTTTTTTTTTTATAATTTTCTCTCAGGAAAGGTTAACCTTTAACGTTGGGACAGTGCGTCTTTAGGTTCTGCTTCTCGAAATATGTTTCGAACTCTACTTATCATGTAGCTGAAAAAATTTTGATATATAGATGTTCGCGCCATTGAAAAGTGGTGGCACGCTTAGCTATTCTGCTAAATGTCACATCTCTAGATATTTTGGAACGTCTGCTGCAGTAGTATCTATCTATCAGTCTTCGCTGATCCAATGGTTAGAAATAAAATTCTACTGAACTTAGAATGAAAATCTAACAGGTTACACATAAAATTGGCTTCCCTTATGCGTCTAGCAAAGGATTTATTAAATCCGTAATTTACTTTGTCATAAGGTACATGAAATAATTCTTAGAGTTCTCACTGGAGCATAAAACCCAATTTATGACAAAATAAAGGGGCAGTCAGAGAGGTGCGCCTATGTGATTCTACAATATTACTTTTTATGGATATGCAGTCTGAAGCAATGATATGAAAATTTCAAAATTTTTTGCAATTTAAAGTCTGAACTGAATGGCTTTAAAATCAGTCAAGAGTCTTGTGTTGGTTAGACTTCACTTCTCGTTACAGACTTATACTATCCTTACTTACTTTTAGTTGCGCACTAGAGTCCGAGGTGAACCAGAGCCTCAGCCAACAAACTTTTCTTGCCAGCTCAATACTTTAATAGCAGTCTCGAGATTCACATGCAAAGTTGGCTGTGGTGTTTTTTCAACTGCGCCATATTGCAGGATTGGGATGATGAGGATTTTATTTATAGTCTCCTTAGATATTCTAGAGAGGACTTCGCTCCTCAATTGCCTTCTTAGCCGAGATGAACAATAGTGAGAAAGAATAATTTTTCGTTTGATCTCATCAAAGGTGTCGTTTTCCGAGTTAAGCTATATTTACGAGTATTTACAGGCGCCTCACTGAAAGCACGCTCCGTTCTTCCAATAATGTCAATATCGTCGGCATATGCCATCAATTAAAAAAGACTGAAATATTATATGTATGTCTGGTATTAGCTTGCAAGGTTCATATAATCCTTTCAAGTAAGATGTTGAAGAAGTCGCAGGATAGCCTTGTTTTTGAAATTAAACGGTTCGCACAGATTTTTACTGACCTTAACGGACGAGCTTAGCAGGAATGCATAAACTAGACATGGATCTGTATAGCTATATATGCTATCATAGACGACTCTTAAATCGATAAGGAGATGGTGTGTATCGATCTAAAATTCTGGATCTGACGTAGTATGAATATCTGGTTGATGGTAGACTTTCCTGCCAACAACCAGGTTATTATCTCGGGTTTCACTCGTTTACAAAACATTGTGGGCGGGCGATGTTTAGGAGACTGTTGCCTCTTTAATTTTCGCAGTACAGAGTATTTCCTTTCTTGTGCATCGGATATACTCGTATGATGCAGAGATTCCATTCATCGGGTATACTACCATCTGACAAAATTTTACAAATGAGTTGGTCCATGCTCCTTACTAAATCACCTCCCGCTACTTTAAATAGCTCAGATGGTAGGCCATTAGCTTCAGTCGCCTCGTTTAGATATTGCTATCCTCACATCATATTGGTCGGATGGACCAAGTTGATTTATGCTATTCTAAAGGGTGACGATATACGAGTATCAGCTGTCAAAATATTCAGTTAGGTTTGCCATTTCATCATGCATCGTTTGACGCTTCCCGAATGTGTGACAATTATTAAAAAATATTATCGAAATTCCGGCTCAGTTGTAAATACGCAACGTGGTCGTCATCATGGCTTCAGTGCGCAGGCAATTCATCGCACCGTGGAAAACTTTGAGCGTGAGTACATTCTTTTGGACCTTAAGCCACCAACCAGATAGAGATCGGTGCGAAGTGAAGTAAACATAGCCAGTATCGAAGAAGACCCAGAAATGTCGATTCGGTGCCGATCATCTGAATTGGGCATCGCCAGAGAGTCAACCAGGCTTATTTTGTGGTTGGATTTGGACCTACATCCATACAAGATTGCGCTGACGTAAGAATTGAAGCCGAAAGACCATAGACAACGCCGTGAGTTAGCTAATTGGGCGCTGGAAATGTTGGCCGGAGATCGGGATTTTGGCCAAAAAATCATCATCTCGAACGAGGCCCATTTTCGGCTCAGCGGCTATGTCAACAAGCAAAATTGCCATTATTGGAGTGACTACAATCCACAAGTGTTCGACCAAGCATCAATGCATCCACAAAGATTGACTATTTGGTGCGGTTTATGGCACGGCGGCATCATCGGACCTTATTTCTTTCGAAATGAGGAAGGAAACACCGTTACTGTCAATGGTCCTCGGTATAGAGTGATGTTAACCGACTTTCTGTAGCCAGAGTTCGACAACATCGATATATCCAAGCTGTAGTTCCAACAAGACGCCGGTACATGAAATTTGGAGATTGGGTCATCTCACGGCGAGCGTTCTCCAATGGGCGTCCGCGATCATGCGACTTGACACCTCTCAATTTTTTTTTTCTGGGGCTACGTCAAGTCCTTAGTCTACGCTAACAAACCAACCACTTGGGACGAGCTCGAGGTCAACATTCGAGACGCTATTGCCGTCAATAATTGGACCGAGCACTTGAAGTACTGCCAGCGAAGCTGAGGCAGCCATTTAAATGATGTGCTATTCCATACATAATGGCATGAATGTAGCTTCAAAATAAAGCCAGAATCAATTTGATATCTCACACCGTTGTTGTTTTATTTAAATTTCTTTTCCTATCATTCTTATCTGGTCACCCTATAGTTGCTACGTACTACACTGTGAGGAACAGGTGACAGGGGCAGAGTATCTGCTTTATAGGACTTGTTTAAGCCTAAAACCAGTTTGAAAATAGTCAATAAATGCAATACATCTCTGAATTCGGAGTCTTCTTTGGATCCCAAGTCGCAGGTCTTAGGGAAAGTGATCTTCGATGATCCTCCTCAGAGGAGGAGGGTTTTCCTATGTGCTCGGTCAGAACCTGCATTAATGGTTGGATTTCCTATGAACATAGCCGCACATGGGATTGGTCTCCATGATGTAGACATACTAAATGAATGCTTCGCGATGTCTGCACACAATTCGTGGCATCCTTTGCTGTTTCTCAACAGAATAAACTGCATACTTACTATAGGCCACTCAGTATGATTTTTTTCAGTAAATGCGAAAAGAATCCGGTTTTGACTGGCCAGTACCTGCCAATAAGTAAGGTAAAGCCATTGTAGTATTTACGAGTATGTTGCATCCCTTAAACAGATAAAACTATCCTGTTACATGGATTAAAGTTGCATAACCAAAATTCAAACTGTCTTCATTTAGAATTCAACAAAGTTCTCATCTTAAAAATAAAAGTCACCAAATCATCACTAGTTCATTACCACTCTTCAAATGAAAATGAAAACCTTACAAATTATTATCTCCTCACCCTCTAAACACCTCGTTCCCTCATTAAATGGTCATAATCCTCCCAAAGATCAATGGGAACACGTAGCCCGGTCAATAAAAAAAAAAAAAAAACTCCAAAAACATATTCCACAAAAGACTCAAAGAGAAACAAATTAACCCAATTGTACTACAACTGATTATTACCTAATCAAGGCATTATGAATGCGAGCGGTACTGGTATTTCGGTCTATACACCATCATACATCGAATTGCATCGAATTAATTTGTCTCTCCATAAAAAAAAAGTAACAACACCATTCTATCCGCTGGATATGAAATAACAAACAATTGCAAGTCATAATGTGGGCTCTTTCACGGGTTTTTAACTCCGCATCGTTAGGTGACGACGACTACTACGAGAGGCCGAGATTGAAGCTGAGTTCTACTGCACACAGTCCACATAAACGAAGTGGAACAGTGTTGATTGAACATGAAATTAATTATGATTGATCGATTCGAACTGAGATATATGGGCGTTGGTTTGGTGAACCAACTAAATGTTAACCTGAAAGTGAGAACAATTACCTGCTTTGCAAAAGTGACAGTGTGTGTATCCTAAAGGCTGGCTTATGATGCAACAGGAAAGTCGTTAAAACTTACAAGTCACTCCTCCTATCTGGATGGTTATGTAAAAAAATTTGTAAAAATCCGCTAAATGACCGATTCGTGATATGATAATAAGCTTGGTTATCTTTTTTTTTTTTTTTGCACTCACTTTGCTTCTTTCACTTCTCTCCACTTATTTTGGAATTTTGCTTTTTGCACTTTTTTTCTCCGTCAGATACTCGTACTTCTTTTTTTTCTTTTGACTTACAACAATCTCCTTTTATACACAAAAAAAATTGCCAAACACTGTTACAAGATCGGCTTTACTGATGGAAAGGATCCTTAACGAAGGCAAAAAAAAAAAAAATTAACTTTGCCAGAACACCATCCGTTTCGGTTGACCGTAGAAACACCGAATTTGCGATAAAAACCCTCCCGGTTTTCGACAGACAAAATTTTGGAAACAAAACTTAAAATTGAAAAATTGTATATCTTTTCCACGATCGGTGCGATCTATCGACGACGAGATACACACACATACACAAGCAAACACCTGTTACTGCTGTTACGATCGCGATAGTGTCCGTTGTTGACTTCGCTCGAACAATCTTAAGACTGGAGTTGAAAACTTCCAACCAAAGTTGGCTTAGCGTTGAAAAAGATGACAACCGAGTAGTGCGGTGCGGCTGAGTGATTTCAAGCTACGAATACGATTCAAACTGATCTTACACACAAGCAACTTCTCTCACCTTCCATACTATACCTGCTATTGCAGTGGATGTTGCCTCTATCTCTCTCAACCAGGTTTAAGCCAAAGCCAGAGTTAAAACTCAGTTAAGTGGTTTGCACAGCACTAGAGATGTGTTGCTGGTGTAAGTGTATCTTGTGGATACATTTTTTGTCTGTTTACCTATTAATCGTTCGTTTGTAGATACTTTTCTTATGTGGTGTTGACCACGTTGATAGTGTGGGGACCCCTTCTACTTTGCTGAGATCATTCCTGATGTTGGTAGTTGTGTGGTGGTTAGCCTACCAGTTTTTTTTTTTTTTTTTTTTTTATTGAAATTCGTGGGATACTAGAATACCTTGAGACGCCCGGATAAGAATACTTGAATTGAGCCGCACTGGTGCTGCTGTTTATTACACTCGCGGTAGAGAGAGATACCTGCTCTATGGAAGGAAGACAAATTGTTGTTGTTGGTATTTTGTTTATGTATCTTTCAGTATAATGTCGCGGTGTGCATAGGAAGAGAGGAAACTGTTGAAGGTATGTGCACGCTGCATGACGAAGAAGACAGAGACACCGCCGCTGACGCTGACGATGATGATGGCACAGGAAGGGGTCAGTGAGTGATGACTATCTATTGTTTTACGATGGCACAAACCCTAAGGTTTATACGACTGTAAGGTGCTGGAAATATGGCAAGGCTATTTTTAGAATTATGATGATGGGGTATTAGGTGAATGCTAATCAGCGTTGAGGAATTTTTGCGAAAACGATTGTAGCAGCAACAAAACGATTTGGTGTATTTGTTTCTAAAATTATTTTTGGATAAATTTGATTTGTAGATTGCTTTAGTTTACCGGTCTACCTAACCAAGAACCTTGAATCCCACTTGCTCTACATGTCTTAGGCATCCTGTGGATGATAAGTTATAACTCAAATAAACAATGATCGAAAACATTTTTTCATTTGATCTCAAAACCCTTACTACGGAATTTAAAAGGTGGTTAAGAAATCCTCCTCTTTAGCCCGAAACTGGGGGCTTTTCTCTTCGACGACCTCGGCTACCTGGCGAATATTGACGTCAGAAGCTCCTCTGCATCATAAAAAACTACAACTGGTTCAATTAGACCTTTTGGTAAGTAAAACACCGACATCCCGTAGCATCACAATGGGTACAAACAGTCACCCTAACCTAACATAGCCTAGCCCGTAACCACCAGCTGGAAATGGCTAATCACTGTCTATATCTAATATCTAGCCCTTAGGGTGTCTTATTGAGCTAAAAACATAAAATTGCATATATAGGCTCTTTAGAATTCGAAGCAGTACAAGTGTAAATATTTTTTGAATCCGCCCACAGATCCGCCCATTTTTCAAAAAAAAATGTTTTCTCAATATTTTGCTAGAAACTGGAAAATATTGTCTAAATAAAATATGAAGACCCTGACTTCTCTACATTGTCCATACATTGTACATTGGCACGCCCACTTTTTGGGGGCGTTTTCTTAAACAAAATAAATATTTTGATTTTTCAAAATTAATTATGGTTATGGGTATGTCTTATTGTGAATATCTATCATAATAACAATCAGTGAACTTCGGTTTTAAATTGGGATAGCCATCCGGAAATATCCTCCGAGTAGAAAAATTCAAAAAATTCACAACGCCACGTTCACATTAATCAAGAGTGGATTAGAGGATGGACGATAGGGTATTATACGATCCGTTCCAGACGGATTGTAACTTTTTACTAGTGTCAGCTAAAAGTCAAAGGCATCTACTCTCCGGAAAGGCGATCCTATGACGCCTGGTGGTTCTGCTCTTGAATAATTAAGATTAAAAGCTTCTGTAAACATGTCCCCTGGGAGTGAATTACAAAGTTTAGGACTGAGTGATGATAAATTGAAGCTTCCTATTCGGTCAACCAACAGCTTAGAAATGGAACCGGCCTTACAAGAGCTGAATTGAATTAAATATGGCCATCACAAAGAAAAAGCAAAGAAAAACTAATAGACTAAAGTATGTATGTGTATCCTCATATGTAGGACATTTCGTCTAGAAACTGTCAAAATCGCACAATATTTGATTGGGATGTAGGGGCGGGGTTTCAAGTCTTTAAATCATCTTTTTAGCCACCTGACTCACGAATTTCTGACTGAATTTCAATGAAATTTGGCATGTAGGCTTAGATTGCTACGTTAGTAGTTTTACTTAAATTTGATCGAAATAAATTGGGGTTGTAGCTAATATAAGAAGGGGTTTAAAACATTTTCGAATCATAGTTCTCATATGCCTACTGAGATACTCTTTTTTTCCTAAAAATCATCAAAATCGGATGGAGATGGGGTAATATATGATAAGATATCAATATTATTCAAGAACTGTTTGTGCCAGAAGACGTGTTATAATTTTCATTTTACCATGGTTTTGTTTCAGAAACTTTAACCAAAAAAAGTTTGGCTTTAACTTGATATGTCGCAGAATGGGTGTACAAATATTTTGTTTTTCTTGCCACAAAAGCTCCCTCATAAAAATATTTTTACTATTCGTTCCATAACTATTTTTAGTACGCCACGTATAATTTGTGCGTCAAATTTCAGCTCTCTAGATCAAACAGTTCAAAAGGAACAATCATATGACAGACACACGGTCAGACAGACACCATTTTGAATCCATTAGTGTTCCGTTTATACCATTCTGGTACAAATAAGTTATGCATTTAAAGATAGAGCAAGCCTCGGTTTTATTTGTCTTTATCGTTGCTGGGCTTGACAGGGTATGTAACAGACTTTGAGGCCTTAATGAAGGAATGAAAGAAGGCCTTAGTTGAAATGAAGGCTTAAACTATATAGAAGCGATCAATTTTTTTTTTCTTATTTGAATTTATTGGGTTACACTATATAGATACATTTTAAATAGTATTCGAATGAAATTAAGAAACACAAATGAACAAAATAAAAGTTTTCTAAAAGAAAGCCATTAAACTTTAACTTTGTCGAAGTATCTAAGAGCCTGGGCATTAGCTTTTTCAATTTTGATATTGTTTCAGTTGGAACCCTGCTATTCCAGAAGTTGAAAATAGGACATTCGGCGAAGCTTACTGTCCAACAGATCACATAAAAGTTCAAATGGGCTTAGATCTGGTGAGTATGGTAGTTAAACTATGTTGATTTACATTCCTTCTTCTTCTTTCTGTTACAGAAAGCTTGAACATAACTTTGAAGTTTGTTTAGGGTCGTTATCTTGTTGAAACATGGACCCTTCCTCAATCAACCGAAGACCACTTGGAATAGCCTTCGCATCTAGAATGGTTGTTGCTCCCATTGTTCAAAATGCCTTCGATACTAGCTCCGCTGAAGGAAAAACGGCTCTTCACACCAAAATCGACCCAACTTTATTCTGCGGAAGGTCGAACGAAAACCCTTCTCTTTCTGATAAATAGTTCAAACTTGGATTCATCAGTCCAAAGTACTCAATGTTCCAATTTTGGTAAGCTCTAGCCAACTCAAGTCACCCGAACTAAAGATTTCTTTTTAAAATTATGAACGATAGTGTATTAGTTTCAATAAAGTTTTCGATATTGAATCCGTCCACAGCAGCACCCACAATCGGTTTTAAATTAGTAGAACCCCTATTTATACCCTATCCAGGGTATATTAAGTTTGATACATAGTTTGTAACATAGCGAAATAATAACGATAGAAGTATCGATAGTCATGTCGATCTAGGTACTATATGCAATCCAACCTGATTTCTGACCCCAAGCGCTTTTTTCAATTTATTAATGTCAAACGTAAATCTGACGGCTATCCTTCAATTTAACTTCCTCAGCAGACCCTAAAATAATTGCCAACTTATTCGCTCACTTCTTCAGCCTATCATTCGTTGACCACATCCTCGAACCTGACCTTGATTATTTCCGCTTCTTGAACAATTCTGCTCAAACCTCGATCGTTTCCGTGGATATGACACCGTCAATGGTTGTTAATAAGATTAATCAACTTACTCGTAAAGACGACTACTCTCCTGGTCCTGACGGTATCCTCGCCGCAGTATTAAAAGAATGTGTGAATCATTTGACACAACCCCTCACTGCCCTTCTTCAACTCTCAATCTCCCAAGGCGTTTTTCCTCAATTATGGAAGGACGCTTATATTACACCTATCCACAAAAATGGTTGCAGAAGTGAAATTTTCGGCCTATTGCTAAGCTCTCATGTATACCTAAACTCTTCGAGGGCATTGTGTATGATGCGATGTTCTTTCACTGTAAGCCAATCTTCTCCACAAAGCAACACGGATTTCTTAAAGGTAGGTCAACCAACTTAACCGAATTCGTGTCTGGTACACTGAACGCTTTGGAAGATCGCAAACTAGAAGTCCTTGGTTTCCAACCGCGGTTCATATCATGGATCAAATCATACCTAGTGGATTGCCAATACAAGGTCCGTTTTAGATCGTCAATATCGGATCCTATTATAGCAACTTCGGGGGTTCCTCAAGGTAGCCATCTTGGACCTCTGATATTTATCCTTACGATAAACGATGTCGAACATATCATTTAGAACTCCAACCTTCTGGTCTACGCTGATGATATGAAAATCTTTAGACGTATTTCATTTCCCGCTGATTTTAGCCTTCTACAGGATGACTTGAATAGTTTCTCCATCTGGTGTAACAAAAATTTCTTAGAGCTTAATGTCGATGTTATGTTATTCCATTACCTACTCCCTCAAACGTCTGCCACCACCTCCTGGTTCTACTTTATTCGTGGCGAGCCTGTACCCTTAGTCACATCAGCACGCAATTTGGGTGTCATCGACAGTATCATTAATAGAGCCAACTCAGCGCTTGACTTTGTGAAACGCTGGTCAAAGGAGTTTTCTGACCCATTCTGACCCCTCCTCGAGTATGCCACCCAAGTATGGTCGCCACATTATGCTGCCCTTACCATGAGAATTGAGGCAGTGCAGCGCAGGTTCATGCGCTTCGCCTTACGCGGTTTCGGTTGGGCTGACAACGGTAACCTTTCACCCTATGCCGACCGTCTTAGATTGATTAATCTTCAATCATTGGAAAAACGTCGGGATGTCGCCGACATACTTTTCATTCATGTTACCCTGTCCCCCTTTCCTCCTCGCACTAATTATGGTTATTACGAACCAATGTCAAGAATGCTGCGGAAATCAAATGATGCGACACACTTTTTTGACTTTAATAGCAGCAAAAGCATACTCCGTAATGTCCTTCTGCTCTTCGACGATGCCTAACGTCCAGTTCTCTATGTAGTTTGTAAGTTACATTTAAGAAAATAAAACGCCCACTTTTTAACGAATGTTGTTTTTCCCAATATTTTTGATAGAAACTGAAAAATATTGTCTAGGTAAGATATATAGACTTTGACTTTCACTACATTTTCTTCGTACATAGTAGACGCCCATATTTTGGGGGCGTTTTCTCATTAGAATCCGTGAATTTCGGTTATAAATTTTGGAAAACACGCACAATTTCTGCTAAGAAAAAGTTGTAACAACAGTATTAGCAGAAAATTAAAAGGGAATAGGGTATCATACGATCCGTTCTAGATAAATTGAAAATTTCCTGTATGTCTTTAAGTCAAGTTGCAAAGAAATTTCAAATAACTTTCTTTTCAGTATATGGAATTCATTTTTCTTTTATTCATGTTAAAGCTCATTCAATTTTATTAAATATAGCTTTTATTAAACTAGCTATTTCGCTAAAGCATTTTTTTAATATAAAAAAAAGCGATAAAATAGGAACATCGACGATGTTCAAGTGAAAGTATGGAGTTTACTATATATCTATCACCTATAAGTTTTAACGCGCGATTCTGTACCCTGTCTAGAAAGCGCTATACTCATCAAGAACGCAGAACAGCTGTGTCAATGTTTTAAAGAACTAATCGGTCGGTGGCTTTGTCTCAAAGCGAATTTCTACATCGATCCCCTCGTGGTGTGACACCAAGCGGGCAAACAGATGCTACCATCCGTTGCTGTGGCTGTGTATGTCCAAGAGGACCTTCAAATTTCAATCCGATGACGGGCCACGCAATTGGGCGCTACAGAACTATGATCCACGACTTCTTGCTACCGCTATTTAACGAACTGAGTTTGGAGAACATGTGGTTCCAGCTGAATGGTGCAACCGTACACACAGCACGAGCAGCATTAGACATTCTGCAGCAAGTATTTTCCGGGCGGTTAATCTCCCGTTTTGACCGTTCCAGATTTCTTTCTTCTGGGAAAGTTACGGATCAATAACAACAAGCCACTGACCTTGGCCATGGCCATTCTACGACAAAAAGAGATCTATCAATCTTATAGAACTTAGTCGAAGGGATATCCGCATAGCTGTTGGTGTCGTGACAGGACACTGTGTGATAGGCAATCACGCAGCACGGCTAGGGTTACCTCATAATGACTACTGTAGAAGCTGCAGGGACGTAGAGGAAATAGAATCCGTTCATCATCTCCTGTGTGACTGTTCAGCTCTTTCCAACAAAAGAGGCATTGCCTTTGGCAGATACTTCTTTTCAGAGCTGAATGAGCTAGGTAGCATTGAGCTAAGAAAACTCCTGAGATTCATATATTTATCTGTGTGGTTTAGCCTAGCGATCGAAGATCGTTACTTTTAGGTTCCCTGGGTTCTAAATATTGGGCACAATCGACTCATAGTGGTCTAAGTGAGCTGTTGACAACCCTGTCAACAAGGACACCCAGTTACCTAACCTAACCTAACCTGGCGGCTCTAAAGGAGAACATCCAGCAAGAAGTGGACAATTTATTGCCAGAAGTTTTGAGAAAGGCCATGAACAATTATGTGGAAGGAGCCCGAATGTGCACCAACTTTGGCGGCGGCTACTTAACTGATACTACTACTACTACAAATAAACAAAATCAATTGCAGAATCAATTCTTTTTATTTACAAGCAAAGTTACTGTCTAGGAAATCGAGTGAGAACGTTTGCGCCACCTTGTACATATAATTGTTTGTAATCGAATTTGTATGAACTAAATTGTTTGGATGTTAGAATGTTCCACTTGGTTCTAATTTCCAGACTTTGATTACAGATTTATTAGGAATTTTATAAATTCACAAAACTGGAGAGTTACTCGCTCTTTATTGCTTTGGTCCCATCTAAAAATTTAGTTTTATTACAATCAACGTTAAACTATGCAAATGTTCAGTATACTTGAAGGTGTAGAAAAGAATGGTTTCTTTAATTTGGACATTTTTAGTGTTCCGTACAAGAATAATAAAAAAGTGAACACTAATAGATTCAACATAGTGCCTTTGTCCGTCTCTCCATGTGTCTCTCACACTCTTATAAGTTTTGAATAGTTTGACCTAGAGAGCTAACATTTTACATAAAAATAGGGTTTAGTGGACATACAGTATGTCCACTATAAACTAAATCAAATGGCTATAACTATTAAACGGTGACAAATATCGAACAAAAATATACAGGGGATTTTTTAGCGATTGTGCTCAATTTTTTTTTATACAGGATGCATCTAAATTTTTAATTTTTGATAGCAAAGTAGTTTTCATTAAGTTAAAACAAATTTTAAAAACAACCTTATCAGATTGTTAATAAATTTAGGTCCTAAGTATCAACCAAAATAATGAAAGTGATACATAGTCCTTATGAAGAAAACAAAGCGGCAGTGTGGGATGGTATCAAAATATCAAATTGGTTCGAGACGCAAATAGGAGTAAAACAAGGTTGTCTTCTTAGTCCTCTACTGGTTTCAATCTTCCTAGATGACTTGATAACGTTCCTGACAGGAGGAATCGTCTTTAACGGATTCAAAATCAAACTCCTAATGTACGCCGATGACATCGTAATTCTTTCGGAAACGGATGTTGCAAATCATGATTAATAAGTTGCAGCAATACTCGTATTGTAGTCTTTAGAATCTGAAAGTAAACACCAGCAGACGCACCTGAACCCACGTTGGGGTTGCCAGCGTCCTCGGTTAGGGCTTCCATTGACAACTGGGTTTTCAGTGAACACAATCGAAGGTGGTATGACTCTCCAGGATGCAGGCAGACTAAACGGATGGTCCCCGTCATCTGTAAGAAATCCGCGGCTTTCTTGCTATCCCTTAGCAGAAAAGACTGCAGACAACTTACTGGCGCTCTTACGGGCCACTTCGCCTTTGCCAAGCACTTCCATGTGCTAGGTTTGAGCGCTACCCCTGTTTGCAACTCCTGTGGAGAGGGCGATGACACTGCGGAACACTTCCTATGTGATTGTCCTGCCTTTGCTCGGATCAGGTGGCAGATTTTCGGTGCTGAAGTGATGAGTGCTGATGACCTAAGCTCTTCATCACTGAAGTGTCTACTCGTCTTTTTACAAAAGACGAAAAAAAAAACACATTAAAATGGTGTTTTCTGCTTGTTAGTACAATTGACCTGTTTTGAGTCAGAGTGCACCAGTAGGGTGTACCCGCCCCGATAAAAAAAAAAAAAAAAAAAAAACACTAGCAAATCCAAAGTAATGATATTCCGAACTGGGAGAACGAAGAGCTTGAAAAGATGAAAGATTACAAATACCTTGGATTTATTATCACACCGCCACCGACATTTATTAAACATCTCGAAGGAAAACTGAAGGATGTGAAAAAAGCCATAAACTGTACGTGGAGAGACTTTCTTTCCAAACAAAATCAGAGCGTCCAGCACAAAGAATAAGCTTTATGAAGAGGTCATGAGATCCATCTTGTGCTATGCGGCGAAGGTTTGGAGCGTTTTTTAATACTATGAAGTGGAGAAATTGTTGAGGTATTTTACTAAAGAAATATTCCGACTACCAGTAAACACGTCAACCTACATGATCCACCTGGAAACTGGACTACTAGCGTTATATAATACATGAAGATGCACTTCAGCTATATTTCAAGAGCAATGAACTTACCGAATCATCCATTTCCAAAAATTGTGGCCAAGCACCTTTTTAGTCGAAAGTTGCAATTTTTCAAAAAGTGAGAGAGGTTAAGCAACGATCAGAATGTCCCAATAATGGAAGAGAATACAACAGACAGAAAGAATACTTTGCAAACACTGTAAATTTTACATACTTTGAGAAGTGGTGGAAAACACCGTTCTTTTTAGAAGTCAAAGAAAGTGTCTTTCTTTTCGTCAGAAGAGACCTTTAACTTGAGTTGGAACTGGATTGCAGGGAAGTTAATTTGGCAGAACTTTATTCGTATTAATATATGGTGAAGCTTATATTGTTGCAGTTTTGTATAAAATATTAAGAAAATGGCGCTTTTAAGACTTCAAACGGATGAAATGTTATTGTTCCTTTTTTACCTTCATTATCACATTTTTTGACAGTTTTTAGAATTCCTCAATGGCAACCCTGAGTCAGTGTTGTCAGATCGTGGGATTTTGCCCATATTCTGGGATTCTGGCCAAAATCATGGGATTTATACATATGTCTCGAAAACTTTTAGTTTATTTTATGATTTTTTCTATTACTTAAGCCAATTCTAATGGATGGGATGCATTCATTGAGCTGGCATCACTAATTCATACAATCAGAAGCGCCATGCCACTGAATATAGTGGTGCACTGTAGTGCTGTAAAAAAGGTCCTTGCAACCGAAGCAGAAAGTATTGTCGAGAGATCTCGGAGAGCCACAGTATGTAGTTGATAGCAGATACATATAGACAAATCGAGGGGCCGAAACAACTTACAGTTCACAACAAAAGAAGAATCATGAAGTAGATGCCACAGCAGATCGATCAAAGTGCTGATAAGTGGCCATAGCTTGCATCAACATTCGGTGAATAATTCGAATGGTTCTCTACTGGTTTCGGCTGAGGATCAGCTAAGAAGTTGGAGAGAATATTTGTCCACCACTTTAAATCGCATTGCTGATACAGTTATGTCCCAAATTAAGGAAGAGCTATTCGAATCACAAATTGGTACCGCACCTCACAGTAAGATCAGAGCATTCAAACTAAACATGGCGTCATTCCCTCGGAATGCCTGTGCCGATAACATCGGCAGACCTTCTACAGCCACTCACAGATAAGTCTTCGGAGACCGAGACCTTCCCTAAAAAATAGAGGAACGAAATGATTGTGATATTATTAAAAAGGTAACCTCTCAGAGAGTGAGAACTGATGAGCCATCTGCGTGCTTCCAGCCAAAATAATAGCTAAAATAACTCTTGAATGCATTAAGGAACACCTAGAAAATACTTTCGGCATTCGCTATGGATCCTCCTGTGTTGACCATATCAACACCATACGGATCATCACTGAAAAATGAGTCGAGTATTGATATTCGCTTCACTTGCTTTTTATTGACTTAAAGCAGCCATTTGATAGTGTAAACAGAGAGTTCAAATGGTGGGTCTTACGTAGGAGCGGCATGCCGGACAAACTGGTGGCTTTTGTAAAGGCAAGCTAAGAATTCGCGAAATAACAAATACCGCATAGTGCCGACGAGGATGAATAGTGTAGCCATTCATAGAATCGATCGTGATCACTGGCATTCTACGTAGTGCTTTGTCGGTGCGAAGTTGTTGAATCTAATGGAGTTTTACAATTGTACATCTCTTGTCATTTTCCAAGAACCAGAACCAGTATCTAGTACTTGAAAGTACTTGAGTCTTCAAAGTCTTACGTATTTTACAGCTCTACTTGAATGAATTGTCTCGATTGACAGTGGTACTGAATTGGACTAAGCAATCGAATTGCGAATGCAAAGTCTGCGACTGTTACGCTCAAACGTAGTTCCGGGGCAGTACATGGAAAATGACCACTCATGTCACCAGAGATTTGCAACTTGTCTTTTTTTTAAATGATATTTCTAAAACCTGGTTTACTCAGACTCAATTGTCGGTTCATAGTACTCTTTTTGGTGTAGTTGCTGGAGAAACGTAGATTTACGGTTGCTGTTGTTTTCTTTTCTTTTTTAACAGGAGTGTGGCCACGCCGAAATGGCGTGTAGGCACTGTGACCAGAAAGATCTATTGTGCCAGAGACCACTTTTTAGGGCAGCAGTACTTCAACATTCTTATGAAAGCTATTATTACAGCTGCGGAGGAGTTCCTTAGGTCTAATGGAGATATTATCTCCTTAAGAAAGAAGCTTCTCTTACTTGCTTCGTGTTTTTGTGGGATGGCTACTTCTTACTGACAGGCGTGTTAGTGCCTGTTTTCTTAAGTTTGCCATCCCAACGAGAGTGACCAGCCTATCCCTCACAGCAGAAGCTGTCTTTGATATAGGAGTGGGCACTGGTGTCTCACCCGCCACATGAGAAGTCAATGTTGTCACCGTCGAGGTACCAGCATTGCAAGCCTTCAGATTCTGCAAAGTGGCTACACTAGACACAATTGTACTACGTGTATCCACTTTAGAGACTTCCGAGGTGGAGGATGTAGACAGCTGTACTGCATTCCACCGTGCCCAACGGTGCTGCGTCCTTAGGACGGGTGGCAACATCTGTCACTACTCCTACGTCAGTTTGGATAGGTTTTTGTTCATTTGAGACCTTGTCTGTGTTCTTCAGGATCAGCTTAACTCTGCTAAAACAATAAGCCACGTAACCTTTTAGCATTTTTAGGCGATCCATCGAGCTGTCTGTCACACCTAGTACCAGATGAACAAGATCCCTCCCGATGGTCCTTTGTATCACCCCCCAGTTTCTGGCGAAGAGATCAGTATTCTGAGCATCCGAAGTGTCAGAATTTTATGGTCGCAAAGCCGGTACTTTGTGGAAAAAACCCATGGATGATATGCGGCTTCGGAAATGAATCCTCTTCCACTAGCATCATGTTCAAGCCACATTTCCCTTTATTTTTTTCGAAATTGACTCTCATCCACTCTGCAGTGGAGGGGCCAGAGCATACGACTAGGAGCCAACCTGATTTGTGAAACAAACCATGAAACTGTGGTTTAGCGACCTCGTCTACCAGCTCAATGATAATGTCCATGATACCATTTTGGACGCCGGCCATTTGCTCAGCACTAAGGGGACTGCACGCCAGATCAAAGGGAACCACACCCAATTTGACAATCCCTACTTTGTCCCTGTATGAGGTCTTGTCGAGTGTGGCAGTCTCGGTACTAGCTTTTTTATTCTGTGGAGCAGAAGGGGTAGATTCCTCGGATCGCAAACGCTTCGCTTCGGTACCCTTGTAGGACTAAGAGGATTTGGCTATCTCGAGAGCACGTTCTCTAGACACGTCGTCTTTCAAGGTACTGTTGAATCGCCTCCTTTCAGCCGAATTTAGTTTAATGAATCCGTTGGTGGCTAGGGACAATTTCTCGACACCAACTTCCACGGCAGTGCAACCGGATTAAACAGACTGTTTGTCCGAGGGCATGCTAGATGATTTTCCGCAGAGAGTGTCTGAATCAGAGTCTAGATGGGAGGACAGATCCACTTCATCTCGTCTCTTATCAGCGACACTGAAGAAAGGGTCGGCCCGATTGGCAACGACCTCCTCGGGATTTACGGGAAGCACATTTGCTGTCCCATAAGTTGATGCAGTAGAGTATGCATCACCCTGTGAAAGTTTATATAAAATATTTTCTAAAATTTTAGACCCACGAGTAGTCGTGAACAGCAGAGCCAGGTATACTGTCTTCTTCTTCTTCTTCTTACGGCGAAATTATGATCCGGAGTAGTTGGATCACAACCTTCCCACTTTACTGCATCCCTACTGGTCCGCTTGTGGGGTTTTCCCGGTATACTCTGGGAAGGCTTAAAATGAAGCAGGAGGTCGCCTGGTATCCTGAGTTCGCATACTAACAACTTAGCACCCTCTTAACCACGCATCCCTCGACGTATGCTGTTCCACCTTGGATTAGAGTTTTTTTTCCAGAGGTTGTCTCCTCACGTTGTACACTTTAGCCGAATTCAAGCCGCATAGTCCAGTAAGGCTCAAGAGAACACAAAGTCCGGTTGAGCGACTCTGGGCTAGTAGGCAGTTTATCATGCTGTAGCATTCGTTGCCCGGCGGCCACCCCGAGGAGGCAGTGTGTTCTACTAACGGTTACTAAATAGGGATCGTACAAAGACTTTACCCTAAGAGTCCGTACCTGAACACCGTGGCTGTTGGTTACTGTTCCTCATTAAAGCTCCAACCTGCACAGTTCGGGACAAACAAACACTCTAACCACTACACCGTGGCCACCGCTAAAATTTGTGTTCATCAGGAACATATAGATGCTACAATACAGAAGCGAAAGTATTAGATTGGTCACACCCTGAAAAGAGGGTGGTAACTACATAGCCGGCCAGGGTTAGGGTAGGAGATTGTCTGCGAATTTCTAGGCGCAGAATGCAAGAAGAGAAATTTCGAAATTTTAGGAAGAAGAAATGGACGGCGCGATGTCGCGTAGACGTCGCAGAAGCCCCAACACCCATATGTGGGCAAAGGAACTAAGTTTCTATAACTGTTAACTCGCGCTAACCATATCTAGTCTATAGACATCCGTTTCACAACAAATACCAACACTCAAGTAGTGATCGACAGAGTTTACATGCTACATATGTCTATAGATACGAATATAAGAGAATAACTTGAAATAGGTTTAGGTACACTGAACACACTACGCCCAATGAAACTTTCTTAAAGGTGTCTTTAAACTTTCAACAATTATTTATTCTCAGAACGACTTGATTTATTTCCCTCCTACACCCACACATAGGAATCAAACGCTTACGTAAGCTCATAAACTAATTTCCATAAGTCTTAAAAAATAAAAAGCACAAGACTCCATTCGAAGTTTAACGGCCTTGGATTTGAAATCGTTCACCACCCACGGCAGCCAGTAGGTAGTTCAATCAGATCCAGTGACTAATACAATTCTTCGCCTCTGTAACCATGTAGTAGAAGAACCCAAACTGCTTTGTTGAATTCTAAGAACCCTAACACTTTTTCGCTCACTAGTGGCTAAATCTGATTTAATAATTCATTAACGGAACAATATATCCATTATAACTGCTCACTCCAGACGGTAATAAATTTATTGCGGTTGTACCCGAAGCTAATTAAAGAGCTGAAACGAACGTTCAAAAAATGAAAAGAATAAAAATAAATAAAAAACGTTTCGGACCTAATGCGCTAAAGTTGTGAATAAAAGATCCGCATGACCGCATAGCAGTGACACCTACAACCAACGTTTCAATTCTGTTAGTAATAGTAATGCTATTAAGTAATGTTTACGTTGTCACTTTTTCCTTCTTCTTCTACTTCATCGTTTTATTCTATCCGTACCAACACAGATATACAATTTTGCAAAACATGGATTTTGTTATAACCATGAGTTAAGAAGAGATAGACATAAGTATGGCCTAAAGCAATTTGAATTTACTCATATATCTCATAACATGTTGACGATATCTTGTATCTACAGCTGTTTTTCTTAAGATGCAGATAAAACTAACACTTTGGTTGAAAGAAGAAGAAATGGAGAGATAGAGAGAGAATAGTTTTAAGTTGTTTTGGCCATGATTCCAGTGGAAGTATTCATAATGGCGCACGATATTTGAGTGACTTTATTTTGAGTGGAAATCCAAATCAGTTCAAATCCAGTGCCTTTCAAACTATGGGTCACCATTAGATCGTGGTTTCAAACTTTTTTTTTTCTAAAAAAAAAATCATAAATAGGGTCCTGTTTAACTGAATTTAGTCGCAAGTGAATGATATTTGAGAGACTGCATGGAATGTTATCCACAGGCAAGACAAAACGTTTTAGGGAAATTTTCTCCCGTGTTTTCCAAGCAGAGGTACCTGCGATCAAAAAATGCATGGCGGGTAAGAAATATTAATTTTGTCGGATAATCAGATGCCCAGTACCAGGTCACGTGGAAGTAGAGAGAAAGGAAGCAGCTAATGAATTAGCAAGAAAGAAATCGGAGACGGACTCTATCGAACGAGAAACCTTTTGCGGACTGCATAAACTACGGGAAGAGCTAAGGAAGAAAGAGAATTACAATACAGCCAAACTCCCTAAGCTGAGACAAGCCAAAGAACTTAGGTTAGGTTAGATAGATGGGTGCCTTGTGACAAATAGAGTTAATGCTCACTTAGACCAACAGTTCAGGTCCATTGTGCCTAATCATTTAGCTCTGGAAACGCTGTTAGAACCACCCAGATAGTGATATAAATCTCAGGAGGTCCGTAAGCTCTACATTACATAAGTCCTCCAATTCCGAGAAGAAGTAACTTCCGACAGTCCTCATTCTTGTAATGGATAGTTCAGGACAATCACACAGCTGGTGATGAACTGATTCAATTTCTTCTTCGTCCCTGCAAATTCTACAACAGTCGTTATGTAGCACACTGTGTCGCTTCGCGTGAACGCCAATAATTATTCCAGAAACGACCCGTGCGTTATAACGACTAAGTTTCACCAGAGAAGTTGATCTCTTCTTGCGGAAGGCCGGCCATAGCGCCCTGACTGTTGCGCATGTTTCCAGATGAACACACGGTCTGTTTGCTCGACCGGTAGTTTCATCTACCGACCGTCTGTTTGCTCGATCGGTGGTTTCATCTTCTATTTCCTTCCGTAGGGAACTGATTAGGGTTACTACAAAAGGGAGGGCCCGCGATAAGTGCAGCGCCGACCCTAAGCTCATCAGCCCTCTTTCGTTTCCTCCGATATCCATATGCCCTGGTACCCAGCAGAGAGTCACCGCATTGGGTCTGTTTATCGCATTTAAGAGTAATTTGCAGGTCCTCACAAGCCTTAATCTAATTACAGCAGAGTCCAGAGCCTTAACGGCTGCCTGGCTGTCTATATAGACAGTGATCGTTTTGCCAACCTCTCGATGACCACAATCGGCCTTCTCCCAGTCTTACAGAGGTTTTAGTCGCCAAACTGATACAGTATATATCAAGCAGAATGAAACTGAGCATGGTTTCCATTACCGCTGTTGGTGTTGTTCTCATTGATCCCCATGACTCCGATACACACTACCCATTGGATTTTGGTGTGGTTTAAAAGCTTGTATTGCTCCTCAAGAACCATCCACCATATTAATGAATCATATGTGAGAATGAGTCTTACGACCACTGTATATATCCAGTACACCACAGTTGGTTTAAAGCCCGACTTGTTGAATGCCTTTTTGCAAGAATAGAAAACTGCGCTAGCTTTTTTATCCTTACAGTTCAGTTTGGAATATAGAATTTCGCCCAAGTATCGAGCTGAACTTGAGATACTTAGTACAATACCACCGATGTTTGGGGGTCTGAAAGTAGAAATTGATCTCCTCTTAGTGGAAAGAACTACCTCCGTCTTTAAGGGGTTCACTCCCAGGAATTTTCCCGAAACCAGGATGACCACATCGTCGGCATAGGCCGTCGCGTTGAAGCCGTTTTCCTCCAGTATTAGTAAGATCTCATCCACTAGGAGGAACCATAATAAAGGAGACAGAACTCCGCCTTGGGGGTGTTCCTCTGCAGACCCTTCTCCGGATTGTTACATCTCCTTGCGTTGAAAATATAACCCTCGATTGAAGCATCTGTGCAGAGGCCCATGTTCAAATGAGCTCTGTGTAGGCTGTCCAAGATCGCGTCAGTGTTTACATTGTTGAAAGCTCTTTCAATGTCTAAGAACGCCCCGAGAGTGAACTCCTTAAAGTGGAGGGATCTTTTTATTCTTGATACGACCCTGTGTAGAGCTGTATCTACCAATCTGCCGCAGATGTATGCGTGTTGTGATTTAAATAGGTAATTATCGCCGATCACGTTTCTTATGTATACATCTATTAAACGTTCCATTGTTTTTAGCACAAAAGACGACAGACTGATAGGTCTCAGGTGTTTTGCCTTTGTGTGGCTCGCTTTCCCTGCTTTGGGAATTAACACGACACGCACCTGCTACCATGCTTTAGGAACATATCCTAGCTTAAGGCATCCTGTGAAAAACCGCTTGAACCATGGAATAGCAACATTCACTGACTCGTGCAATATCACAGATCGAATGTTATCCATTCCTGGTGCCTTGTGTGGAGCAAATGATTGAGGCCGTCTTATCGTCATCTATTATATTTCTCACCTCTTCCGCGCTTATTCCCAATGTCGTCTCTGGAATGGGTAGATCATCTTCGGAGATTGATATACATCTGAGAAAGTGAGTGCTCAATAGTATATCCAGCGTTTCCTCTTGTGACTCTGCCCAGGTACCATCACCTTACCTAATGTTGGCCAGAATCCTCCGTACTCGTAAGCTGGATGCTTCATTTGTTGATTCTATAGATGCACATAAATACCTCCAGGAGTTCTTCTTTGCGAACCTAATCTCTTTCTTGAGGAACTTTACGCTTTCTTTATAGGTGGAATGTAAGCTTTATAGATTGTAGCCAAGTCTATGGGAGTGAAAAATCGATTACATCTTTCAGAGATTCAAGGCATCTAGCACATGTTTTAGGAGGGTCTGTAATCTGCTGATTCCAGAGAAGTTCTGACCTAACATGCATGCCAAGTATTGATAAGCCACTAGATTGCTCGACATCATTAGTAGTTTAGTTACTTTAGTATCCCTCTTCAGAGACAAGAGGCAGTGCTGAGTTTTTGACGCGTTGAACTCAACTTAATTTTCGCATCTGATGATTGCATCAATTTCAGAGTTGAGTTCGATTGACATTCACTGTCGCTGGATTTCCATAGCTTGGTGCAATTATCGTGGTTTCGTTAAAGAGTAATCAAACTCAAGAGTACTGTCATCTGCGAAGGAACGGATTGAATTGCGAGTGATAGAGAGAACATTGATAAATATTCGAAACAGGGTCGGAGAAGAGAACTGAGCACTGGGGAATTTGTTAAAATGGGATTGAATCCATTGAATCCATAAACGAACTCAAACATAGAAAATCAATCTCTGGAAACTATCTTTTGAAGTCTGTTAACTTGAAACATACTTTTATTCCTTTGCAAATTCACATCCTTATAGAATTTTCCTTAATACAAAAATATATAACGCCAATGGCACAATGACCAGTAATTATTCCAAAAACGACCCGTGCATTATAACGACTAAGTTTCACCAGAGAAGTTGATCTCTTCTGGCCGTTGCGCATGTTTCCAGATGAACCCACCGTCTGTTTGCTCAACCCTTTCCTAGCAAGCTCGTCAGCCCTTTCATTTCCTTCGATATCAATATGCCCTGGTACTTAGCAGAGGGTCACCGCATCGGCTCCCATTTAAAAGTGATTTCCAGATCCTCACAAGCCTTGATCTAATTGCAGTAGAGTCCAGAGCCTTATAGATAGTGATCGTTTTGCCAACGATATTATACTCGCGTATAATTTCCGCAGCCTTTATGATGGCTGTGATTTCAACCTGAAAGACTCTGCAGTCGTCTCTGATTCTAAAGGAGTTGTTTATTACTAGGGCCTCACAATAAACTCCAGCTCCCGTGCCAAAGTCCATCTTAGAACCGCCCGTATAGAACGCCAGTTTCTTTTTCTTCATGGTTCTTCGGTTCCTTCGGTACGCCAAACAACTTATCGGGCACTATAACCAAAAAAGAAGTAAGGCCTGCATAAACATCAACAAAAACTAGCTTCGCATTCTTACTGGCGTCCTATCGGGTGACTATAGACTTAAGAAACAACTGTAGAAACTGGAGATAGAGCAACACGGAGACTGCACATTTTGCGGAAATGTTTAAGAATCCCTGGACACCTGCCTAAGGGATGTGAAGCATTGATCCACAAAAGAAGAAACCACCAAAGCACCAATTGTTGGACAAAAGGAGTATCTCAGCGACTAGAGCTCCAAGTTGAGGTGAGCACAACAGATCTGCAAGGTCGTAGCGCTCTTACACCCCTACAATGAGTTTACGATCAGGTTAGGGTTATTTGCCCGTCTTCATCTATGTACAGACCACACACTTAGACCAAAGGAGGACTATTGTAATACAACGGGATCTGTCGCTATTCTAAAGGCTTAATTGAACCAGCTGAAGCTTCTTATGAAGCAAAGGATGCTTCTGACGTCAATATTCACCTGTTCGCCGAGATCGTCGAAAAGAAGACCCTCAGATGGACCTATTTTTTTTTTTTTGAGTCGCCTGGACAGGTACAAAAGAATGGGAGGGTTGTCTCCTTCTTCTGTTTCTGCCTTTTAGGGTGTAGACCACAGTGTTCCGTAAAGGCAATGATGACGGCCTTGGTTTAGCAAATTAAATCTATTAGATCGTTTTTAATCCAGCTTAGACCAGACTTACATAGAGTCTTTACATGTCATACTTCACTTCACAGGCACAGGCAATCACTTTTCCTTTTTGAAGAAAGTTCATCCCTGTTTCCCCAACCACTTATCACTTAACACTTTTCATCTTATCATTAAATTATTTCTATGATTGCAAATGGTAAGCATTTCACTAACAAAATTTTAATTCCACTCACTTATCGATTGAAACTAGCCGTAGTGAAAATTATAAGCGTTGAATTATCGAATAAATTAGTTCCAGTCTCAAAAAATACCTACAAGTTTTTTTACGGTCCCATATCTCGCGAACGTCTGACAAACATCTGATGGAAAATTTATATGAGAAGCTTCTCTCAATTGAAAATAAATAAATTGCCATTCGAAAACTGCATAAAACTGTAGGTCCCTACCATTCGTATGTTGCATAGTATGAATGGCTGCGAGAAGCTACATAAATCTGATTTCTCTGGTAGAAGTGTTCTTTAGAGTTGGGTCAGAAAATCCTTAAGATGTTGACCTGTTACAAACATTTGCAGCTTTCTCGTGATAGTAATGGTCAATCCCAAAGTGCTGCATCCATATAACAGCACGGATACAACGTTAGAGCGTAACAGTCTTAGCATGGTGTTCAAACTGATTGCACTGCTTCGCAATATTTTGAACAAATTCCGGAACTCAGACTTTGCTTTTACGATCCTGTTGGCAATATCCAGATCGGTTTTACCATCGGTCGAGACAATACTCCCAAGATACTCGAAATTTTCTACTCTCTCTACCAATTATCCAGCAATGCATATTTGACTTGATGAGTTTGTTCCAAGGCTTTATTTTTAGTTTTTACTGTAATAATTTCCAGTCCGACGACAGCTGCCTTCCTCTCCACATCTGCTGTCAGCGTAGTCAAGATATTTCAGTTGGGATGTAAGAATCCATCGAATAACTCCTCTTTCCGTCGTTAAAGCTGTACGAAGCACATCGCTAATCACCAATAGGAATAGTATTGGTGAAAGAATGCAGCCTTGGCTTACCCCACTTTGGATCTCGAATTCCTCAGCCAACCTTCCTCCCATCGTATGTAGCTTTAATAATAGCAATTAATTTATCGGGAATACTTCTCCTGCGTAAGGCACTCCAAATAAACTCCCTGTCGATTGAAAGCCTTCTCCAAATCAATGAAGAGCAGGTGAAGTGACAATATATAATCTGCGTACTGCGTACGTGTTGATGTGGTCGACATAGGAGGATCCAAATGGGAAACCTACTTGTTCGGCATCGGGTACTTCTTACCTGGGGCACCTCAGCCTGATTTGGTAGCATATTGCTAGCGAAACCTGGTTCAAAAATGCTCCTTCCATCTTTTGAGCTGCTCCTCATTCGAAATGAGCAAAGAATCGTCTAGGATGTTGGGCTGGAGCTGCGGACCACCTGCTGTCGCACCTACTTGCAGCTTTTTCAGAGCTTATCACGTCACACGCTAGTCTGAACTTCTCTCATCATCATGCATATAGGGACTCTAGTGTCTCAAGGTAACCTTGGAAAGTCACATCCTATGTCTTACTTGCGATCGACCGACAATTCTTTCAGCATCAGATGTAAAAACGCTTTTCACAGCACACCAATGGGCTTGGATGGTTGCGGGCAGTGTTGGTCCCTTGTTGCGAAAGTTGATCCCTAAATTGTTGGCGCACTGGGGAATCACTTATCCTGTCGATGTTGAACCTGGACATTCTTGTGACGTCGTGGGATCTTTGAACTGCAGCTGTGCGTTGTTGGAGAGTAGCTATAGCTCCTCGTATGTTTTGGACGTCCAGTCCAGGAGACCACTCCGAAAGCGGCGGCTGATGCCAAAATGGTCAATTTGATTGGAGATTGCTCGCCTGCTGACTTTATGGCAGGTCTTGTACTCAAACACTGGCATGTAAAGGGTTTCAGTGTACACTGGCAGGTAAAATTAAGTCCGGCCGAGTTCTTAGCGTACGTACGTCACAAAGTATTGCTGTAGTGGACACATTTGTCTGATGAGGTTTATCGGGTGCGGATGGCATTAGTACCTCACCCACGTTAATTATCTTAAGGATCTCAGGAACATCTGTACATCTAACATCAAATACTTTGTAGCGGGAACTGACTAGTTCCAGGCTTCTCCTTGCAGTGGCAAGTAATGAGGTTCTACCTCATGTAGAACCAATCCAAAACCAGCAAGTACACTCCTTCTAATTGATGTTTGTCTTAAATCTTAATGCATCTGGAGTCTAATATACATACAACGGGCTCATGCCAGTTAAAAGTGCAAAAAATTATAGGTTTTCAATTTCAGAATCTTTTTTTGTTCGAATGGCTAAAGCCGTCGATTATTTTATAGGTACCTTTGCAGCATTTGAAAGGTCAACACTCCCCTTGCAGCTGCTACAAGAAGCTGACTAATCATAAGTAAACCTAGATATCGCTCAAAAAAACACCGTCGCTATCTTTTATGTACAGCTACGAGTAGTAAGAAGAATTCTACAAGGGCTCTGATAAGATTCTTTATCAGTCGATGGCAATGCATTGTCAAACTAATTATCGATAATGTACCCACAACACAAAGTGCAGTTTATCAGAAAACTTCGTCAATTAAAAACATGTTTTGGAGAAATTTCATGGTCCTTTTAGCGATCACGTCTTGGATCTACGCAGCAGATTACACTTGTACAGACGATTTTTGCTCGGTAAAATTACACTTAATAATTTATCTCACAGTTGTACATTTGTATCGACTATTTTGACAGTACTATCTGGAGAAACACGAATGCATGTCCACAAGTACCGCCTGCAATATTCAAAACAAAACCCATAGTGGAGAGTTTTTTCCCGGGGAAGTTCCTTGTGGGTGTTGTAATGTTTGTTTGCAGAATTTACGTAAGTTTACCCAAAAATTTTACGTTCCTACTATTATCTTCTGATCTACAGTTGAAGGGGATCCATGCACAGTGGGCTCACCGGATGTGACACCACCAATGCTTGTTTGTGGGCCGGGATTGTATTGCATGCATAATGAAACTAGCTTAGAACTCACATGTCAGAAAAGTGAGTAACTCCATCTATTGATGACATTTAATTACAATTTATGTTTTTAGTGTATCACACTGAATGCTTCAGGGAACAGATACTCTTTGATAAAATGAAAGCTGCTGGAGAAATAGGTTCCTTTGTGCATCGTCCTCGATGCGATGGTGATGGAAATTTTTTATCTGTCAAATGCAGTGTGGGACAATCGTAGGTCAATTTACAATTTCAGTACTCAAAGATACGTAATCATTGTTTTCAGATGCTTCTGTGTTAACCAAAATGGCAAAAGGATCTTCGGCGAAGCTCCTTACAGCAAAACCAATGAGTTGTCCATGAAATGTGAATGTTCTCGGATGAACGACAACTTTATGAGTGTTTTAAAGTTTGATTATCCGACTCTGACAGCTAGATGCCAAGAAGATGGCAGTTTCGATCCCTTACAGTGCATGGATGGAAAATGCGTTTGTGTTGAACCACAGTTCGGTTCGCCATGGAGTGATGTAACAGTGGTTACTAATTTCGACCACAACCGGATGCCATGTTGTGAGTTTCAATCTCTTTTGGTAGTTAAAGTGAATATTTTTGAAATGTTTATTCCAGTTGATCGTAAAATGCATTTGGATTATAAATATACGCATGATTGTGAGGAGATACAAAATAATGTGATACAAGAAATTGAAGAAGCGAAAAGCCAAATGTTTACGGTTTTGGGATATGAGGTGCCAAAATGTCAACCAGATGGTTGGTTCGATGCCATCCAAAGTGATGACACGATTGTTTACTGTGTGGATAAATACAATCGAAAGATTGAAGATTTTGAGGCAAAGCGAGGAACAAAGGACGCAATCGATATGAATTGTAGTGAGTGTACAGGTTACCTTACATATTTGGGACATTATAATGATTTATGTTTCTTTTTATGAAGAATGTGCAAGAACGCGTCGGCTTTTGCAAAAATACAAAGCCAAATATCTTCCTCAGTGCACCACGAATGGAAATTTTGAAAAGGTGAGTTGAAGAAATGCAAACCTAAATACAGACCAATCAACTATGTACTTGTAAAACAGAATGTTAATCTAACCTTTAATCAAAGTGGTTTTGCCACTTTTCTACGATCGTAGTAGATTTGCTACGTTTTTAGAAAAAATGAACCCATTTGCTATCTTACTATCCTATTGCACTATCACAATCTCTTTATCGGTCAATATGGCAAATCCATTGCCTATATTCTTGGATGGCACTACAGTCCGAAGTGGACTTGGGCCTCAAACAACAGGCGTCTTCAGCCAGCTCAATCTTGTGCCAACCGCGTCCAATTTTGCATACGAAATTGACTAACTGCCACTTGTGTGCACTACCTTAGGTGTGCACCTTCCTTTACCTTCCTTTACCGCGTCGTTTCTCCGGGATGGATTCGAACACTTTGCGGTCCATTTGATCCACATGTCCTAGTCGCTGTACTACCGGTATTGTTCGTTATTGTATCTTCTTCAAGAAATCACCTACGTATAGCAGGACTGGGATGATGAGGGTCTAGTTGTCCGTCAGGGGGCTTTAATACTCAATTGTCTTCTTAGCCCAAAGAAACAGCGGTTCGCAAGAGTGACTCTTCGCCTAATCTCTGCGCTGGTGTCATTGTTTGAATTAAAAGCAGTGCTTAGATAAACAAAGTCCTTAACTATTCTAAAATTGTATCTGCCTAGTGTTCTACCCATATCAGCGATGTTGACTGTCCTTTCTTGATGAAAGCATATATTTTGTTTTGACTTGTTAACCGCTAAAACCATTTTCGCCACTTCTGTTTCAATATTCGCGAAAGCACCACTGATACCCCGCTGTTGTATAGACTTTTGAAAGATCGTACCCCTGATGTTTGTTTAAGAATTGTATTATGATGTTGAAGAAATCACATGATAGCGTCTCACCTTGTCGTAGTCCATTTCTGACATCGAAAGTCTCTGTGATGGAGCAGCATGCATGCCAAAACTGGACGTGTATAGCTTGTACCTGTAGACATTAGCATAGGCGAGCTCCTGTGAATATGTGACCCGTGGTGGGTGGCTACAGTGTAAATGGCTAGTTTTTTTTTATGGATGCGCCAATGGATGTGGTAATCTTCTAAAGATACTAGTACTATACCCGATTACTCGATTCCAGGAATGCGACTACGTACTAATCCACTTCCAGCTCACTTCTACCACTCTCCCCTCGGGACTGCAGTTAGGTATTACTTCGCGGGGCTGGTTAGAAATTCATGCTATGCTTCTTGTATTGCTGCTTCTATTCTCCTTGCTTTCTCAATTATACGAAGCTCTTGTTGCACATTCGTTAGGAGTGCGCAAATTTTCATCCAATTCTCCTCTGATCGCTCCGATCAGAGGAGAATTGGATGGTGGACGCGGCAAGTTATTTCTCCATTCTGCGAAGCGACTGCAGTGGAACACTGCGTGTTCTGTGTCTTCCTCTTGATCTTGACAATCTGGACAGAAAGGTGAGCTATCGTGCCCAAATCTGTGTAAACACTTCCGATAGCCACCGTGGCCTAACAGGAACTGTGTAAGGTGGTAGTTGCAGTCACCATGCATTCGTCTTATCCACGCCTCGATGGTGGGGATCAGCTTGTAGGTCCATCTGCCTTTTGTACTGTTTTCAAACCCAGCTTGCGACATAGCTATTGATACTGCCTTCTCTCTTTCATTTTCTTAACAATTCCTGCTTCTTGATTGCTCAAGGGATGTCGTTAGGGATCATTCCACCTATGACACAGGCTGCTTCGTCCGATATTGTTCGGAAACCGCTGATTGTTCTTATCGCACAGAGCCTGTATGTTACCGACAGTTTCTCCGTGTCTCAATCGTCGCCAACGCCGCCGCCCAAAACTGGAACAGCATACAGGAGAACCGAGCTGACAACTCTGGATAGTAAAATCCGTCTAGTGTACCCAGGTCCTCCGATGTTTGGTACTATTCGAGAGAGGGCCTTCTGCAGTAGGGAAGCTTTCTTGCTCGAGTATTCTACGTGGGCTTTAAACTTCAATCTATTATCAAGCATTACTCCTAAATATCTAACTGCTCTTTTGATCTTAGTAGTCTGGCTGCCGACTCGAATATTCGCATATACATCAGCCTTTCGACTTGTTATAAGAACAGCCTCAGTTTTGTGGTCTGCTAATTCTAGACCGGCCGATAGTAGCCAGTCCTTGATTTTTGCGATTGCTGACTCTATTTCGTGGATGTGTTTGGCCACGGTAACTGCGGCGATGTCATCAGCCAACTCGATTATTCTAACTCCTTGTGGCAATGTTAGGCGCAGGACTCTGTCGTAAATAATATTCCATAGAAGGGGGCCTAGTAACGATCTTTGTGGGACTCCCGCAGTAACGTTGTAGTACTTTACCCCCTCAGTTTGGTACCTCAACTTCCTGTTTCTGAAGTAATTTGTGATTATCCGAACTGTGTAAGCTCAAGCCCGAACGGGAAACAGCAAACAACAGCCACCCGAACATAAAAGAGAAACGAATAAAATCTAAGTTTTTCACCCACTACGCCAAAAATGTTTCTGCCTGGTAGTACAATGGACCGAAATCGATTCTGAGTGCTCCGGGATTTCGAAATTTCATTTAAAAAATAAAAAAACTAAAAAAAAAATGTGGACTATAGTTGACGCAGTTCAGAGGGTCTCCTTTCTTGAGGATCGAGCAAACGGTGTTGAGATTCCAATCGTCGCACATACTTTCATCCGACCATATCTTACAGATGAGTATGCTTCGTACCAAATCACCCCCACCTGCTTTAAATAGCTTGGCAGTTAGATCAATATTTATGGATTGAAGCTTAGATATTACTATCTTCACTTCACTTAGATTGGGTGGAAGGAATTGTTGATCATCATCGTCTGAGTTCAATGGAGCATTCTGCCTGACCGCGAAGTTTTGATCGTCATCGCCATTTAACCGTCTGCAGAAGTGATCTTTCCAAATTCTCAGCATCTACTCTAACTCTACTACTAAGTTTCCTTCTTCATCGTGACAGGCTTCTGTTCGAGCTTTGTAGCCTTGGCATGCTCCTTTTACCTTCTGGTAAAACGTTCCAACACCATTCCTTCTATAACACCTTCCATTGACTCGATCTCGCTCTTATCATATTCTTTCTTAAAAGTTGGTGTCCCACCCTTCTCTTTGACTTGTAGATGTCGTAAACTCCTCTCGGCACTCTATGCAGCATCACTTGGCGTCACTTTTCGTCAAATCAGGGGTTTCTTTGTGGTGGTTTTAGGGGTTTTATAGGCGTCGTTCTTGATGCCTTACTAACAATGATGCGTCATTGCTCATCTGTGCTTAACGCTGGCGGCATTGAACTTCTTGAGAGGTTCAGGGACACTCGATCAGCGAAGACTCTGACAGTCTCTTGCTAAACTTAACTGATCTTTATATAAAGTTATAAAGAAATATGGCAATTGTCTATTACACCAAGTTAGGTAATTATAAGTATTTCTTTTAAGTTTCTAAGTTAGAGAGCTCATTGAATAAAAGCCAACCCTTCTTGGTATACATTCCAACATGTACATACAAATATAGGTACCTATAAAATAGCAAGTAAAATATTCATACTAATATTAACAATAAACTAAAACATTTACTTTCAGATACAATGCAGAGACGATTTGTGTTACTGTGTCGATGATAATGGTTTACAACTTACAAAGGAAGTGCCAAAAAGCACCAATTTAAAGTGCTAAATTTGAAGCAAAACGATGACATCAAACAGTGTTTCAAGTGCTATTTCATAAAATATTAATAATTGTTAAAATTGTTCACTGGCGGACGCGGTTACTCAGTAGTTAAGGGTCAAGTTCACCGGTACAAAAATTGCTTAAACTTTGTACGTACATTCAGCCATAAAAAAGAGCGAAATCTAAAAGTATTTTTTTTCCGGCATTGGAATGTAGAAATCTTCAAAATACACCGGCACCCCGTAACCTCCGAAGTGAAGGAATTTTACTCACTAAAAATTGGATGACCAGGCTTCTTAGAATATCTGTAATTCTTAAGTAAAGGGTTATTCATTTCGAGGTTGGGATTTCACAACCGTGCCATAAGGCGTCTGTCAAATCCATCTGTCATCCATAGTGACAGGTAGTTAGTCCTTGCCTGGCTTTTGTCTCGCCTCGCTCTTGTCTTTAAATAAATTTGATCTAAAGTTATTTTTCTTCAGTTTCGCATGAACTTTATATGTACAGCTATGGCCAAAATAATAGCAACACTTATTATTTTTCATCAGTGGTTAAGATAACTCCTATTTCATTGAGATTTTTGAAACTTTTTTAGTTTCAACTTACTGACAAATACGAGGGTGGGTCAATAAGTCCCTGAATATTAACACAAATTGTGTCATCACCTTAAATTAATTTTTTATTTTTTTGTCAAGAATCATATTTCAAAAGAACGCACTCAAATTTTCAGACAGATCTGTCAAATAGTTTTGTTGTGGCAGCCATTTTATATAGACGCCTACCAGCATTTTCATTTTAGGGATCTGCATGGCGATTGATCGGGAAACTACTGACTGTCCAAAACATGGATTGGACCAGTAGCGCAACAATCAAGTTCGTAATGTAGTGCTTGCTTTTCCTCCTCGTGGTGGTCCCCGGGCAACTGCATGTATAAATCCTTATACATATAGGCCAAAATTGCAAGTGCGAGATTGTCTAGGGTCTTATGCCTAGGCTAGGTAATCTGGGCCAGCAATCCGCGTTACCGAAACTACAATAGCTATGGAAACCGACACAATGCCTCGGATAAGGACTGATAATACGTTGACGACCTTTGGCTATCGTACCCGGACTAAGATTGGTTTCTGGAATGTGAAGACGCTCCTTGACTCTCAGAGTGAAGGACCTCAGAACGCCAGATTCCTTCAATTGGAGCATGAGTTCATGCGATATAGGCTGGACATATTGGGAGTAAGCGAGATAAGATGGTTAGATGCGGGTGAGTACCAATCCCCAACGCGTAATACTGTATTACTCTACTCCGGAAGACCAACCGGAAACCCCCGTGGATATGGAGTTGGACTGCTGCTAACGCCAACAGCACGCAGAGGCCTAATTACCTGGCAACCGCACGGTGATAGGATTTTAACGGTCAGATTCCGGACGAGAGTACGTCGCGTCACCATCATACAGTGTTACATCCCCACGGATGGTTCGTCTGAGGAAGAAAAGGAGAACTTCTACAACCAGTTGGGAGCTGTTCATAATGCAACACCCAATGGCGACATTGTCATTGTGATGGGGGACCTGAATGCCAAGGTAGGCTGCGACAACGAAGGGCTCAAACATGTTATGGGACGGCACGGACTAGGCAATCGGAATGAAGGATTTGTTGACTTTTGCAACGCAAATCATCTTGTCATAGGTGGCACCATGTTTGAGCACAAAGCCTGCCATAAAATCAGTTGGGTGTCAACTGACAGGCAAGCAACCTCCAACCAAATTGACCATTTTGCCATCAGTCGCCGTTTTAGAAGTAGTCTCCTAGACGTCCGAAACAGGCGAGGTGCCGACATGGGGTTGGTACGAGATCACCATCTTATGATAGCTACTCTCCGACTACACACTGCTGCCGTTCGTAGATCTAACGACACAAGAAAACCTAGGTTCAATGTAGACCGACTGAGAGTTCCCACAGTGCGCCAAGAATTAAGGGACCATCTCTCACGTGGAGTGGAAACAATCAGCAGCCCCCTGCCCGCCACCATCCAAGACCATTGGTGCGCTGTGAAAACTGTTTTCACATCAGGTGCTGAAAGGATTGTCGGTCGATCACAGGGAAACCATAGGGCGTGACTTTCCGAGGATACCTGGAGAAGGATCAATGAACGAAAACAGCTAAGAGCTCAAACTGCAGCAACTCCAGCAGCAGGGAGGATCGAGCCTGAGTCCCTATATCGCATGAAGATGAGAGAAGTACAGCGTAGCGTGAGACGTGACAAGCGCAATTACATCAATGCGCTTGCTACGGAAGCAGAAGAAGCAGCAGCGAGGTGCGACAGCAGAACCGTTTATAGAATCACTAAAGAGCTTATAGGTGGCCGAAGCTCTACTCAAAACCCAGTGAAAGGCTTAGACGGTTCGTTGCTAATATCGGATGAGGATCAACTGAAGAGATGGAAGGAGCATTTTGCTTCGGTTCTAAACCGAGTATTCGCCAGCAATATGCACCCACGTCAGACTGAAATGTCCGTAGAAAGAAGTTCCCGAATTCGCACCACAACCCCCAGTAAAGAGGAGATTATTACCGCAATCAAAGCACTGAAAACTAATAAAGCGGTAGGACTTGATGGCATACCCGCGGAGCTTTTTCAAGCTGCTCCAACAGCATCGGCAGAGCTACTGTTCCCACTTGTCGGGAGAACATGGGAAGCTGAGAGTTTTCCAGATGAGTGGAAAAAGGGAATGATTGTCAAGCTCCCTAAAAAAGGCAACCTAATGCAGTGCGAAAACTGGAGAGGTATCTGCGTGCTGCCTGCTGTGGCCAAGACAATAGCTAGAATCATCCTGGAGCGAATCAAAGAACACCTTGAAGACACACTTGACGCCGAACAAGCAGGTTTCCGCTCTGGATCCTCCTGTGTCGACCACATCAACACCCTGCGGATTATCATCGAGCAATGTGTTGAATATCGATCACCACTTCACCTGTTGTTCATCGATTTTGAAAAGGCGTTTGATAGTGTCAATCGGGAATTTATTTGGCGTGCCTTGCGCAGGAGAGGCATTCCGGATAAATTAATAGCAATTATCAAAGCTACATATGATGGGTCCACATATCACGTTTTGCACAGAGGAAGGCTGTCTGAGGAATTCGAAGTCCAAAGTGGGGTTCGGCAAGGCTGCATACTTTCACCAATATTGCTTTTATTGGTGATTAGCGATGTGCTGAATGCGGCCTTATCAACAGGAAATGGAGGAATTCGATGGACTCTTACATCTGAACTCAAACACCTCGACTACGCCGACGATGTATGCCTACTGTCTCACAGAATAATGGACCTTCACCAAATGACAGCAAATGTGGAGAGGGCTGAAAATTAACTCGGCAAAAACAAAAATGATCAGCGTAGGACCAAACTCATCAACTCATATATGTATTGCTGGACAAACGTTTGAGAGAGTAGAGAGTTTCCAATACCTTGGGAGTATTGTCTCAACCGATGGCGGAACCGAACTGGATATAGCCAGCCGAATAGGTAAAGCAAAATCTGCGTTTGGGATGCTATCTATAGTTTGGCGAAGTAACGCAATTAGCTTAAACACCAAGCTACGACTGTTCCGTTCCAACGTTGAATCCGTGCTGCTATATGAATGTGGTACCTGGAGAGTGACCGTCACTATCACGAGGAAGCTGCAAACGTTTGTCAATAGGTGTCTATCCTACATCTTAAGGATATTCTGGCCAAACCGTATCTCTAACGAACTGCTTTATCAGAAAACGGGCCATGAACCTATAGGCACAACCATACGACGACGAAAGTGGCAGTGGATCGGTCACACTCTCTGAAAGGGTGACAGGTCCATAGCTAACCAAGCGATGCAATGGAACCCGCTTACTTAGGATGGCAGGATACGCGGCGGTCCTAGGAGTACGTGGCGCAGAACAGTTGAGAAGGAAGCACGGCAACTGGGAAAGAGTTGGGGAGAGCTGAGGCACATTTCCAGAAATCGCACACGATGGCGCGTAGGCGTTGTAGAGGCCCTAGGACCCACAAGGGGATACAGGACATAAGTAAGTATTTTCGTTAAAATGGAAAAAAGTGAATTTCGAGTGCTCATGAAACACTATTTTTTGCGAGAAAGAACTATCACGCAAATCAAACAAAAGCTTGACAAATATTATGGGGAGTCTTCACCATCGATTGGAACCATTCACCACTGGTTTACTCAATTTCGGTGCGGTCGTTCAAGCACAAGTGACGCCGAACGTTCTGGTCGCCCAATTGAGGTTACCACACCAGAAATGGTCGACAAAATCCATGGTTTGATAATGGACGATCGGCGAGTGAAAGTGCGCGAGCTTGAAGAGGCCACAGGCTTATCACATGGCTCAGTGATTTCGATTTTACATAAATATTTGGACATGAAAAAGCTTTCCGCAGGATGGGTGCCGCGTTTGCTCACAATAGACGACAAACGTTTGACAACTTCAGAGGTGTGTTTGGCGATGTTCCAGAAAAATTCTGCTGAGTTTTTGCGCCGTTTCGTAACCGTGGATGAAACCTCGATTCACCACAACACACCAGAAACCAAGGAACAGTCAAAACAATGTACTTCTCCTGGTGAATCGAAGCCGAAGAAGGCCAAGGAGGGTTTGTCAGCAAACAAGGTCATGGCGACAGTTATTTAAGATGCGCGCGGTGTTATTCACATCGATTACATCGAAAAGGGTAAAACGATCACCGGCGCATATTACGCAGAGCTGCTGGATCGATTCCAAGCCGATTTGAAGCAAAAACGGCCGCATTTGGTGAAGAAAAAACTTCTTTTTCACCAGGACAATGCACCGGCGCACAAGTCGGCAGTCGCAATGGCAAAATTGCAAGAGTTAGGCTACGAACTCCTCCCTCATCCAGCATATTCCCCAGATTTAACCCCCTGCGACTATTTCTTGTTTCCAAACATGAAGAAACGGCTCGGAGGTAAGAGGTTTGGGTCGAATGAAGAGATCATCGCTGAAACAAACGCTTATTTTGAGGGGATCGAGAAATCGTATTATTTGGAGGGCATCAACAAATTGGAGAAACGTTGGATAAAGTGTATAGAGCTAAAAGGAGACTATGTTGAAAAATGAAATGTTTTTATACCGAAAAGAGTGTCCCTATTTTATTATTAGTTGTATAGTTGAAAGTATATCTTATCACTCTTAACTATTGTGCTTCAGATAGCGTAATTGGCTAGACAAAAAAATAACAACACGAAGTAATAGCTGAGTATATTTTTAAAAGCAAATTAGTATTTAGTCACAAAACCCTTATTTTTAATAATAGCATCGACTCTGTTCTTCACAGAATCGACTAATTTGCGACATTTATCCAAAGGCATTGAAGCCCAAACTTCCTAGACGATTCTCCAAAGATCTTGTTTGGTTGACGGGTGGTGTTTATTAACTTCAATCTTCAGCTCGCTCCAGAGGTTCTCAATCGGATTTAAGTTCAGAGATTGAGAAGGCCACTGCAAAACATCGACACTATTCTGATCAAACCAGAGTTTTGTAAGCTTTACCGAATGCTTGTGGTCATTGTCTTGCTGAAAGCGTTATTTTAGCGAACTATTTCCCTCAGCCCATGGAAGCATGACATTCTGTATTATATCTACATGCATACATGGTCATTATCCCTTCGATGAGGTAAACCGGACCTACGCCCCACCAAGAAAAACAACCCCATATCATTACACTACCACCTCCATGGTTCACAGTGCCTTTTGTGTACCTTGGATTGCATTCTTCACATGCTGAGTGACGAACAAAGTGCTTACCATCCATTCCAAAGAGGTTAATCTTAGTTTCATCGCTCCAAAGCACGTTTCTTTATTGCTTCGCTGCCTGAAGGGATCGTGTGGCGCGTGGTAGAGTTTGGCAAAGGCAATGTGTTTCTGGATGTGTATTTTTTTTCAGCAGTGACACTTTCCTCGGAGCTCAAGCGTATAACTTTGCATCCACCAGAGTTCGGCGAATTGTCCTGGCACACATTTCAAGTTCTGCCTCGCGTTTTAATTCTCTGGACGACATGAAAGGGTTCGCGTTGGCTTTCCTTATTAGTGCTGTTTTGTCTTTGGTGGACATTTTTGACGGGCGTCCTCTGGTCCCGGAAAGTTTTCTGGCATGTAGGGCATTAAGGACCCTTCTTGGGGAACATCCGAGTGATTTTGCAATACATCGGATCGATTGGCCTTGATTGCGTAGAGCCAAAATGGTTTTTCCCTTAGCTTCCGAGCAATGGTTTCCTCTGCCCATAATACTGTTTGCTAAATGCAGAACAATCATTAAATTATCAGGGCACTATTTAATTAATGAATCCTTCCAATTTATTTCCTAGTTTTAGTTCAAAAGCGGTTCCTTTCAAATTTAAATTTGCGTGCTGCTATTTTTTTGACCAGCTAATACAACACCTTGTCACAGAATAATTGCTACGATCGTGTATTTTCATGCTTTTTTGCATGCTTTTACACAATAATATGTTGACAACAAGTTTACCGTAACATTTTAGTGTGTTGCTTTCCTAGAATCCAAAAAAAGAGTACCGCTACGTACAATACTAAAGAAAAGTAGTAAGTGTTGCTATTATTTTGGCCATAACTGTACTCCTACATATCTCGGGCACTGAATTCGAACTTTTCTGATTAGATTGATGTTAGTTCGTTGCATAAATTTATTCATTTATTTAGGGAGACAAATTTAACCAATAATCTATCAGCTAGTCCTAAATAAACATGAATGTGATCCAGAAATTCCACCAAATCTTAAAAAGATAGGCCATGGGGAGACCGTTATATTTCTCTAAAGTGATAATTGCTCTAAAGTGTTGTACAAAGTCTATATAGTATTGTTTTCACTCTACAGAGAGTGTATTGTATCTATCTCAGCAAAAGAAGAAATGCAATCCTCACAGTGGCCATCTATTCCTGATGCACGTATATAAGTAATTTCCACGCGATGAAGGAGTTACTCATCTGATGATGCGATCTCCAATACTAAACTACATCAGTGTGCCTATGAATCAAACCTTGCAGTATGAAAAGGTTGCTTAATTTCACTGCAATAGTCACAGATTAGAGTCCAAACTTTTTACACTATTTCTGCAGACCTCTATTCGAGTATTGGGATCCAATTTCGTACCACTGTCGAGAAAGATACTGTAAGTTCTGCATTCTGAAATTCAGGCCTCACCATTGCTCTTACCCCGACAAAACAAAAACATCCAAGCACATCTACTACTACTGAAAGCTCTCAGATACCCTTTTGTGCGTGAGTTGCAGTGACAGGGAGAAAAAACAAAACAATCTATCTCCCACCTTAATACTAATCGAATATCGGTTAATAGAAGATACATAACTACTCGCTTCATTGACTTGTGAAACAATGACCTAAGAGACCTCCTCAGATTACTCATAGCAGTGTATCTACTGCTTACAGCGGTACTTAATTATAATCACAATTCGTGATCTAAGTGAATTAATCACTATCTTAAGTTTCTATTTATTGCAATTCAATTTAAAACCTTTTAAAATTTTTATTTAAATCAACATCACAACTCAACTATAAAAAGAAATGTTTAATTTTTCGATTGCCAATCCAGAACTTTTGTGAACTCTTTCTCACCAAAGGCAATCATCCGCGATTGTTCCATGCAGAGGTTCTGCCGCTTCAAGTTGTCGATCAAGAAGAGTTGTTTCTTGTATGCGTTCAGCAAATCGGCACGTTGCTTCTTCAATGCCTTTATCTGCTTTTCATGAGATTCAGAATTATTCCTGGCAGATTTCTCAATTTCTTTCTCTGTATTCCTCATTTGACCCAGAGAATTTCTTGCATTCTCAAGCTCTTCGTTAGTCCGATATAAACGCTTCTCCAAATTGGCATTGGTTTGAGTCATCATCTTAAGCTCTCGCCTTACTGCCTCCAGGTCCTTTCTTGTTTCATTATGGTCTTTATCATTTTCCTTCAATTGTCGAATTGTTTCCTCCAATTGCGTCTCCAATTTCGTCATCTGGTCGGACAGTGTATTGTTTCTTGTATAAGCCGCATCGCGTTGGCTCTCTATTTTCTTCTGCCGTTCAATGCTTTTCTCGACCAATTCCTTTTGATTTGACATTTCATGTATGAGAGTCTCGTGTTCTCCCTGCAATAAGGCGATCCTCGATTTCAAGTATCTGCAATAGGTGAGTTGTGTGGTTAGACGGTTATATTGCATTTAAAAGCATCTCTTACTTGACCAGCCCCCCCGAGCTGAGCTGCACCTTTGATCGCATTGTTGAATGTCCTCCACTTACGTCCGATGAACGAGATGTCAATTGACTACGAATTGATTCGTTTTCCTCTTTCACAAGCACTTCCAGTGATGGGCTTTGGATGAAAGAGCTATTCTTGTAGCGTACGACAATATTCGAAGAATTTTTTGTCAACGAACTCTTAGTCGACGGAAGAGTTTTTATAGAGTGACGTGGACTTACAGCGGGATAAAGTTTCTTCCGCTCAGTTATTACTTGGAGTGGTGCTTCCTTGGGCAATACCTTTTTGCGAGCTCCGTTCAGATTTTGAGTATCCTTAGGCACAAAATTGAAGTTTTTCTCCTTTATCCCAGTCAATGGAATATCTTCGGCCTTATTAACGACAGGCTGTCGCAGGACCGGAATTTGCCCTTTTTTTGTGTATGTGGAGAATTTGGCATCAATTTTGGACACCGGGGGCTTGTCAGTTGTACACTTGGCCATGTTGTTTAGCTGTTCGTTGATTTTGTGGAATTCATGTTCACGAGAAAGAAAAGCAGTCATTCCCGGTTAACTAAAATTTTCTTTTTTTTCAACAGAAAAATACCGCACGAAAATTTGAAATCGTGAAAATAAATAAATATTTCCCTGTCCTGACGTTACAGGATTGTTTGAAAGTGATTGACTATGTTACTAGGATATCCGGAAGAAACTCACACAAATTATTGGTTGTTAGGTGACAGTGAGTGGTGGGAGTGCAAAACACAACCGATAACAATTCGATTGTTTGCTTGTGGGGCTTGTGACTTAGTAACGAAATGGTGCGAGGGTGCGAATTTCCTACGACAAAATTGACACTCAGGCGTGGGTGTTATTGACAAGAATGTTAAAAGTTATTTTTAGCTCCATAATAAGGGCAAATATTTTGATTCATTTTGGTGCTTAATTCAGTTTGAGTGTCTGCCTGTGTGTATGTAAGGCCGACTACAGTCTAAACGGCTAAATATATTTACTTTAAATGCGATCTATTGGGTCACTGTTCGAGGTTATATCCATTTTAACCCAAAAATTGTCGGTATTTTACTAATAGTTGATTTAAAAAAAAAAAACTATGTTTTCGAAAATTATTATTACGACTTTGCTGAAATTATATACTCGTACATAGTTGACGCCAACTATTAGCATATGATGGCGTACCAGGTTCTAAACAAACAGTCATGTTACGGTATTTTAATTATTTCCTGATTTTTGAAAATTAGCCATTTCTCAGCTCAAGTCACAGACCCAATCGATTTACTTATAAATCATTATCTATGCAATAGAGCCAAAGTACCAGTTAGAGTTAAGTTTTTTTTTCATATTGTAACTACATACTTACCTATCAACTTTAGATGGCGCTACGGTCCGGGGTATACGTGGGCCTCAACGTATACCCCAGTAAATGTTCATCTTTGAGGCTATCTACGAATCAAGCCATTTTCTGATGTCTTCATATGAGCGGAACTGCTGATCAGTCAGACCATGTGCCATCGAACGGAACAAGTAATAATCGGATGGCGCAATATCTGGGGAATATGGCGTGTGGGGTAGGACTTCCCATTTGAGCGTTTCCAGGTAGGTTTTAACGGGTTTGGCAACGTGAGGCCGAGCGTTGTCAAGCTGTAGAATCACTTTTTCGTGCCTCTGCTCGTATTGTGGCCGTTTTTCGCGCAGTGCTCGGCTCAATCGCATCAATTGAAGTCGATACCGTTCCCCAGTGATGGTTTCGTTGGGTTTCAACAGTTCATAATGTGAATATTCGGCCGAGCCGACGACGTAGAAGCATGACCGGGCAGTCCCCATGACTTTCTTTTCTTTGGGTTGCTGTAATGAATCCATTTTTCATCATCTGTCACGATGCGATGAAGAAAACCCTTCCTTTTTTGCCGTTGGAGCAGTTGTTCACAGGCGAAAAAACGACGCTCAACGTCCCTTGGCTTCAAATCATAAGGAACCCAAGTTCCTTGTTTTTGAATCATTCCAAATGCATGCAATCGATTGGAAATCGCCTGACGGGTAACTCCTAATGCTGAAGCAAGCTGTTCTTGCACGGATCCTCATCGAGCAATGCCTCCAAATCAGCGTCTTCGAAGCCTTCCTTCACGCGGACGATCGCCAACATCGAAATCACCATCTTTGAAGCGACAGAACCAATCACGACACGTTGTTTTACTTAGAGCAGCATCTCCGTAAACTTTTTGGGACTCTTGATGCGCTTCAGCCGCCGTTTTCTTCGAATGAAAGAAGAAAATCAACACTTCCCACAAATAACGAATATTTGGCACAAAATCAGACATTTTCACACAACCAAAGGAATATGACGCCACAACAAAATCACTAATGTGTCAAAACAGTTTGTTTACCATATGTCTAAGCTCGGTTCATGACGTTTTGGATATGTCAAAATCGACCACCACTTACTGCTGGAGCCATCTATTGCCAGAACTTAGATTAGACTTAGTTGCGCAACTAATATTGTTTTCACACACGTTTTGTTGAGGGTTGGGTAGAACACCCTGTATTTTTATAGACATGTAAGTTTGAGGTGAACATGTGCACACACACTTAAAAATATTTTACAGAAAAATATGTATTGGCTTAAAGGCTATTACGTATGGGAAACTGGCCCACAAAAGATTGAAATGCTTGGGCAAGTGCCAATATGCCAACCAACTTCTCATTCTCAAATTCAGAGAAACCGGATCAGAGAGAGTGCTCTAGATGTAAAGACACCAACTCGTGTTCGTCCGGGAAGGTCAGCTGAAAATATTGCCGCCGTAGCTGAGAGTGTGACTGAAAACCCAGGTGTGTCCATTTCGAGACGATCACAGGAATTGGGCCACTTTGCACCGCATTTTGATCAGATCTTGACCTACGTGCTTATAAGACCAAGTTGACACAAGAATTAAAGCCAGCAGACCACGTACAACGCCGTACTTTCGCTGATTGGGTGTTGGAAATGAATGAACAAGATCATGATTTTTTACACAAAATTATTTGGAATGAAGGGGGCTCATATCCATTTGTTTGGGTACGTAAACAATCAAAACTATCGCATCTTGGACTCCGAAAACCCAAGAGAAATAGTGGAACAACCTTTCCATCCACAACGAATGACAGTTTGGTGCGGTTTTTGGGCTGGCGGTGTCATTAGGCCATATTTTTTTCAGAAATGATGCTGGTGTGACCGTTTCAGTGAATGGATTGCGTTACCGAACGATGTTGACTAACTTTTTTTTTTGCCTGAAATTGATGCTATGGACGTGGACGACGTTTATTTTCAACAAGACGGCGATACATGCCAAACAGCTGGTAAACAATGGCTCTACTGCGTGACAAATTTCCTGGACGTGTGATTTCTCGAAATGGAGACTTTAATTGGCCGCCGAGATCATACGATTTAACACCATTAGACTTTTCCTTTTGGGGTTAAGTCTACGCGAATGCTCCACCAACGATTCATGCAGTAAAAGAAAATATACGCGAAATATGTATAGCCTCAATTATGTGAAAACCTGCTGAAAAATTTCATCAGAAGAATGACTATTTGTAGGCAGAGACGAGACGGACATTTGGCAGATATTGTATTCCATTACTAACCTCAGAGTACGTACTTTAGATTAAAATAAAAATATCACAAGTTTTCGTAAAAATATTGTGTTTTTCTATTGATTTAAAATGACACCTCTTGTTGGATGACTCTATACTTGCCTGACGTAACCCATGTCTGACGTAAGATCCAAGTTTCATCAGAATCCATTAAGTGGTTCTTAAGTTAGGCGTGGAAGAAAGATAATTCGAAAAATTTGTAAACCCCTCCTCATATCTTACTCCCGCTCTATTTGATTTCGAACAATTTTAAGTGGAACTACCGGAACCAGGTGTTATTTTTTGTTTATCACAGTTTTTGCTTGTTTCATGTATTCAAATATTTTTTGCAAGAAAAATATATTTTTACTATCACTTAAAGTCGACTCTAACTATTTCCTAAATTAGAATAAACATTCGTGGAATTTTATAGTATATTTCTTCAACTCTAGAGATTGGGCCAACTTTTAGCTAAAAGTCGTCTCTTAATTGATTTATTTTCAAAAGGAAAAAATATTTTTCGTTTTATTACTCGTCTGCAACGTGGTTACTTATTGTTCAATCAAAATAAATCCTTTCGACCCCTTTCTTTTTTTTAGCTTCGGAAGTACTCGTAGTCAGTCTATTCCTTTCCTTTTACGTTATTTTAATCGCAAAATTATTTTACCACATCTTTGAAAACCTAATTATATTTGAGTTCACCAATAAGTTATGTACCCCATCTACAAAATAGCATCCCTCAAATATCCTCTCCAATCAGCAAACAATTAACTTTCGATCGAAATTAATTATCAGAAGATTGCAAAGTAACATTGTAATTCCCTGTTCAGGGATCACATTTCTATCCAGGATTTTTACTATAAAACACCATGTCAACCCTCAGTAAAGCATCAGTTCTTTCATCGCCTTTCATAGCATTAGCAGCTCTTTGGTCTGCTTTATAATATTTTATCAGAAAATAAATAAATTCAACTAATAATGGCCGCCATCCGAGTTATCACAATTTTCCTCATTGGATTCTTGGTTGCTGCTGTCCTTTTGGATTCAACTGAAGCTGCCTACAGGAAACCACCATTTAATGGTAGCATTTTTGGAAAGCGTAACAGCATTGGTGAGTATTTAAATTAATATTAGCAATGCGTAAACTTCAAAACTAATGTCATCTTCTGAACAGAATATGATAATGGAAAAGCCATAACTGCCATGTGTGAAATTGCTCTGGAAGCCTGCCAATCTTGGTTTCCCCAAGAAAACAAGTAAAGCAGCTAACTACTAGAATAATGGGGTCCACTTTTACTGTATGCACTTAAATTATAATCATGTAAAGCTTTGAAATTGAAATGATTTGTTATATTGAATAATAAATATTGCAAAAGTTGAAAATACATTTTTTGTTTTAAAAACCTGATAATTAAGAATTGGTTAAGGCACTGATTTTGTAACTTGAGCTTTGTCTACTGAAAAATTAATATAGAAAGAAGAATTCTGGGTTCAGCACAGAAACGAACAAAAATGAACATACTCGTACAAAATATTTGTTCACAAACATACTTTTGGCCATAGCTCGGAAAGGGGTCAAAATAGATTCTGTTCTTGTCTAGACCCAAAGATTATTTGGCAAAATAAAGTTGGATTCTGGAACACCCTGTATTTGCAATTCAATCTCCTTACTTCCAACAAGGAATTAGTATTATATTAACTTCTTTCCTGTTGATTACACGTATAAACATTCTAAAGAGCTTTTATAGCAAATTCTTTGGTGAATAAAATTGCTTAATCAAAAATGAAAAACTACTTATAAAGGGTGGTTAAATTTTAAGGGCCGATGTTGAATGTGAACCACACCTAAACGTCAAGTTTTTTTCTGCATTTCATTTGACATTTCTCAATTTCAGACTAACTCAATTTGAACAATGGGAAGATACACAATCGAGCAACGCGTTAAAGTTATTCAGGCTTATTATGAAAATGGGCGTTCAAATCAAAATGCATATCGTGCATTTCGTGATTCTTTCGGTCAATTTAATCGTCCAAATGTGCGTACAATCGGAAAAATCGTGCAAAAATTTGTGCAAACCGGGTCTGTAGGAGATGTGAAAACACCAGTGCATGCTCGTACAGCTCGTACTGCAGAAAATATTGCTGCTGTTCGCGATAGTGTGGCTGAAGAGCCGTCCACCTCAACTCGTCGTCGTGCCCAACAATTGCACCTCTCACGCTCGTCGTTGATCAACATTATGCATAAAGACTTGCATTTACGCGCTTACAAGGTGCAATTGACTCAAGAACTAAAGCCTCTTGACGTCAATGGTCACAATGGTGGCAAGAAAAGGCAACAGTGGATTATCAATTTTCGAAGAAAATCATCTTCAGTGATGAGGCACATTTTCACCTCAGTGGATTCGTCAATAAGCAGAATTGCCGCATTTGGGCGAATGATAATCCAAGAGTGATTGTCGAAAAACCAATGCACCCACAAAGAGTGACTGTTTGGTGCGGTTTATGGGCTGGCGGCATCATCGGGCCGTATTTTTTCCAAAATGAGGCCGGTCAGGCAGTTACTGTGAATGGTGTTCGCTATCGTGAGATGATAACGAACTTTTTATGACCCGAATTGGAAGATATGGAGTGGACGATATGTGGTTTCAACAGGAAGGTGCCACTTGCCACACAGCTAACGAAACAATGGCTCTTTTGCGCGACAAATTCAATGGCCGTGTTATCTCACGTGGTGGCGATGTCAATTGGCCGCCAAGATCATGTGATTTGACACCGTTGGACTTCTTTCTTTGGGATTATTTGAAAGAAAAGGTGTACGTCGATAAGCCAGCAACAATTCAAGAGCTAAAGGATGAGATAATTCGGCACATTAACGGCATAGAACCTCAATTATGCCTCAGCGTCATCGAAAATTTGGACCATCGGATGGAGGTGTGCCGCCGAGGTCGCGGCGGCCATTTGGCCGATATTTTGTTCCATACATAATTGAACCATACCAATATTGTTATAATAAAAAGAAATGACAGTAATTTCCTAAATAATTTGTGTTTTATTCAAAATCAACATCGGCCCTTAAAACTTAACCACCCTTTATATGTATTTGGGGAATACGGGGAAACATTAAAACCATATATACCTAGTAGAGGACAGTTTAAGCAAAAGTCTGTAGGACCAATATTTACTGTTATACTGGTTTTCGTGTTTTTTGCTACAATTTCCTTATCTTGGCTAGTCTTTTGGGTTCCGGCACTTACAAGGTATTATAGGACAAAGTAAGAACGGATCCCTTATAGTGAGAGTTGGTTGTCGGTCCGTCTGTCTGTCACAGAATAATCGTTTGGCATAGAAATAAGAAATTTTAATCAAAAATGAGTTTTGCTAATGCGCAGATATTTCCAGAGTGAAATTTTAGTGTAGGTGTACGATTATACAGCCGAATTTGGTTGGTGCTCGAGCATTCGTTCATTTACGTTCATCAATTTGAACGAACATTCATCTTCGTCGATGTGATATTCGCTTTTATTAAAGGACACCTTAAGAACAGCAGAATAATGCGGAGTAGGTACACCAAAATCTAAGTCTTCGAATAAATTACAAAAACAGCAATTATTAAAAAATTACACTTATATAATACGAGTATGTACATATGTAACGCCTTCAAATGGTTCACAAATTGTCTTAAATATACATATTCCTCGTTCACCTTGATTTGTGAATGTGACCATAGGTTTTCGATAGAAAACGTTCGATCGTACGATACGGCCCGAGCATTGAAAGCGCGCATTGAAATCGTCGCCTACAATCACAAGTTGGTACAACGGTTGTTGTACCCACCCTTAAGCGATCTACAGACGAGAAACTGATTGGCCAACTGGTTGACAAACTAGTTGCAAATAGCCCTTGTATAGGCAAGCCTGACGATGAGTTGAACAATTTCATCAAGTCTGGAATCAGTCGTTAAAAAATCACAAATGTTTACCGTTCTCTCCAACTAGTTGGATTGTGTATGCGAAATCAGCAACCAAACAAACGATTTCATTCTACAAATTTTGATGTTGAGTGCGGTTCAGTTAAGTCGTTTTCGGTTGCTTGTTCGGTTTTTCTTGTGTGCATTTTTCTTTCGACGAATATGGCGTCTTGCAAAATTCGAGAGCTTGTCGGCTTTGTGGAAGATAAAGGCAGAAATTTATAAAAATAGGGTCGCAAAATCAGAAGCTTGAGAAGAATTATTATCAAAACATATAAAAAAAGAAAAAGATGGAAACGCCAATATTGAAATACTGAAAAAAATAATAAATGATATCAGAACCGTTTTCCGAAGAGAACTGAAAAAAGTAGAAAAAAGTTTTAGTAGAACAGCAAGCTCATCAGAAGCGGTCTGATATTTTGGAAAGATCAGGAAACTTAAATAACCGGCAATCCAACAATGGATGACTTCTAAACACGTCCCAATCACGCTGCCACAGCGCACACCAAACTGTCACCCGTGATGGATGCAATGGCCTCACAACGTTCACATTTGGATTTTCAGAATCCCAAATTCTGCAATTTTGTTTATTTACGTAACCGCCGAGCGAGAAATGGATCTCATCGTTGAAGAGGATTTTGTTCGAAAAATCGGCGTCAAGTTGTTCTACACAGACATTAAGAACTGCTATACAGATGCAGCAATTTTAATGCGTTGAGCGGTGATTAAATGATCCATGTTGTAAAATGGCAAGGCAAGATTTGACAGATGCCATATGGCAGGGATGTTAAATTCCATCCTCGAAATGAATAACCTTTTACTTAACTGATTTGTATTCCACATTACGACTACACATTCAATTGTCGTAATGTTTGTTTTCAAAAAACGGATGCCCAAGTAACAGAGATGTAGAAATCGAGAAAGTGTTAATCTTTATTTTACAAAGAAATCTTTAACTCAATGCTTCCGAAATTTTCTAGATCTTTAAGGACTGTAAAATTTGTGTTCAACTAAGATGAGAATCATTACAATTTATTCACTAAAACCTTTTGAATTATCTTGACGAGAACAATTTGTTGGGGCTGGCTATAGCCCTACCTTTCCGCAACCCCCTTTATAATAATAAATATGTTTCTATGAACAATTCGACTTTTGCTATGCTATTTCTTAGTAGCAGCACTGAAAATGTTTTTTTTTTTTTTTTTTGACTTGATTATATTTAGCGGCTTAATTATGTGCCTATTTCTCGACTTGTTGGGAGGGAATGTTCTCAACCTGTTCAGTTGGCCAAAGTACTGAGATAAATTGCATTGCTAAAGCACAATTTCTATTATCCACTTATGCGCTGATCATTTTTTTTTTTTAATTTTCTTGAATAAACATTAATTAGTTGTTTACAGAAACGTAGTGCAAATGCCGCACTATTAATTTGAGATTCAAAATGACACTTAATATGGGCGGTAGAAAATGCTTACCGCTACCACTTTAATTAAGCACACTTTTTCTTCGTTTCAAAATTCATGAAGCGATGAATACAAAATGGTGTGGTGGTGGTGAGCAATCGCTTAAATTTCTTCAGAAATACGCCTTAACCAACTGAACCGGCACATTCACTACTAAATCTAATTCGGAACGTTCCGTTATATGTACATATGTACTCGTATGTTCATCATACATACATATGTTTTACATATTTCATTTCGTCTAAAAACTATCAAAATAGGATTAAGTGTGAGTGGGATGTAGGGAATGCGGATATCGCTTATATCATGCTTTTTGAGTCTTTTTGTTCAAGAAAATTTATTCAAAAATAATTATTTTTGGACTTTGGGCAAGTATTGGTTTCTTGAAAATGTTCGAACTCGAGATCAAACTTGACGTTACTATGATAGATAAACTCAATAAAGTGGATCTCTCAATTGCATCCGTCTGGACAGACTTCCTTCAAACTTCATATCTGGAGCCTGTGGGGTCACAATTCGAGGCGAAATCGGAATTTTCATTCTAACCCCAAATAAATTTTACAAATGGCCGATTTGGAAACAAAGGATTTTTTCGAAAACGGCTCTAACGATTTTAATCAAATTCGATATTTGTTATGGTGAATATATGCTTTCACGTAACGTACCAGGTTTTCGCCAAAAATTCTTAAAAATTGGCTATTTCTCGGCTATGGCTCGATCGACTTTGTTCAAAGTTAATATCTAAACAATATTTGATATATGTAAAGTCATACCAAATGGCATACTAAATTTTGGAAAATTGTTAACATTTTTTTTTTACTTTAACGTTTGTCAAAAAACAAATTTGAAAAATAAGTACAAATCTGTTTTTGCAAATAAAGAACATAGTAGTGCAAGTACGTGCGACCCAGTCGTGCACTTTATTATTTTTTTTTGTGATACGTATACATTAGCCCCCCTGATTGTTTTTGGTCCACCAACAGTTCAAAACTTACAGACACCGTGTTGAATCCATTTGTCCCGTTCGTACCATTGTGGTACAAAACACAAAATTGGTCAAGTGCAAGTCGTGCCTCACGCGATTAGTGTTCCGTACAGTTACAGGAGTATATGGACAGGATTGCATTTGTGAAGGTCAGATCAAAACGAACTGTTTTCGTTCCATGCCTGCCTATCTGTATGTTCTCACATGTTCGTTCCAGAATCACGGAACAAATTTTGTTGTAATTTGATTTACACATGGATGTTTTTGTCCTAATATGTGAAAAAATTGTCAAAATCGAATGGAATTATGGTTAAGATGTGGGGAGCCGTATATAGATATTTGAATAATATTTATTGGCTTCCTTCTTCAAGAATGTCTCAACAGTTTTTGATGAAATTCCGATGACTGGCACGGTAGTCTCATTTGCAAGTTTTATGTATAGAATGAATAGGGGAGAAGTTTTAAAAATATTTCTATCATCTTTTTCGCACGTGTAACGATGCCCCAAAATAATCACAATCAGATAAAAAAGGGGTAATATATGGTGGCGTGGTTTGATTTATCATGTCTACCAACTTTTTCAAAAACGGCTTGTGCCAGGAGACCTTTAATATTTTTCGCGTAACCTTTTCATGACTCTACATGCTCTCAATTTTTTCCAAACAACGCTTTTGCCTTGGTTTTTCAAGTTTTTTGTTCAACTAAAAAAAAAACGTCCCAACTACATACTTATAATTTTGTGTTAAAGGTAAACGATCACCTGGCAGAAATACAAATTGCGGTAGCTGCTCGTAGAGATGCATACATACGTATTTACTTGACGCAACAGTGGGCAAATTTGCCTCTGAGATACTTCTTATCCTGAACCTTAAATAAAATAATATCCATTAAGCCATAAAAAGCGATTAATTCTTTTTTTTTTTCTTTAAATTAGAATAATTTACAAATGTTGCCTTAGATTTACAAACAAAAGGTATAAAAAAAAAAAAAAATACTTATACACTTGGATGTTAGATTAGTAAAGAATATGTTCCAATTGAAAAATTGGTCTTTTCACACTTTCTTTAATAAAGAATCCTTAACTACTGCGGGCACGCACTTTTAAATGGCTATAATGTATGTATATTATAAAATGAACATCGTTTTGCTTGTTGATGGAATTTACGTTTGCACATGAACAGTCTGTTGCAATTGTTTGTTCCTATATATTTGTTTAAGTTAATTACCTAAATATTTGCTTAAAAAAGAATTTTAAATTTTAATCATCTTCCAGCGCAGTGTATTTGTGGGAGGCACTTTTCTTTCGCTTCTGACGTAGCTCACAGACATATTTGCGCAAGTGTGTCATGTAGTCTGTCATAAAAGTGGAGTATGTCTAGAAAAAAGGGAAACCAAATAAATAGAGACTGTTGAAAGAACTGCATCCACTTACATTATCCAGCACATAACGCGGCACATAGCCCTTCAGATCCAAGCAGAGAAGCCACTCGAAAATGCAAACATCTGACTTGCCTTCCACTTCTCGCATCGCCCAACATGATACCAGATTTTGACCTCTGCAGTTATAACAAACAGTAGTATGTGCACTCTGAATTCCACTCACCCAATTACCTTGTGTATTTTGGTACTGGTGGCATTGATGGATACTCAATACTAATGGCAGCGCTGACGTAGATCTTATCCTTGGCTTTCGGTAGCTCACTTCTTTTCACATCCGCTGGTGCAGGATAGTCCTTAGCATCATGGAAATCGTCATCGAGCGGTGGCGGGTCTGAAAAATCCAAATGTCCCTGAAAGTCCTTCGCACCAAGACTCTTGCTCAGTGTTCGAAAAATTCCTCCAGTGCTGGGTGAAGAACGATTTTCCGACAATTTTACGGAACTTTTGGACATCTTCACAGTGGGACTATTCACACTACTCGGCATGTAGTCTGTCTCAGCGGAAATCGTCGAAACACTGCCCTCACAAGATCGATTTTGAATATTCTCATCGTCGTCGGTTTCGTTTTTACTATCATCTTCGCCATCACTATCCTCGATGACCTTGCCATCGCGACATAACCGCCAGCAGCGTAAATTAACAAAATCACGGCACTTGACTAAGCCACCGCCTCCACCCATGGTCGCCTGGTAACTGATGTCCGTGTAGGTGTTCACTTTCTATTAAGTGGATACAAACCCAATAAATAAATTCAATGTTTAATCAGAAGTATGAAACTTACACGAAGAATTTTGGACTCTAGCAACGTTGGATTCCACTTGGGAACATTTTCTATCTTATGGAACAGCTCATCGAGTAGTGCTTTTGCTGGAAATTTAATACGTGCCTGTAAGAGAAAGAAAATCAAAGTCAATACAATCCTTCAGTCATTGTAATGGCAGAACTCACGGTTAATCTGTATATTTTACCCAATTTCTCCTTCTGGGTGCTTTGTATTGTATCACCTTTTTGTGTGACCTTCTCCACCTTCCAATCACTTGATTGTAGAAGCTCGTAGGCTTTCCGGACACAGTCCAAGCCCATTTGTCTGTATTCTTCGTCCTGAAAGTATTCACAAATTTAAGTAAAACAGCTTCTGGGAAATATTTTATCGATTACTTGTGACATGACGACTAATCGAGAGACTCTGTTAGATGTCTGGAGAAAAAGGTTCTTTAAATTGTTGGAAACAACGGATATGGGATCATTTACATAACGAATTCAAAGCAGGCGGCATAAATGAATGCGTAACAAATTTCACGCTGAAGACTGCATTAGTAGGGAACAGAATTTTAGGTACTTTTTGTGATTTTCAATCGATTCTCAATTAATACAGTTACCGTAACAAAAGAATCATTTATTTTTTATGGAATAATGAGAATCAGAAGTCTACACAAAAATGTTTATAGTAGTAGTCACTCTGATTCCCGTTGTCGTTTTTCGTTTTATTCGTTGTGCGGTTTCTGCATCAATTTCCATAACTTTTCGATATGACAGATATGTACCCGTCTGCTAAATCAACAACGAAAAATGCTAACGATAATCGCAAAACGCTAACGAGAATCGTTATAGATGTCAGAACGAATACAGAAGGGAATTTGAGTTAAGCGTTGTTTTGCTGTGCCAGCATTAGCCAATTTTAGGATGTGCTCTCAAGTTTCTATTTGTGGTGTTAATATGTTCGGCGCAATTTCTAACTATTGCTCGGAAGTGATCGTCTGTTAATTGTTCTGGTGCTGTCGTTAGTAGCTCCCTTTTCAAATAAATTATTTATAAACCATTTCAAATGTTTAGAATTAAATTCAAGTCGTTAAGGCAAGTTTATATATACAGAAGTACGTTGCAGGAATATTTGTTTTTTTAAATGCTCTCCACCACTTAGAACTGTGTTTGTAAAACCCAGTAATGGTGTGAAAGGAAAAGGTACAGGGAAGAGTTATAGAGTGCATAACGATGCGCGTTAATTTTAAATCTTTGCAAATTGTAGACTAAAAAACGATCTCTAAAGTAAATGTAAAATTCAAAATGAAGGGCCAAACCTTTTTAGGCTTTTTGGAATACATCCAAATCTTGGAACTCTTACAGAGTTCGTGGTTGATAGATAGATAGATATTTTTTAACTTCGTTTATAAAATTTGTACAAGGTTTGCCACCACACAATTTACATACAGTGATATGATATGTAATATATCTTTCAACTGAGAAAGTAGTTTACAATATTGTTTATGAATTATTTTTGTATTTTTGAGTATATTCGAGGGGAAACAACGAGAAAAAACCCTCATACGAGAAAAAACCCTCATAAGAGTTCGTGGTTGTATCTTCTCCTTCAAGAAACAACATTTTTCTTTCGAAAGAACCTAATGTCAGTTAAGATTTCCTGCCTATAATGCAGCACTTGGCAAGAAGGATCATCGATCTGTAGAGCATCAATGTTAGTCCTCGGGGAGTACCAAAATTTTAAACCCAGTTATTTTGCCAGACCGTAACAGCTGCGGCTTCCTAGGGCCAGTCGTCGTTATATCTCCACGAGGGTATCATTTGTGGAATTTATGTTTACGCCGAGATGGTGGACAGACGCTTCTGTGTTAGTTAAGAAATGTACATATTTGGTTTTGTTCTCGATTTGCAAGGTTTTCAATTGCTGGGAAAGCTTTAACTATGACACACTGAGAACACCCGATGATGTCAATATCTTCTATGAATCCCAACAGGATGGCTTTTTGAATATAGTACCTTCCGTGTTAAAACCAGCCCTGCGCACTATCTGTTTCAACACAACTTTGAAAAAATCACTATATCTATAAATAAATAAATATTTTGGCGCAAACAGCCCAATGCATGGCCTGGCCTAGCCACTCGTGCTGTGCGCCTCACGAATGGTCGGGACCTACAGTTTTATACCGTTTCCGAAGGGCTATTTTTTCGATTGAGAGAAGCTTTTCATGACAATTTTACTCTCGGATGTTTGTCAGACGTTCGCGAGAGGTTCGCGAGGCTATTCTCGGACTGTCTGACATAATCGCAATGTCTTGCTTGCAACAATTCTTATCGAGATAAAGTTGAGCACATCTTCCAAGTTCGATTTAAAGTTGCCGGAGAATTTGCCCATTAGTTTCTAGTTTTTGGTTCTTGTCCCGAATACTACTGCCCCAGTCTCCTCAGTTGTCCTTGATACATCCGTATACCAATTTAAAGTGTTTTCTATGAGGGTATACTATACATCGTGGATTCATTGGTCCATTTTTGTTAGTGTTTACTTTCTGGGGAATTACATCAGAGGTGCAGGGCAGTATCTACGTCCGAAGAATTTCTGTTCAACTATTTCTTCCTTTGCGCTCCTCATGACTGAATCTTTTACTGCCCTATCAATTACGAGGTGTAAAGGTAAAAGATAGAAAATTGCCTCCATAACCATTGTTGAGGACATAATTGTCAAAGGGGCGGCTGATAAGTTCGGTGCCTGAGATAACAACGAGTCATCTTCTCATTAGTGATAGCACTAACTGCGGCACTCTTTAGTAGTACAAATATCACCTCGTTTGAATAATAATCTCATTTTGTTGATATCTGTGGTAGGATAAACATCACCATGTCATCCGAAATCGGAAATTCTCGCAATTTTGGGCATCGCGCCGTGTAAAAGTACCTCGTGAAAAAAGGAAAATCGACTAAAGAAATTTTCGAAGACTCTTCAGGATTCTGGCCTTCGTATACCATGGTCAAAAAATGGGCTCGCTTATTTCAACAAGGGCGTGAGAGTTGTGAAGACGACCCCCCAGGACGTACTGTGTCAGTGGTCACTTAAGAAAACGTCAGAAAAGTTGAAAAATTAGTTCTGGCGGACCGAAGAATAAAAATGTGGCAGATAGCGGACGAGTTGCACAGCATAGAGCGGATTGGAGAAACTTGGCACGAGGATTTAAATATGAACAAATCTGTGCACACTAGGTACCGAAAATACTCGGTGTTTTGCTGATTGTTTACCTGCCAAAGGGGGCTACGATGAATGGTCAATATTAGCAAATTCATTAAGTCAGGCACATGAAGCGGTCATACGGAAGCGACGTGGGAAACTCAGGCACGGAGTGTCGTTTTGCATGAGGATTGCAGGCCTTAAAAAATACATGTTCTTCAACGATAGACAGACTTGGCCCCGAGCGACTTTTTCCTTCTTTCCAATTTGAAAAAGGAGATTTGCGGATGATAACAAGTTCAAGGCGGCCGTAAAAAGTCATTTTGAAGGCGAAGTAAAAGAATATTTTTTCGGTGGTACTAATGCACTGTATGCCCGATTATATTGATTATATTGAGAAATGAAATTAGGCTGCGAACTTATCAGCCACCCCTCGTATGATAAAAAAAAACTTCTAAACCATCACTCAAGGACAATTTTCTCTGTAGAGAGAATCTTGTCATGACAATTTTACTTTCGACAAATTGGCATGTTCAACAGCTACTAGTAAAATACTTAAGAAGTATTGTGTCGACTCGGATGTGTACAGGTGAATCGGTAAAACAAACGCTACGTTCAGCATCAGGCGAGACTGATTTTTTTGCTCAATAGTAACATGACTATATAGTCATTGTGCAGAACAAGTCCAACTAACTGCTAATGGCACAGGATGGAAGGATCATGATTAGTTATGAAAGTGCTGACAGAAGTAGAATAATATCGACAACTCACAAAGGGAACGAGAACATAAGTAAGCAAGTTCTCTCCATCCTTATACGGTAACAGGGACAGTATAGAAATTAATCTCGTAGTTGCACTAGTTTGGTCGTCAATCTAGGCATTCTATCGATCAGTTTCTTACCAGTTAAAAATGTTGTTGATCTCTGGGCTACTTAAAGGATCTCCCAAAGTTTATCTTTCGATGTTGGACACTTTCTTCGAACAACTCTGTTAAGTTCATCCCAAAGCAGCTCTATTAGGTTGGGGTCGGGTGATTAGGCAGACCATTTCATATTTTTCAGTGGTCCTTCTTGTTCTTATTGGTCCACGTATTCTCGGCAAAGCTGGCAAGAATGTTTCGGATCATTATCTTGCATTAATGTGAATTAATCACAAACCCGACGATAAGGTTGTGTTCTTCTAATATTTGTCTGTACTTCCCCTTATTTATGATTTCATCGATACGGATGAGGTGTCCAACACCATTCTTGAACCACCGCCATGCTTGTTTGTTGGAACCGCACAGCTAGCGAACATCTTTTCTTCAGCAAACCACCGAACGTAAATTCTTCTTTTTTGTCCAAGAACTTCAAGTTTGGACTCGTGCGTCCAGTCTTAGCAAAGGTTTTCGTACTGCTACTCGACCGTGAAGGCCTGCAGCAGTTAAATGCATTTTTGCCGTTGTAACTGATATTTGCTTTGAATGCGAACAGTTGAACTCTTCACAGATTTCCGGAGCTGTAAGCCGTCGAACCCTCTTGCTTATTAATTTAGAGTCTGATCCTTCTGCTTTGATGTCATTTTGGGCCTTTTGCTCCTCTTCTGGGGCTTAAGAGTCGGTGATTCCTTAAAGCGACATATGGTATCGGTGCAATGTCAACTTCGATATTTTAAGCTTATCTGGAGTAGCACACACTGTGTGCCCTTCTTTATGCAAGGTTATTATGCCAAAACGTCCAACTTCACTTTTTCCCTCTTTTCTTCCCGTTCGAGGTTTTTGTTGACTATTTATCATGTAACTTCAAATATTGAAGTTTCAGGACTAACTGGAACTGAAGAATACCAAAAAATACCTGAATTGCAGTTTTTTAGTAAAATGTTCAAAAAACTATTTTTTTTCTGATTTGGGTTGGGTTTCTGATAAGTTTGCAGTTTTGTTTTATTACTCCCTACATCGGATTATGCCTTAATTTCGCTTTTTTTTAAAAACCCTTTACCTGTTTGAGTCCTGCACAGATAGATAAACGTGCATTTGTGGGAAAAATGGTTTTGTCCGGACACTTATGGACGACTGTGTATATAGGTACATACCTGTTCTTCTTCATCATCACTGTTATGTATCGAATCGTAGGGTGAGTAAAAGTTTGCAATACTCTCTGGTGGTCGTTCACCCTCTGATGCCAAAAAAGGTGCCATCAACGGTGAGCGGTCGGTCGATGTGATTGCTAAAAATAAATTTTAGATTTTACATTTAAGAAAGCAATTTTTTGACTGTCTTACCTGAAAAGTAACTCCTTGCATGTCGTTCTTGAGGTATAACTCTACAATCGAAGAACCACGCCTCACCCCATGACAATACAAACGATGTAACAATTAGTACAACTCCAAATATTGGCTGCTGTGATCCTACCCACTGCAAGAAAACCATGATAACAACAAACTCCGATAACGCCATACGAGTAAATCTAAGAAAAACTTACATCGAAAAAGAAAACTTTTGAGATCAGAAACATGCAAGAGCAACTCGTTGACATCTGCAAATTAAGAAATAATTTGTCAACAATGGCTTGTCCAAATACATATACTCAAACTTACAGCTATAATTAGCCAGTGGTTTATGTAGAACAGTGCGTAAAATAAAAGCAGAACGACAAACCGACAAATGGCAGTTCCCACGACGTCGAACAACGACGCATATATGGAGTAGTGCAGCACCTGCTTCTGTAGAGCATTAAAAATGCTGTCACCGTTTATCTATGAGGATGTCTAATAATTTATTTTTCAATTTTTCAATTACAGCCGGGTTGTTACCTACCATAATGCAAATAAGCCATAGCAGAGAGACGAAAAATAAATCGAAGGTTACAAACAGGCAGAAGAATCTTCGTACAACAGACATACGCCCATCCTGCATGTACCCGCCAAGGAAGTCTTCCGAGATGAGGTTAATGGAATGTGCGCGGTCTATAAAATCAAATTTAAGTTCAAAAGTTGAAAAGGAACCTTTCAAGGGAAAATGTAGGTACTTATGTCGAATTGCGACTGCGGTTGGTAAGCTACACGGTGGCCCATTGGACGTACGCTGCCGTAGATCGATTCAGCTGCAATTCGAACATCATCCGGATCATTGCGGGACATATTTTCGTTGGTTTGGAACTGTTTTTGTGACTAACATCGATGCATAATTGGAATTTCTGAAAGAAAAAAATATGAAATTAATGTCAAGCCTGAGCCTTATAAAACAAATGAACACAATGGAATCGTTAAGGCCCTACGACAGTTGCAAGCACAATCCTAAAGAATGTGCAGTGATTGGAGATTAAATTCCACCATAAATTACACACGAGTTCAAGTTTTTTTTTATCATTGATTGTGCTGACGTAAGCACCAACCGTACGATGTGGTCAATAGAGCGTGGCGATGACGAGGCTGGAAAATTCCAATTGTTTTCTCAAAGAAGTCAACTGGAACAAGCTACGAAAAGATTCTTCTTCTTATTATTCCGCTTCACTATGGAGGTTAGCCATCATCACCAAAAGATTAAGATACATGTATTAGGACCTTCGAGACGTTAGACTGTAACTGTTCATCTTTAGGTTGGCGATTGGTTGGACTGACAAAAAACGTTCATGCAATTGCGAGTGTTCACTTTGACTAGTAACGTAATGCTGCTCCAGTAACAAAGACATGACATACCTCAGGCAAAAAATGAATCATAAGTTGCCAAATTAGACATCGCACATACGTGTGTGGAATGGAAGAAAGGTTCTGGCAAAGAAAATTCCTTCATTGCATTGTGATAATTTTTTTTAACATCAAACACTGTTTTCACGCATTCAACCTTATATCGCAAAATAGTTCTTTTGAGGAAGTAATGAAACCAAGATTTAAGGCTTTTATAGTCATTCAACTCGAATGTGCAACAGATAGCCTTTCTTAATCTTTCGGAGAGTTATAACTTCAAAATTAATTCGCACTATCACCTAACTCTTGCTCTATTATTATATACAATTCCATCCCAATTCTTAACACTGCCAGGGGTTTATAAACTTTAAATGATATTAGGTGAAGAAAAAGGAAGTAGCCATTGTCTGATGACGGAGAGGGACGTTTATGAACTTTTACGAGAATCAAAAAGAAAGCAAAAGGTTATTCCAATCTCACCAAATGGGATATAATTTCACCATTAGCGAGTATAATTTGAAAATAGTTTTTGATTCGGTGCTAATTTTGGTTTAATAAATTGAATAGTAAGAAGGCTGTTCATGACGGCATGCCTTGTCGTCCCAACAGGTCGGACGTCGTAGTAAAGACATCCCACCTTCAGAGGTGAGAACAACGTTTAAGGATCTGCAGAATAAGTTGAAGGAAACTATTGGCGGGGGCCAGAACTGGTTTATGAATTTTTGTGCACAACACCAAGTATTTCCATACTTTGTTCAACCTGTTACCTGAAAGGAAAAACACAACCGTGTGCAAGAACTCTTAACAAGCGTGGCACCGACATAGGAAAGGAACGAGATTACGGCCAAGTATTGACCAAGTACAACACCGAAAAGCAAAAAGGATCAGTTATTACGCCAACACGGGTAGTAAGGAATATACTTGGAAAAAAAATTGCCAGGAGATCGCAAAGAAGCAGCAGCACATGATTGTGCTTAGAATTCACTTTGTAGGCGCTCCTGTAAAGGGTAGAACTGAACTAAAGTTCCTGAATCAATGGAAAGTATGTAGATAGGTAGAAGTGTGCGAACACACAATTTTGAGCTGTATGCACCGGTTGCAAGTGGCTATAACTGCTTAATGGTCGCTTTACCGTTCGACTTAAATAGGTGTCGAAAGCTCCTTGATTAAAAAGTACCTCCTATACCCAAGCTCAGGAACATAAACTCGATCGAAAGAAAAACTCAAAAACTGTGCTGAAAATTGATTGAGACCTATGACAATGTCAAGTCGAGTAGAAGTAAAAGTGTTCCTTGGCGGAATACTGAACTTCAGAAGCTCAGAAAATTGTCCAGAAAACTTTTGAATAGAGCACTTAAAACTGGAAAAGAAGATGACTAGACTTGCTAACAGGCTGTGTGCAGAGATAATATAAGATGAACGTACGGTAAGCCACATTGGACTCGTGTAAGAAATTCTGCGGCGAGTTGATGAAAATGGAAGAAACTGCCAGGCTGTATAAGGTCTTTGAAAAGACAACATAGCCAAGCTGCATTCACTTCGAAAGTCTGACGGTTCCTACAATAGAAAACAGGTTATGAGTAGCTCACCCGCCTCTAAGTCGATTTAAAAGTGACAGCCAAAAAAACAATCACCTATCAAACAGCGATTCTATAAGTTGCTTTTACCATTTTTATTACTAAGGGTCGTATGAGTCTGTCCTTCACGACCTAGTCTATAGGATCGAGACTATAGACTATCCACTTCACAACTCGCGGAGGTGCAAAATTTGGAAGTAATACTAGATACTAAGTTCATGAAACAAAAACTTTGAGCTGAAATCGACTCGAGCTCACTAGTGTCTTCTACACAGACGGCTCTAGTGCCTGAAGTTTGTCATATTTGCAATAACGTAAGTTTTTGTCATATTTGCAATAACAAACCGGATAATTGAAGAAAGATAGAGAGGTTGAAGTAACCGCATTTGCTGTCACAGCCAAACTGCACTCAATCCACTCGAGACTCCCACTAATCAAATGTGGAGAATCCAAAAATAATCATTCTTTACATTTGAAATTCAATCATTTAAAAGAATAGTTGGTACGGCTGATTTGTTGATATAAAATTGTTAATTATAAATTAATAAAAAAATAATTATCAACAAAAAATGCACGTGTCTGATTCGAATCCACGACCTCGAGGGTAAAAATAACGTGTACAGCGTCTTAGCCATCTCGGCGACGGCGATGTTGGTCTGGCGATGTCAAGAGTCATACTTGTCCGTTCTGCAGACATGCAATAACAAAGTCCGCTTAGTCAGCTTTCCAAATGGAATCAGGTTTGTCTTATTTGGGTACGGGGTCATAGAGGAATTGTTGATAGTGAAATCTATGACGCGCTTACGGAAAAGAGCTTAAAAACTACTCCTATAAGTCCGGAACCAATAATTGGTGTTGGTTGGTTGATTTGGAGTGGCTCTCGATGACGAGGTAGGCAGCCGCAGGCAGGCGCTTTGAGCCTACCCATCGTGCAGTGTCCTGTTATAAGGCTGATCAGTTTTGAGAGGATTACTCCCTTGTATTTCAAAAGTCTATTAGACTTCTTTTGATCTAGTACTGGCCACAGTATTCTGGCGGGATTACAATGGTCGCATCGGCGTGGATAAGCTGCTTAGCAAAAGATATTATCGGGCTAGTTTGAGGTTGTACTGTTCAACTATCTTGTTGAGAGATACGCGTCAGCCTTTCACTGACTTAGACCTTATTGTGCTGGATTTTAGGGATTTGATGGCTGACTGATTTTCCTTTTATATGCGCGCCTTATACTGTTTCAGGGCAGGGGCGTTTGGGATGCAGAAGCAGAAGATGATATAAATAACGATATCAGTCTGCGATACAGTATTAACCAGGGACAGCGGTGACTTCAGCTTGGAAAACGCTACAATAGCCCGGAAGCTTAAAGGAGATGTGAATGTCCAGGTCCTTCGAGAAGACACCAGCACCGACTCCGTCCTCGGTTTTGAACTCATCCGTAAAATTGCTCGGTTAACACTGAGAACACAGGTGTTTGTCTAATTTGTTTAAAGCAAATTGCAGGACATCGGCAAATGGCTGCGAGTACTTGCTGATACCTAGACAGCTTTAGCCACAACAATGCACCCAGTGGTCAAATATTCAAATGTCAATTTGGCAAAAATTCTGTTTTGGATCTATTCTCACACGGTTTCTATACATAAGGAGAGACGGTATAGTTTGGTTTCTTGCAGAACCATCAAGTGTTTTGCGGAGTGGCCTTATAAAAGCACAGCAAAATTTCTTCTCAATTTGGGTACGAAGGACTACAGAACTATGGCAAAAACCTATGTGTGAGACCTGTCTCGAAAGCGAAGTCAGCGATGGAGTACTTTCTTTGGCAATTTCCTGCTTTTCTGATAATTACTTTGCGCACCTTGGGAATTGATGTAATGGGAATGACTCAGTCCAATCTCTACCGCTGATAGATATTCTCCATTTCACTAAGAGTACAAAGAAACTTTACCAGGTAGTTTCTTCAGGGGCTTTGTGTCTGAGCGATTACGATAATAAACCTTTACCTCCCTCTCTCCACTTAAAGTCATTCATTCATTCACGGTGAATTAATGTTAATTTCAACGCGTACGATAAGGCAAATAATGCAATATGACCACCTAACTAGATGTTCATAAAATTATTCGCCATCAAACATTTTATCTATGACTAATTGTTCTCAACCCGATTGCTTAACTGATAAAAAACGAAGTTAAACAAACATAAGTGGCAATCCGATCCGAAACCACTGAGTAAATCTAATTTCAAAACGAACTGCAAATGCATTTTATGCTTAACTCAATAATTTGCACCTACTTTCTGTGAAAGTTACCTAGATATTTACCGAATTAAGTAGATAAAGAACAAATTTTCTAGATTTCACGTAAAAGTGAAGCGACACCAGCCTGAACTCGCTAATTCAAATAGGTTTCAAATCCAGTGTTGGAAAAACGCAGTGGAACCCCTTGAATAATTATTTGTTATTGTTTTTGCCTTAAGACGACACCTCGACCTCTTGACCCAGTAAAACAAACAAACTACCGATCCACAAGATACTTAATTCCTGAGACTTTTACGACTGTTTTTCCTTTGTGTGACTCTCTGCGAAATAAATGTTGTTAGGGGAGGACATAATTATACCGACTAACCTATGCAGCTGGCAACCACTTTTTGTTTAAACTATTCTTTGGTAATAGCAACACTTTCTTGAATTTATTTCGGCAAATTTGAAGCAATAATTTTAATTAAAAATCACGAAAAATAACAAAAGTACTTTCAATTCGACGACGAATGCAATCAAAAAATGCAAGCTGTCAGAATGATGTCAAGTGACAGCTGACAGTTGCCTACGCCGAGTTCAAGTGGTACACCTATGCAGTAGTTGGTTGTCTTGAAAGCGGAATAAATAAATTTGATATAATCTTCTTGATTTCTTGAAAACTATTTAATTTCGTTTTGCATGGGACAAGAAGAAGCGTTCTTTTTTTTCTTTAGATATTACTTTCCGGAACATCTTCAAATCGATTTTTTTTTTATTTTAATCGTGGAAATAAGCTTAAAAGACGCTCAAAGGGAAAAAATATTGCCGCTCGCTTATTCCGTGACAGACCAAAATTTATCGCGATGGCCTTCCGATCCCATTTAATTTTAATCCCGCTCAGCAAATTTCTCTAGAATCTCTGACACAACGTAACAGGATGAGCCTAAAACCCACTCATACCCTACCAGTTTAACAGCGATAGTAGTAGATTCACTCCGGATTAATTTAAGTCTATTGCGTTAATAAATTGCAATCAAATGCAAAAAAAGGATATTTGCATTCTGATTTCCTTTAATAGCATTGATTTGTCTTAAACTTTAATGAAACTTCCTGAAACACAGTAATGGCACATGGGAGAGAATTCCAATTCGTTCAACATCGTCAGAACCCAAAATAGTAAACTCGACGATATCACAACCCTGAGCTTTTTTTTTATTTTCTTAAACTGCTGACTTTCATTGAATTTTCACTGCTGGCACTGGCAAAATGAAATTATTTCAGCAGTAAAACACAATATATTTGCCCATTCGATTGTAATATGTCAAAATAGATTAGATAAGAGCTTTAAGCGGGATTAACTATGTTGGTCTGCCACATTTTTTTTGCACTTTTTAGCTTTTTTTAAGCTTGCCAAAATTCTTTGGAAAGCATTCCATTAGCACTTCAGAATCCTCTTCTTCTTTCTACCGGTTCATAAAAATGTTGAAATAAACAACACATTTTTTAATAGGTTTTGTTGTCAAAGAATTTTCTTTCGGTGAAATGAAAACAGTAATGTAAATGAAAGAGACTTTCAGGGTCTATTGCTTTTGTTTGGAGAAAATAATTTGTTGACATTTCTCCAATTGGATTGTATGCCCGGCACGTTATTTTATGTATGAAACCTGTGACAAACTAAAATCAATCAGGAGTTAGATCCCACTTACCCCAAATATAATCTCGACGTTCGCGACGAGACGCTTACATCAGCTTGCGCATTAAGCTGTCAAAAATTGTTGAGTTAGATGAAACTACATAGAAACAGACAAACACGACGGATTCGCAGGTCGTTAAAAAACATGTTTCTTAAGAAATCCGTTGGACTCCCTAGAAGTTCTGCTTTCATTTGATATGTCACATAATGGGGTGAAAAAATATGTTCCTTTTTATGGAGTACATTATGAACCCAAAAGCCTATCAAATAAAATATTTTTAAAATGTTTTCCCTGACTATCTTCGGTTCACTGCGTACTATGTATATTTGTGGAACATTTCAGATCTCTAGGTCAAACGTTGAACCGTTAACAGCATGTGACAGATATTCACTAACAGATTCACTTACACATAGACTAGGATAGTTCACCTATGAGAAGGGTAACAATATGGTCGTTTCAAATAATACACCTAACAATTGAACAACGTATTGTTCTCCTGATTTATAATGAAACCCAAATCTAGAAAAAAAAAATAATTTCTACCATTGCCATAGCCAACCTCGGCCACGGAGGTGCTATCAACGGAAATGCCAAAAGTAATACTTATTCTTAGCAAACAATTGCATTAACTTAGGGTCCCTTTGTAATCCCTCCTTTTTTCTAAATGTGCTAATTCTTGCTCTTTTTTTAAAAAAATGTGAAATTCTGTACTCCTTAAATTACGTATAGTGCTCCCCAGGTATCACTAATGTGGATTTTAGAACATGAAACCTCACAGTCACGAATTATCTTTTATCCCCTCCTTAATATGTAATGGCGTAATTAAAAATGGCGAATAAAGTCATTTGTCTCCTTGTAAGTTATCGATAATATGTGGAAAACCAGAATGGAAACACTTTCTTCTAATGCAGCTATCTCGGATATCTTTAACAGATATGGGTTATCGTTGCTGTTGTATTTAACATACACATTTTTCGGTAAGTTTACATTAGATACAAAAAAAACCCACCTAGCATATTAATTTTTCGAAAAAAATAAAAATTGCATTTGTTCGATTATGCCCTGTATACACTCTTACATCGTAGAAGAGTGCAACATTTTTGAGAATAAAACACGCCTTATAAATTAGTTTTGAGTTTTGCCAATTATTTGTTGTATTAAAACCTTGTTTCGAATTTTACTTTGGGAATTTTCAAAAATGAGGTGTCTAAAAATCCTAATGTGGTAACATGTTAACAACTATTATTTACTAATTCTTTATAGAAAAATGCAAGGAATTATAAATGCACAACACTGAACACGACCAATGAGTTAAAGTCGCATTCAGTGCCTCGCCATTGTACAGTGGCATCTCTTGGAGTTGTTTCGGTTTGTGTCTGTGAAAATCCCAATACACCAGTAACTACCATACTGTAATAAACGGTTTGAACAGTTTGAAGTACATATTGATTCTTATTGCCGTCAGATGGCAGACAATGGATTTCAGTTACAATTTAAAGTTTAGTTGCAATCTGGAGAAAAAGAAACAATTTATGAATAATATAGAGAACGGAAATATTAAAATAAGTTATATTAGAAACTATGTAGTGGTCGAAAAGGGAATGATTATAGAGAAGAAACAAATATCATTTCACTTACTTTACATAGCTATGTTCCCTAGATCCTCCAAAGTATTTCAGGTATGTGGGTTCCTACAGCGTTTAGGTAAGATTATGCGCTTTTGTTTGGAGCCTCATACTGGGGGAAATACAGTCGAACTTTCCTAAATGGAGATCGCTGGGGACCAGGAGACAAAATTGTAAATAAAGTGTTTCACTGGTATTTGAGAGATTAAAGAGATATTCGACATATCGAAGTGTTGACGAGGAAAGTTTGACTTTAGTACCTTTACAGGCAGATATCATGGAACTTGGTCACTGCCACCTTATTTACACGAAACCACTTACAGCAGTTTCACCCCCTTTAAAAATTTTGACTAACTAATAAGACTTCAAAAAGCTCATCATCATCATGTACTGGTATTGTTTTTCGACTTCAGCAAGGCTTTCGATACTCTTGACCACAAAAAACTCGTAGATCAATTAGAAAAAATTTGCATTAGACTAAAACTTGCAGATTGGGTGAGATATTATCTTAGCGAGGACTTTTCGAGAACTTTATTTGATATCATTATTTATTTTGTATTACAATTTCCAATTTTCACAATTTACAATACAGAGATATGATATAATAATATCTTACTACTGAAACATTATATGTTTAGAAAACAAAGTTATGTATGTATGTATATAGTAATATATGCAATTTTAGAGGAAAATACGAACAAAACCTCTAATTTAAAAAAAGAGAAGAAGGAAAATATATAACAAATTAGTAACAGTAAAAAACTAACAATATTTCTATATAATTTATATGGAAGTTTGTTCTATGGTCCAAATACTAAAAATAAGCAGGTAATTTTACAAAAATAGAACAAAGTGTAAATAAGTAGATATTTTCGTCCTGGAATGAGAGAAGGGGTAGCGCGACAAGAACGTGACGAAACCTTAATTAGAGGTCAAGACAAATAACACTAATATAGTAAAGGGTGGTTAAATTTTAAGGGCCGGTGTTGAATGTGAACGACACCTAAACGTCAAGTTTTTTTCTGCATTTCATTTGACATTTCTCAATTTCAGACTAACTCAATTTGAACCATGGGAAGATACACAATCGAGCAACGCGTTAAAGTTATTTAGGCTTATTATGAAAATGGGCGTTCAAATCAAAATGCATATCGTGCATTTCGTGATTCTTTCGGTCAATTTAATCGTCCAAATGTGCGTACAATCGGAAAAATCGTGCAAAAGTTTGTGCAAACCGGGTCTGTAGGAGATGTGAAAACACCAGTGCATGCTCGTACAGCTCGTACTGCAGAAAATATTGCTGCTGTTCGCGATAGTGTGGCTGAAGAGCCGTCCACCTCAACTCGTCGTCGTGCCCAACAATTGCACATCTCACGCTCGTCGTTGATGAACATTATGCATAAAGACTTGCATTTACGCGCTTACAAGGTGCAATTGACTCAAGAACTAAAGCCTCTTGACGTCAATGGTCACAATGGTGGCAAGAAATGGCAACAGTGGATGATCAATTTTCGAAGAAAATCATCTTCAGTGATGAGGCACATTTTCACCTCAGTGGATTCGTCAATAAGCAGAATTGCCGCATTTGGGCGAATGATAATCCAAGAGTGATTGTCGAAAAACCAATGCACCCACAAAGAGTGACTGTTTGGTGCGTTTTATGGGCTGGCGGCATCATCGGGCCGTATTTTTTCGAAAATGAGGCCGTTCAGGTAGTTACTGTGAATGGTGTTCGCTATCGTAGGATGATAACGAACTTTTTATGGCCCGAATTGGAAGATATGGATATGAACGATATGTGGTTTCAACAGAATGGTGCCACTTGCCACACAGCTAACGAAACAATGGCTCTTTTGCGCGACAAATTCAATGGCCGTGTTATCTCACGTGGTGGCGATGTCAATTGGCCGCCAAGATCATGTGATTTGACACCGTTGGACTTCTTTCTTTGGGATTATTTAAAAGAAAAGGTGTACGTCGATAAGCCAGCAACAATTCAAGAGCTAAAGGATGAGATAATTCGGCACATTAACGGCATAGAACCTCAATTATGCCTCAGCGTCATCGAAAATTTGGACCATCGGATGGAGGTGTGCCGCCGAGGTCGCGGCGGCCATTTGGCCGATATTTTGTTCCATACATAATTGAACCATACCAATATTATCATAATAAAAAGAAATGACAGTAATTTCCTAAATAATTTGTGCTTTATTCAAAATCAACATCGACCCTTAAAACTTAACCACCCTTTACTATACTAATGTACAACTACAATCAGGAGAGTGAATAGATAAATAAAAAATAAATAAATAAATAAATAAATAGATAAATAAATAACTAAATAGATAATAAAAATAAATAAATAAATAAATGAATAATTAAATAAATAAATAAGTGATTAAATAAATGGATAAATAAATAAATAAATAAATAAATAGATAAATAAATTATTTAATTGTTATAACAGACCTGATATCAAGGGGTTATCCGATGAGCTGCAAGACCAACAATAGCGCTCATACAATCTTGCTAGTTTTACGGGTATTTTTTCAATACCCGTAAGATTATGCAATTCATCAGTTGAAAAGTACCAAGGTAGATTTAACATCATTTTAAGTACTCTATTTTGTTTTATTTGCAATTTACGAATATGGCTCTTGGCACAATTTCCCCATACAGGTGAGCCATAGAACATAATAGCCTGAAAAATAACTTTAAATATAATAAGCTTGTTTTCATTGCTCAGTTTAGATTTTCTATTTATAAAGGGATACATTATTTTAATTGTGGTATTCACTTTTTTTATGATTTCTTGTGTATGTAAACTGTAATTTAATGTTTTATCTAAGTATACCCCAAGGTATTTAGCGTTGCTCTTCCAATCCGTTTCTATATTATTTAAAGTAATTTTGTTGCTTGGTAAGAAACAGGCTTTTCTTTTCCTAGTAAAAAAGACAGCCTGAGTCTTAGAAGCATTAATTTTAATCTTCCAGTTCTCAAAATATCTTTGAACTGCATTTAGTCCCGATTGCAAATTGATTTCAATAGTGAGACCAAGTGAATCGGATGAATAAATGCATGTATCATCAGCAAAAATTGCAGTGTCGCAGTTACTAAGTCTAGGAAAGTCGAATGTATATATATTAAAGAGGATTGGACCAAGCACCGAACCTTGGGGAACACCCGCTTCAACAGTGAAGTCATTCGAAAGAGAGTTACTTACAATAATTTTGAACGTTCGCCCCGATAAAAAGGATTGAATGATTCTGACTAGATGTATTGGAAAATTTAACCTGAAAAGTTTGTGCAGTAGGCCATTGTGCCATACTGTATCGAAAGCTTTTTCAACATCAAGAAGGACCATACCCGTGCTGTTACCTATGGCAAAATTCATTTTGATATGTTTCGTGATGCGATTAATTTGGTGGATCGTAGAATGATGTGGTCTGAAGCCAAACTGCTCTGGGGGCAAAATGTTATTTTCGCTAAGGTGAAGAGAAAGTTTATTTTTTATTATTTTTTCGAAGCACTTGCTTAAAGAACTTAATAAGCTAATTGGCCTATAGCTATTAGGCAAGCTAGCATTCTTTCCTGGCTTCAAGATAGGAACCACTTTGGCAGTTTTCCAAGCTTTTGGAAAGTATCCGATTACCAGACAGCAGTTAAAAAGTTTTTGGATGAATTTTATGCCGATTTTGGGCAAATTTTTGATAAAAATATTTTTGATGCCATCAAATCCAGGGGACTTCGAATTTTTGAGATCATGAATGACAGACACTACGTCATTACAAGTAATAGCCTCATTATCAATGTTAATAACATGAGAGTTGATCAAATCAATGGAGTGCTCCACTGCTTGCTCATCGCTACTCACAAGATTACTTGAAATGGAGTGGTTTGCATAAAACATATTCGCTAAAGCATTCGACTTTTCAGCGCTAGACAACATAAGTGTATTACCTACTCTAAAACCTGGAATAGAGCAATTTTTTCTTTTAATAACTTTTGCGATAATTCAGAATGGAAGTTTCGAGTTCCATTTTCTATTCCTATAGCACAAGATTAAGTCTTTAATAATTGAAGTTAGTATTTTAGTTTCAGTAAAAGAAAAGCTCTATTCTGGTTCTTATCCACCTAGATCTAGCTCTATTTCTGAACTTAATAAGTTCCACAATATGATTAGGTAGAGAATTTGAGCAACTATAGTCAGTTACTTTTTTTGGAACTGATTGATCAATACTATCTAGCACAGACGCCGTAAATAAACTAACAGCTTCGTCAATTTGATTTAAACTAACTTCGCCGTTTAAGGATACTTGCATATTCGCTAATTTTTGACATATTTTTGTTTTAAAGTGATTCCAATTAGCGTTTCTATAATCATATACAAAGTTGGAGCTTTCTTCAGGTGCCAAAAGAACACTACACTTAACGGGTAAATGGTCAGAACTTAAATCATTCAAAACCACTGGTTCAGTAAACAATTCACGAACGTTAGTCAGATAAATATCCAACGTCGAAGGATTTTTGCGACTGTTAGAGGGAATGTATGTAGGGTGTGGAGGATATAAAATATGAAAGGGGTGACAGATTTCCCCATGAGTTTGCTCTAAAGCATCCCCAATTTCTGTGTCTACAATTAAAATCACCTCCTATAAGAAACAAGTCACTTAAACTAACAAATTTTCGTAAGTCGTCGTTTAATGCAAAACGCTTTTCCACCGAAACACGACCACCGGGAAAATAAACAGAAAAATTTTTAATAGAACGACCATTGATAAAAGGAATTTCAATGCCTATGTTCTCGATTACTTTTGTTTTTACAATTGGAAGAATTTTATGTTTTATACTCCTATTTATGACAATGGCAACACCGCCACCCCTTCTCTCATTCCTATCAAGACGATAACATTTATACATTAAGTTAGATAATTTGTTCGAATTTTGATTCAATCCAGTTTCGCTAATTAAACCTACGTCAATGCTGTGTTTGCTTAAAAAGTCAAAAAATTCAACAGCTTTACTTCGAATGCCTCTAGCATTCCAACATATTAACTTTTCGAGAAAGAATAAAACGATTCACTCAGCAGTATAAATAAAATGCAGTATGGAGTTCCACGAGGTTTAAACCTCGGACCCCTGCTCTTTATACTGTATACAAACGAGCTACTTAAGTATCCGTTGCATATGTAGATGATACCGCGATCGTTGTATGTCACAAAACAGTAGAGGAAGCAAAGAAGATGATGCAGGCAGAATTCAATGAAGTTGGTGTCACGATAATAGCCTTGTTATCAACGGATCAAAAACGAAACTGATTCGTAGCCCACAATTTACAGCATCACAAATTATATTATACGTACAAGTAAGATAGTCGATACGTACAAGTAAATTGGTGTAATCATTGATAACCATTTCCTCTGAGAACCACATATTAGTAACTTACGTAATAAGCTGAGAGGATCGCTATTTGTGCTGGCATGCTTGCAATACAAATCAACATCCTGTGTATGCAAACAAGTTTACCACGCTCTTGTCGATTCAAGATTGAGATATGCTATGCTGACATGGGGAGGTGCAGCGCAAACGAACATTGATAAATTGCAACACATTCAAAAACAGAGCCGTAAAGCTCATATTATCAGCAAGGCAAACTGGAGGAAATCGAGTAAAGGTCTTGAATGTAAAGAATATTTTCGACTTTGCAGCCGCGTTAATACTATGATGATCATTGCTTCTGGATACCAATTAAAATCAACCATTTCAACACAAGAAGACGAGTAGAAGGCCTGTACCAAATTCAAAGTTTCAACGAGTATATTAAATAATCTTCCCCAGAATCTCAAGACCATAGTTGAATTTGAGAAAATTGTGCATAGGCACGATATTTAGCAGAGCCCCACAAAAATAAAACCAACGGGGTCAGATCACACGCTCTTGATGGCCAATTGATGTCACCAAATCTCGAAACGGCCGGAGAACTTTCCGTGCAATAGGGCCAAATTTGCTTGTATTGTATGGCACGTAGCCCCATTCTGTTGAAACTATATATCGCTCACATCAATGCCTTCAATCTCAGGCCAAAAAAAAGTTGGTTATCATTTGACCATAGCACAGAGAATTCACAGTAACAGTGGCACCTTCGTCGTTTAAAAAAAAACGCCGCCGATCCGCTTTGCAGTTGCCCGGAAAGCCTCTATGTCCTATATTTTTTATTTGTTATTAATTATCATTATAACAAAAATTGTATAAAGGCCGAACTATAAAAGAAGAATGGTTCGTACGACCACTTCCGAAACAGTGCGAATACAAAGGATTTGTATTGTGTGACCATAATAGCATTTTGCTTCGATTCGTTAAGTTTTCGTTCACTTTTGCTCACTTACGTACGAAAATTTGACACATCAGCTCAAATGATAGGCAAAGCGATTTGACAGTTGCTTCCGAACACATACGCCTATTATGGGCTACTTGAGCAATTGACAGTACTGAAGGAAACTTAACGTAGAATTATGACATTAGCTTCCGATTGCTTCCGACTACTGTAGTTCAGCCTTAAGAGTATTCAGTTTTCCTGCGAAGCCATATTGGCTCTTCTGCAGAAGGTTGTAAGTTTATAAATCTAGTATTTATTTAATATTACCAAACTTTATGATCAATTGTTATAGAAAAAATAGAAGAAGTAAGAGAAAATGAAATCTTTTAAAAGTTTTTTTTTTTTTGTTTTGAAATTTAAAATATTTTTAAGATTAAGCGGAAGTTCGTTAAAAATTTATAGCACTATATGCTGAAGTTGTCTTCTGCCCTAAGTATTGTATGACGATGGTATTTGTAGCATACTCTCTCTTCGTCTTCTGGTATTGTAGTTATGGACAATGGACCTCTTAAAAAACGTGTCATCATGGTACTGCAGTAATGCCGTCATCTTAAAAACTTGTTTCAACTTCAAGTGTTTTAAATGGTCTTCCTTCAATTCCGTTCCTTATAAGTCTTATGGCTGAGTTTTGTTGGCCTATGCCAGTATCCCATACCTTAGCTTGGATTCGAAAAGGGCATAGTAAACTTGATTTAAGACCTATGAAGTAGAGAAATCTTTTAATTATACTAAACCAAACAGCCCCCTCCTCAGATCCAAACGTATCAGATTTGACTCGTACATGTATAGGTAAATGGAATGCTATTCTTAAAGACGCGAAGTAGTTCATTAACATACAAAATAAAAAGGATAGGTCCCAATTTCGATCCCTGTGGGATCTTCACCCGAAAACAAATACAACTAAGATAATCGCTGATCTAATCAGCAAGCATTCCTCCAATTCCAATACGTTCTAGAGCCTCAATTAAATTTATGTGATTTAGTGTGTCGAATGCTTTACTCGAATCCATAAACAGTACGGGAACTTGGTGGTTTCGTTAAGGCTTTCATTCACAGAGTTATTGAATTCACCCAGAAGTTTGCCATTTTTTTATGGATAAGAGCATGCCTCTCAATGAAATTTAATAGCTGTCTTGATATTCCTTCTTCCAGACACTTTTCGATAACTGGTAGGATCGATATTGGTCTATAGTTACCGATAATGTTTTTTGTACCACCTTTATATATCGGTCGTACCACTGCTGTTTTTAGCTACTGAGGGATCTTGGCTTGATGCAGGCACAGGTTTATAATTTTAGCTATTATAACACCAAACTTATAGGCGTGTGTTTTTATATCAACCGCTCTAATGACGTCCAATCCTGGGGATTTATTTACACCGAGAGCGCAGCACTTTGGAGTCTTTGTAAGTCATCTATGTATCCGGCTGCTGCATTACCCCAAGCAAAAATACCGTATCTGAGCTTTGACTCTATACCTAATACCTACTCAAATACACCATTCCGAAAATTTTTTTTTTAATTTGATTATCCCATCTGAAGCTGTTATCGATAGTGACACCTCGACATGTATAAAAGCTGTTTATGGAACGAGATTTTCCCCAAGAAATGGAAAACACAACGCCTTGTACTGATTAGCAAGAGAAAGGGAATCCCAGACGATGCATCAGCGTACAGCCCTCTATGTATGCTCGACACAACAGGCAAACTTTTCGAAAGGATGTTGAAGCCACGACTCTCAGCAGCTATCCAGAGGAGAGGCGACCTATCAGAACGACAATATGGCTTTAGAAAAGGCCGGTCCACAATAGGCGCAGTTCAAGGCGTAGTCAGAACTGTCCAAGGAAACCAACAGAGGAACCGCTATTCAAGAAGGATAATCATGCTAGTGACTTTGGCCGTAAGAAATGACGGTCCAACATGCTGGAGGCGTTAAAAGATACTTTCAGAATACCGCAATATTTACTGCGTATGATAAAAGAGTATCTCAGGGATAGAGAACTCGCCTATGACACTCCGGAAGCACCACTTAGGAAGCAAAATAACTTCTGGAGCAGCGCAGGGATCAATACTTGGCCCTGATCTATGGAACATATCCTATGATGGCATCCTCCGTATGGAGATGCCTGAAAATTCTTTCTTGGTCGGCTATGCGGACGACATTGCAGCAGTAATTACCGCACGGGACACCGAGGACGCCCAGAGATGACTGAATCAAGTTATGAGACGCGTGTACTCCTGGATGGAAGACCATGGACTTAGCCTAGCGACGGAAAAAAACGGAAATAGTTCTGCTAACCAGAAGACAGATCCCGAAAATTGATTTTCAAATGGGGTCGCAGATGGTAACAACAAGGAAAGCATTGAAGTACCTCGGAATAACACTCGTCACGAAATTGATGTTTTGGCAGCATATCAAGTCGGCGGCCGATAGAGCTGCAAAGACAACAACACTGTTAAGCAGACTGATGGCGAACATAGGCGGCCCAACGGCAAACAAGCGGAGACTGCTTATGTCGATTACACACGCCATTCTCCTATATCGATGTGAGATCTGGGCTGACGCACTCAAACAGGAGAAATACAGAATGCAGATGGACGCAGTATAGAGGCGCGCTGCACTACGGGTTGTAAGTTCGTATCCGAACGGTGTCGGAACCAGCCGTCCTCGTAGTCGCGGGAGTGACCCCAATTGATCTTCTGGCGGCAGAGAGGAAGTACGTCTACGACAAAAAGGCGGAAATTGGAGTGGAAGCGGCAACCGAGGAAGCGAAGGAGCTCACCAAACAGCAGTGGCAGGAGAGATAGAGCATAGAAAGCAGAGGAAACTGGACCGCGAGGATCATCAAGAACGTTGCCGAATGGAAGGAACGGAAACACGGCGAAGTAAATTACTACGTCACCCAGTTTCTTACCGGACATGGGTATTTCAACGCCTACCTCCACAAGATAGGAAAAACAAGGAGCTCAGCTTGCCACTACGATGACTCACAGGTGGACGACGCAAACCATACGTTTTTTGAATGCAGCAGATGGGAAGCCGAAAGGAGTGCGTTGGAATCGCAAATCAGGGTTATCAGCCCGGACAACATAGCGGCAAAAATGTCAACCAGTGACCAAAACTGGAATCGAGTACACTGGGAGGGGAAAGAAAACGACACCACTCTGAAGTAATGCGAAAGCGGTCCCGGAGTGGATGGTGTCAAGTTGAAAAAAAGGGGTTAAAGGTGGTTTTTTAGTGGCGTAAGAGTAAGTCCCACACTACATGAAACAGAGCGGGACTGTTTGTCGTGAGCATTAGCGTTTTCCACCATCCCCATGGCAGAGAAAAAAAAAATCGATAGTTACACCTAGGTATTTGAATTCCTCAACAACCCCGATATCTTGCACCAACGTTTTAGGGCAATTCTCGTTTTCATATCTGATGAAAATGTTCCGAGTTTTGCATCTAGGTCCGCGGATGTGCATTAGTTTAGTTTTTGATGCGTTTAAAACTAAACCCATGTCGTGGCACCACTTAACCACTTCATTGGATTCCTCTTGCATTATTAATGTGGCAGTCTCCAAGGATATGTGTCGATAAATGATAGCGGTATCGTCTGCATACGCGAACGCCTTACTTCTTTTTAGTACACGCAAAAGTTCGTTTGTATAAAGAATAAAGAGGATCGGTCCCAGCTTTGAGCCTTGTGGTACTCCGTGCTTAACAATCTCTTCTTGACTACAATCAGATCCAATCTTAAGTATGAAGTTCCTATTGCGTAGGTAGTCCTGCAATCAGCTAGTTAATGCACCTCTGATTCTAGTTCTGTTTAAAACTGCTATTAGTTTTTCGTGGTTAAGAGTATCAAACGCTTTACTGAAGTCTAAAAAAAAAACTAGGACGTAGTTTGGATGTATGATTATATTTTTTTCCAAAAAGTCTCACAGTCTTCTAACCACAACTTGTTCCAAACATTTATCCACGACTGATAAGATGGAGATAGGTCTGTAGTTTGAGATACGATTTTTGGCGCCTCCTTTGCGAGTATGTATTGGAGTACTACAGCTGTTCTTAAAACACTGGGAACTTTATATTGTTGCGGACTGAGGTTCACTATTCTGGCTATTATCTTTGCGAAGACAACAGCATTGTTTTTGAGATCAATTGCTCTTATTTCATCTAGGCCAGATGACTTATTTGTGTTTAATGATTGCAATATAGTGAATATTTCTCAACGAATGTTGCCTGGCAGATAGTGTGCGGTGAGTGATTTGATGTCACGACACCACAGTTGTGGATTATTTCTGAGGCCTCTTTTGCAAAATATTTCCTGCGAACCTGCATGGCGATTGATCGGGAAACTACTGACTGTCCAAAACATGGATTGGACCAGTAGCGCAACAATCAAGTTCGTAATGTAGTGCTTGCTTTACATCCTCGGGGTGGTCCCCGGGCAACTGCATGTATAAATCCTTATACATGTAGGCCACAATTGCAAGTGAGAGATTATCTAGGGTCTTATGCCTAGGCTAGGTAATCTGGGCCAGCAACCCGCGTTACCGAAACTTTAACCGCTGCGGAAACCGACACAATGCCTCGGATAAGGACCAAAACACGATGACGACCTTTGGCTATCGTACTCGGACTAAGATTGGTTTCTGGAATGTGAAGACGCTCTTTGACTCTCAGAGTGAAGGACCTCAGAACGCCAGATTCCTTCAATTGGAGCATGAGTTTATGCGATATATGTAGGCTGGACATATTGGGAGTAAGCAAGATAAGATGGTTAGATGCGGGTGAGTACCAATCCCCAACGCGTAATACTGTATTACTCTACTCCGGAAGACCAACCGGAAACCCCCGTGGATATGGAGTTGGACTGCTGCTAACGCCAACAGCACGCAGAGGCCTAATTACCTGGCAACCGCACGGTGATAGGATTTTAACGGCCAGATTCCGGACGAGAGTACGTCGCGTCACCATCATACAGTGTTACGTCCCCACGGATGGTTCGTCTGAGGAAGAAAAGGAGAACTTCTACAACCAGTTGGGAGCTGTTCATAATGCAACACCCAATGGCGACATTGTCATTGTGATGGGGGACCTGAATGCCAAGGTAGGCTGCGACAACGAAGGGCTCAAACATGTTATGGGACGGCACGGACTAGGCAATCGGAATGACAACGGCGAAAGATTTGTTGACTTTTGCAACGCAAATCGTCTTGTCATAGGTGGCACCATGTTTAAGCACAAAGCCTGCCATAAAACCAGTTGGGTGACAACTGACAGGCAAGCAACCTCCAATCAAATTGACCATTTTGCCATCAGTCGCCGTTTTAGAAGTAGTCTCCTAGACGTCCGAAACAGGCGAGGTGCCGACATGGGGTTGGTACGAGATCACCATCTTATGATAGTCGGCGTTGATCCTGGAGAAGGATCAATGAACGAAAACAGCTAAGAGCTCAAATTGCAGCAACTCCAGCAGCAGGGAGGATCGAGCTTGAGTCCCTATATCGCATGAAGATGAGAGAAGTACAGCGTAGCGTGAGATGTGACAAGCGCAATTACATCAGTGTGCTGGCTACGGAAGCAGAAGAAGGAGCAGCGAGGTGCAACAGCAGAACCGTTTATAGAATCACTAAAGAACTTATAGGTGGCCGAAGCTCTACTCAACACCCAGTGAAAGGCATAGACGGTTCGTTGCGAATATCGGATGAGGATCAACTGAAGAGATAAAAGGAGCAGTTTGCTTCGGTTCTAGACCGAGTATTCGCCAGCAATATACACCCAAGTCAGACTGAAGTGTCCGTAGAAAGAAGTTCCCGAATTCGCACCACAACCCCCAGTAAAGAGGAGATTATTACCGCAATCAAAGCACTGAAAACTAATAAAGCGGTAGGACTTGATGGCATACCCGCGGAGCTTTTTCAAGCTGCTCCAACAGCATCGGCAGAGCTACTGTTCCCACTTGTCAGGAGAACATGGGAAGCTGAGAGTTTTCCAGATGAGTGGAAAAAGGGAATGATTGTCAAGCTCCCTAAAAAAGGCAACCTAATGCAGTGCGAAAACTGGAGAGGTATCTGCGTGCTGCCTGCTGTGGCCAAGATAATAGCTAGAATCATCCTGGAGCGAATCAAAGAACACCTTGAAGACACACTTGACGCCGAACAAGCAGGTTTCCGCTCTGGATCCTCCTGTGTCGACCACATCAACACCCTGCGGATTATCATCGAGCAATGTGTTGAATATCGATCACCACTTCACCTGTTGTTCATCGATTTTGAAAAGGCGTTTGATAGTGTCAATCGGGAATTTATTTGGCGTGCCTTGCGCAGGAGAGGCATTCCGGATAAATTAATAGCAATTATCAAAGCTACATATGATGGGTCCACATATCACGTTTTGCACAGAGGAAGGCTGTCTGAGGAATTCGAAGTCCAAAGTGGGGTTCGGCAAGGCTGCATACTTTCACCAATATTGCTTTTATTGGTGATTAGCGATGTGCTGAATGCGGCGGAATTCGATGGATTCTCACATCTGAACTCAAACACCTCGACTACGCCGACGATGTATGCCTACTGTCTCACAGAATAATAGACCTGCACCAAATGACAGCAAATGTGGAGAGGGAAGCAGACGTCATTGGGCTGAAAATTAACTCGGCAAAAACTAAAATGATCAGCGTAGGACCAAACTCATCAACTCATATATGTATTGCTGGACAAACGGTTGAGAGAGTAGAGAGTTTCCAATACCTTGGGAGTATTGTCTCAACCGATGGCGGAACCGAAATGGATATAGGCAGCCGAATAGGTAAAGCAAAATCTGCGTTTGGGATGCTATCCATAATTTGGCGAAGTAATGCAATTAGCTTAAACACCAAGCTACGACTGTTCCGTTCCAACGTTGAATCCGTGCTGCTATATGTATGTGGTACCTGGAGAGTGACCGTCACTATCACGAGGAAGCTGCAAACGTTTGTCAATAGGTGTCTACCCTACATCTTAAGGATATTCTGGCCAAACCGTATCTCTAACGAACAGCTTTATCAGAGAACGGGCCATGAACCTATAGGCACAACCATACGACGACGAAAGTGGCAGTGGATCGGTCACACTCTCTGAAAGGGTGACAGGTCCATAGCTAACCAAGCTATGCAATGGAACCCGCTTACTTAGGATGGCAGGATACGCGGCGGTCCTAGGAGTACGTGGCGCAGTACAGTTGAGAAGGAAACACGACAACTGGAAAAAAGTTGGGGAGAGCTGAGGCACATTTCCAGAAATCGCACTCGATGGCGCATATTCATTGTAGAGGCACAAGGGCCCACAAGGGGATACAGGACATAAGTAAGTAAGTAAGTAAGTAAGCCTATTTCCATTTCAATGCTTCAATAAAGCGTCATCTAAAGATTGTCCCTTTCTTCCCATTATTTCATTTATAAGTCTCCACGTCTTTCTAGGATCGGATTTCGATTGGGGCAAATTTATTTTGGTAGTATTGATGAATGTAATTACATAGTTTACAAGATTTCGAAATTGTTTTGTATTCCTTTTCGAAGGTCTTGTTAAGGCGATTGTTTTTCATCAGAATAATCATCCTAATTTTGGTGAGCCGCCTCGATTTCCCTAGTCTTTCTCTTCACTTGCCTAGTTCTGATTGTAGAACTTTTGAGCGATCTATCTGTTCAACACAAAAAAGGAAAGACGCTCAGTAGAATGCCCAACACATGCCCATCCAATATCGTACCAAATATGCAAAACCCTTCGAAAAGTCACTACAAACCATGCTTTCATTGATTTATTCTTCTAAATGAAAGGTTTCCTAAAAATGGATTCCATCCCAAGCTCACGTACCTATGCACCAGCCAATGTTTTGCTCCAGGCGGAGTTTATTTCATATTCCTCTCGACATACGGATTCAAGAGAACTCGATGCGAAAAATTATTGATTTATGCGTTTGCAGATTGATACGTGATGCTGCACGGTATTCGGGTTGGACACCAATCATATCTATACGACGACGCCATCCTACGAGTGAAGAATCTTGCGATTCGATTTGATTCTGGAGTATCTCAGTTGAACAGATTGATTCCACCTTGTGCTAGAGCACGTATGTAACAAATGTTAATGATAGGCATGCGAGTATATGGAGAAAGATTCGAATATTCTTCTTGGAATTTGGTGATTTCTTTTTCGTTTTGCTCATTGGCGAAGCAGTGCGAAGATGTTCCGCAAAGCCCTCGAGGAATCCAGAACGGATGAGGAACCTAGAGATCGAATGGAATTTTTCATACCTACATCAATATAAAATCATAAATCTTCCAATATATTTAGATGATTTATTTGTGTAAACGATCAGTCTAATTTTGTTTCTGTGATTTATGAGTTTAGTGTGCCAAATTGTTTGATAGATGGTTTATATTTGAAGCAGAGTTAGTTGAGTTGCAAAAAAAAAAAAAAAAATTGTTCATTCAATTTATGTATTTTTATAAAACGTGTACAAATACTAGAGGAAAATCTACCCCTAAGTGGAATTTTCCTGTCAAGGCCACTTTTATGAATCATTTTGTGCCATGCTGTACATCTAGCCCTACGGTGATGGGAGATACGAGCAGGTAGAGCGTGAAATGAAAGGGAGGGTGGGCAAGTATTAAATTGTGTGCGCTTTATATCAAACGAGGAAGCAAGGCGCAGTCTTACTTCCTAGGCCCCAATTTCTGCAAGACTAATGTCAGCGAAGTTTCATTAGAAAATCCACAACATAACCATTATCCAGTGCTACTCCCCTACAAATGAAGCTACCGAGGAAGAGAAAACCGCTTTCTACACTCATTTTAGCTTAGTGAACAGCAGCGCTCCGAGAGCCCATATCATAATCGTCATGGGTGACCTCAATACCAAAGTCGTATCAGATAACGCGGGCCTGAAACGCGTGATGGGAAAACATGACTTGGGATCACGAAATGACAATGGTGATTTGATTGTCGACTTTTGTATCGCACACGTGTGTTGGATGGGATCTTATTCCCCAATAAGACCTGTCATAAAATCGCGTGGGTGTCCAGTGATGGTCAAAGTGAAAACTAAATTGACCACTTCATGGTGCAACAGCTATGGAGGAAGTCACTAAGGCAGCTGTGCAACGGCGCTCAGAGGATACAGCAAGGATTCCAAATTCAACACGAATGCTTTTAATGATCCCAACATTTTACCACTACCCTCAACGTCCCTAAACGAAATTGGAGATCCACCCATTCCATCCACAATAAAAGGCGTATTATGGACACTGGATCCGAAACTGTGCCCAGATAATCTAGAGCTAGTGACTCTTGGACATCTCAAGACACCTGGGACATAATCGCGCATCGTAGATTGTTGAAGATAATAATAAACTCCAAGACAGACGCTCAACGAGAAGTGGAATTAGGAAGTGAATATCGGATAGCTCATAGGACAGTTCATCGCTGTGTAAGACGTGACAGGTGGAAGAAGTTGGACGGTCTTGCAGAAAATGCGGAAAACGCAGAACTGTACAGAATATCTGAAGAAGTTGTTGGCCAAAAAAGCAAAACCAACCATCCTGTACTGGATATGGACAGCAGTCTATTGGTATCAATTGAAGATCGGCTTTGCAGATGCCCAGCTTACTGACATTTCCGGCGAGCAGAGTGCAATAATAAGCACCCAGTTTCTCGACATGCGCAGATCTTAATGCAGTTACTGCGATTAATCTCCTCAAAGCCAACAAAGCACCTGCACTTGACGGCATACCAGCTGAGTTTCTAAAAGCAGATCCCGCCATAACGGCTAGTATTCTACTTTAGTATTCCATTAATACAGGCTATTTGGGAAAATTAAATCTATCCCAGAGACTGGAAGGATGGTGTTATTGTTAAGTTACCAAAAAGGCGATCTTAAGAACCGCAATAACTGGTGTGGTATTACCGTTTTGTCCATTCTTCTGAAACTAAAGACAACTATCATTCTCAAGCGAATAAAAATTGAAATCGCAACTGCATCCAAAAGGCATCAAGCGGGCTTCCGCAGTGGTCGATCGTTCGTCGACTACATCAACATTTTGCGTATCATTCTCGAGCAATCAATCAAGTTCAAGTCACTGAGAAGGCATTTGACCGGCGAATTCATATGGAGATCTCTTCTTAGGAGAGGAATCCCCCCCTAAAAATAGTTGTTATTATAAAGGAATCCTACAATAACTCAAGGTGTTTCGTTCCGCACAATGGATAACTCTCGCGACTCTTTCGAAGTGCAACAGGGAGTGAGGCAAGGTGATATTCTGTTGCCAATCCTCTTTCTACTGGCGATAGAAAGTCAAAAGCCTGTGAATGTCTCGGCAAACCTTATGAGAAAGTTACAAGCTTTCGTTAATCGCTGTCTGCGATGCATCCTAAAGATTCACTGGCCGCAAATTGTATTCAACGATGAATTGTGGAGTAAAACGAGTCAGAAGCAGTTGCATAGGGCAGGGCAAATGGCGCTGGATTGGCCACACACTGAAGAAACCAAATGGTCTCGAAATAGTCCTTTGCGTGAAATCCTTAGTGTGCATGGCGGGTTAGAAGACCAAGAATAACGTGAAGATCAACAATCTTGGCAGAAGCAGCGACCCAAAGACAAACGTGGCCACAGCTGGAATATCTAGCTGCGGACCAAGAAAGATGGAAGAGATTTGTTACCGCCTTATTACCCACCCAGGATTAAAGAAAATATAATGACCTATGTATCTATAGGGTGGACAAATGTAAACTAAAATATTTGCTTTTTTTTTTTTCAAAAAGGGCTGCAGTTTCGAATTACATATTTTGATACATTGATCCTTTTGATTTCGTAGTAGAAGTATCATCAAGTAGGCAAATAAAAATTGTATACAAAGCTATTGTAGTCTAGGCGCATTAGATTTGCTTTATACTGGCTCAGCGACAAAATTAGTAACTCAATTTTTTGTTCGTATGGTAATTGTAATTGTATTTCTCAAAAACATAGTAAGAGTCCTCCCCGATCCGACTTGTTTAACCTCCACCATCTTGGGAAAATTGTGTGTCAGGATGTACTTACCACTGATTTTTCACAATTATCTCTGATGCTCTCGATCCTATGGAAATAAATTTTCTGCTGCTTTGTTTCCTTGTCTAAGAAAAAAAGATAGCGTTTCCAAAAAGAAAACAAAAATCTTTCAAATTAGCATCAATCGGCGATATAGGTTAATGTCTCCGCTAAGCAGAGACACACGGTAGGTCCATTGTGATACCACCAAGAGTTACATACATGAGGATGTAACTATCTCTGTAGATCTCTGATAAGTAGACTGTACTTATCTACGATGTACACTGTCACAGTAAACAAGCCAGGCGTGGGGGTTTTATTCACTCCGAGCGCCCCTTGTCGCCTTTCGTATTATCTACGTATCATTGAAATTTACATGCCTTTATCTACCCAATTCAAGATGTTTACGCCTTCTTAATCTTCTGACCGAGTAATTCTGGTTTGCAAGTAGTAGGGCCTCAGGGTTTACGTGCTCTCGTAGCCGTCTCTCGTGTCTTCTTGCTGCGTTTTTAATTTCATTTTGGACCAACTCCACATTAAGATCCCTGTGGAGGTCGCTGTTTCTTGTATACCAGGGAGCGCCTACAATGTTCCTGATTACTTTGTTTTGGAATCGCTGGATGATCTCGATGTTACTTTGATTGGTGCAACCCCATAGTTGCATCCCATAGGTCAATATTGGTTTTAACATTTGCTTGTAAAGCAAGAGCTTGTTGTATATTGATAGTTGGGAATGTCGCCCCATAAGCCAATATATTTTTTTTATGTCGAATGTCTAGTTCTTCTCGTTTCTTTTTAACGTGGGCTTTCCATCTGAGCTTGGCGTCTAATGTCATGCCGAGGTACTTCGCCATATTTCCATAAGGAACTTCTCTACCATTAATATTGTAATATGCGAGCTAGGGCTCGAGTAGATAAAACGTTATTCTGTGAGATTATTTCTTTATTTTCTAGTCTATAGAACAATTCAAGTTCACACTATACTATTCTTCGCAAATTCTTTCCTTACAAGGTCTCTTTCTTCTCAAATCGCTTTATCTCATTTCAATTACTTAATTCACAAATCCAAACTAATTACTTCTTCTTGTTAACTCTTAACTTTCAATCTATCACAAAACTACAACTTCGCCCATTATCACTATTCTAATCTCTTCGTGCGGTTCGAAAACCAACTGCCTTGCCTCGATCGCCATCTGTCCTTATATAGTCGCATTTCTGATAGCCAGAAACTTCTAGCAAATTCTTCGACCACTGGAACAAGAAAATTCTGGTGTAATAATTCCAAGATGACAGCCGCAGCCAATAATCTCTTGCGGTTATAATTCTCTCTTAATTCCGCGACGTCGTATCCGTCTCTTACTGTGGACACGAACCTCGAATGAAAAGACACTTCGGAATGTGTTGCCTACATCTGTGCGCGTAGTTATTATGCTACATTATGTTACAATATAAACTGGCATATGATTTATTTTTTTTTGTTTGTAAAGTCGACGTGCACTGACTTTAATTCATTTAATTTGATTCTCCAGGTTGTCGTCATTCGCTTACTTTTGAGATTGTAGTTTGCAGTTTAGCGACTGAATCTGCATTCGTGTTTGCAACTGCCATTACGGCTGTGTCGTCGGCGAATGTTGCCATGATATTGCTGTTTAAATGTGGGATGTCTGAAGTATGCAATAGGTATAAAACTGGTCCTACTACCGCTGCTTTCAGTTCAGAATACGCGTTTTCATGTTTGATTCTATAGTACATATTAGAGATATACGAATCCAATATTGTAGAATATTGCTTTAGCAGGCTTTTTTTTAAGTTTGAATATCAGTCCATAATGCCAAACTTTATCAAATGTTTGAGCCACATCAAGAAAGTCAGTGGAACAAACTTTCTTTTCTTCTAAAAAACGAAATTGGTGTCCCGGAATTAGATTTTTTCTCTCAATAATGCTATTTAGTCTTTTCACCAGTATTTTTGCAAAAATGTTTGATATAATGATGGCTCGTGTGGCGATTTCCCTGGCTTTGCTATGTAGGCTTTTAGAGGAAGTTGTTTAAGAATTTCTCCAGTTATTAGATCGAACCCAGGAGCTTTTTTCGGTTTAATATTTTTTATTATGCTTTTTACCTCGGCTGTTGTAGTTGGCTCTATATCTTCATCTTCTTGTTCTAAGTCCATGTCCAATACGTTATCATTTTCAACTGAGTTCGGTTCAGCAAAGATATTCAGCAAATGTATTTTGCCTTTTGTTCGCTATTCCTCGCCCATTTTCAAATTTATCATTTTGATAGGGGGGATTTATGAAGTTGACTTTTCTATGTTCTTAGCTGCTTTCCAGAGGGAATAGTTAGACCTTTTGTCAATCGATAATCTCAATAGATATGCGGACGTTTTCCCATCCTTAAACTCTTTTATCGTCCTTCTAGGCTTTTGTGTAAGCCTATCTTCTATCTTCTTCTTCTTCTATCTTCTTCTTCTATATATACATATATATAAAAATGAATGTTTGTCTGTATGTCCTTTATAGAATCGTAAACTATGCATTTGATCATGTGATGATCTTTAGCAAAGTTGTTGTGCATGAGCCCACGAAGGTTTCTGAGTTGGTACGACCAATTTTCAACAGATGGCGCCACTGTCATTCCAATGAATTTCATATATTGGCGCCACTGTCATTCCAATGAATTTCATATATTGCCGTGACAGTTCATGCTGATTTGAATCGAAACGAAAACAGCGAACGAATGATGACGTTTCGAGTTGTGGGTGACATAAGAATTTATGTAAATTGTGAAATTCATATCCGGCTCACATTGAACAGACAATATTGTCATTTTTCGAATAGTTGTGTGCATTTCATTGTGCGTTAAATTAATTTAGATAAATAATTCAATCGAATTGAATTTTCGTAGTTTCCGTGAGCTGATTTTATTCATTCTCTACAGTGAACTCACGAAGATCATCGAATGTGTATGTGAAGGATCTGACTGCTGATTGACGTTCGGATATCATCGTGAGTGGAATTAAAATCGATATCAACAATTCTCGAATGCTGATTTTTTTCACTTCAAATTTTCCTCAGCGAATTGGTGATCACCGTCAATATTAACATTTCCATCCGTGTGTGAACAGCCGGTTTAATTGGATTGGATACATTGTGAGATTCGGATTGCTGATTGACATCTAATAAATTCAAACGCATTTTTCACGCCGTTCCCGTACAATTATGCCTCCAAAGCGACAAGCAATTGGCCGATCTACACCTCAAGCACGGAAGAAAAGAGCATTACGAGCCTCAGAATCAGACGAGCAACGAGCATTAAGGCTCAACGAATTGAAATGAAACGCTGCAATGTCACAATTTTTTCCGAAATGAACAAAATCAATAAAATGATTCAAAATGAATTGAATATTTGTGTAATGTCTTTCCTTCAAATTTATTTTAGTTGGTGGCGTTGCAACGCGCGCAGGGTACAGCTAGTTGAATATATTTTTGTCCTGAGGGGCTCTAGTATGTTGCCATCTTTTCCTTGCTTTCCGTTTTTCAGCAATCAGTTTTCTTACTTCTAGTGGATAATTATTTCCTCACAGCATTTCCTTATATTGTGGAGTGTTTTGCCAAGCAGAATGTTGGATATCTTTTATGAATTTTTCGACATCATCATCTAAGTGTTGCGCACATCTCATCGGTACTCTTAGTTTTAAATTTTCCTCAAGAATAGATTTAAGACCATTCCAATTTGTTCGAGAGTTTGTAAGTCGAGAGTTCGGAACAACGTTTTCACTCAAGGTAAGTAAAATCGGTGAGTGGTCAGAACTCATTTCTTGACTTTCTTTTACTTTTAAGAAATCGCTGTTTATATTTTTAATTACGAAAAAGTCGATTAAGTCAGGTATTTTACCAGGATCTGATGGCCAATAAGTTGGTTTCCCAGTGGATATAGCCCTGCATCCCATATTTTTAATAGCGTTTAGCAGTAGTTGTTAATCTTCAGCCCCACTGAGTGTTTTTGGCGTTAAAATCCCCACCAACAATGAATCACTACCCATTTGTTTAAAAAATTGTTCATAAAGTTGCTGTATGATGGCGTGTTTGGGTGGAAAGCGAACTAGCAATAAGTTGTTGTTGGTTGGCGTACCCCTGTGCCACCCCCCTGGATCCGCCCTAAAATAATAAAAAACACCTAAAATAATAAAAAAAGGGGGAAAAAAAAAAGAAAAAACTCCTTTTTTTTCTTACCGGTACCGGATTACCACCACTAGGAACCTTACATGATATGTTTCCCCCTAAGGAAGTCAATTTTGGTAACCGCAGTAGCGTTAACCTTTCCTGTTCCGCATATATCTGCAGAATTACTTAGATCCGAAGACAAAGCTTTTTATTTTGCAAATATCGAGCCTGGCTAAATCGCCGAGATCTTCGTAGAAGTACTCCTCAAGGGTTTTCCTTCTCAACATTGATAGGGCAGGACAGCTTCACAAAAGGTAAGTTATTGTTTCTTCCTGCTCCTCGTCTCTACAGTTTGTAGAGAAATCATTGGAGGCGACACCCAGCCTAATAGCATGCCTATCTATAAAGCAGTATCTGTGAGGGCTCCTATTATAGAGCTTCGGCATTTTCTGTTTAAGGATCAAAGTCATTTTTGGATAGTACATCGGCGACATATTACTTTTGTTTAGCTGCCATCTTTAGTAATATAGTAAAAATCCTGCCATATTAAAAAAAAAAAAAAAATCCATGCTAATTGATAACACAAGTCATCCTCGTATTTATCCAGTGCTCTCAGTCGAGATTATTGCTGCTGTTGCCGAAAGTGTGTGCCTAAACCCAAGAACTTCTACTCGCTACAGATCTCAGCAGCTGTACATTAGACTTTCGAGCAGCTCGAAATTGACATCGATTTTGCTAAAAAAAAGTGCGCGGATGAGGCGTACTTTCATCTGGGCTTCTCTGGATTGAAGAAAAACTGGCTAGAGAAGCGAATGTTTTTTTTTTTTTTTGTCAAGAATCATCTTTCAAAAGAACGCACCCACATTGTCAGATAGATCTGTCAAATAGTTTTGTTGTGGCAGCCATTTTATATAGACGCCTACCAGCATTTTCGTTAAAATGGAAAAACGTGAATTTCGAGTGCTCATGAAACACTATTTTTTGCGAGAAAAAACTATCACGCAAATCAAACAAAAGCTTGGCAAATATTATGGGGACTCTTTACCATCGATTGGAACCATTCACCACTCATTTACTCAATTTCGGTGCGGTCGTTCAAGCACAAGTGACGCCGAACGTTCTGGTCGCCAATTGAGGTCACCAGCTTGAAGAGGACACAGGCTTATCACATGGCTCAGTGATTTCGATTTTACATAAATATGTGGACATGAAAAAGCTTTCCGCAAGATGGCTGCCGCGTTTGCTCACAATCGACAACAAACGCATTCGTTTGACAACTGCAAAGGTGTGTTTGGCGATGTTCCAGAAAAATTCGGCTGAGTTTTTGCGCCGTTTCGTAACCGTGGATGAAACCTGGATTCACCACAACACACCAGAAACTAAGGAACAGTCAAAACAATGGACAGAATGAAGAGAATGAAATGGAACCATAGAAAATATACTGCAAAATTTTGTTGACAAAACATGACAACCATTTAAATGAAATTATTTCCCATAAGTAATCGGAAAGTATACTCTCTTGAATAAAGCAAAAAACTTTGAAAAAGACTACCCTATAGCACGGAACAAATAGGAAAGTCTGTACGGTGTCAGATTTAGAAATATAGTAATACATTTCCGAATGTAAGGCCCATGATCGCACATGATCACAGTTTAGAACTTAACTTGCACCAAGTGGTATAAGTAGAACTTCTTAAAAGACCGTGTATTTAAATTCCCATAAATATTTAATCGTCATGGCCTACTTGCTGTGCATTAAACTGACAAATTTAAAAGCTGCAAGCCTCTGAAGGCTAAAAAATATTTTTTCAAATATACATTTGATCAGCACTAACCGAAACGTTCTGGGTGTGCGTACGTATCATTGTTAAAATCGTACTTTTATTTGAAAATATGTAAGTGGCCCTAAAATTTATGAGCAATAGCGTGGTGCAAAACGAGTTCTGTGTACGAGTATCTATGAGCTAGGACTTGGCATTGTTCCTCAATTATTGGATTTTTTTTTTCAACATCAGATTATTTGGTATCGCAAAGACAAGACATCTGTAGCAATCGAACGAATCGAATAACCTAGAAAAATACCAGCACGTACCCGCTTTAACCCCGATTCTGATAATCTTTTGTAAATCGCTCCGTAATCGTTCAATTATCGCATTCGTACATTTCGCACGTGGACCATTTTTCCAGCATCATCCACTCAAGTGTGAAGTGTATTCCAAACGGAACACCATAAGGATATGTAAAGCAATACTTAGCATGCTCGAAGAACTCAAATTATTATCTCTCAGTCGATAAAGATACAAACGTATCGGATAATTTGTAATCGATTGCAGGTTGAGATCTAAATTATGGCAATCAATTCACTGACACCGGACATACAGAGAGCTATTAGGGTGATTGTGCGAGGAACTAAATGAGACTTGAGTCTGTTCTTGTGACCTAAACTTTGACACTTGACGGCATTGTAAGAAGATATGAACTTAAGATTTAAGCACTTAAGTGGAAAGCAACGATTGTTGAAGGAATGCATAGGTCAAGGATTGGCATTAAGTGTGGAGTACCTTGAGTGTAAATCGGAGTAATGAGAGGGTTCTGGAGCTAGGTCCTGGGAATAAACTGAAACATATCCTGGGAATATGTTCTACCTGTGCTCAATTACTGGAACATCAATTTCCCTTGAATTATATGCAACACAGAAATGGTGTTGGTACAAAGGTGGTTAATGCCCGTGTCCTTAAAGCATCAAACGAGATACAATGACCTTAGGTCTCTTACAATAACTATTCCAAAATATCATTGAGCATTGCATCTTTTGCGAATAAATAGTGCATAGATACTCGTACATCTAGGGGAATTCTTAAAATTCATAAGACTTTCCATGACTTTCGGTTAAAGTTTCTCTAATTCGTTGTCCAAGTTTAGCCATTCATTCATTACGCGCCCGGCGAAAAATTTCATCAATGAAACATATTTATAGACCAAATCGTGCCAAAGAATCCATTGGAAATTCATTTGTCAGACCAGCCCACTGTGCGAAGTTGCTCTCCTCTTTTTCCGTGGAAACAATTAACCCCATTGTACGCACCTGTCATCTATTAATCATCTATCCATAGGTAGTCTGACGTTTGGACCGTTTTTAGCGGGTTGGAGAAATGATGAAGACGACCGAAATTTCAGTATGGAGAACTCGTTCTAGGAAATCCCAGTGATATCTGCGAATGCTGACTAATTATAGTAAATTGCCCAAAGAGATTCGTCAAGTCAGTAAAATCATCTTGATGAATTGTTGCCTAGGTTCACTTGACGCGTTTTAGGATCGCTGTCCGAATAATTACAACAGGTAGAGAGTGCAAATCAATTAGCGTGGCTAATAAGCCGCCGATTTATTTGGCTTTCGAGAGTTTCTGAAAATACATCATGTCGACCCGTTAGACATCCAGTTTTGATGTATTTCTTGGAATCGATTAGACTTGACCGATAGTTGGTCGCTTTTTGTGTGCAATAAGATATTCATCAAGTGAACTTCTAGCGATATATTTGTGTGCATGAAGTGGGTTCACACTATCAAATGGCATGTGTTTCTAATTTCCTCCTGTGACTTTTATGATGAGAATAGAAACAGTACTTCGGAGATATGGATGTGTTCATCAGATTTACTATTTTTTACTGATAGTAAGACTTTTGTCATAGTCTGATATAACTTTATGTCTATCACTGTAACACCAGGTTCCTTGAAGCGGGATGTCCTTGCTTGCTCAGACGACTGATTAGGGTGTGTAATTGGGTTTTCCTCCCGCAACGTGTGGGAGGAAAACGATCCTAATAAAGTCGCACAAATTTTTCACTGATTTTCTGGAGAGTTCTTCTATATCTTGGAAGAATTGTTCAGAGGAATTTAAATCTTGTGCGACAGAGGCCTGGTCAGTGGCAGAGAAAGTGGGGTGTACCTTTCTCAGTGAGTTTTACGAGTATTTTATTCATGTTGCACTTTAGCGTATTATATCTGGCAATCACTCACAAGAGTCTCTTAGCTCTGGATGTATCATATACCCGTCAAAGTTTCCTTGTTATTATGCAAGCATCTAGAGGAGTTCCAGTTGTCGTTGGCTGCTATGAGAATCTTATTTCTTTTTGGAGTTTTCAAAGCGGGATTCTTATCGTTTTGTCAATGTCAGTTGATTCTAGCGGCAAGGCTTTTCTTCCAAGTACCCGGCTACTCGTACTTACAAGGACCTTTAGCACTTCGTTACAGCACTTTGCAAACTTGGATTTTATTTGTGTGGCTTTAATTGCTACCTGGCTATCAACGAACAATGTAATATCATCGCAATTGGTAAACGCTAATCTGGGCCACTCCAGGATCGGCAAGATCCTGGACTATATTGCCCCTCACATTAACTTTGATGTCAGATACAAGACAAGAATTCCCATCAGAAGCACTTGGGAATCTGGAGAAAGCTTGAACGATGTATGCTTACTGTCTCACAGAATAATGGACCTTCACCAAATGACGGCAAATGTGGAGAGGGAAGCAGGCATCGTTGGGCTGAAAATTAACTCGGCAAAAACAAAAATGTTCAGCCTAGGACCAAACCCATCAACTCATATATGCATTGCTGGACAAACGGTTGAGAGAGTAGAGAGTTTCCAATACCTTGGGAGTATTGTGTCAACCGATGGCGGAACCGAACTGGATATAGCCAGCCGAATGGGTAAAGCAAAATCTGCGTTTGGGATGCTATCCATAGTTTAGCGAAGTAATGCAATTAGCTTAAACACCAAGCTACAACTGTTCCGTTCCAACGTTGAATCCGTGCTGCTATATGTATGTGGTGCCTGGAGAGTGACCATCACTATCACGAGGAAGCTGCAAACGTTTGTCAATAGGTGTCTACCCTACATCTTAAGGATATTCTAGCCAAACCGTATCTCTAACGAACAGCTTTATCAGAGACCGGGTCATGAACCTTTAGGCACAACCATACGACGACGAAAGTGGCAGTGGATCGGTCATACACTCCGAAAGGGTGACAGGTAACCATAGCTAACCAAGCGATGCAATGGAACCCGTTTACACAGGATGGCAGGATACGCGCGGTCCTAGGAGTACGTGGTGCAGAAAAGTTGAGAAGGAAGCACGACAACTGGGAAAGAGTTGGGGAAAGCTGAGGCACATTTCCAGAAATCACACACGATGGCGCGTAGGCGTTGTAGAGGCCCTAGGACCCACAAGGTGATACGGGACATAAGTAAAGTAAGTTGAATGATTCTGCGATGGAGATACATATACACAGATGGATCTAAGACAGTGTATGGTGCGGGTGCAGGAGTCTTCTTCAGTGCACCTGTTGTAAACATTACCAGATTACCAGACTGCCGGATCACTGTAGTGTATTTCAAGCAGAAATTACGACGATCCGTGAAGCTGTGGCTTGGCTTTCATTTAACGCGGTAGATCATAACGCTATTGTACTACATACTCGTATAGATAGTCAGGCAGCGTTAAAATTCCTGGAATCGCCGACAATACGATCCCAATTGATGAAGCAATACCTCAGGTCTCTTAATGAGATCGCTGATAGTTGCGACATTTCTCTGTACTCAATTCAAGGACACAGTGACTTTCCAGGCAACTGCAAAGCGGATGAGCTGGCAGAAGAGGGTGCGGATCGGAATTTCAATGAAAATAGAGAGGAACCGCCCATTACTTTAGAGTCGATAAAGTTCAGCCTTGATACTGAAGCCAGTGAAATGGTAAACAGCAGATGGAATAGTATCAGTACTTGTCTTTTGTCGAAACAGATCTGGCCTAACCTATATCAAAAGAGAACGGAAAGACTTCTGTCCATAAATAGGAAACGTATTAGTATAATAATAGGAGCCATCACGGGACACTACACTACTCCAACGATTTCTATAGAAGCTGTAGAGATGAGTATTCTCATGGAAGACTGTTGTTACTGCCGAAAACTCTGCCGGAATAACACTTCTATGATGTGGGAGTCTGATTGAGTTGATTAGTTTCAACACCTCTAAGAAGTTATTATAGGGGTAGTCTCGTTCCGTTTCGGTGTCAGCTGCAATTCTGTTTCGGATATCTGAGAGATAATTCGTAAGTCATTGACTAATAGCCATAAAGTCAATTTGGTTGAACTTCGATGCAGATTAACCGACATCCAATTGGTTTTATGAACCTTTGTGCATTCATTGCACCATGGTAGGGTGGTCGGTGTTGCAAAACTCCAGAAAATGCACAAGATGCCCATTGCTATTGTCTATCTTGGCACTGAGGGTCTCCATCAAAACAACGATATCTCCATTAGGTGTAAGATTGTGAGAAGAATAACATTTAGTTAGGCGCTGGTTCGATCGGAGGGTAACGCAGGATGATGGTAACACTTCCTACTTTTGTCCTAAATCTGACTGTCAGTATCCGATTGGAACTTAGCTGCCTCTAAGCCCCTTACTTCACTTTGCTCTAAGATATTCAGCTTATATCACATGATATATTGCCAGAGTCAGGGAGAAACCCAGGGATCAGCGTTGAATACAGAAAACACACACACACACATCAATAGCAATTCCTATCGGTGCACTGAAGAGACGGATAGACCTTAATGCAAATGAATTACAAATACCGCCTGGTCTGCCTGAATTGACCGTAAAAAGCTTATGGTCAAAATTGAATTAAAAAAGAACCAAGATCCCATTAGCAATGTACGAAAGAAAAACTCGTATCCTAACAGGTGTACTGATGGGACACTGCGCGATAGGTGCAATGGCCGCTAGGCTAGGCATCAATTCACCTGACTACTGCAGGAGCTGTCACGATATGGAAGACATTAAGGCATCTCACATCTTTTACACAGTTACTTAAGCGTAGAACAGCATCCTCAGTTAGACTTACTAGAAACTCTTTGTTACGCATCATTTCATAGAAGAGCTTAAGCTAAGACGGGCAAAAGAACTTCTCGGGAACTATAACCGGAAAAGAAGTAAGGTCTGCATAAACGTAAGCAAAAACTGGCTCCGCATTCTCACAGGCATCCTAACGCGTCACTATAAACTTAAGGAACATCTCAGGAAAATGGTCAAAGAGTAAAATGGAAACTACAGATTTTACGGAGATGTTGAGGAAACCTCAGGGCATCTGCTTAAGGAATATGGAGCATTGATCCAGAAAAGACAGCGCCACCTGGATGCCTTTCAACTATCTGAAGAAAATCTACCAACGTTAAATTCACTCCAGGTATTCCAGTTCATTAAAGCAATTGGACTGAAGGAAGTGCTTATCGACTAGAGCTCCAAGTCGAGGAGCACAATCGATCTATAAAGGTCGCAGTGCAATTACACCCCTACAATCAATCGACAATCTAAAGGGTCTTTCAATAGGGACATAACAATTTAGTATTTTAATACAAACCCACTCTTAAACTTCTTTTATATTCAGTTGATGTTAAAATATCAATCAAGGTTTACGTTTTTATTATGGTGAAGTTGACGAACGAGCAAAGTTTGGGAATTATTAAAAACTACTACCGAAATTCTGAGTCGGTGGTCGCTGAGCAAGAGCTTAACTCCAATTTTCGGTCGTAATAATCGTCCTACCAGACAGGCTGCGCGTGCTATAATGGATAAATTCGAGTCAACATATTCACTGTTGAATACTCCTGTGCCAGTGAGACAACGCACCGGTCGAAGTATCGAAAATATCGCAGCCGTAAGTGCTTCAGTTCAAAATGAGCCAAATCAGTCGATTCCACGCCGTTCACAGGAATTGGGAATCTCTCAGTCCACATTGTGGAGAATTTTGCTAGAGTTCTGGCAATTAGCATCGGCCATTGGCCCATAGGGGTCCACACAGCCAGACTGGGCATTACTTTTAATGCACATTGTCGTAGCTGCAATGTGGCCAACGAGCCTGAAACAATCCTTCAATTCCTTTGCAAGTGTCCGCCCTTCAGTAGGGTCAGACACCGTATACTTGGCAGACACCTTTTTGGTAATATTAGTGTGTTAGCGGAGACAAGCATCGGGGACATCATCAGTTTCCTCAATGCCACGGGGTGGCTTTAAATAATCTTTTCTCTCCTTTCCCACAAGTCCAACGTCAGTTTCTACAACAATTTAGGTCACTTGAGTTGTGGTATTAAAATGGCGCCTCTGCGCTAATTATGTTTCAGTATAGCATGCTGTCACAACCACACCTACCTACCTACCTACCTACCTACAAGATCAAATTAGCTTAAGAACTGAAGCCTCGTGATCATTTGAAGTGCCAACACTTCTTCGATTGGGCTTTGCAAAAGTATGAAGAAAATCCCGAATTTCATCGAAAAATCATCTTCAGCGATGAAGCTCATTTTCGGCTTAATAAGCAAAATATACGTTATTGGGGTTACGTTAAGTCGTTGGTTTATGCCAACAAGCCAACAACGTTAGAGGAATAAATTGCAGGCCGATATCTCAATTATTCTGTGTTTTAATTAAATACAAAATTCTTATGTCCTTATTGAAAAACCTTTTACAAGGCTAGTAAAAAGAAGATCAATAGTTTTCGAGATATTTCGCTCACTTATTTAGCCAGTCGTTCACTGGCAACATTCTTGAACCCGATCTTGATTATTTCTGCAACATGAACAACATTGCACAAACTTCCCTAGCCGCTGTGGGTATAAGTTCGTCAGCAGTTCTTAAGAAAAATAGCAAATTCAAGGTCGATTACTCCCCCGATCCAGATAGCTTGCCCGCCATTCTTTTGAAAGAATGTGTCAACTCAGCCCCTGACTGCCCTATTTCAATTGTCAATCTCGGATTCTTACATTATTCCTATCCACGAAAAAGGGTGTGAGAGTGATGTTTCTAGCCATCGGCCCAATGCTAAACTCTTATGCGTTCCCGAGCTCTTTGAAAGCATCGTTTTACTTTTCTAGTAAGCAGCACGGACTCCTTAAGAGCATTTCGACAACCCCTAACTTAACTGAATTCTTTGCATATTGTTGCTACAGACTTTAGTAAGTCCTTTGAACACATTCCTCACCAAATTCTTCTTTCTGAGCTAAAAGCTCTAGGTGGTCAACCGAAATTTATTTCGTGAATTAATACGTATCTGGATATTCGCCAATCCGTTTTAGATCTTCAGTATCTGATCCTATTATAGCAACTTCGGGGGTCTCTCAAGGCAGCCATCTTGGACCATTGATCTTTATTCTAACTATAAACGATGCCGATCAGGAACTCTGATTCGTTCCAAAGCAGCCCTATTGAGTTGAGGTCGGGTGATTGGTGAGGCTATTTCATATTTTTCAGTATTACTTCTTGTTCTTCTTGGTCCACGTATCCTCGACAAAGCTTGGAAGATTGTTTCGAATCATTATTTTGCATTAAAGTGAATCCAGGGTATATTAATAGCAAACCGGAACGGAAAAGAATCATCCCCCGACCATTACTGAACCATCGTCATGTTTAATTGTCGGGACCACAAAGCTCGGGAGCGTCTTTTCTTCAGCAAATCGCTGAACGTAAACTCTCCTTTTTTTGTCCAAAAACTTCAAATTTGGACTCATCCGTCCATAAAACTTTCGATCAATCGGTTGATGTCCAATCCTGAAGCTCTCTTCCCCAATCTAGCCGCTTGACTTTGTTTTGAGGTCTTCGTACTGCTGATATCTCCTTAGAGTGCGAACGGTTGAAGTCTGCACAGATTTCTGGAGCTGTAAGCCGTCGATCCTTTTTCCGGATCTTAAGAGTCGAATGATTCTTTGAGGCGACGTATGGTATCGTGCACTGTCGGCTTCGATATTTTAAACTTATCTGGAATAGCACGTACTGTGTGCCCTTCTTTATGCAAGGTTATTATGCTAAAACGTTCAACTTCAGTTTGTTCCTTGTTTCTTCTCATTTGAGGTTATTTTTTTTTACTTTTTATCGGTTAACTTTAAATATTGAAGTATCAAGACTAACTGGCGCCGAAAGAATACGGATCTGCTTTTATAAAGGGTCTTTCATTAAGCGCTTCCTATCTTTAAATTTAAATAAAACAAAGTGTATGTGAGATATCATCGAAATTTTTTATTCATTTGAAAGGCCTATCAATGCCATTATGTATGGAATATAACATCGTTCAAATGTCCTCCGCAGTTTCTCTGGGTGGCGGGCATCCGAAATGTACAATTTTCCATGACTCTGGCGCATAAATCAGGCTGAATTTGATCGATGGCATGGGTTATGTTGGCTTTGAGTGCCGCTGTGGTTTGTGGCTTATTTGCATAGACCTGCGACTTCAGAATACCCCACAAGGAAAAGTCTAACGGGCTCAAATTTATACACTACACTAGTCCTCTCGGAAGGACGATTATGGCGACTGTAAAATGGGCGAAGCGCTCGGAACGTTGCCCGAACAGAACACCCATTTTGATAAAACAATTTTATTATTTGCACATGTTGTTGAACGCTATATCCATCCATGGTGATTTGGCAAAACAGACTGAATAAATGACAGCCAATCTGACAGATATAGCTTCAACAATATGGCCGCTATCAACTGTCAAAGTTCGGAAGTCCCTATTGGAAGACCGTGTAGTTAGAAAACAAACCAAGTTTTCCCAAAAAATACCTGAATTGCAGTTTTTTGGTAAAATTTTGTCCAAAAACCAAATTATATCCGATTTATGGTGGCTTTTATGATAAGTACTCGTAAATTACGTTAGCAGTTTCGTTTTATTTCTCCCTACATCGGTTTATGCGTTAATTCCGCTCGTTTCTCTTAAAACCCTTTACATGTTTTGAGATGTAATAATGTCTACTATTGACCCTAACAGGATTCGAAAGAATTTCGTTCATTTGAGTCCTGCACAGATAGATAAACGTATAATTGTGGAAACAAAAAATGGTTTGTCCGGAAACTTATGGACGGCAGTGTAGCTTACGAGGTCTTACGAGCTTACGAGCTTACCCACGATCACCGGCGCATATTACGCAAAAACGACCGCATTTGGCGAAGAAAAAAGTTCTTTTTCACCCTGCGACTATTTCTTGTTTCTAAACATGAAAAAATGACTGGAGGCAAAGAGTGTTCCTTATTTCATTTTTCAGGGATTTATTGACCCAGCCTCGTACTTAGTCGCAAGATGACCAGTTCCCATGAACTCGTTTTCAGTTGGAAAATTCTGGTGTTTTTGGTACCGTATTTGTCAAAGTGAAAAAAGGTCATCATATTCCAGAAACCAATATGTTTCCGGGTACGGTAGGCAGTAGTTTAGTAATTTAGTTATCAATTTCATAATTGCTTATCCGAAGCTTGGTTCCTTTGCGGAAAAAAAAGCTTTAAAATGTGAGTAATTGTGATTAAACAGACGGACAGGCACGCACAACAATACAAATGTAGAGGTACTAGTTCATATAGGATTTGATTAGATTCTTATGAAAGTTTGGTACTTCAGTCCGCATCATTGCGGCCGCTGTCATACTGTGATTTTCACAAGTAGTTAGAGTGTTTTGCCAAGCCGATATTCATTCTTTGCCGCAGAAAGGCCCCGGCAGTGTAATGGTAATACCAGAACCCTTTCAAGCAAAAAAAAAAAAAACTCTGATTAGTGTGCCTTTGTCCAGTCTCGCTAGCTTTGAGAGTTTGAAAGCAATGAACACATAACCGTCTATAACTACAGAAAGGCAATTTTGAGAAAATACGAGTAGTATTTAAGGTGAGGTGAGGACGTTTGGAAAATCACATAGAAATTAGGAGCGATATTCTTGGGCACCATGGCTCAGTGGTTAAATGCTTGATCACTGAGAAGGAGGTTCATGATTCGAATCCAAGAAAACAGAAAAAAAAAAGTTTTCTTGCGGTCCCTCCTCTCGCGAAAGTCTGATAGACATCTGCGGCGCACACCACTAGTAGCTGCGAGAACTTAGACCAGGCCCTATATTAGTTTTTTTTTTCCAAGGGAGATGAAGAATCTTTAAAAGACAAAACTGATTCGGTAACAATATAGCGGTTTCCACCCACTAAAAAACACCTCCTCTTTATTGCCCTTCTTCCCCACGGTACCGCCGTCATGGTATTTCATCGTGGGGGGCGAACAGCTCCCATATGCTCACAATCTTATTGATAGTTCATCACTCTGTCGCCTTTCTCGTTCAAGGTGTCTTAGTTGTATGGTAATATGCTTTGCACTCACAGTACTCCACATCTCCTGCGATTGGATCATACATTGTTCTCTATTCTCGAGGGTTGGTTGTTCTCAACGCTTGTCTTTCAATTTCGAAACGCGGACATGAGCCTGAATGCCGTAAGGACAGTACGGAAAATTGTCATGTTCGAATCTGTAGAGATACGCGCGAAAATATCCATGGTCACTTAGTAGTTGGGTTGTGTAGAAGGCTACCTCCCCATGCTTACGGCCTGTTCATACCTCCAGAAGTGGCATGGGCCCATCGACTTTTATTTGACACGCTCCATCGTTGTTGCCATTTCGCTATGCTGTTTGACCTTTCTGGTGAGTTCGCTTCTCCGTCGGTTAACACACGTTCCTGGTTCCTTCTTTCAAATGTTTTTTGAAACTCCTCTGGGAGTAATCCTGCAATAACATAGACTGCATCTTCTGATATTGTGCGAAATGCACTGCATACTCTAATTACACAAAGTCGGTGTGTCGACTCAATTTAACGCCAGTATGACTTAACTTTCATAGTTTTGGCCTATATTGGTGACCCGTAGACCATCACAGATGTAACCACACCGCCCTTGACTGTATCTCAGTCCTCCATCATTTGGCATGATGCGTATGAGTGTGTTAGTTACTCGTGAGGCTTCGCAACTAGCATACTCCAGATGTTCATTAAACGAGAGCCTTGTGTCAATCATGATGCCTATGTATTTGATGGCGTGCTTCGATCTGGTGCCCCCCAATCGTAAGAGTTTACTTTTCTGCTACTGATTAGTACCACTTCTGTCTTATGTTCGGCTAATTTTAAACCCACAGATTCAAGCGATCTTCTTCTAAAAGCTTGGCGACCACGACTATCGCAATGTTGTCCGAAAAACCTACGATTTTAGTTTCTTCTTGTAGGCAGAATGAGTTCCCATCATTCCATCCACATAACACTCCACAGAAGTGGACCCAATACCGAACCCTGTGGCACCCCTTCCATCCCTGTATTGGGCTGTTAGCGCTGATAGGTATGAAAGTACTTACAAAAAATGGGAGGACTGCGATGTGGCATAGGTGGGGGAATTGAAATATTTTCTCCTAGGCATGTGCAGTATCGATCTAGGCTAGCATAAGTGTTCCTCTAGGTCGTTCTCTGTATACACGAGAACCGTAATGGGAAGTTAACTTGTAAATTCATACAAGAATTTTCAATTAAACCCAACATATAAAATAATGAATTCATTTATCAGCAATGCTTCCACTTAAAATAAAGCCATTTCAGCAAATGCATGATACCCCAGTATTGCAGTACCTACTGCTGGCTGCCATGTCGTCCTCACAACTTCTTCTTACGTACTCGTAAGCACAAAATATCCTCCAGCTAAAACACAGAGAACACACTGCAGCTTTACTTACTGGAGTCCTTTCTGCGAAATTAAATCAAAAATCTCGACAACAACTTCAAAGCCCCTCAGGTGTCATCATCATCTACATGATCCACCCAGCATTAAAAAAAAAATAATACAAAAACAAGAAGCCTCCAACACTGCCCCCGTTTTCAGTCGAATCGACCAAGTGGCGCACCGCGACACAGGAGCAATTAAAAAATTTTAAAATTATAATCACTCCATGGATATCGACTGCTAAGATCTACACACAATCGTAGCACACTGTGTTAGCAGAACATTAGCAGGAGCGCATCAGCATCATCAGGAAGTCGTTATGGCCAGAAGGTGGTCGTCGCCGGTCGACCACGTACATACAGTAAATGTGGGCGGAAGAATGCCCCCTTGTTTCATGTGGAGAATATACGAAACTCCTTTTACATTGGTGGGTCACCTCTAACCAGGACTTACCAGAAATAAATTGCGGATTTGACATTTCAGCCGTACAAGAGGTGGTCGCGGAATAAATAAATGAAAAACCATGCGGCCATAGTCGTAGTTGGGGCTAATAAATTCCATAATTCCACCCAAAGTAGTCAGGCAGGTGCCAAAAAATGTTCCGAGGCCAAATGTTTATGAGTTCTTCGGTTCTGTGTGCTGTGTTTGCATAGAACGTTCGCATGCCTGTAGGATATTTGCAAAAGGAGCTGAGAACAATTTTGAGTTACATTCATAATTCTTATCGCAAGGATATATCGCAAGGAATAGTGTTCGGAAAGGGGATGCACTGCACTTGGTTGTATTTATGTGTGGTAGGACAGGAAACAAAAGGACTTTGTTTGCAGATGCATTATGTAATAGTTTATAGGGCCACAGGAAGTTGTTTATTTTTTTTTTTGTTTTTATTTTGAACCTCTTTCATGACGAAAGGCCATAAGTACTCGTACTTTTTTGAAATACAGACGGAGACAAGTACCCTATTAAAACCTAATGTTAAAGTCCTTTAATATCTCGAGTTAAGCTAAATAATAAGGATATTCATGATCCTGCCTCTGGGTGTATTTTTTGTTGACTGAATGAAACAATAATGTCACCACAAAATGCGAGTCGGGCCTTCTGTCGCTGGTTTTCCACAGTAGCGCCATTCTAACTTGTTCCTAGTACATAGGTATCTTTTCTTTCATTCGTCCTTCTCGTACACAGGACCACACTTAGGATTTCTCTCAAAAGAGCCTAATATCTACACAAAAGGATCATCGATCTTTGGAGCATCAAGTTTGTTCTCCAAGTTAGACATTTTGAACAAAGTTGTTTTGACAAACCGATGTACTAGGTAAGTTAGTCATCGGATCCTCACAAGGATGTCAATGTCATTTAAGGAGTTAATTCTGTATGTTTACTCCAAAGTAAATGAACTGCTTAACATCGGTGTTTTGTCTTAGATGGTGGACAGATATTTCTTTGTTTGCCATTAGCAACCATTTAGTCTTACCCTCATTAATCTCAAAACCACTTCATTTCGCGTCATCCTTAATTGCGCTTAAAGCCTTACCTGAGATCGGTCAGTGATGTCAAGATAGTGTTTCGTGTTGACATCCTTCGCAGTATTTGTTCCAGTAAATAGCAGATCGTTACGCGGCAAAACTGGTTTGGTTTGTTCGGGATCACGAAGCTATCATATGCAGATTGTGCGTTTCGACTTGAAGTTCCTTGGTCTTGTCCAGGTTTTAGTGTACAAATTTTTGTGTAAATTTACTACTTCCTTCGTCAATACTGCTTTTGCTTCCCGATTCTGCTATATCGTCCACTGATACAATATTTTCATAGGTAGACAAGTTGTCAACTTTCACGAGTTGATATCCGCAATTGCTAGCTTGAGCGGTTAAGTTTGAAAGATTTAATGCTTTTTTCTAGACCATTTCAACCTTCTGGCTAACTTTGCTTGCATCGGCTTTCACACTGTGGTCTATTATATGCGAGTAGATAAAGAAGGATGCCATTGTCTATTGTATTCCCAGCTATCCCTTATCTATCTTGGGTAACCAGGTGTATTTCTTTATTCATCGCGTGGAAAGAATAGAACGAGCAGGATATCTTAAAGAATATTCGGTATAGAATGAATAGAGAATCTTTCTTTCTTTAGGTTAGGTAAGGGTTGTTGTCACAGGTCCATTGTGATACCCTTTTTTTCAACCTATATTGCAGGTTAATTGAACCAGTCGGAGGTTCTTATAAAGTGCTACTGACGTCAGTATCCGTCAGTTCGCTGGGATCATCGAAGAAATTAGTTCCCAGGAGAAGCAATCTTCTTTTGGATAAGGCTGAACAAGTACTCGTGTCTGCAGCTCTTGTAAAAATCATTCCAAAAGAAGTCTAGCCTTTTAGCATGAACGGCCTTGTACCTACATCACAGTGCCCCGTGAGAACACCGATCACGGAGCTGATGTGCGACCGTCTAAGCATTATCTGTCCATTGAAGCATTTTTAATCTATCTTGGGCCAAATCTGTTTAGATACCACATATGTCGTACCATGCTCCCATCTGTGGTTGGCTTTGCTGAGTTAGTAAAGTTCGGTCATATCCCGTGGCTCCTGTTGGAAAACGTCTATTGAGAACATCTTTCTTCTACTGGTAGTTGAACTTTTCGCGATTGGAAATATAATCAACTTCAATTGCATTGAATGTCTGCTCTGAGTGCTTTGGTCTTCTGTTGGACATTTTTTTCTTTCATTGAGATTATGACGGTGTCAGTATTATTTCCTGTATTGGTGGACTCACAAGTTTCTTTCTGGAAAGATGAGCAGATAAACATGGTCATACCAGCTTGGTTGATGACGATCACTCAGAACGGTCAAAAACTGCGACTACCTTCGTTTACATTGATAAAATTCACCAAATGACATTGGATGTTAGTCGAATGAAGGTTAGAGAGATGGCAGAGCCTGTGGGCATCGTATTTTATACAGGGTTATTCATTTTGTGCTTTAGATTTCAATTAAATTTTCTTACTATTTTATATTTTGGATTGAATACAACATCGCTTAAATGGCGGCCACGGGAGTTTTTGCAAACTTTAGTTCTTTTGAGGTAATTTTCGATGAGATTTCGGGACATTTACGGGTGTATTGTGGCCATAACTTCACGGATGTTGGTTTTTAAGAGCTGCAGTAGTGTCTTGGGGATTGTCTGCATAGACACGGTCTTTAGCATAGCCCCACAAAAGAGATCCAACAAGGTTAGATCACACAATCTTCAAGGTCAATTGATGTAGCCAAATTTCAAAATTAAACGGCCTGGGAACTTTTCGTGCAATGGAGCGAAATTTGCCTGTGTTGTGTGGCATATAGCCCTATCCTGTTAGAGCCACATATCACCCACATCATTGTCTTCAATCTCAGGCCAAAAAAAGTTGATTATCATTTAACCATAGTGCGGAGAATTCACCTAACAGTGACACCTTCGTCGTTTTTAAAAAAGTTACTTGACCGGTTCACAGCGCGCACCAAAGTGGTGGATGCAATGGCATCTCAACGATCACATTTAGATTCTCAGAACACCAAATTCTGCAATTTTGTTTGTTTACGTAGACGCCGATATTTAAGATATTTCGGAAATGTTATTTTTGTATTAAGGTGCAAGCAATTGGGATGAGCTTTGAAATGTCATGGATCCACGTGACGACGTCATCATTTTAGGGGACTTTAATCTTCCCCACTTTCAATGGCTCTCAATGTGATGGTGAATCCCCATCGCCACCTCCGACAAAGAACTCATACTAACTGATTGTATCTCCGACCCTGGACTATTCTAAGTAAATGGTATCCGAAATAACTTAAAAAGGCAACTTGATCTCATCTTCTCGTCCGATAATTACAGTTCCAAAGTCACTACAGTCACTTTCTTGACGTTGGACCATGTGAATCATCTGACACAGACCCTCACTGCACTTCTTCAAATTTTAATCTACCAAGTCGTTTTTCCTCAATTAATTATGGAAGGCGGTAACATTACCCCTATTCACAAAAAGGGTGCAATAGCAAAGTTTCTAATTATCGTCCAATTGCTAAGCTCTAATGTATACCTAAACTTTTCGAGAGCATCGCGTGCGATACAATGTCCTCTCACTGCAAGCCAATCCTCTCTACAAAGCAACACGAATTCCTCAAAGGTAGTTCAACAACCACCGACTTAACCGAATTCGTGTCTAGTACATTGAACGGTTTGGAAGATGGCAATGAAGTGTCGTAGCCACAGATTTCAGTAAGGCTTTTGACAAAATTCCGCACCAAGTAAATTTGTTCAAGCTAAAAGCCCTTGGACTCCAAGCTCGATTCATCTCATGGATCAAATCATACCTATTGAACCGCCAATACAAGTTGATTTAGATCTTCAGTATCGGATACTATCATAGTAACGTCGGGGGTCCCTCAAGGCAGTCATCTTGGACCATTTATATTCATTCTTACAATAAATGATGTTGAGCTTATCACCCGATGATATGAAAATCTTTAGATGTATATCATCTCCCGCTGATTCCCGCCTTCTGCAGGATGATCAAAATATTTTCTCCATGTGGTATAATACAAATTTCTTAGAGGTTAATGTCAATGAATGCCATTCAATTACCTACTCCCTCAAGCGTCTCTCACCACCTCCTAGGGTATACATAATTCGCGATGAGCCTGTACCCTCGCCCTTAGCCACATCAGTATGCGATTTGAGTGTTATCTGCAATATTGAACTTAATTTTCGATCACACATAGACAATGTCATAAGTAGAACCACTCATCATTTGGCTTTGTGAAACGCTGGCCAAAAGAATTCTCTGACCCTTACGTAACAAAATTTCACTATCTAACTTTCGTGGCTGGAATACTCGAGGAGGGGTCTACCTCGAGTATTCCAGCCAAGTATGGTCTCCCCATTATGCTAACCATACCACAAGAATCGAAGCCGTGTAGTGAAGGTTCATTCGCTTTGCCTTTCGCGGTCTGTCTTGGGCTGATAACCTCAACCTGCCGCCCTATGTGGATCTTCTAAGACTGATTAAGCTTCAGTCAAAAAAAAAACGACGCTATGTTGCCGACATACTTTTCATTAACCAGATATTATCTGGTAACATTGTCTGTCCCGCCCTGCTTCAGACGATTTCTTTCAACACTAATCCCCTCCACCTTTAGTCTAAATAGTTAGTAGTTAGTTATATAACCTAAACTAAATTTTTTTGCAAAATTTTGTAAACAAGACTTGGGGAGTTTAATATGGAACGATACACAGCAGAACAGTGAACAAAAATCATCTTTGAAAACCACCGGTCAATTGTTTTGACGCAGCGTGCATATCGTCGACACTTTAATATGCGGATCGCACCCACAGTGCCAACAATAAATTGCCTGATTGCACGTTTTTGGCAAGAAGGTTCAGTGAGGAACCTCCCTGGTACCGGAAGACTATGTACGGCGCACTCGGATTAAAATATTCAACGTGTACTGGAGAGTGTACAGGATAGTCCAGAAATATCAACAAGGAGACGTTCGACTGAACTTGGGCTATAGGAAAGATCCGTTTAGAGGATTTTAGCCACATTGCACATTTTTCCGTATAAAGGCCACCTTGTGCAAGAATTGAAGCCGACAGACTACCAGCAACGGATTGGTTATGCTATTTCGGTGCGGCTAAAAGCAGAGCAAAACCCGATTTCATCCACAATTCAATAATGAGCGGTAAAGCCCATTTCTAACTAAATGGCTTCGTTAACAAGCAAAACTGCAGGTTATGGGATACGTGAATATAAGAGCAGTTCAACAGCGACAATTATACTCACTTAAGTGTACTGTTTGATGCGGTGTATCGTCCGAAAGGATCATTGGCCCATATTTCTTTCAAAATGAAGCTGGTGCCGCAGTTACCATCAATGTTGCTCGATATCGGACGATATTGGAACATTTTTTTAGGCCAGACGTGCAAAACTATCCACACCCATGGTTCCAACAGGATAGAGCCACAGGGCATACTGCAAGGGACACAATGGCTCTGTTACGGGTCGCGCAGTAGCGACTTCAATTGGCCGTTGCCTTCACCGGTTTTCTTTGAAGCTATTTGAAAGAACGAGTATAGGTACCTTCTGATCAAAAAGAACCCGGAATTCTTCAATAAAACGAAAACGGTTATTTTATTCCCTTCAAAGTAATCTCCATTGGAAGCAATACACATACACATAAAAACTTTTCATAGGTCGATTTTGGAATTGCCTTCAGATCCTTCTGCGAATTCTCCTTTATCGCCTCAATCGTCTCAAAACGCTTTCCGCGAAGTGGTAACTTGAGCGGTGGGAATAGGAAAAAGTCACAAGGAGCCATGTCAGGTGAATATGGAGCTTGCGGAACGGTATGGATGTTGTTTTTGATCAAATAGTCGCGTACAAGATGAGATGTGTGAACCTCTGCGTTGTCGTGGTGAAGAAACCACGAGTTGTTTCTCCACAATTCTGGCCTCTTGCGACGAACATTTTCCCTCAAACACTTTAATACGCTCACGTAATACTCTTAATTACTGTCTGTCCTGGCGGAAGAAATTCAGAGTGGACCACACCACGGCAATCAAAGAAAATGGTTAACAAAGCATTTGGTCGTGGTTTTTTGGGATTTGGCTCGTCTGAGAAGCGCCATTCTGATTATTGTTTGGTTAGTTTCGATGTCATATTCATAGACCCATGTCTCGTCATCGGTAATGATGCCATTGATAACATTTTGGCTCAAAGAAAGCATTTCTTTAGCGACATCAATGCGATGCTGTTTCTGCAATAAATTCAACAAATTCGCAGAACACAACAATCACTTTATCAAAGCTATCACGCACAAACTCCCGACAAATGGCGCTCAAACAGATATTTGAGCACCAGATGACAGATGTACCAACCTAAAAAAAAAAGTTTTTGACAATATCTCAAGCGCGGTTTGTTTGAATGGGAAATTCAGAGTACTTTTTGATCAGAAGGTACGTCAATATAACACCTGACATTTTGCGAAAGGTGGTGGAAAATGTGTTGTAAAGAGTTGGTACATTTGTATACTATACCAATGAATTCAAACCATAAAGGTCATTTTGCGCCACTCTGTATTTGGATGGGTTAGAGAGGTTGGAGTATCGCTGGAAAAAGTGTATCAATTCAAAAGGAAATTGTGCTAAAAAGTAGCTGAATTTGACCGTTTCTCTCTTAGCCTCAAAATTTTGCAAAGAACTCTAGTACAATCCTGAGATTGGGAAAATGCTTGTTGGTATGGGGTGGGAGAAGCTAAAAAGATGTAAGATACTAGCTGCGAATAAATAGAAACAAATTGATAACTCGAAAGGAGTACACGACTCGTTATTTGTGACTCTGTTTTGTTTGGGAATAGCTTCCTTACAGAAAATCATTTGCTTAAATATTTTCTTTAGATCAGAAGGAATTACCCAAATTGAAAACTAAAACTGAGTGAATGTCAAAACAGGGCATATTTCAAAGATACGGGAAGATCTTGAGATCACTCTTCTACCAGATTTGGAATAGCAAAATAAAGTAGAAAAAACACGCAGAAGTTCTACCAGTACCTACTGAATCCTTCATTGCCGCACGCTAATATCACTAAAATAGTTTGTTCTCATACAAATACAGCAAAAGCAAAGTTCAACAGAAACTTACCTAGCTAATTACCTACGACGTTGACTATTTAAATTTGTTTTCCTCCTTAAACAAGCTTGTAACCTTGATGTGGTTGTTTTGCTAACAGCTTACATCATTCTAACTCTACACGTTCGTGATGATGTTTTGTTTTATTTTTATTTTTTCTTTGATAATTCTGTGATTTTTTGGGGGTTTTTCATGTTGCATGTTACTCGCGACGATGGACGGCGTTGTTGCGGTTGCATGTTTCGATTCGGGCTAAATGTTGAAACATGACAACTTGGCTACCTGTGATGAATGCTTGGCATCTATACTCGTAGGTAGACTCCGTTCAAATCGAAAGAAGTCATTTTCGGGTTCTTGATTTTTGGATTCCACTACTTTGCTGTACCGTCGGTTGGTCGCTCCTAATTTTCACTTCCTGCCTTCGGGGCGAATTGTTTGCCAGACAAAGTTTACTAAATCCAAGAAGACATCTCCAAGAAATGCCGGAGAACAATCAAAAATTAACCTCTTTTTATTTATTTTTTTTTTTTTGGTTTGATAGTAATTTCCTGGATTCGAATGTTTCATGTGTTTGTTTGATGTATTTTTTTGAATGAAAATCTTTTTTTCTTTTTTTTTTTGGCGCACTGGTGTAATTATAGGTTTGGTTGTCTGAAGCGGAGCCATCGGATGTATTTCTATGGAAAAGCCCTTTTTTCGAAAGGGCACATTGCGCTTGGACCTTCTCTCCCTCTAATCGACAGTTAGTTATACCAGTGATAAAAGTAGTTTGTTGTTCATTGCTTTGGGGGCTATGAATTGAAGAATTAAAATCAAATTTATTTTAGAAGATTACTCGAAGAAGGGAATGTATCTGAATGTAACTTCTAAGACCAGTGGCTAGAACATGACAATTTAATTACACCATGAAGTGATAGATGTAATGAGAGAAAATTTAATGCCGTCGGTGGAGCTGCTGTTCATTCCGACGGCATTTGAGAGAATATTGCTAAAATTAATTTAAAGAAAGATTAACTGAAATTTAGAGATATGTAAATGTATTCAGAGACTATTTTGCAAATTTTATACTCCACCACCTCCTTATGGTATAAATATGCTACAGCAATACATATGTCCATATATCCTTTTGCCTTTCGATCTCGGAGAAGTAGTGCATTATAAAGAGACATTCGTTCACTATCTGTTTCTAGTGCTGTCAGTTTAAGGGAAATTTGTGATTTTGGGGGATTTTTCAGCCTAAAAATTTGCTAAAAAGGAAAAAGGGAATTTTTTGTATCTAACTTATGGGTCTTAACACTTACGGGATCTACCTTCTGATAACAAAGAACCCGGAGTTTCCCATTCAAACAAACCGCGCTTGAGATATTGTCAACAGCTTTTTTTTTAGGTTGGTACATCTGTCACTTGGCACTCAAATATCTGTTTGAGCGCCATTTGTCGGGAGTTTGTGCGTGATAGCTTTGATAAAGTGATTGTTGTGTTGTGCTGAATTTGTTGCAGAAACAGCATCACATTGATGTCGTTAAAGAAATGCTTTCTTTGGGCCAAAATGTTATCGATGGCATTATTACCGGTTACGAGAAATGGGTCTATGAATATGACATCGAAACTAATCAAACAATAATCAGAATGGCGCTTCTCAGACGAGCCAAATCCCAAAAAACCACGACAGAGTAGATCCAAAATCAAGGCTTTGTTGACCGTTTTCTTTGATTGCCGTGGTATGGTCCACTCCGAATTTCTTTCGGCAGGTTAGACAGTAAATAAGAAGTATTACGTGAGCGTATTAAAGTGTTTGAGGGAAAATGTTCGTCGCAAGAGGCCAGAATTGTGGAGAAGCAACTCGTGATTTCTTCACCACGACAACGCACCGGCTCACACATCTCATCTTGTACGCGACTATTTGATTTAAAAAAACAACGTTCATACCATTCCGGAAGCTCCGTATTCACCTGACATGGCTCCTTGTGACTTTTTCCTATTCCCACCGCTCAAGTTACCACTTCGCGGAAAGTGTTTTGAGGCGATAAAGGAGGATTCGCAGAAGGATCTATCGGCCTATGAAAAGTCTTTAGAAGATTGGAGGAAGCGTTGAGATTACTTTGAAGGGAATAAAATGAATATCGATGAATAATTGAACCGTGTTCGTTTTATTGAAGAATTCCGGGTACTTTTTGATCAGAAGGTATTATGAAACAACGCCATGATGTATGGTTCCTAGCGATGTGTACTTCAGCTTTTCACCAATTGTCCAACATATCTCTTCGATTCTTTTGCGCCAAGTTTTTGTTAGAGCAACCCGCTTATAGGTAGTTTGTTTGTTTTTATTTCAAATTCCTTTCAACCAATTTACAATTTAAAAAAATAACAAAAAACAAAATAACCCCGGTTAATATCTTTAAGGGATGCCTATATATAGGATACACGCTAACATAATGGCAAGAGGTGAGAGTGGTGTTCCTACCAAAACCCGGGAAAGTTTTATCGAAGGCAAAGGGTTATAGACCTATTAGTCTAACGTCATTCCTACTAAAATTAATGCAGAGAATCTGTGATAACTGTATCAGAACACAGATTTCAAAACCGTGGCTGTGCCCCAATCAAGACGCATATCTCAAAGGGAAATCAGTTCATATAATATCTCCTTTTCTGTGGGTGCTCACAATGAACAACCTTCTAAAAGCACTAGATGGAACCTGTGTAAAATGCGTAGCGTACACAGATGATTTAGCCCGTTTTGATAAGAGGTAGGCATCTGAACATCTAGGGGAGCTTATGCAAAACACCCTACGAATCATAATGAAGTGGGCGGAGGAGAGTGGACCTGGAATAAATTCAAATAAAACGGAACTGGTTCTCTTTACATAGAAAACCAAAATTAGTGACTTTCACATTTCACAACTTGGAGAAGCATCACTGCAACTCCGTGACAGCGTTAAGCACCTGGACATAATATTGGACAGGAAACTGACCTGGAGAAAGAACCTGGAAGAAGAGTTACCAAAGCTAAAAGGGCATATTGGATATGCAGGAGGGCCATCGGAAAGACATGTGGTCTGAAACCGAAACACGTCCACTGGATATTTTTAATTTTAATTTTTAATTTAATTCACTTTTATTTTAAGAAAATATTATACATTGGTTATATCTTTCCGCGAAGCCTTATAAAGGCTTTTCTGCAGAAGATCGAGTTTCAAAAACTTGTAATGAATTTTAGATAGCAAGCTTAGTTTAACAATATTTCTACATTTCATTAATTAAAAGAAAGAAACAATTAACTGATGTTTACAAAAAAACAATTTTATGGAAGTGGATTTGAAAATTAGCTACGTATTTGAATTTGTGTTGAGAAAAAAGTTCTTTATGTTTTTTTTTCCTAGTTTTTATATTTGTAATATTTTTTAGTTCTTGTGGAATTGTATTGAGGACCTCTGGTACACTGCATTTCAGCTGCCTTCTCCCGTAGTTATTGCAGAAACGGGGCTCTTGAAGCATACCTTGAGCCCGCCTTCTGGTGTTGATCCCATGTTGAATTGGTGTTATGAACCGAGTGTCGTCATAGTACTCCAGTATAAGGGTCATCTTAAAAATATCTTCTACTGGAAGAACTTTAAAGCGTTCTTGTTCAAGAACATTTCGCCGATTATCTGCACTTATCTTTTTCAATGCGGTGTTTTGTAGTTTTTTTACTTTTTCTATGTGTATTTTAGAAGCATTACCCCATGCAAGTATTCCATACCTCAACTTCGATTCCACTAGGGCATAGTATACTTGTCTCAACACGGACGTTGTGGCATGGAACTTTAGATGGGTAAGTGCATATAAAGCGTTTTTAAGGCTCATGTGCAACTCATTGATATGCGTGTCCCACAGAAAATTGCTGTCAATGATTACTCCCAGATATTTGTAGCTCTCCACTATCTCAATCGGACAGCTAGTTGAGCTACTACAGGAATCATTTCTAAAAAGAATTTGTTGTTGAGTAGCCTTGAACTGCGGACTTCGTATGTGCATCATTTTTGTTTTTAATGCGTTGATCGTTAGACCGTGATCATGACACCATTTCACCGCATTATCGAATTCCTCTTGCATAATTGCTGTTGCCGTATCCAAAGATCTGTGGCGCACCACTATCGCCGTATCGTCTGCATACGAAAATGGTATGGCCTGCTTGAATACTCGTAGCAGCTCGTTGGTATATAAAATGAAAAGTATTGGACCCAATTTTGATCCTTGAGGGACTCCATATTGCACGCGTTCCTTTTGACTATATGTCTGGTTGATTTTTACACAGAAATGTCTGTTGTTCAAGTATTCTTTTAGCCAATCTGCCATCATACCTCTTATGCCAATGTTTTCCAGTACTTCTATTAGCTTATTATGGTTCAGTGTGTCAAAAGCCTTACTGAAATCCACGAACAGCACTAGTATATGGTAGCTTTTGTTTAGACTTTCGTTGATACAATTGGCAAATTCCCCTAACAGTTTACCAGTACTTTTATTTTTCTGAAAGCCGTACTGGCTTGGGTTTATGAGGGAATTTTTGGCGATGAAATCTTGAAGCCTCTTTGTTACGACCTCTTCAAGACACTTTTCAACTATCGGCAATATTGATATAGGTCTGTAATTGTTGAGCTCACTTTTGGTACCTCCTTTATATATTGCCCTAACAACAGCGGTTTTCAAAGTTGCAGGGATTTTTGCTTGGTTTATGCTAAGATTCACGAATTTGCATAATATTGGGGTGAATATGTCCACATGTCTTTTTATATCCCCGGCTCTTATGCCGTCCAAACCTGGTGACTTGCTATCGCTGAGCGAAAGAATTATTCTTCGTATTTCTGAGAAACTTGTTTCTTGTACGGATACTGATCTGGCTAATCTTGAACTTGTATGTGTCGATGTAACGGCATCGCATTGATGGATAATGTTTTTTATCTGAGTGCCAAAATTGTTTGCAAATGCACTAGCGAGCTTATTCAGACACATTTTGCCAGAGAAGTTCTTTGTTACAGTTTCATCAACTCCAGGCTTTTTCCTTCCCAGTATTTCGTTTATAAGACTCCATGTTTTACGCGGGTCAGATCTGATTTGGCTGAACTTGGTTTTATAGAAAAAGGATTTTTGAGCCATTATTTCCTTGTTTAGTTTGTTCCTGAAAGTCTTATAGTCCAGTTCGTAAGATTTGTTCAGTCTGTTGTTTTTCCATCTTCTGTAAAGTTCGTCTCTTCTTTTACATTTGTCGATTAATTCAGTAGACATCCATGGGTTATACGAATGGGTAATAAAACCTATCATCTTCTACGGAGTAGTTGTATGGTGGCCAGTGACAAATAAAAAGTACGCAAGAGACTTGTTAACAAAGGTGCAGCGTATGGCCTGCTTAGGTATTACAGGAGCACAATCCTTAACACCAACAACGGCCACAGAAGCGATTTTAAACATCCTACCAGTGAACCATTTGTGACAGTGTTCCAAGTTCTGCTTGTCCTTGCAATTATGAAAGCAACAGAAATACTCGCAGAACTACAATTTTGGACATTACTCTGACTACGTAATTTATATTCCTCTTTAGTGTGGGGGATAGTTCTGTCTCGAGATAAAGTGCGTAGTTCGGTGAACAGTAAGGTAGCTTAAAGAGTCATTTATGAAACTATCGCAGTAACTTTTCGACGTCTTCGTACTGTTTTTATATCCCCAAACTCCAGCGCCATATAAGATTGATTTAGCCGTTGCAAGGAATACTGGCACTTATATTTTCTCTTCTACGTAGCGTTGATTGCCGCTTTTGAAGAAAAGAGAGGAGCTTACAACATCTACAAGCAGAAGAGAAGGGCAGAAACCAGCTTCTAAGAATGATGTTCGAAAGTTTTACCAGAGCATGCCAGGGCTATAAAGTCCAAACAGAAGCCTATGAAAAACTGGAAAATAGCATGAAGTCTATAAAATGCGTCCAACAATGATGGTTTTTAGCTAGGAAAAAATATCCATTCTCAAAAGGTACTCAATTAGACACAGACAAGTTTAAAATACATTTTTAGAAATTGCTTAACTCGCCACTTCTCGCACCGCGCCGTTTTAATATATCGAATATTTTATAGAAGTTGAGGAGCTGAATAAAGTGATTTGCGTAGAAGACATTCGAGTTCTTCGAGCAACTAAACAGAACAACTTCACTTATGTCCCGTATTGCCTTGTGGGTCCTAGGACCTCTACAATGCCTACGCACCATCGTGTGCGATTTCTGGAAATGTGCCTCTCCCCAACTCTTTCCCAGTTGTCGTGGTTCCATCTCAACTGTTCTGCGCCACGTACTCCTAGGACTGCCGCGTATCCTGCCATCCTGGGTAGACGGGACCAAAGATCACTCGAAGAACTTTCGTCTCGAAGTAACCAAGGGCATCTTCATCCGATTTTGATAAAGCCCATGCCTCTGCTGGACTGGGATGATTAGTGTCTTATAAAGGGTTACCTTGGTAGTTCGGAATAGGGCTTTGCTACTCAATTGCCTTCTTAACCCGTAGAAACACCGATTGGCAAGAGTAATTCTTCGTTTGACCTCCCCACAGGTGTAATTTACCTCAAACTTATATCTGTCTATCGTGGCGTTCTGTCCAAGACGCCGATGTTGGGTGTCCTTTTTTGTAGACAGCATATATTTTGTTTTGCTTTCATTGATCACCAAACCCATCTATGCTGCCTCGATCTCAATACTCGAAAACGCCCGCTGACGGCCCGCTGAGTTCTTCCGACTATGTTAATGTCGTCGGCGTAAGCGAGTAGTTGTACAGACTTGTAAAAGATTGTACCTTCGGTGTTGATTTGTGAATTTCGTACAATTCTTTCAAGTACTATGTTAAAGAGATCGCATGATAGCGCGTCACCTTGTCTAAGACCTTTCCTGACATCGAACGGATCGGTGGTGTTGTTTCCGACTTTGATGGAGCAGCGAGAGTTCTCGATTGTCATTCTGCATAAACGGACGAGCTTGGCAGGGATGCCAAGACTAGACATGGCTCTGTATAACTCGTCTCTATACACGCTATCATACGAGTAGGCAACTTTAAAATCGATGAAAAGGTGATGCGTATCGATGTTCGTGGGTTTTTCCAAGATCTGCCGTAGTGTGAATATTTGGTCAATGGTGGACTTACCGGGCCTGAAACCGCACTGATAAGGACCTATCAGGTTGCTGACGATTGGTTTTAGGCGTTCACATAATACGGCAGACTGGATCTTATATGCGATGTTGAGAAGACTTATACCTTTGTAGTTGGCGCAGTTCAGAGGGTCTCCTTTCTTCAGGATCGGGCAAACGATGCTGAGGTTCCATTCATCGGGCATACTTTCGTCCGACCAGATTTTACAGATGAGCTGGTGCATGCTCCTTACCAACTCATCTCCTCCTGCCTTGAAAAGTTCGGCGGCAAGGCCGTCGGTTCCAGCAGCTTCGTTGGATTTAAGTTTAGATATCGCTATCCTCACTTCATTCTGATCGGGTTGACGGGAATCTTGACTATCATCGTCACTATAGAATGGATCGTTCTGCCTGGCAGGGGTATGTTGGTCATCGCCGCCGTTTAACAGTCTGCAGAAATGTTCCTTCCATATCCTCAGCACCGATTGCGATTCTACTACTATGTTACCATTTTCGTCCCTGCAGGCTTCTGTTCTGGCTTTGAAACCCTGGCATGTCCTTTTAACCTTTTGGTAAATTTTTTGAACATCATTCCTGCAATAAAGTCTCTCAATCTTCTCATGCTCCTTTTTCTTTTTCTGAAAAGTGATGTTCCTCTTTTCTCCTCCTCTCGTATAACTCACGAGCAGCTCTAGTCCTTCTATGCAGCGCCGCCTTGTACGCCTCATCAAACCAGGGGTTTCGTTGTGTTGACCGGGAGAAACCCAGCACATCAGAGGCGGCATCTCTGATGGCTTGTTGGCAATACTGCCACTGGTCTTCCGCATTTGCTTATGACTTAGATCGCATATGACTTAGATTAAGATTAAAAGAGACTCGATCGGCAAATGCTCTGGCGGTCTGTTGCGATTGTAGCCGTCCGACGTCAAACTTCCTCACAGTATTTCGTTGATTTCGCTCTGTTGTGGATATCCGCATCCGTACCTTGGCTACTACTAGGTAGTGATCGGAGTCCACATTGGCTCCCCGGAAAGTCCGAACACCCAGAATACTGGAAGAGTGTATGGCGTCAATCGCGATGTCATCGATTTGGTTAACGGTTTTTTGATCAAAAGATAGCCATGTCCCCTTATGGATATCAAGACGTGGGAACCGCGTTCTAGCTACGACAACATTTCGTCCCGCCGCAAAGTCGACTAGCCTGGATCCATTGTCGGATGTGATGTCGTGTATGCTGTGCTTTTCGACCACGCTACTAAAAACGTCCTCCCTTCTTAGCTTTGGCCTGTAGTGTAAGTAAAATTAAAATTCTACTTGCATTGTATTAATGTAATTCTAATGGTTATGTTGCGATTCACGTGTTTCTACAAAACCAAGCATCTCTTTAAAGCACGGATATGGTTAAAAAAAAGCATGAAGCATATTAATTGGACGCATTCTCCTGTAACCTTCCTACAAAGCGTCGGCAAATAAAACCCCAAACATAATAAGCAATTCAAACTGCTTTTGATTCATTATGCTTAATTTTTTTTATTGTAACTTTCTCAGCCCAAAATGGTCAAGGACGCATTATTTCCACTATGCTCACCAAACATGGAATTATCCTTTTAAATTCCACCAAACTATAACACGAAAGCGTAGAAAATATTGCAAAACATTTATAATCAGCGATCCAATGAAAAATGTTAGACGCAAAACATTGTAATTATCCTTAAATGAAAACTTTCGGCCCAGCCGAACAAAAAAAAAAAAAGACATGATTATCCTGAAATAGTAATCATGTCCATGTTCAAACGAATCGAACAACATTCAACATCAACAAAAAAATAAACCTAAAACAATCCACCCTTCACTTAATAACATGCAATTTTCATCTCACAAACATCCTTTTGAATGCAGCACAGTTTTTGGCGCGCGGATTTAAAAAAAAATAGCCTCTACAACATTGCAACAGAAACTAACGTTGGACCAACCAACCAGAAAGTCTCTGCGATTCCCTTTGTGTCTTTTTGTTTGAAATTTGTAGCAATTATCCTTTGATTATAATTTCATGGTTTCACTAAAAATCCTGAACTTGACCTATAGCTTGTGAGAAAATTCGCTAAAAGTCGTACAACGAATGTGTTCTCTTTTTCCGTTTTGGAGTCGAAAGTGTGGTACTTTGTCGAACATTAAGAAATTTGTTGGGGTATGTGTGAATTTATGTGTTATACTATACTATTTGTCGCGGAATAAGAATAAAAATGTATACTCCTACCTTGAAACTACAAGAAAAATCATCGCTTTGTCTAAGACCATGTCTCCAACTATTTCAGTCTGACTAATTAGTTTAAGCCGTGGCCAATTCCGTACAAATAAAGCGACCATATTTCCTTTAGCAAAAGATATTATTTACAGGGAGTAAATTACAGGGTCAAAAGAAACAAAAAATACAAATGTTTTACAGGACATACTTATTTAACGCTAATATTATTAGTGATCAGCTAAATAATTAAACGACCAGCAAAATATGCTAGCAAACATAATAATTAATCAGCAGATATACAAACCACCAGCAAGAAGATCTTTTTTTAATCAGCAAAAATATTTTTTTTATTAGCAGAAGCTAATTGCAATGGCGGCTACTGAACTCAGTTTTTTTTTTTTTTTTTTGTCGGGGCGGGCACACCCTACTGGTGCACTCTGACTCAAAACAGGTCCATTGTACAGAAAACCCCATTTTAATATGTTTTTTTTTGTCTTTTGTAAAAAGACGAATAGGCGCTTCAGTAATGAAGAGCTTAGGTCATCAGCACTCACCACATCAGCACCGAAGATCCGCCGCCTGATACGAGCAAAGGCAGGACAATCACATAGGAAGTGTTCCGCAGTATTATCGCCCTCTCCACAGGAGTCGCAGACAAGGGTAGCACTCAAACCTAGCACATGGAGGTGCTTGGCAAAGGCGAAGGGACCCGTAAGAACGCTAGTAAATTATCTGCAGTCTTTTCTGCTAAGAGATAGCAAGAATGCAGCGGATTTCATACAGATGACGGGGACCATTCGTTTAGTCTGCCTGCATCCTAGAGAGTCATGTTTCGATTGTGTTCATTGGAAACCCGAGGACGCTGGTAAACCCACCTTGGGTTCAGGTCCTGAGAAATTCTCTTCTGAACCTTGTCTAGCAAGCTCGTCAGAGACTCATTTCCTGTTATCCCGTTGTGTCCTGGGACCAAAAAAAAGTTTCAGTGAGTTCAACCTTCCGACCGAATTCAGGGATGTTTTGCATTTTCGATCTAATTTGGAAGTGGTTAAAGGATTGAGCAAGGCCTTAATCGCACCCTGACTATCACTACAGACACAGATACTTTGCCCCTTCCACTTGTTCTTCACAATATAGTCCGCATCCATTAGGATAGCATATATTTCTGCCTGGAAGACAGATGCATGTTTTCCCAATGAGAAGTGAAGCCTAATGTAGTCATATTCTACGAATATACCAGCACCAGATCCCTGTCCAGTTTTGGAGCCGTCCGTGAAAATACAACTACATTTCTTTCCTGGCTCAGACTCTGGCCAAAGCCAATCCTGAACACGAGGAATGTCGACTTCAAATTTGCACAGCAGCCGTAATTCGGGTGTCATTGCATCAGACGGCATATCCATGAGACAGGTGTCGTAGGATAATCGTAGCGCAAAGTCATCAAAACTCCAGTGCGAGTCATGCCAGAAACCACTTCATTTTACACAGAAGATAACTCAGAGTGTACACCCCATGATATAAATATCAAGGGGGAGGTTCATCAAAGCATCCAGAGCAGAGCCAGGCGTACTGGGAAAAGCTCTCAAGTAGCCGAGACAGACCGTTCTTTGGAGTTTGGCGGAAGCAGCAGTAACGTATTTAAGTGAAAGCTTATTCCACCAATCAACTGGCGCATATGAGGGGACTTTCCTTGGCGGCAAGCCCCATGTCTTGCCGAAAACACCTTTACATTGCCAGAAGACTGACAGAGCTTTGGAAGTCTTCAGCTGGACATGTTTCGCCCATAGAAGTTTTCTATCTAAGATTACTCCTAAATATTTAGAGAGTTGGATATTGATACCTTTTAGCACTGGCACCTTAGAGTAGACAGTCGCTAGGCAGTAGACTAAGCTCTGGAAGATTACCATCTAAGCTGGAAAAATATGAACGGCAAATACCGGACAGCAAAGATAAACTGGTAAAACTTAAATAAGGAAAGCTTTCTGCGGTAAATTCGCCACAATGGTTCTGAAATGTCATGAACCTGGTTGAAGAATTTAGTGCGCAAGACATGTGGGAGAACTTTCAAGACGAATTCATAAATAAAGCAACAAATTCACTCAGTGTTTCGAAAGACCGGAGCACCTGATTTGGGTGCCATGGCATAGGGATATTCCAGGGAATTGTAAGGCTAATGAACTTGCCAGACATGGAACAACAATACCCATCCTTCCAGGCAAAAGTTCACCGGGTATGCCTATCGCTACATGCAAACTTAAATTAAAGCTGGATGCTATTGAAAAGAGAAATTCTAGGTGGACAAGTGGTACAACTTTTTTTTGCGACAAAACAGATTTGGCCTAAGCTGGATCTGAAATGGTCGAAGAATTTGACTTCTCCCAATAGAATGCATATAAGCGCTGTTATAGGTGTCATAACTGGACACTGTCTAATAGGCAAGCATACAACAAGGCTTGGTGTCTTCTTAAAAGATTTCTGATTACATTATTCTTTACCTTCTTTGCACCTGCCCAGCTCTCTCCCAAAAAAGAAACTCCACTTAGGAGCCTTTTGTTTCAACGACCTAAATGATGTGAATAATATAGACGTTAAGGACCTTCTATGCTTCATCAGAAGCTCCAAATGGTTCAACGAGTAGGCTAGAGGCCGCGTCCTAAACCCATGTGTTATTACAATGAACCTATTACTATTCTAAGTGTCTAACATAACCTAGTCAATGTGGCCTTGTCGGAGGAAAATCCACTTACGATGCGATTCAAAGTTTACGGATAATAGTGGAAAAACACAACGATGCCTCGAAGGATCTGCATATCATCTTTATAGATCTGGAGAAAGCCTACAACTGAGTTCCGAGAGATCTCATGTGAATGGCGCTGAGATCCCAAAAAGTACCAGAGACGTACGTTACAAGATTTGTACATGACGTGGACAAGAAAGTGAAGTTCAGGGCAGAAATAAGCGGGGAATTCGAAGTTAAGTTAGGAGTGCACCAAGGCAGTTGCCTAAGTCCCTTGCTTTTCAATGCCGTGCAAGATTTTTTTTTTAAGGGATATATCGATGAAACTGAAACGACTTTTATTTTTTTCGAAGACGATAGTGCTATCAGAAGCAGCGACAAGACAGCTCTTTAGAATACATTTAATTATTGTATTAAGGCATTGGGAAGACAACGATTTAAGAACTAGCCGCACGAAAACCGGACAGTATTGCCGTTCTGTCGAACTTGCAAAACCCAACCTCGGATATCCTGCTAAATGGAGTTATCGTTACGAAATGCGATAAATTTAAATCTTTGGGTTCAATCCTAAATGACCACGGAGACGATATTGTACACCGAGTGAGTGTAGGGTGGTTAAAATAGCTCGAAAACTTCACAGTCTTTTGCCATTTAAATTCAAAGGCTTACTGTATACGACAGTCGTGCGTCCTACTTTAACGTAGACGTCGCAATGTTGGACGATGTATGAAAAATATAAAGACATGAAAATATACGCGTATCCGCTGAAGCTTATATGCAAAGAAACTGATTGTAGAAAGCATCAGCGGGTACTGTCATATACAAAGAATATCATCGAAAAGTCCCGTCCAAAAGTCAATAGACACTCAAATTCCAATTTTTCCTGCCATGCCTGTGCAGTCAGCTCAAGCTGATCTTCCAACTTAATCCTATCATGTGTCTAAGATCCTCATCATCACAGTCCTACTCTAAATCGAAAATGTTTGACTGATTTTCTTTTGTTTGAAACTCAAGCGCCTGTCTGGAGTAAATCAAGTAAATGTAGTTGGAGACCTTCATATTGAACATATTGGGAGTGATTGAAGTAAAAAAAAGTACCAGTCTCAGATGCGTAACACTGTGCTAGACTACTCCTAAAAGCCTTCAGGCAGTCACGTAGAGGGTTTGATAGGATATTATCTGCCAGATTTTGGACTAGAGTACCATACGTCACGATCATACAATGTTACGCCGCAAAGGATCTCTCGACTGCGGATGAAACGAATAACTTCTACAATCAGCTAAATGCGTCGAACGGAAATGTCCTCATTGTGATAGATGACTTGAATGCAAAGGTAGGCAATGACAACAAAGGTTTCAGACAATGACAATGGTCAACGATTTTTTTTAGTCACAAGGCCTAGAACAAAATCAGCTGGGTGTCAACTGCCAGGCAATCAATATCCAACCAAATTGATCAATTGGCGATCAATGGACGTTTCAGATGTTTTCTCTTGGACGTCCGAAGCAGCCGAGGAGCCGATATGGGGATGGCACATGATCACCATCTTATGGTAGTCACAGTCCATTTAGACACTACTCGTACATCTGTTCAAAGACATCCCAATACCACTAGAATGTTCAGGTACAACATCGATCGATTAAATAAGTCCCTCGGTGCCCCAACAAGCAATCAACAGCTCAGTACCACCAACCAATTTTTTTCTCTGGAGGGAAAGATATTGTCGGTAGAAGGCAGGAAAAGCAAAGCACATGGCTTATACGAAGATACCTGGAGGCAGATCAATGAACGAAAGCTACTTAAAGCTCATATTATAAGAACCCCAGCAGTAAGGAGGTTTGAGCTGGATTTTCATTATCGAATGAAGATGAGATAAGAACAGTGTAACGTACGACATGACAAGTGTGACTACATCAACAAGCTGACCATAGAAACATAGCAAGCAGCGAGCAGGTGCGACAGTAGTACTGTTTACAGAATCACTAAAGAGCACTAAAGATGGTCATCGCTCCAGCCAATACCCATTGAAAGCCTTAGATTGTTTCGGATGAGGGCCTGCTCGAACGAGGAAGGAGTATTTTGCTATGGTTTTTAACCATGTATTCACCAGCGATATGCACCCAAACCAGACTGAGCTGCCAAAGGTAATAAATACTTCAGTAAGTATGGAATCACTAAAGTGATTAAAGCACTGAGGAACAACAAGGCGGTAGGACTCGATGCTATTCCCACGAAAGGCTTCTGCAAAAAAAAAGGGAATGATCGTCTAACTCCCCAATAAAAGAAATCTTATGGACTCCGAAACCTATCTGAGTCCTGCCTTGCTAAAATAATAGCTAAAGTTATACTACTTGAGGACATGCTCGATGCCCAAAGGTTTCCGTTCTGGATCCTCTTGTGTCGACTACATCAACACCCTGAGGATTATCATTGAGCAGTGAATATCGATTTAGTAGAAGATGGCTGTAAAAGTAACCCGGGATTCAAAGTGGGGTCTGACAAGGCTGCATTCTTTTGCCGATATTGTTTTGATTGATGATTCGCGATGTGCTTCGGCTTGTTTTATCGATCGAACTGTCACACAGGATCATGGACCTTCACCAAATGACAGCAGGTTTGGAGATAAAGACAAACCTCGTGGGGTTGAAGATAAACAATGCCAAAACTAAAATCATCAGCCTCGGAACTAACTTATCAGATGAAATAAGTATACCGAATGAATAGAGAGCTTCCAATGCTTTGGGAGTATTGTCTCGACTGAAGGTGGAACCGCAAGCAGAATACAGCCAGCCGAACGGGTAAAGCAAAGTCAGCATTTGGTATGTTGCTCAGGTATGGAGAAGCCATGCTATTAGCTATGACAGTTCTAACTGTTAAAGTTGAATGGATTGGACATACTTTTAAAAAATTCAACAGTTCCATAGATAACTACGCGATGCAATGGACTAACCCAGCGAGTTAGTCGAATAGTACATGGCACGAACAGTGGAGTAGGAGTCACGGCAACTGGGGAAGAGTTGGACAGAGCTAAGGCACATCGCCAGTAACCGTACATGTAAGTAAGTATCTAAATACTTACCTTCGTTTCTGCTAAGAAATTTTTCTGGCTAACCCATTGTGTATAGGCTCTTCATGTCCTTAACTTAACGTGTCTGCCTGGCATAACTTCAAAAAACACTTCATTTACCTGATAAGAACACATTCCAACACTTAAACTAAGTGTACCTGTACCTACTACTCTCTTCGCCAGTCGAGAACATCAATCGAATTAATTATTGAATGGAAAATTGCTTAATAACCACAACAACATAAATATTTACTTTTAAATGTGTTGTTTTACTTGCTGTTGAATTTATGCCATCAATTTTGCAATACAATTCATTTGCGGCGATTTAATTAGCAACTGCAGCCGACAGAACCACCATCACCCACTACTACGGATACCAACAAGCACTACTAGTAGCAGCAGGCAGAGTTTTTATTTTTATTTCTACCAGTTTTAGCACTTCCCACGGAAGTGTGGAGGAGGCATAAACTAACAAAACTTCTTGCGCGCTACGTTGTTAGAAAAACGTTTGTTGTTCGCGTGTTTTTCGGCCGTATAAGCCGAAATGCCTCATAATAACACGTTTTTCCTCGAAAATTGCACAAAACATTGCAAAAAAAACAAGGAAAATACAAAATGTCTGCCAGGAGGGATTTTTTTCATTGTTTTTTGGTGGAAAATCGGTGATGATGGGTTGTAGGTGGCAAACACATTTCCTTGAACACCGCAGCCGGGCAGAATGGTTGGTGGTAACGATTTATGCGGCAAATAAAACTCAAAAAGCGGCTTAGATAATGGATCACAATTTGCACGTTTGTGTGAGTTATTTTTTCTGCCCCCTCCCCCCTTTGCGGTTATCACATTAAGTGAGTTGGCCTAAGGGTTGAGCGTTAAATGCTTTTTCATTTTGAATACACATACTCGTACAAATTTTCTCTGATTCCAATCGAAGTAAAAGTTTTACCCACAATGATTTTGGTTATCACTTTATGCAATTGCATTAGGAATTTATAACAATTATGTAAGAGTTTTTCATAAAACATCCGCGAGGGTGGGCAGATGGGGATGAATCGATATAAGTAAATACGAGTAATTAATCGATACTGTTGTTTCGATACCAGGTGCTTTTCATATCGATACTTCCGCCGTGATACTCACTTGGGTGTAGCGTGTAGGAAAAAAGTGTTATCGGATCGAATGGATAAGCAAGTAGGGTTGAATCGATAAAAGTAAATACGAGTACAAGTAAATCGATACGTTTGTATCGATACCAATTACTTTTTGTAACGATACTTCCATTGCGATACTCACTTGGTATAGGCTAAAACACTACTTGTATCGGATCGAATGAATAGGCAGGTAAGGTTGAATCGATACAAGTAAATCGATACTGTTGTTTCGATAACAAGTATTTCTCGTATCAACATTTTCGTGTAGGAAAAAAGGACTTGTATCGGATCGAGCGGTTACGCAGAAAGGGTTAAATTGATACAAGTAAATACGATACGTTTGTTTCTATACCAGACACTTTTCATATCGATATTTCCGGTGCAACACTCACTTGGGTGTAGGAAAAAAAGTGTTTGTATCGAATCGAATGGAGCATGACATATATACATATGTATTCCTGTTATAGAATCTGTTGGGGATCGTTAAATCAGCTGAAGTGTATCGTTCTCCATACAAATAGCAATTTGAAGTGTAAGTGAATCGAATGAGCGAAGGGAATTTTCGATCCGATTCCGATTTTCGAGATTCGTGAATCATTCCCCCCAGTGGATTTGTCTTTTTGTAAACGAGCTCGTTTGTTTTTACTGGTTGTCGCTTCCTCAGTTCCTTGTGAGATGTTATTTTCAATGGTTGGAGCACCAATCACGAAAACCCGAAATTGACTTTCAGACAAATATTCCATTTGATTCGAGTAGGTATCGATACTGAGCAGGTATCTATACTTTCTTTCTGTAGAAACTACTTCTGTCGTTGGATGTTTGTGCCTATTGGTTCCTGGCCCGTTTTCTTATAGAGGTGTTCGTTAGAGACATGGTTGGGCCAGAATAATAGTATGTCACTCTCCACGTGCTGCATCCATATAACAGCACGGAGTCTTAGCTTGGTTTTCAAACCCATTGCATTGCTTTACCACAGGTTAGGTTTGATGGGTTGACGTAGAGTGTGAAAGACAAACTACGACACACTTAGATCAATATCGATCCATTGTGATGCCCAAGGAGTGAAGCAACCCGATGCATTTATAGATTTTATATTTCTTATTTACCGATACATTTGATAGTTCTTCTAAGTCTTGGAAGAAATATTTCCCTAGATTTTGAATCTAAGGTGGTAGAGTCCTGGACAATGGCACAGAAAGTGAGGTGTATCTTCGTGTACATCATCATTGCCGCAACCTCTACATATAGCTTCTCCGCTTATTCTCAATTTCATTGTGTGATAACGTAACAAGTTATGTCCAGTTATCATCCCCACTAAACCAGATAAGATACATCTGTTGAAGTGTAAGATTTGCTCTGTACGATTTTTATCGTAGAGCGGCCAGAGTTTTCTTTTAATTATACAGGATTCTAGTGACCTCCATCTGCTATTTGCTATGGCAATCATTTTATTTCTAAATTCTAGGTTCAGATTGTAGGGTGGTGTCTTAATTGACGGGTCAGCACTTGCCAGGTCGTCAGCCTTCTTATTTCCTGAAACGCCATTATATCCGGGTACCCAGCAGAGCTTTACATTGTGTTGCGTACCAAGAACACGTAGCTCTTCGCGACAGCAACGCACGAGCTTCGATTTTATTTGTATAGCGGAAATCGCTCTTATCACTGCCTGACTGTTAATGAAAACGGTGATATCATAGCTGGGTATAGCTTTCATTGCAGCGTCCCGGGCAGATGTTGCCATCCCCAAGACCTAAGCTTGGAAAACACTGCTATAGTCCGGAAGTCGAATTGACTTGTTCAGATTGAGTTTTCCAGAAAAATCCCTGCACCTACTCTCAGTCCATCTTGGATCCATCAGCGTAGATGGAGATGGAGTTGTCATTTACCGGGATATTAATTTCCCATTCCTCCCAACTCGGAAATGAACTGGAAAACGGCTTATGAAAGTCTAAATAGAGCACTATGTAGCCTGTGCTAACATCTCCGCCCATGAATTTGCGTAAAATCTGCACATGCATCATCAAGCTTGACTTCCAACCTTCAGATTGGCTTAATCCAAGAGCACTCGAGCTGCAGATTCCTGTGAAAATAGATCTAAAGGTAATAGATTGAGTATGGTCTCTAATCCTGCAGTTGGTGTGGTTCTCATAGTTCCTGTGACATCAGGTAGGTAGGTAAAGTGGAGGTTCAGAAGAACCCAATTAGCGCTAAGTGCGCCGGTTTGATACCACTAAAACTCGTGTGCCCTGTTTGTTAACGTGTGTTATTGGAGATAGAGAATATAATTAGACCCAACCCGTGGAGTTCAGAAACAGGATTAGTTCTCCAATTCGTTTGTTTAGAGGCTATATCTCTGAAATCGTCAAAGAAGGGTTTACCTAGCGTGCGTTGTCTAGTTCTTGCTAGAGCAGGACATCTGCAAAGAAAGTGGAAAAGAGTTTCCCTCTCTTTACTGTCTTTGTAGCTGCGACAGAAAGAATTGTGAGGAATGCCAAGCTTGGCCTGTAATAGGCTCATTTGACTTAGGTTTGCCTAGTAGCTCATTTGACTTAGGTTTGTTGAAACTGGGCCATATCTTCCTTGATATGGCACAACTGGTAAGGTTGTTCCACCCGAGATTGGCGAGCTGGAGGAAGTGGCTGTGTAAATTGCCCTTAACAACTCCTATCGGAATATTGACTCTTTCCGCTAGCGAGCCGTTAAGGTCTAGCTCGCTCATTTCCCTCATAATTGCTGTGTCCTGGGACCCAGATGAGGGCAATTTCAGAAAGGATACTTTGTTCGTTTATTTCAAACCGGCATTGCTCTACCAGTTTTGAGGATATGGTAACCGAATCAATAGCTTTGATTGCGGCTTGGCTATCAGAAAAGATACCTATATTTAGGTTGGACGTTGGGAGATTTTTGAACATGCGGCAGACTTCCCAAATCGCAAGAAGCTCCGCTTGAAAGACACTAGCAGAGTCTGGTAGATGGACGAATTTCGATATATTCAGTTGGTCCGAGAAAATACCTGCGCCTACTCCGCAATCCATTTTCGAACCATCCGTATATATACAGATATCAAAGTTATTGATTACCATTCCGTTCTTCCATTCTGCTTGGGTAGGGTACTTTACTGAAAAAGGTTTGATGAAGTCGAGCGTGGGAGTCCTGTAATCGGTCGAAGATGTCACCAGTTCACTTGGTATCGTCTCCAGGACCTTACAGTGGCCATATGGCATTGCTGTCCATCACCCAGTTTCCCTGAGCCGGACAGCACTGCATATAACTGAAAATTTAATGTGGAGTTCAAGGGGGATCCTGTGACATCAATGCACGCCATTCTTTGTACTCTGGTTAGTATATTGAGGTTTGTGCTCTTACTTGCTGGTGGCCACCATACTAGGCTGCCGTATGTCAATATAGGTCTCACAACTGCTGTGTAGAACCAGAAAATCACTTTTGGTTTGAGCCCCCAAGTTTTTCCAAATATTCTGCTACAGGTATAAAGAGCTATCATACCTTTCCTTGCTTTCTCCCTTGTGTTTAGTCCCCGGTTTAGTTTCTGGTCTAGTATTAACCATAGATATTTAGCTCTTACAGAAATAGTGTCAACTCCGTTTTTAGTGGACTTATTGCGAGTCCACTTCTTTTAGTCCCGTTGCTGACTATCTTAAGGGCGCCTTCTATTTGGTCGCTTGGGGCTGGAAGCGTACGCTACGGTCTTAACCCCACTGAATCTAAGTTTTATTATTACTTCATTTAGCACAATAACCCAGAGTAGATGAGAGAAAACACCTTTTTGCTGAGTACCTCTACCAGTTGATACTCTTAGTATCGCATTACCTAGTTCTGAGTTTATGTACCCATTTCTTAGCATGGCAACTATTCATCTGATCAGAGTGTCCTCAATGTTCAGGTTTTTTAAGGCACCTTCGACTGAATCCTCCGTCACATTACTGCTTTACCATATTTTGGACAACATCCCGAACACAGACTTTACTTAGGCGATCTTGTTGGCTATATCCAGTTTGGTTCCACCATCGGTCGGGACAATACTCCCAAGTACTGGAAATCCTCCCTTCTCTCTATCGGTTGTCCAGCAATGCATATTTGAGCTGATGAGTTTGTTCCAAGGCTGATAATTTCACTTTTTGGTGTATTCATTTTCGGTCCGACAATACCTGCCTCCATTTCCATATCTGCTGTCATTTGGTAGAGGTCCATCATTCTGGGAGAGAGTAAGCATATATCGTCAGCGCAGTCAAAATGTCGTTAAAGCTATAAGAAGCACATAAATGGCAGCCTTGTCTTACCCAACTTTGGATCTCGAATTCCTTAGACAACCTTCCTCTGTGCAGAACGTGATATTTGGCCCCATCGTATGTAGCTTTGATAATAGCAATTCATTTATCGGGAACGCCTTCTCAACATTGATGAACAGCAGGAGAAGTGGCGATCTATATTCAACCCACTGCTCGAAGATGATTCGCAGAGTGTTGATGTCGTCGACACAAGAGGGTAGAAAATCTGCTTGTTCGACATCGAGTGTGTTTTCGAGATGTTATTCGATTCACTCCAGGATCATTTTGGCTATTATCTTAGCTACAGCAGGCAGCATGCAGATATTCCTCCAATTTCCGCACTGCATTAAATTTCTTTTCTTGGGAATCTGCTGCTGTCGCATCTGTTTGCAGCTTCCTCTGCTTCAGCGCATTGATCTAGTTGCGCTTGTCACGTCGAAAGCTACGCTGAATACAGCGACTCTAGCTCGCTCCTCCCTTCTGCTGGAGTAGCTGCAATGTAAGTTTTCAGTTGTTCTCGTTCGTCGATCTATCTCCAGGTATCCTCGGAAAGTCACGCCCGATGACTTCCCTGCGATTGACCGATACTGAGGGACATACAGACATTAGTGTTTCCCTTTATACAAAGGCTTTGAAAAAAAACAGACACAGAAGTATGCAGATGGATTGCAGAAATGCTGCAAAATCGTATAATAACATTCGAACTGGTGATTGCGTGATGAAAATATCTACAACAAGAGGAACGCCACAGAGAGGAGTACTATCGCCACTCCTCTGGTTGTTAGTCATAAACGAAGTTCTAATAAAACTGCGAAGAACGGGTGTAAAACCTGTTGCCTTCGCAGATGTTGTGGTACTAATGGCCTACTCTCGTATGTGAAATTTGCTTCAACCATTAGCGAGATTTTAAAAAGCGCACTGAATGCAATTAGCAAGCGGCCAGGGGTTCACCACCGCAAAACCGAACTATTTCTCTTCACTAATAGGAGGTCCAACCCCGACTTTGTGCTACCGAAAATAGGGGACAAGGTTCTTCATCTATCACACAGTGCAAAATATCTGAGTCTATCTCTTAAAAGTAAGCTAAGATGGAAGCTAAATACAGAAGAGAGAATGAAGAAGGCCTCAATTGCACTCTATATTTGCAACAGGATCTGTGGTAAAAACTGGAGACCATCCCCGAAAATTAGGCACTCGTTGTACATAGCCATAGTGAGAACAATACTAACGTACAGGTGCTTAGCCTGGTGGACAGCAATGAACAAATCCAGGAACTCCACGCTGGTAATAACAATGCAAAGAGTGGTCTCTGGGCATACCGGGAGCCTTAAAGTCAACACCGCAAGCCTAGAAACCATGCTTGCCTAACGCCACTGTAGTTGTATATAAGAGACACCGCTGCTAAATGCGCGGTACGCCTCAAAGAGACCAACAACTTGGCAACAAAAGCATGTGGACACAGGTCAATCCTTTAGCAGTAGGTGACAGCTTACAAACCGACTATCTGAATCCTTACCTACATTATAATCGGGAGTACTCGATATGGATAGCCAACAGGTAGAAATGGACAGCAAACATCGTCATCTATAGCTCATATACACAGCCATAAACACAGATGGATCAAAGGTGAGGGAAAGGAGAGGCGAGGGTGTCTTTTCAGAAAAAGATACCCTCGGTATCTCCACAGCGTCTTTCAAGTGAAATTTTTGGCCATTGTAGCAGTCGCTACTGGTGTACTGGGTATATTTCGAGCGGATATCTCCATTTACGTGAACAGCCAAGCAGTCATTAAGACACGGACAGCGGTAACAATAAAATCTAAAATAGTTGAACTCTGTCGCTGAGAACTTGGAGCTGTACAAATTATTTAGGTACCAGGACATAGTCACTTCATCGGAAACGAAAAAGCAGATGAAATGGCCAGGATGAGGTCTGGCCGATGTCCATCATTGAAAGATGCAAGGGTCCAAGCATCACTTTCTTACGTAAAGCCAATTATAGCTGGGAAATTCTCGACTATAGCAACGAGCAGATGGACAAATATTTAAAGTTGCAAAACTACGAAGCTCTAGGGCCAAATATTGATGACAGCAAAACAAAGAAACATCCACCTCTTAACAGCTTATCGATATCCGTACCAACCAAAGTAATGACGGGACATCACCTTTTAAATAAAGACTCTGTGCGGATAGAAATAACGAACAGACAGCACCCTGAGGTGGAGGAAGACACCTTCCACTTCTTGTGCCAATACCATGGTTTAAGTACATAGATGTTGCTTAACTCTCTTTGAGAACTCATTCTTCGGAGAGTTGAAGTAACATACATACTCGTACAACTCCATGTATCCTAAAATTCTGCAACCGGTCAGGGTGGGAAAAATTCCTATTCGAGGCAAGTGGTGTGGGACCTATCAATCCGTAATATTCGCTCGTTTAAGGGGATGTCGTGTGGGCTTCGCGGCTTAGTGCACAAATTGCAGAAACTAGCAGACTAACCCTGAAATTTGTTTACCAGGCCAGGGGGGGAAAAATTCCTTTTCCAGGCAAGTGAAGTGAAGTACACCACAATAATTTAAATGTTGCTCTTTCTCTCTCTTTTTCTTTTCAGATTTCTAACTTAGAGTATGCTAGCTGGCAGCTACGACTATTTCAGCAATCCTTGAACCTAACCTAACCCAACCTTATACCACTCTAGTATTTTAAAGATATTGCTTGTCTACAACTCGTTCGTACTCGTACGTATATAGTACGTCTTAGTCATAACAAATGACTTAGATACGTCTCTACATATCGTGAAGATGCTTTTCTCTCGAAATCATTTAAACTGTTGGCAACAGATTTATGAACCGTTAAGGTTTTGTTCCTTTCACTATCCTTTCTTCCTATTCATTATCTTTCTTTATACAGAATTCTATGGAAATAGTCGAAGACTAAAACTACCTATATAGTGCCCTTTTTTTGCACATACTTACCTACATTGTTCGGTTTAGGTTGTCTTTCTTTCTTTACAATGTTTTGCGAAAATATAAATTCGAATGGCGGCCGACAAAGAACCATCCAGAGATAGAATAACCAAACCCTTTTTCCATTCCTTTCTCTACATCACCCCTTTGCGGGCGCAGTATCATTCAAAGAGCCTCACGCGAGGCCTGTGTGCTTCTCCAATTAGAACGCCTCCAGCTACCAATTATACGAGGTGGGTTTTGCCCTAAAGGCCACCGAATTTATACACATATTTCCAAGACTACACCAGCAGAGACGCCAACAAAGTTTAGTTGTTTTAGACTTTTGTGTCCGTTCGCCACACCACACCACATCACACAGATATCCTGCAGCCACGGTGTCGACGACGAATCCACAAAACGCAACAACATTAAACCACAAAAAAAAAAAAAAACCGTTCTCCGCGAATGTGCTGATAACTACCCCTTAGGGCAAAATTCGTTTGCGAAACTCTCTCCCCCTGAGTTTGAGGTTTGTTATCTTTTTTTTTTTGGGTTTTGTGGAAACGGCAGCTATCGACCGCAAAAAGTCAAAGAAACGGATCACCGCCACATTAAAACGATAATACCTTCGACATTTTTGTATTCATTTCGACCAACTCTCGAGCTTCTTGCTCGCTGGACAATGTATCCGTATCTGGAAGATGATATTTGGCGCGCATGAGATGTGTAATTAAAAAGCACGAAGCCGGAGCTCAACAATCAATCACCATTAAATCACGGTCCGATAATTTGACATGGCTGCAAGACGTCAGCGGGAGGTAGACTCCGCTGAACGGAACCTCCGGTTTGGCTAATTTCGACTGAATTTGGGAAAATCAGCTCGGGTGGTGGTTAGCACGAGCCAAAATGCTTTTTATGATGCCTTAATGAGCGCCTGTCAATATAACGCTGGAGCTAAACAAGACCCCTACGAAGTCACATCTATGAGATGCTAAATTTATCTATTGTACCAACATAGATGTGAGATTGGTTGTAATTAACTCAAGCTTCGTGGCTACTGTAATCTTTGCCTCGCCCCAGCAATTGATAATTATGTATAATTCTCGCAAGTTGCACGAAACATGACTACGAAGGTGTGGTTACCGCATGAAGTTATTAAAAATCAATAAATAAAAACCGAGAACACTTGTTCACGCCCAGTTTAATGAAGATAATTAAATTTGTGAATGCAGGTGTAGCAGTTTTTAATGAGCGGTCAGTAATATTGTCACAAACTTGGTGATACTGAATTAGTTGGTAAATTGTTTTTCAATTTTTTTCTGATAAATATTTAATTCGGGGGAATAAATTTACCAACGCGCACTTACGCTGTGATTATAGACATACTCGTACAATTTAATTGTCTAGTTTAGAGCCAATCAAATTAAGACAATTAAGTAGCTTAACCACTGTCTTTCTCTGCTGTTTTATTAGCCTAACTGTCTTGTCACAGGTGGAACCATTGGCCGTCTATTGAGTAAGCTTTGTCGTGGTGGAGTGGCTTGAGTGTCTGTTACAATTGATGGCAGGACAATGCCTCCATAAAGTCGATTACGGCGCTCAAAAATTCTCATCAGAGCTCCCTACATACAAGTACGAATACTTCAACAAATATAAAGCCACAAGTCGGTGAATACGAGTAATTTCCAGTATTGCATCGAGATTTTTTGAAACCAAGATGTTGCCGAAGGATATTTTTGAAGAGATACGAGGGCAAGGTGAAAAGTTATCGGCCTGACAATGAAAGACTGCGATTTTCAGTTAAAAAATGATTTTATTTTTCTACATAATCTCCCTTGACTTCAACACACTTGGTTCAGCGTTTCTCTAACATCAGTATTCCTTCTCGGAAGTGAGAATCTGGAAGGCTGTGAAAATATTCGTCTACGGTCCTCTCAACTTCTGCATTGGATGCGAAGCGCTACAAAGAAACAAATTTCTTCAAGTTTGGGAACAGATGGAAGTCTGAGGGTGCCAAGTCAGGTGAATAGGGGGGATGGCCGAGCAAATCGTACACCAAATCCCGCAGTTTTCCCCATCGCCAACGCACACTTGTGTACAGGTGCATTGTCCTGGTGAAAGATGATTTTTTTCTTCTTCAAGCCAGGCCTCTTCTCGCGAATTTTGGCATCCAGCTGGTCAAGAAGGTTGGAGTAATATTCGCCTGTAATTGTTCTGCCTTTCTCAAGGTAATCAATTAACAGGATCCCTTTCGCATCCCAAAACACACTGGCCATGACCTTTCCGGCAGATGCGATCGACTTCGCTTTCTTTGGCGCTGAACCACCGGGTTCATACTGCTTCGACTACTGTTTCGTTTCTGGTGTGTAGTGGTGGACCCATGTGTCATCCATGGTGACAAATCGCCGCACAAAATCGTTCTGATCCCTATTGAATCGGCCCAAAGATTGCCGCGAAAATCGTTTGCGCATTTGCTTTTGATCGGCATTCAGCAAATGCGGCACCCATCTTGCGCAGAGCTTTCAAATCCCTAAGTTTTTGTGCAAGATGTTTCGTATCCTCCCTTCCGATATACACACAGCCTCAGCTATCTCACTCACCTTCACTCGCCTATCGTCCAACATGATATCATGCACTTTTTCGATGGTTTCGGGTGTGGTTGTGGTTTTTGGCCGTTCTTCACGTGGGTCATCTTCGAGGGACGTGCGGCCACGTTTAAATTCAGCGGCCCACTTTTTAACAGTTGACATGGAAGGAGCAGTCGCCGTAAACTTTTGTGAATTTTGGATGAATTTCCTTAGGGGTTAATTCATCCAAAACGAAGAATTTTATCACCGCACGATATTCCATTTTATCCATTTTAACGAAAAACACGCAAGACGTCTACTGCAAAAATTCGTGTAAAGAAACTACTTGAGAGAACAAGTTGAAACTTATCATACGAACTAATGAGAACTGCACCCAGGTAGGAAATATAAATTTTTGCTGATTGGAACACCATCTCTGCGTCAGGCCGGGAACTTTTCACCTTGCCCTCGTAAAGACATTTTTATGAACATTGTTGAACTAGGGGTTAAAGAAAAGTGTCAAATCCGTTTTTTTTGCCACCTGACGCGGTAGTAATTTGAAACCGTTATTTTCAGGCCGAATAAGAAGTAAAATTAGTTCAGCCAATTTTAAAAACTCCAGAAACTTACAGATACAAGTCAATTTCCTGAAAAGCGAAATATTGAATTAACTCTGAATTTCGAAACCTCAAAACACCCTTTCATCCGTTGAAAGAAATTCTAAACTGCATTTACACTAAATTCGAGGAACAATGAGAAACGAACAAACGAATTCTCGAACGACTCATTAACGTCGAAAGCTCTTGTATGGCTAAAATAATGTCTAAATGTACTAGGTGGGATGAAAAGTGACCTCCTTGACCGCCAGAATGCGCTGCTACTGCAAAAAAGGTTATGGTGCCTTGAAGTCCATTCATATTTAGGCAGACATGCCAAATTTCAGTGCGATACTGTCTTTAGTTTTGTTTTTACAGCTGATTGTTGTTGATGTGTTTGGCATCATGTTGAGTATGGACAAAAACGACTTTCGTTCTCTCATAAAACATTATTTTTTGAGGGGCAAAACGCCGAAGACAACAAAAGAAAAGTTGGATAAATATTATGGGGCTAATGCTCCGTCAGATTACACCGTCAAATATTGGTTTCGAGAGTTTCGTGTTGGCCGCAACTCCACTACCGATCAAGTCCGCAGCGGCAGGCCCTCCGATGCGGTTACAGAGGACAATGTCAAAAAAATACATGAAATGGTGTTGGCTGACCAGAAAGTGAAGGTGCGCGAGCTAGCAGATACCACAAAGATTAGTACTGAGCGCACACGCCATGTTTTGGGCAATATTCTGCATATGAAAAAGTTATCCTGCCGCTGCGTGCCGCGCATGCTCACTCCTGACCAAAAACACGAACGCGAGAGCACTTCGAAAGAGTGTTTGGACTTGCTGATGCGGAATCGGGCGGACTTTTGGCGTCGATTGGTAACTGTTGATGAAACCTGGATCCACTATTACACACCAGAGAACAGAATGAGTGCCCGGCAATGGACTGAAGCCGGCACGAGTGCTCCGAAGCGGCCGAGGGAGGCTCAATGGGTCGGAAAGGTTATGGCGTCGGTTTTCTGGGATTGTCATGGCATACTCTTCGTGGACTACCTCGAAAAAGGAAAAACCATCAACAGCGAGTATTACTGTGCATTATTGGAGCGATTGAAGGCCGAAATCGCTGCAAAACGGCCTCACATGAAGCGAAAAAAAATTTTTTTTCTGCAAGACAATGCGCCGGCGCACAAGAGCATCGCAACCACGGCTAAAATCAATGACTTACAGCTCCAATTGCTGTCGCATCCACCGTATTCGCCCGATTTGGCTCCCTCGGACTATTATCTCTTCCCAAACCTCAAAAGATGGCTCATCAATAAAAAATTCAGCTCACGAGGAAATCATCGACGCCACGGAGGAGTATTTTGCAGACCTTCCGGAAAATTACTTTTCGGACGGGATCAAGAAGTTGGAAAATCGCTGGAATAAGTGTATCAAGCGAAAAGGGGACTATATTGAATAAAATAAAAAAACATTTTAAAAAAAAAAATTTTTTCATTCCCAAGGAGGTTACTTTTCACCCCACCTAGTAAGTAAATATGGACTCTTTGTTTAAAATTATAACATGGAATGAAAACGGACTCTTACAAAAATCTAACGAATTAGAAATTTTTCTAATGAGAGAAAATATCGACATATGTCATCGTTTCGTGGAAGAGAATCCAAAGACCGGAATGGAGAAACACTCCTTCTAGAAGCTATAAGATTAACCGCAACGAAAAGTATCCCAGAGAAATCATTGAACTGGTGAGGAAAAAAAGAAAAGCACGAAAGAAATGGCAAATCACTCGTGCTTCGCAGCATAAAAAGGTCCTTTACCGACTATGCAATCGCCTTAGATATAGTATTCTTGAATTTAAAAGCAATAAGATAGCGACCTACCTTGAAAATCTCTCCGCTGAAAGAGAAATTATTTACTTTGCATCCGGAAACCTCAAATGCAACCAATTAGGAGAAACGATAGAAATTGGGCCAAGGGCGACAAAGAAAAGACAGAACTTTTTGCTTTGCATTTAGAAGGAACGTTTAAGCCATTCGACGGCCCTTTGATAACGCCCGACTCCCCAGTCACGACATCTGACAGCTTTAAAGTAAAAAAAGTTGCATTGATTGAGCTTAGGGAAGCGATTAAAAATCTCAGGATGAAAAAAGCACCGGGTTACGGCTTGATAACGGCGCATGTGGTCAAGGAATTGCCGAATAAAGCTATTATCAAAGTGCTATATTTGATTAACACTTCGTTCAGGTTGTTGTGTGTTCCGAGACAATGGAAAGTTGCCGAGATTGTAATGGTCCTGAAACCAGGCAAACCTCTGAATTGCCGGTTATCTCTAAAATATTTGAAAAACTACTTTCTAAACGACTATAACCCGTAATCGACGAAAGACGTTTCATTCCTGACCATCAGTTTGAATTTAGAATCAAACATTCTACAATCGACCAATTCCACAAAATAACTGACGTAATTGAGAAAACTCTCGAAGAAAAAAAGATTTGCTGTGGTTTATTTCTTGACGTCTCACAAGCTTTCGATAAGGTTTGACACGAAAGTTGCAACGACTACTGCCACGATAACTCTTTCTAATCTTACGATCATACCTCACCGAAAGAATTTTTCGTGTTAAGCACGGAAATGATTACTCTGATTTCAAGGAGATTGCGGCCGGAGTCCACAAGGAAGTGTCCTTAGCCCACTTCTATATATACTCTACACGCGTGATATCCCGCAGGAAAGAAACTGCGTCTTCGCCACATTTGCGGACGATACGGCGATATTGACAATGGGCGATACAATTGAAGCAGCAACTGAAAAGCTGCAACATGCTGTTGATAAAGTCCACGCTTGGACGAATTCTTGGCGTATTGTGCTGAACGAAAACAAATCTACTCACATCAACTTTATCTACAAGGAAGTGGACAGGCACATTATTTTGGATCCACCCTTGTGTTGTTTTCGCCTTGAGCAGGCACGGAGTCTCGTTGGAAAGTCCACTGGTTGTTTAAAAACCATTGGTTGTTATGTCCTTTCACAACGCCTTCCTGATCATCCGTTTGGTGGATGTTTGCCGATGTTTTATTCGCAAAAATGAAGATCAGTACTGACTTCCCATCAAACCATCACAAATGCTCGCGGCATGAGTTTTGATGCTTTTTTGGATGACCGGGCATAGACTCATTTTATTGAACGATAAATCGCTCTATCCCCAATAGTAAACATTTCTTCATGTGTCAACCAAATTTGCCTGCAACCATTTTGCGCGTACCGGCGGCGTAGAGCATTCGATCTTTCATTTCGTTTTCTTGCTTTAATAAGTGGCCAGTGTGTCTTTTATATGCGTTGAACCCCAAATCTTCTTTGATAATCGCAGTGGTTTCCGAATAATCCTGGCTTTAACAATTTTGATCGCCTGTGGAGTTCTGACAGTGCGAGGCGTCCGGATCTTTGACGGTCAGTTGCTTTTTCCACATTACATTTGTGAAGGTCAATTGCCACGAGACAGTTTTCAATATCGCCCCATTTCATATTTACAACTTACTTCCTGAACACAATGAACACTTACTGAACACTTACTGCCTGAACACAATGGAGAAGCGCTGCAGCAGATGAAGTCGTTGTGGTACAAACTGTCAAATAAGTCGCTCACTGAAGTAGCAATGGACGTACACAATGGTGAAGCGCAGCTCGATTGCTCAAGCTGTCAAAACGGAAAGATAGTCGCGCTGTGTTTCGTGAAAATGTTTTTTGGTGGTGGATTTATGTTATAATAATGACTGAGGAAGAAGAAATCGCATGCTATGAATTTCTCCGTAGAGGACTCTGCCATTTTCTTTTTTGTTTTTAACTGTCAAAAAATGGTGCAGCTTGTTCGAAAGTTAAAGTTGACTCAACTTGTGCTGCAGCTACTTTTCGTACTTTAGCTGTAGCTTCGCATTGTGTTCATGCTATAGGGAGTATGTGTATTTTAACTTTGACAGCGTACTGTAGCTTCAGCTTCGCCAGTGTGGTCGGGCAGTTAGTATAAATGTCACTCATTAAATGCCTGTCAATATAGATTGGATGTGTTCAATACTACCCATAGTTTCACGATGAGTGTGTTTAAACGTGTACCAGTGTTTATGACATGGCTATGTACAATGCGGATTCCAGGACCACTGTCAAAATGAAGCGTATGATGTAAGGAACTCTCGAATTTGGTATTTCCGTAAAAATTGTCGGATGATATCACGCAGATGTATAGATGAGACAAGAAATTGGTAGAGATGTTCCGATTTTTTTTGTGTTATTTGCAAGATTTTCTATGAGAAGGAAATGTTATGAGGCCTTTGCTAACCATTTACAATGCAACATTAGTAAATTCTATTGACTTCTACTTACAAATAAAGAGCCATAAAGTGTGCATAAGGGAGATCATCGAAATCCTTGCCAAGATGTCAATTTTGATAGACTTACTTGTTCACCAAAAACATGTATCTACCTATAAATTGATAACTTTCCCGTTTCCTTTTCATTATTCATTAACCAATTTTCGTAATTTATCGACCTTATCTTTGAATAGTTGGCACGTAACTAACGACATTTTCAAACATTTCATTAAACACACCCTTTATTGAATTATCCTTCATCTCCTGAATTATTCCAGCAACAACAAATAAATAACAACTGCCCCTACTTCATTATTGTTAAATAAACTCAACTCAAAATGAACAAATCATCATTGCGACACTTAACCAAATTACCCCGAACACATTCCGTTCCAGCGACAAACGAAAGTGAAAACTCAATTCAACTCACCTCGGACTTGTCCAATTATCCTCGAATAAAACATCACATGAATTCGAAAGGAGATTCCCATACAAATAAAATACCAACACGTTTGTTGGCCAAATAATCACTCGATTACATTTGATTACCAGCAAACACTTTCCCGGGAACGTAATGGCACTACCCAAACAACTTAATTGACATAATACGATCCGCAATCGAATTTGAAGTGCAACACATGCCCCCCCGAAGGATAATCACAACCCCAATCAACACACTGGTTTGGAGGGGAGACCAACCGTACGTTAAGTATGTCTTCATTCTGGGATTTTCCGAAACCAAATGCCACGTGCTGCATGATTATCTCGGCCGATCCTGCTGTAACAGTTTCTCACGCACCCTAAAGATGCTCTTTAGCACTCATCAAAATCAATAATAGTCGATTATACCGATTAAATAATTAGAAAATTGTGAAAATTACTGTAATTTAGCCGCGCGGAATCAATTCGCTCTGCATAGGAGAGAGATTCATCATCATCATGGCCAGCTCCATCATCGCCACCATCACCACCAGCGTCATCATCATCATCATCATCATCACCAAGCTTCAATTCAAACCGAAGAGAAGGCCTCTTTTGGGTCATGAGAAGCAGTTCCGTTCCGTTCCACATACAAACTCCACACCAAACGAACCTGAATAAGTAATCACATTGTAATAAAATAATGAACCATAATTCCTTAATCGTCCTCCACAGTTGTGTTGCTGGATTTCGCAGTGCGTCCAATTTAAATGGTAATCGAGCTGAAGGGACTTTTCCTAATTAATATTCAAAATACCCGCCACCATAGCTGTCATTCATAAATTACGCGCCAAAAACTGTCTGCCAAAAGTCATCCATCAAACGATCGGAGCGCCCTCCTTGCCTTTGTCTTTCGATTAAAAGAAAAAAAATGCTCGACTTCGATTTGCAATAAATCATCAAATCGGTCAGGATCCGATCACGAGGCATGACTGCATTTAGGTTTGTCCTGTGCGGTTCTGTCGTGATGAAGCAATACAGCCCAGCACACCCGATCGTCTCAGATCGAATGTATTCAGCGAGCGTCTACAGTACGCCTACCGCCCTCTAGTAAGAGCTGAGAGTAGAAAAAAAAAAGAAGATGGAAACCACTTTTGATTGATTGATATTGATTCGATGGAATTGCCCCAAAGGAACGATATTGTTATTATCGCTTCGTTTGGAGTGTATAATGGCCAGATCTAGGCTCCGTCAAAATAAGGCTCGAGATTTGGTTCGCTTATTTTTTTTTTTTTTTTTTTTGGGACATAAATCAGCCGGGTGAATTGTGACGGTTTACTAATTTGTTATGCGTGCATGAGAAGGGATATTTTTGAATATATTTTCGCTGAAGTATCTGATAAATTAACGATCCTCTTCTGCTGAACGTATCTTGTCGTGGTGAGACTGAAGATTGAATATTTGGAAACGATTTTGGGTAAAATTGAAGCTTAAAAGGGACAAAATGTAGTGGTTGATTGAAATAGAGTAATTTAAATGGAAATTTGTAATTTTGGCACGGCCTTCGCAATGAAGTCATTATGAATGCAAAAAGAAAATGGCATGTGAAAGCAGAAGAACTTCAAAAATGCGGTGATGGTTCGAAGTCCATAAGTCAGCTTCGGCTAGGTTGAGTCCATAATGATTCTGAATTGGAGGGTGGTTTTCTAGACAAACTACATATTGATCCATCGCTGGTTGCCCAATGAGATGGTATTATATTGTACATAGAAGATTTTCTTCAATTCACCTGTCCTACTATACAATTGATTCGGATGTCCTCGAAGCACTTGTGCCATACCAAACGATCAAATCTTTGTGTGAATACATTAAGCAGCATCTATCAGATGTTATACGCATACGCAAACATTCAGGAAAGTTTGTTGAAATGAAAAATTGGCAGAAAGATATGTATGATATATGACGCAGTTATGGCACTGAGCATTTGAAACGCATTCAATTCAACAAACTGGAGGAATAGGACATGTACAAGGGCGGATCCAGGGTGGTGGCACAGGGGCACGCCCCCCCCCAGACACGATTCAGATATAACAGGCCAGGCGAAAAAACACTAGCAATTAGAATACTATGGGGTACACTCTTTACCTATCTGGCCTTTGTGCCCCTCCCAGAAATAAATCCTGGATCCGCCCTTGGACATGAACACTTCCTTAGGACAATGAGGGGGTACCTTGGCAACTAATTAAAATGGCTTTAAGGAAATTTTTTTGAGCAGAAGTTCAAAGGTGCTGTTGTGGTATACAAAGGAGAAGTTCCGCAAGGGTCGGTGCTAGGTCTCACCTTTTCTTTTTTTCCGATCAAATTTGGAAAGAAAACATCCGAAAGGTCAAACAATGTTTATGTCGCTGAAGGCAGAAGGCTCCAAAGTGAAGTTTAATTTTTTTAGGAGAGAGCTGGGCAGATACAAAGAAGGTGAAGAATAGTTTTCTCCTCTTCTTCGTCCATATAGCTTCGTCAGAAATTATTTGCCAAGCCTTGTTGTATTCTTGCCTATAAGACAGTGCCTAGTGATGGTACCAATTTCAGCGCTAATATGCAATCTATTAAGCATTTCAGATCCAGCTTCGGCGAAATATGTTTTGTCGCTAGATCCAGCATCCAGCTTTAATTAAAGTTTACACGTAGCGATTGGGAGTCGTGGGTCAGTGGTTTGAATGAAAAAAAAAAAGTTTTCTCACGGTCACAGATCTCGCGAACGTCTGACAAACATCCGACAGTTAAATTAAATGCCATGAGCGACTTGTCTCAAAAAATGCCCTTCGGAAACGGCATAAAACTGTAGGTCCCAACCATTTATGCGGGGCACAGTACAAGTGGTCGCGCCCTGTATTGGTCTGTTAGCACCACCATATTTACTTATTTATTATGTAGCGATCAATATACCCAAGGAACCTTTAACTGGTAGAACGAGTAGGTATCGTTGTTCTATGTCTGGCAAGTTCATCGGCTTTACAATTCCTTGAAATATCTCTATGCCAAGACACACAACAAAGGTGAATTTTGAGCTGCTCCACCATCTCTGTAAGAGACGATAGGAAATATAGCGCTGATATTAAGTTTAGAGAAAATGATTTCAAGGACTTGATTACTGCTTGGCTGTCTGAAAAGATGCGGATATCGACTGCTGATATCACGTTTTTCTTTAGGTAGGATAATACTTCTTTTACTGCTATTATATCCAGCTGGAGCACGCTATAATAATTTGTTGGACAGAAAGAGAAGCTTAGCTTAAAATACACGTGCAGCAAAGCATCGTGCAGTTAATGCATGCAGCAACGCACGTGAAACAGACATGCAGTGAAATGTTGACATTTCCTCGCATTGTGTGCTGTCATTGTCATATTGGCCAATGAAATTTCGAAAACAAATTGTTTCGCGATAGACGCGGTTTATTTAAACAGAAATAAATTGTACGGTGTTGCTGTTCTACTACTGGGGGTTTGCATCAAAATAGTGACGTCTTGCATTGCTGCATGGGCGTGCAGTAAGCACATGTATTCGCTTACATATAAAGCTCTGTATCTAATTTTGCTACACGCATTTTACTGCACGTGTGTTTTCAGCATTAGATTAAACCTATCAGAGAAGACGCGTCCACCTATTTTATGAATCCTCGTGACTACATCGTCGGTTCAAAAACCGATACGTCGGTGTAGAAATATATCGACTTGTCCTCTAGAAATATATCTTCCTCCTAGAATGACCTGGAAGGGATTGTGACTTTGAAGTTTTTTTTTTTACTGAACCACTATGAACTTGCTTTAAGGCGAATAGCTGCACTAATTGTCATTTACCTACCAAAGATGTCGAGGGCTGTCAGATGAAACAGTGTATTCAGTGCTGTAGAAGGTATCGTGCAGAGTGCTCTGCGGGGTACCGTGGCTGTCTTTACTCTTTCTTTTATGTTAGGTTTGCTTCTTTCCTATCCAAAATAAGATCCAGATAGAGAAAGTTCGTTACAGAAAGTTAAGCTTATTCCATTAGGAGACGTAGTGTTAGAGACTAGAAGAAGAGGACAAGTTCAGTTTTGTTGGAATTCCCATCTAAACCACACCGAGCTGCCTATCTAGATAGCTTATTTAAAGCCCTTTCATGCTATCCAAAGGAATGAAAAAAACCATCAAGGGACATGGACTAATAAGTGATGGGCAGTATATTTTACTTAGCTGACTTTATTTAATTCACCTATGGACGCCTTTTGGTAATGGTCGACTTTTTTTTCATCTGAAATAAACCGAAGAAGGCCTGAATCTCCCGGGTGCTTCAACTTGTTGAGGAGCCACCTTCCTCGGAGCACACGCTAATTTTTGGTTTCCTCTGACATAAAATGGCCACTTGTCATGGCGTAGGGCTTACTCGTATATCGGAGATTTTCATGAACCACACCGCAATTTAGTCGCTCAGACATGTATGTGATGAAACATACAACTCCAGTGTAAATTAGAGCTCTGTAATTCCTTCTGTAACAATGCGTGAGCTAAAGTACGAGCTTAAGTGTTTAAAAAACAAAAAAAAGGGCCGGGTTTTGACCTAATTATTGAAGAAGTTCTGAAGCAGTTACAGAACAAAGGTTTGCTTCAACTGTTATGTTTGATGAATACTCGTACATCAATTGATCTCAAATACATATATTCCAAGCATGTGGAAGGTTGCCGAAGTTTAGTCATGGTCCATAAGCCAGGTAAGGATCCTTACGAGTTCTCCCAAAGGCAGATTTTTAAATGTCTAAAACAAATCGTAGTTTAAAACAAGTACCTATCGCCCAATTACTTTTGAGGGATTCTCGGTATTGCTACCAGCAAAACTATCAAACTAATAGCCGTCAGGAAGGTACAAAGACTGGCGTGCATTGGAACTACCACCGCAATGAGAACAGCATCTGCAACAGCACTCGAGGCCATCCTCAATCTGCTTCATACAAGTATAGGCGGCTATTAGTGTCTTAAGAATCATGCAATCAGACAGATGGAGACCAAATACAATATGTCACATTACGATCCTAGAGAAATATCTAGGCAATGTATCTACTACTGATTACACCACACCATACCTAGACTTTATAAGACCTTTCTTAAGCACATACCCGAATAGGGATGAATGGAAAAACGGTATATAACGCAATACACAATCTTCAGCGGTATACACCGATGGATCCAAAATGGAATTGGTAAATGGTGGCAGTCTCCCGGCTAATTCCGATGGTCAGCCTACCTATGGACAATCCTCTGCCGAAGTGGTCCTAGTTCCAATTGTTATACTTGTGTATAACAACTTACAGTGCGTATGCTCTTCTATATTAACCGAATTCCACTGTTTTATAACACTTGTAGATCCGCAAACAATGCCCACCTACTCGTACCATTTTACGATCTAACAATAAAAATAAACAAGTTTGTCTTACAACTCTCTTTAGTAGGTTTCTCCGGTGTTCCATATCTTTTTTTTATGTTCTTTCTCTCAATTGCATTCCCCAACCTAAAGTGCCTACTACTGCCGATATGTTGATTAATTTTCATGCAAAAACCCATCAACCCACTCTCTCACTAAGGAACCAAAAACAACAATGAAAAAACCTCAGCTTTATGACTAACAAATGTAAAACTTGGAGTATATGGCGTGCTACCAGAAAATAAGAAATAAACTGAAAACAAGTTGCGCGATAATTCTCCTGAGATGCCGTTGGCACATGTGAACAAATTAAAAGCAAAAAATAAAAATCATATTCAACGATCGGTAGCTCAAATTACCTCATTTGCATTCGATTTGCAAAGCACAGAACAAAAAAAAAAAAGCAACCTCCTGACGCTCCCTTCGCCGATACTACCACTCTCATTTCTATACGCCACACTAATCACCACTTCACACAAACTTGCTGGCCGCAGCTCACACCTTCGTAGTCCCATGTGGGGCTCCACCCTCGGCTTAACACTAAAACAATTAACTTTGAGAAATAGGCTTCAGTGGTAGAAAAAGAAGAACCATTCTTCCACCTTTATAGTGCACTAGTTCTAAAAAAAAACCAACGCATGCAAGACCAGAGTAAAGTGAATCTAATAAATTAATTAAGGGACAAAGTACAAACTCGCAACAAATCGTTTTTTTATTAAAATACTCGTATACTCGTGTTTTTTTTCATAATTGCGCCAAGCGAAGAATTTTTAAATATTTATCTACAAGACGGCTACTTCAGCACCTTGCGCGATGGGGTGATGACAGTAAGTGAGTTCTCAACAAGGTTTTAATTATTCGTGAAGTTTTAAAAAAAACTTCTAAAACTTACTCGTACCAGTTGAATCAATATGAGAGAGTGTTTACTGTTGTTTTAGAATCTAACTCCAGCATTACTAACATAGATAGATACCATCCACCACTGGATACTTTTCTTGACTTGAGCTGTCATATATATACGAGAACATCGATTCTCATGACATCTGATACACTTTTGACCTACGTAGAGCAAACTTTCAAAGACTCCCAAAAGAGATCCTTAAATTTAAACGTTTCTACTAATATTGACGAAGCAGTAAACGTCTTTTATTCTGCTACTAATGACTACGAGGGCAAGGTGAAAAGTTCTCGGCCTGACGCAGAGATGGCATTCCAATCAGCAAAAATGTATGTTTCCTGCCTGGGTGCACTTCTCATTAGTTCGTATGACAAGTTTCAACTCGTTCTCTCAAGTAGTTTCTTTACACGAATTTTTGCAGTAGACGTCTTGCTTGTAAACTTGAATATCGTGCGGTGGTAAAATTCTTCGTTTTGGATGAGTTAACCCCTAAGGAGATTCATCCAAAATTGACAAAAGTTTACGGCGACTGCTTCTTCCATGTCAACCGTTAAAAAGGGGGCAGCTGAATTTAAAAGTGGTCGCACGTCCCTCGAAGATGACCCACGTGAAGGACGGCAAAAACCGCAACCACACCCGAAACCATCCAAAAAGTGCATGCTATCGTGTTGGACGATAGGCGACTGAAAGTGAGTGAGATAGCTGAGGCTGTGTGTATATCGAAAGATATAGTGTGAAACATCTTGCACAAAAACTTAGGGATGCGAAGTAGCCAGAAAGAAATCATTCGCCTTCCTGCGGCTTCTGAGAAGTGTAGGTACCAATAACGCAAAACATATGTACCAAGCTGCAAACAGGAGATTCAAAAACATCTGTGAGCAAAAACATAGAATACACATTCAAAATCTCTCAACAATGCTTACGAACATAAAAGATAGTCGGTCCTTTTGGAAAATTGCCAAAACACTGCACAGAGCATCAAAGTTGAAGCACCCATATTAGCTGAATACTTTGAAAAATTGCTGAATCCACCTCCAAATTCAATTCAAATGCAATATGCACTTCCTCTTCTCGAAGTCCCATCTTTATATCAACCTATTACTGGCCAGGATGTCACTAGGGCCATAAAGAGATGCTGCAATAATAAAGCTCCGGGGGAAGATCGAATCCCCTACGAATTCTTTAAAAATGCGACGGACGCTTTCCTACAAAAGCTTACGGAAAATTACAATTTTATATTCTCTACGGGCGAAGTGCCAGCAACTTTAAAAAAAAAAAAATAATATTTCCGATATTTAAGAAAGGAAATCCAAATGATCCAAGAGCGATATCGTTTTTAAACGCTATCACAAAAGTTTTCACGGGAATTATTCTGGAACGTCTAACAAACTGGACTCGAGAAAATGAACTACTTAACGAGTTTCAAGCTGGTTTCCGCAAGGACTATTCCACAGTGGACAACATCTTCTCTCTTACAAGTATAGCCCGAACGTACTTGGACAAGGGTAAAAAAAAGGCGGCCCTTGATTCCATCGACAGAAGAGCACTATTTTTCAAGCTAAGTAACCTAGGGCTTTCAAACAAAATGCTAAGAGTGCTACAGCAAATGTATGCAGACAACAACACAGCGGTATGGGATGGAAACATTTTATCCGATTGGTTCCAATCGAAATCAGGTGTAAAGCAAGGATGCCACTTGAGCCCCCTCCTGTTCTCAATCTTTTTGGACGATCTTGTCGAATTTTTACCGGGAGGGATACCTTTTGTGGGTTTATCTATAAAGCTGTTACTCTACGCTAACGATATAGTTATACTTGCGGAAAGTCCAGACATGATGCAAATCATGATTAACAAGCTTCAAGAATACTGTCATATGTGGAATTTGCAACTCAATACCAGCAAATCTAAAATTATGATTTTTCGGAACGGATGGGGTCAATACAAAAGGAATGAAAAATGGACCTGGCAAAATGAGGAACTAGAGAAAGTCAAAGAATACAAGTACCTTGGAGTTCTGGTTACCCCCCAGGTTATCGTTTAAAAAGCATCTCCAGGAGAAGCTAAGGCAATCGAAACGCGCAATAAATTGCAGCTGGAAAGGTGTCTTAAGCAAAAAGAATATTGCGCCGAGTACAAAGTATAAAATCTTTGAAGCAGTCACGAGATCCATAATGTGTTACGCGGCACAAGTGTGGGGAATTTGTGAATTTGAAGAGGTTGAAAAACTTCTAAGATACTTCTTTAAGAAAATATTCAGACTACCAGAAAATACACCGACATACATGCTGCACTTAGAAACTGGACTGCTACCACTGTATATATTTACATGTCCCCCTGAACGAAAATCTTGTCAATAGAGCGGCCTCGAGAAATGCGCTACAAGAATTACTTGTTAAGATCGAGGGACCTACACGGGATATATTTAGAATACATGCCCAACAAAGTGAAGCAAGTACATATAAAATCCTTCATCACGATCTTGGGGGAAAAAACTACTTTCATGATCGTCATGGATTAGATGTAATTTCAATAATATTCAAAGTGAGGGGTGAAATGTTACACTTGAACTACATGCCACATAGAGCTGATAGAAGTGATAATTGTACGCTGTACAATCATGGAACTAGAGAAGACGTCCTGCATTTTATTGGAGCCTGCCCTATACTGAGCTCAATCAGAAGTTACAACTTAGGAAAAAACACTCTCTCTTCGGATGAAGTCATTCGCTTTTTAAATGGAGAAAACTAGGACCTTCTGTACAATTTTTTGAAATCTGCTCTAACATACCGGCAACAAATTATAAACGAAGCTTTTTAATATAATTTGTCAATCACTCTAAATGAAATAAATATTTTTGAAATAATAATTTTTTTTCGCGGCAATCTTTGGGCCGATTTAATAGGGATCCGACCGATTTTGTGCCATGGGGCCACCACTACACGCCAGAAATCAAACAGCAGTCGAAGCAGTGGGTGGAAGCCGGTGGTTCAGCGCCAAGGAAAGCGAAGTCGATCGCATCTGCCTTCTTGATCAGTTGGATGCTAAAATTCGTGAGAAGAGGCCTGGCTTGAAGAAGAAAAAAATCATCTTTCACCAGAACAATGCACCTGTACACAAGTGTGCGATGGCGATGGGAAAACTGCGGGATTTGAAGTATGATTTGCTCGGTCATCCCCCCTATTCACCTGACTTGGCACCCTCAGACTTTCATCTGTTCCCAAACTTGAAGAAATTTGTTTCTGGAAAGCGCTTCGCATCCAATGCAGAAGTTGAGAGGGTCGTAGATGAATATTTTCACAGCCTTCCAGACTCTCCCTTCCGTGAAGGAATACTGATGTTAGAGAAACGCTGGACCAATTGTGTTGAAGTCAAGGGAGATTATGTAGAAAAATAAAATCATTTTTTAACTGAAAATCATTGTCAGGCCGAGAACTTTTCACCTTGCCCTAGTATGTGAATTTCATTCAAAAACTTGAACTGTACTCGTCCATGGTACACACAAGAATTAAGGGTGAAAAGAAACAAAAGAAACATGGATTGGGAGAGCTATGAGTATATTAAAAGTATCTGCCCATCTGATTTCTATAAGTACATAACGTTCCTCAACGAATTCAAAATCCTTACGAGTACTTTACGCACTAATTATATAAACGAAATGGAAAACTCTGTTTTGGAAATTTGTCAACACTAAGAAAACATCTGACGGCTATCGTCTACTTTCCCGTATAATTACTGCACAATCAGCAACTCGATTGCTGACCATTTTTGTAAATCATTTAGCGATGCTCCTTTTAGTATTAATCTCGAATACGAGTAACTTAAGCATCCCCAAAATCGTCCCAAATGATGATAATGACATTCCTCTACTTATTTCTCATCTAAAAGATGATTACTCCTCAGGTCCATGGAATAGCTTCAATAGTCATGAAGAGGTGCGGTGATGTCCTAGGTCTTCTCCTAAAGTGTTTGTTTCAGTTATCTTTAACTATTGGCAAATTCTCTAGTTATTGGAAAAAGTCATTTATCACACTTGAGTTCAAAAAAAGTGACAGAATTCATATCACCGATTATAGACCTTTTTTAAAGCTGTCATGTATCCCAAAACACTTTGAATAAATAGTCTGCGACAAGTTCTCATTTTGTCAGAATGAGGTCTACTGTTACTAATTTTTTAAGTTTTTTGGGAAAATGTTTTAAGCTTTAGAACTTTGACAAGAAGCCGATGGTATCTACATAGATTACTCGTATTTCAACTTTCCCACACTATAATTGAATATAAACTTTAGGCATATGATTTTTCCTTTGTTAATTCACACCTTAGTACGAGATCTTTTGGGGTCAAATTTAGAGGTTTATTTTCCAACTCTTTTATAGCCCAATCTGGTGTTCCTCAAGGTAGTCACTTAGGTCCTATTCTCTTCATATTTGCTATCAATGATGTTACATCATGTAAAGGGTGGTTAAATTTTAAGGGCCGATGTTGAATGTGAACCACACCTAAACGTCAAGTTTTTTTCTGCATTTCATTTGACATTTCTCAATTTCAGACTAACTCAATTTGAACCATGGGAAGATACACAATCGAGCAACGCGTTAAAGTTATTCAGGCTTATTATGAAAATGGGCGTTCAAATCAAAATGCATATCGTGCATTTCGTGATTATTTCGGTCAATTTAATCTTCCAAATGTGCGTACAATCGGAAAAATCGTGCAAAAATTTGTGCAAACCGGGTCTGTAGGAGATGTGAAAACACCAGTGCATGCTCGTACAGCTCGTACTGCAGAAAATATTGTTGCTGTTCGCGATAGTGTGGCTGAAGAGCCGTCCACCTCAACTCGTCGTCGTGCCCAACAATTGCACCTCTGATAACGAACTTTTTATGGCCCGAATTGGAAGATATGGATGTGGACGATAGGATGGTGCCACTTGCCACACAGCTAACGAAACAATGGCTCCTTTGCGCGACAAATTCAATGGCCGTGTTATCTCACGTGGTGGCGATGTTAATTGGCCGCCAAGATCATGTGATTTGACACCGTTGGACTTCTTTCTTTGGGATTATTTGAAAGAAAAGGTGTACGTCGATAAGCCAGCAACAATTCAAGAGCTAAAGGATGAGATAATTCGGCACATTAACGGCATAGAACCTCAATTATGCCTCAGCGTCATCGAAAATTTGGACCATCGGATGGAGGTGTACCGCCGAGGTCGCGGCGGCCATTTGGCCGATATTTTGTTCCATACATAATTGAACCATACCAATATTATCATAATAAAAAGAAATGACAGTAATTTCCTAAATAATTTGTGTTTTATTCAAAATTAACATCGGCCCTTAAAACTTAACCACCCTTTATTAGTCATAGCGATATTCTCATTTATGCTGATGACATGAAAACCTTTAAGACTATTAATAACCTAAACGACCGATACCTTCTTCAATCCGATATTAACAGTATTGCCACTTGGTGTGTTAAAAGCGGTCTAATTCTGAACCCTATCAAATGCCAAAATATGACATTTTCAAATAGGTGTATGCCAACCGCGTTCAATTGTTCATTATCGCAGAATCTATCTTTGTTGTGTCAATTTTTTTCAAAGACCTAGGGGGCATACTAACTTCATTGGCGCAAAATTATGGTAAGAAACAGACCTTTAATTTTAAACCCAGTGCTTAACTTTAAATTGAATTATAAACAATTTTTAACCCGCCTACAACTAGTACCAACTTTAGAACTGATTTACAGTGAATTATAGTCAAACAAACCCAAAAATTTAAAGTTTAAGAACAAAAACACAGTTTAAGCGATAATGTTGTATCAAATTTAAAAGAATTTGACAGATCGAACACATTTGTTGACTGTTTACATCTGTTGATTGGCTGAAATTTGAATTTGAAAAAAATGACATTTGACAGATTGTTAAAAGCCTACTCTAAAAGTTAAAAGGTACTTTTGGTGGTTTTAAAGTTAGTGCGAGCTGATAACTATAAAGTGGATTTATGTCGACTATAAATAGGAAAACACTAATCTTGACTTTGTTACGTGCTAAAATCTTTTTAAAGTGTACTTCATGTGACTATAATTCTGCGCCATTATTGACAAGTCCAATTCTATATTAGGCTTTATAAAAATATGGTCAAAAGAGTTTCGAAACCCATACGTTAATCTGTCTCTGTATAACTTTCATTTTGTTCATCCCCATCTTGAATACGCTTCACAAGTCTGGGATTGATGCTATTTAGCGAAACTTTATCCGATTCGCATTGAAAGGGCTCCCATGGGACGATCCACCATACACGCATTGCATAAAACTTTTACTAATCTTACTTTTACACTCAAAATGGGTAAACAAATAAACAACTCATTCGGGTTTGATTTGTTATCCTCAGCTGGATTTAACTTTCGTGGTGGGTCTCACAACCCACGTAGTTTGGAGTTATTGCATGCCCCGCATCATATAACAAATAATGGCATGCATGAGCCAGTAAATCTCATGAGCATAATAGTATAATGTATAATATAAGCTCAAACCTCGTGGGCTTCCATATTAATAAATGTAGTCTAAAAAAAAAAATGCGTTCCAGAGTTACATACTAAATCTGTATTCATTTGTCCTTTCTGCGTTCGTGTTAATGGTGATTGTCTTGCTTGTTTCTAACCACTAACACCAGCACTAAATGATGAGCCTGAAAAAGCATTGTTTATGGTTTGGCAAATCTCTTTTCCTGGGAGTTGCTTGTAATAAGGACTCTACGACACAGATCTGATAGAACTTTTTAAAAAAAAATGCTTTCCATTGTACCTGGTATAAACCAGGTGACTACCACCCAACGGTCATCCGGGTGGCTCATAAGTCCCTGAAAAATGAAATAAGGAACACAATTTTCGGTATAAAAACATTTTATTTTTCAACATAGTCTCCGTTTAGCTCTATACACTTCATCCAACGTTTCTCCAATTTTTTGATGCCCTTCAAATAATACGATTTCTCGAGCCCCTCAAAATAAGCGTTTGTTTCAGCGATGACCTCTTCATTCGACCCAAATCTCTTACCTCCGAGCTATTTCTTCATGTTTGGAAACAAGAAATAGTCGCAGGGGGCTAAATCTGGGGAATATGCTGGATAAGGGAGGAGTTCGTTGCCTAACCGGGGCGTTGTCCTGGTGAAAAGGAACTTTTTTCTTCACCAAATGCGGCCGTTTCTGCTTCAAATCGGCTTGGAATCGATCCAGCAGCTCTGCGTAATATTCGCCGATGATCGTTTTACCCTTTTCAAAGTAATTGATGGGAATAACACCGCGCATCCCAAAAAACTGTCGCCATGACCTTGTTTGCTGACAAACCCGCCTTGGCCTTCTTCGGCTTCGATTCACCAGCAGAAATCCATTGTTTTGACTGTTCCTTAGTTTCTGGTGTGTTGTGGTGAATCCAGGTTTCATCAACGGTTACGAAACGGCGCAAAAACTCAGACGAATTTTTCTGGAACATCATCAAACACACCTTTGAAGTTGTCAAACGAATGCGTTTGTTGTCGATTGTGAGCAAACGCTGCACCTATCTTGCGGAAAGCTTTTTCATGTCCAAATATTTATGTAAAATCGGAATGTAAAAAGCCTGTGGCCTCTTCAAGCGCGTGCACTTTCACTCGCCGATCGTCCATTATCAAACCATGGATTTTGTCGACCATTTCTGGTGTGGTGACCTCAATTGGGCGACCAGAACGTTCGGCGTCACTTGTGTTTGAACGCCCGCACCGAAATTAAGTAAACCAGTGGTAAATGGTTCCAATCGATGGTAAAGAGTCCCCATAATATTTGCCAAGCTTTTGTTTGATTTGCGTGATAGTTTTTTCTCGCAAAAAATAGTGTTTAATGAGCACTCGAAATTCACTTTTTTCCATTTTAACGAAAATGCTAGTAGGCGTCTATATAAAATGGCTGCCACAACAAAACTATTTGACAGATCTGTCTGTAAATTTGGGTGCGTTCTTTTGAACGATGATTCTTAACAAAAAAAAAAATTAAATTTAAGGTGACGACACAATTTGTGTTAATTTTCAGGGACTTATTGACCCACCCTCGTATGTACTTTTGGCGGCCTACGTTATTATTTATTTCTCTATGTTGCAAGCTATGTGTCAAAATTAATGTGCCCTAAGGGATAGGGTATAAAAAGTATATCTTAGCTATAATCAGCAAATTAAAGTCTGGTCGTTGCAAAACCTAGATGACTACGTACCTCTTGTCAAAGTAAATATTGTAAATGTCCGCGATGCTAATCCTAATTAGAAACGACCTGCACGAAAGATGTTAGCTGGAACCGATGACAGGTACCCAACGCATAAACCCGGATGAAATATATCGCCAAGATAAACTAGAACCCTCAAAGCATTCGAAAAAACAAACATGGAAAATAAGCCTATAAAAGGGAGTACCTATAGAAGGATCTGGAAAGTCCTGAAAAGAAATTATACTTCTGGCGAAGAACAGGAACTGATGATGATGATTAGATATTGGAACCCTAAAGCACTGTATAGGTACGTAAAACAAAAAAAAAAAATAACCTCAAAGACAAACTCCTAAATTGACTCATTTATTCAAACAAAGTAAGCTTTACTGTAAATATTTGAAAGTGTACTCGTAGTTAGGTACATGTATACTTCGTGTTATTAAATTCATTCTACGGAAAGGGCAATGTGGAAGAAATGTGTTAGAAATTAATTCTTATTGGGGGTCCTTCCATACCCATGTTAGAGGAAACAAAGTGGCAGGGCTCGATGCCAGTAAGATGTAAGATCTTGTCATCCGCTAATTTTTTTTATTTTTTATTTAAAGTCTTTTCTAGTTGAAGTCACATAGTTAAAGAAATAGTTCCGCGTAGCTTCATTTTAGCAAAGCATTTAACTGTTCTTCTGTAATACAATCATGGCTGGGAATTAACTTTGATTACATCAATTTTGTAATCGATTGCGGGTATACATAAGCTTTAACCCATTTTTAAGTATAAAGCAAGAGAAATTTGCTCACTAAATACAGGTACTGATCACAGTAGATGAGGAAATGGTTATTGGATTAAAATAACACACATTTAGAAGTTAATGACATCCTGTCACTTCCTAACACTAAGTAAGCAATTTAATTTAATCAATCCACTGAGAGCAAGTTTTTAATAAACCTATCGTAGTTTTAATGACCACGGATGGGTAACCTTTAGGTTTTCTCATATCCGTTCTGGAAGAACTATAATTCATTACTGTATTTAAAACAATGTATTGGAAGTGACCATAGAGTTATAATAATTTACTACAGCACCTGTGTTTTCCCATTGATTGCCGGTTGTAGATAAACAGCGATTATTTAGTGGAAAGTTTTCACAGCCTTGTTTGACTGATCAAATTAAATTGTTCACATAATTAAGTTATGAATTTATTAAAGTCGGTGGAATCATCTTTTCTTTGCAAACTCTTTCCGTCTTCTTATTATACATTCTCTGCAAGTGATCCTTTGTTCTCCTGATGATTTTCATTGTAGATTCGTTGCGGTTCATCAAACAAAATGTCCATCCGCACTAATTCCATCTAAAGGATCATCTGATACCGCTAGAAAAACACTGCAATGAATTCGTTCCTTTTAGCGCCTTAGTCCGTATTGGTATCACATACATGATGACGAATTGTACTGCCATCTAGAGAAGTATTCTGATAATTTGACTGGCTGTTGTGAAGTTCGTTATGCGAATGCGAGGTCTTCCGAAGTATCTGTAGTATTAAGCATAGGTGTGGAATTGGATTTTCTATATCCGTCTGTGTTGAGTAGATTGATTTATAAAATGTTTTGTGGACGAACTCCAAACGTGAGAACAATATTCAAGCCCAGGTCTAAAATGTGCCTTGTACAGGAGAAGGAGCTATGAGGATGTGAAAGCATCCCTTTGCTCTAAACAGTCAGCTCAATTTCGTGAAGTAGATGCATGATCTTCTTGGGATTGATGATTTCATTGTTCATATAAAGCAGTAGATGTGTTCTTTTTGCAAAAGGCAGTGAATTGGGATATCTTCGCAGCGGTAATTAAGTTTGCTCTTACACGCTTCAATAGATCTTCGACTATTTGAGTAGATTTGGTCGCACCTATGATGATGTGGGGTATTTGCATTCACGAGCATGCTATTCGAAAAACCATTAGGGTGCTATTAGTGGTAGAACTGAAAACTTTGTTACTTGTGGACATATATGGAGTACAGTGGTTGAAAGTACAGATCCCTGTGGTACTCCAGGCTGTATAGCAAAGGTGTTGGAAGACACACCATAGGCCTTAATTCGATTTGATCTAGTGTTGTCATATACTTTTAACGAAAAAACTAAGTTTACTGGCCATCGCAAGTATGTGATGGCCTGCAGAACATCTTGGAGTGGAGAAAGGTTAACTTAGTACCCAATTCACGAACGAACGAGTAAACCATTCAACCCAAGAAAACAATGCATCTTCTTGGCGTTACAGTCAATTCTGGTGTATGACCACATATCCAACATTGCAAAATCGAGGTCCATGAAGTTGATCTATCTATTTAAAGCAAAGAGATACTTTACAGCGAAACAGTTCCTTCTTCTGTACAAACCACACTCGGCACCTAAACATTGTCTTCGCCTACTTGGCAGTATACCCCCCAATAACATCCACCCTCCAACCGTTGGCTCATCGAAGACTTATAGCAGGCGTATGCCTCTTCTATAGATACTACTACAGCAGACGTTCCAAAAAACTCAATAGAATGATACCTAGAAATGCGACCTATATGTCAACCAGGAAACAGCGCGAACATCTTTATATAAAAATTCGACTCCCAGAAGATATATAGGGTGACCAGATAAGAACGATAGGAAAAGAAATTTAAATAAAATATTTTTGAAGCTACTTTCATGCCATTATGTATGACATAGCACATCATTTAAATGGCCGCCTCAGCTTCGCTGGTCCAATATGTGCGGCGTTATTCCGGCAATAGTGTCTCGAATGTTGCCCTCAAGCTTGTCCAAAGTGGTTGGCTTGTTAGCGTAGGCTAAGGACTTGACGTAGCCCAGAGGAAATAATCCAGGGGTGTCAAGTCGCATGATCACGGCGGCCAATAGATGAACGTTCTTCTTCAATTTCTTCTTCACTACATCGAGCGTTACGTCGCTTGTATGGCATGTAGCGCCATCTTGTTGGAACTACAGTTCGAATATATCTATGTTGTTGAGCTCTGGCTACAGAAAGTCGGTTAACATCGCTCTATACCGAGCACCATTGACAGTAACGGTGTTTCCTTCCTCATTTCGAAAGAAATAAAGTCCGATGATGCCGCCGTGCCATAAACCGCACCAAACAGTCAATCTTTGTGGATGCACTGATGTTTGGTCGAACACTTGTGGATTGTGGTGCTCCAATAACAGCAATTTTTCTTATTGACATAACCGCTGAGCCAAAAATGGGCCTCGTCCGAGAAGATGATTTTTTGGCCAAAATCCGGATCTCCGGCCAACATTTCCAGCGCTCAATTAGCGAAGTCACGGCATTATCTATCGTCGCCCGGCTTCAATTTTTGCGTCAGCACAATATTATACTGATGTAGACCCAAATCTAACCGCAAAAAAGCCTGGTTGACTCTCTGGCGATGCCCAATTCAGCTGATGGGTGCCGAATCGACATTTCTGGGTCTTCTTCGATACTGGCCGCTACGGCGGCTATATTTTCTTCACTTCGCACCGATCTCTATCTGGTTGGTGGCTTAAGATCCAAACGAATGTACTCACGCTCAAATTTTTCCACGGTGCGACGAATTGCCTGCGCACTGAATCCATGATGACGACAGACCTCACGACGAAATTCACGTTGGGAGCGTCAAACAATACATGATAAAATGGCAAACTTTACTGAATATTTTGGCAGCTGGATGTCATTGGTATCTGTAACAGTTGCCGAAACATAACAATTTGAAGAACTATCATTGCTATCTAGTCATCATTTTCAAGAGCAGAACCAACAGGCGTGTACTACAGGCATCTTGGAGCGATGTCCCAGCATTATAGGTTCACCTTTTCTGAGAGAAGATTCTAAAAAAAAAATTCTTTATAAAACTACGATCCCTAGGGTATTAAAAACGACTGGGAATTCCTAGACTTAAAATGTGTCCCAGGTCAAAGTCCCAGGCCATTATAGAACAGATGAGTTGGCTCAAGACGTTGCAGGAACCATTCCTACAGAGAAGTCGGTCCGTTTCCATAATTTCTACAAAACTCTTTCCGTCTTCATCGAGGTAAATCTGAGCGGAGGTGGATTTGTAAAAAAATAAAAGATTACTCTAAAAGATTGACTATTGCTTCCGACGATTTCTGCAAACGTTATCGAGACGAAGACTGCATATTTCCTGCATTTTTTTATCTAAATGTTTCACACGAATAGGCAAGTGAGGAACCAACCAGTGTCATAGATTGATACCAATATAGGGTGCGGAGGCTATTTGAAGGCATGTCTCTGTTCAGTCGTAATGTTAATCGCATTGTCAGTGGACGTTTAACTTTTTCCCGGGTACAATGCCAGATAAAAACCTATACGCAGTGATTGTTGCCATATGGACCTTCAAGTTATTATTGTTTTTATTACAAACATAATAAATTACAATGTCTGTTAACAACTAGTCACATAACTAACGAGTAGTTTTCATATCGTAATTAACAAGTACTATTGTTCCGGTTGCTGGATGAGGTCTGTTGGTTTTGTGCGTCGCAGTCGTCTGGGAGAATTAGATACATTGAGAAGATTTGTTGCTTTCTCGTTAACGTTTAGCCTCTTTACGTGAGCAGTTGCCTTCGAACTGATTTCTTCAAGAACGGTATGGATCCTTAAGTCTCCATGAAGGATGATGTAACACGGAGCATTTACAATGCTCTTGAGGGCTTCGTTCTGGAAACGTTGAATTATCCCCATAGTTGAGCGCCATAATTTCACACTGGTTTCAGAATTGTATTATGCGTTGAGAGCACAGACTTCCGGCCTTGAGCCATTCAATTTTTAGCCACTTTGTGTATAAGTTTATTCTTTTGATTTCTATACGCTCTTTCCAGCGGAGCTTGGTGTCATACTTAGGCATTAAGCTGTATTTGCATGCGGAATTGGTGCATTTAATAGAGTTATGGGATAGTATGGGACAGACTTGTTTGTGAAGTCGACGTGATCTGTTCATTGTTTGAATTAAATTTTGTTTGCCATCTTTGCGTCCATTCGGCTATTAGATTTGTAGCAGTTTGTAATTTCTGCGTCGATTCTGATGTGGCTTTCCCCCGATTACTGGAATTGCAGTGTACTCGTATGAACATTTGTACCTTTCTTTCTTTACGTTAGGTAAGGGTTGTTGTCACAGGTCCATTGTGATACCCTTTTTTTCAACCTATATTGCAGGTTAATTGAACCAGTCGGGGCTTCTTATAAAGCGATGGATGCTGCTGACGTCACTATCCGTCAGTTTGTTGAGATCATCGAAGAAATTAGTTCCCAGGTGGAGCAATCTTCTTTTGGACAAAGCTGAACAGGTACTCGTGTCTGCAGCTCCTGTAAAAATCGTTCGAAAAGAAGTCTAGCCTTTTAGCATGAACAGCCTTGTACCTACATCACAGTGCCCCGTGAGAACACCGATCACGGAGCTGATGTGCGACCGTCTAAGCATTATCTGTCCATTGAAGCATTTTTGATCTATCTTGGGCCAGATCTGTTTAGATACCACATATGTCGTACCATGCTCCCATCTGTGGTTGGCTTTGCTGAGTTAGTAAAGTTCGGTCATATCTCGTGACTCCTGTTGGAAAACGTCTATTGAGGACATCTTTCTTCTGCTGGTAGTTGAACTTTTCGACATATTATCAACATCAATTGCATTGAATGTCTGCTCTGAGTGCTTTGGTCTTCTGTTGGACATTTTTTTCTTTCATTGAGGTTATGACGGTGTCAGTATTATTTCCTGTATTGGTGGACACACACGTTTCTTTCTGGAAAGATGATGATGGTCGTACCAGCTTGGTTGATGACGATCACTCAGAACGGTCAAAAACTGCGACTACCTTCGATTACATTGATAAAATTCACCAAATGACATTGGATGTTAGTCGAATGAAGGTTAGAGAGATGGCAGAGCCTGTGGGCATCGTATTCTATACAGGGTTATTCATTTTGTGCTTTAGGATTTTAATTTAAATAAAATGAAAAATATTAAAGATTTCAATTAAATTTTCTAACTGTTTTAAATTTTGAATCGAATACAACATCGTTTAAATGGCGGCCACGGGAGTTTTTGCAAACTTCGATTCTTTTGAGGTAATTTTCGATGAGATTTCGGGACATTTACGGGTGTATTGCGGCCATAACTTCACGGATGTTGGTTTTTCAGAGCTCGTAAGCGGCAAAGGTTGCAGTTTTAGTATACAATGTTGTTGGTAGATCTCTGGTATAGAGGATATAGAGAAGAGATCCATTAACACTTCCTTGAGGAGCTCCGGCTTTTATCTGCATTTTCTTGCTCAAGATTCCATTAGACAAAAATATTGTTCTGGTAGATATGCTTTTAATTTATAGAGAAATCCTTCCTGAAATATTCTGTCGAAGGCTTGTGCCACATCCAAGAAAATGGTAGACCACACTTTTTCTGAATCTAATGCTTTTTTTTAATTTCAGGTATTATTCTGTAGACTTATAGCAGTCCTGCCGAGCTCTTTTAAGCCGCGTCAATCATATCGGCAGAGCTGCTCTATCCATTTAAAAGGAATGAGTTGAAAATGGACCTTTCCCAAAAGAGTGGAAAAAGGATCATCAAGTTTCCAAAAGAGCGTGATCTGATGGAGTGTGGAATGTGCCCTTCCGGCAGTGTCCAAATTATTAGCGAAGATAGTTTTGGATAGGTTCAAAGAATATTTAGATACAACTCTCGATGTCGAGCAGGCAGGCTTCCGCTCAGGATTTTCCTGCGTCGACCACATTAACAGCGTAAAGCGAGATTTCATATGGTTGTCTAGGAGGGGCAAACTTGAGCCTTTCAAACTTCAACGCTCAACTAAACATTGGCAGATAGGAGTTAGAGAATGTCGACAACTTTCTCAATCGATGACGGTATCCCAGAACTGGACGTGGGCAGCAGAATCTGGAAACCAAAACTGTGTTCGGAATGTTATCCAAAATCTGGAAATTTGGTTTTACACCATAAAACTAAGCACTAACGTGGAATTAATATTTGATGTAATACTTGGAAGGTGACCACAACTAACACTCGTAAATAGGTGCCTAGTTTTCATACTGAACATTTGTTGGCCGAATCGTATCTCGAATGAACAGATCCACACGAGAACGGACCAGGAAGCGATAGACATCACCATTCGACGGACGAAGTTGCAGTGGATTGGTTACACCTTAAGTTGCGAAGAAAATTCCGTTGCTAAATATGCCGGTAGAAGAGTGGGCCGCCCAGAAAACCGAACATGGTTTATGCCTGTAAAATATCCTTATAATCCATAAAGCCTCCGTCATGGCAGCCCACCGAAATTGACATTCACAACAGCAAGATGGATCGCGTTATCGTTCAAAGCATTTAATTTTTAGCTGAAAATGGCCAAGTACCCTGAGACAATCTCCAATTCCAGTTTTTGATTCTGAAAATTGCAAAACCAAATCCATCCACGTCACTTGTTATCCTTGAATATGCAAACGAAATGCATACATGTCACTTCCACTTTTCTCCTCATTCAACCGGCCTGTCATTTGTCAGCGGCTTTGCACTGCACACACAAGGGTTCCGTCATTTGTCGAGAAATAAAGTCACTCACCAAGAGACAACTTCCTTTCTATCACTCTTTGACGGTCTGTCATGTTTTCTTTCTCCTGAGGTCTTCACGCAAAACTACTAGCAACGTGCACGCACGCAATCCTCACCGCTCGACCTGTTCAACATCCGCCAATTTGTACTCCTCGTGTGCACAACTGCTGTTGGCCTTCTGACATGTCCATAGCTTGGAAATATAAAAACGAAATAGATACAAAAATCCCCTAGTGGTCGGTCTTCAAGTGAACATGCCAGTCGCCAAATAGACAAAGTCCAACGTTTTCATGTTTCTTGCTCGACGACCCATAAGACATGTGAGTTACATTCGCGGTAAAACGCAACGCCACACAAAGCACACACATTGTGTGCTGCTCTGCCACAGATACACCGATACAGGTGTAATTATCGTTAGTTCGGGACTTGGAAGAGTGGTATTGAAAGACAGAACAACAAAGAAATTCCCGTGCGGTTTTCCTTGCGTGGTAGATACGAGCAAGGTGAAGATGCACCCAAGATCGGACTGCTTCAAGTACAAATCTCGATGTTCGTGATACCAAATGATAAAAACAAAAAAAAAAAAAACTAAAGCAGAGGCCTATCCCACAAGTTTGTTGCGAGTAGGAAACATCCTCATCCGGGGAGACAAAAGTCAGCGATGCTGAGTGCTATGCTGCAGTGGTACTGCGAGAGCGCTCTGTAATTACGGGCGCATCTTTCCTTTCCAGGTACTCCGAAGGAGCTGTTTATAAACACCACATCTATGAGATACACACAGGTAGATAGCAGATTGGTTTTGTTAGATGATAGGAATAGGAAGTATCTATCAATATTTTCGGGAGATTGCCGACAAATTTTCTTGAATGAAACGCCAGGCATCTGAATGATTCCTCGGAGTGTACGCCCTCCTCGGATGTCTCTTCTATTTCCAAAGCAATGAGCGAGGTTTGACTCTCTAATTGCTGTCGGATGAATTATTGAAATTAATTGCCAGGCAATTATAGGCTCGAAGGATAATTACAATTTGTGCATTCGACTCGGTGTGTGTCAGTCTGATTGTCTGGTTTGTTTTTTGTTTTTTTTTTTTTTTGCCGACGGAGTTCATTCATAAAATTTTCAAAAAAAGTCAAATTGGTTATTTTTGGGTTTTTGTTTAACGAAATGTTGTGTGCAAGGTGGACAAACCGAACAGGGTGGTCTAAGCTACCATTGTCATAGGGGAAATGTATCCAAAAGTGGGTTTGTCTTTGAACTTCTTTATTTGACTTTGAGGAGTACTCGTATGACACTTACGAGTATTATAGGACAAAGGTGTTGGATAAATGTTCCAGGAAATTAGGAATAGGAGAGGAAGGCCTTGCAAATTCTGCAATTAGGCTATCGGGTCTCTGGTATCTTGTGGGGCAGTGACCCACAAAAGACTAAAATATGTGGGCAACTACCAAATACCAGATAAGAGAAATGCCAATCGGCTTCTCATTCTTCGATTCCTAAGAGCAATTGGACTAGAGAAGGACTATTCTTGTCCAGTCAGGCTCTAATGATACTACAAGTATGTGGTATGTGTGTAATGTATATGCACTACAAATTAATGTTAGTGGCACTTTTATACTTATGAAGCAGCAATTATAACAAGGTAAAAACGGAATTGCTATCATCCTCGCGGCAGAGCTACTTGGCAACATCTTGACCATTTCAAAGTCCAGTGGCAGTTTGATGTCTCTCAAATTGGTGATACAGGGTGAGGTGTGGAATATTGTAAGCGCATATGCTCCCCAAGTCGGATGCGAACAGAGAGAAAAAGATACATTCTGGCAGGATTTTTGCAACCTCATCAAAAACATCCCAAAGGAAGAGCTTTTGTTTGTTGTCGGAGATTTGAACGGACATGTCGGGAAGACAAACGAAGACTATGAGGACTGCCATGGAGGAATGGGGTACGGCACCAGGAATTCTCCAGGTGAAGATATCCTTAGCATGTGCAAGTCATACCGTCTTATCGTGCTAAATACCATGGAGTGCAGAGCACAAGACATGTGGGATTCTCTACAGCGATCTTGCTTGGAGAGAGCCAAATCACTGCTTGGAACGTCGAAAGGCCCCTGCCAACACGCCAAAGAAACATGGTGGTGGACAGATGAAGCTAAAGTAGTGATAAGGGAAAAGAAAACGGCTTTCAAGGCTTGGCCTTCTACTAATAGAGATGAAAAAGCTCGCCTTGAAGTGATATATAGATGTTGCAAAGGTCTCGCGAAGAAGAAGTGCGCCCAATTTCAAGCAAAAAGTATGGAAGGCCTCTATCGGGAGTTGGTGGATATATCATCTTCGACGTCGGATAGAAACCAGGCTATCCAACTTGAACAAGAGAACAACTATCTTCAAAATAGCCGCCTAGAGAAGAAGAAATTGCTCAGAAGATTCGTTACCCAAAGTTCATTAACAATGCTCAAGACCTGCTTCTTGTGGAAGACGACAAAATTCTCCACAGATGGCGACAGTATTGTGAAAGACCGAACAGTTTCCCCGGGTATACTTTCCAAAAGCCGCTCCTAACAATGACGAAGTATCCGACATTACTGTCGAAGAAGATAGGAATTCGGTCAAATACTCAAAAAAAAGAAAAGCGGTTGGGCCAGACGAGATACCATCTGAGTTCTGGAAAAAGATGGAAGACATTGTGTCCGGATGGCTCATGATTCTTATTTCCAAACTTATGAGTGGTGATCCAATGCCTAATCAGTGGAGGGAAAGTTATCTTCTTCCTTTGTGCAAAGGAAAGGGCGATACGCAAAACTTCTGTCAAGCTGATGTCACACACCATGAAGATCGTTGAGCGGGTATTAGATGGCCGACTGCGGCTATCGGTACCGTTTAGTTCAAACAAACAGAGTACTCGTATCTGTGCTGCCCATTCTCTGATCCACACCTGCTTATTCCAGACATTTACTTGAATGGAAAAGTGCTTCCCAAATGCGAAAAGTTCAAAGTTCTGGGATCTATGATCAATAGCGAAGCAACTTGTGATGATGACATCAAACATCGCGTAAGCGTAGGGTGGATGAAGTGGCGGGAAAACTTTGCAATCTTCTGTGACCGAGAAATGTCCCTGAAAGGAAGGCTCTACACTGCAGTAGTACGTCCGGCGGTCACATACGGTTCACAATACTGGACAATGTACAAGAAGTATGAGGGCAACTTAACGGCAGCTCAGATGAAGATGCTTCGCATGACAGCAGGAGTAACAAAGCTTAAGATGTTCGAAGATTCGAGGAAGCCTTCATGTAAAATAAGAGCATGACCGGCTCAGTTGGTATTGTCATGTTCAAAGGAGAGATCCTTCGAACCCCGTCAAAAATGCATCATCAATCAACGTTCCTATACAAAAGACGAACAATTTTTGTCCAGGAGTCATAGCCGAATCGGCTCCATAATGGTATGAGAAGAACAGAGAGTAGACATGCATCAAGAACAGAAAAAAAATTTTAGAAGACAAAATTTAAGGACGAGTATGGTCCATCCCATCGGATAAGGCTGCACCACGTTGGGGTAGCTGTACGGTTTTACATGTAACCAAACGACTTGAGTTTTTTTTTCCTCAATTTGCTTTGGTAAATCGACAAGTCTTTAACTTTTTAGGCACATTCTAGGTACTGAGGAGAGACACATGGTAAAATGGAAAATTATGTTCAAAAATATTTGACTATTTCTTTCTTTCTTATCGACTATGTAACAAAATGAACAAGAATTAATCGATTTCCCAATATTGTTGTCCATGCATAGACAACAGCCCGCCCACGTCAATCACTTAATCATACTTGGAGAACAAAATTAACGATTTCGTGATATTCGACTTGTCTTGTCTTCGACAATTGAAGGAGTGTTTTTCAGACACGACACGATTTTTAAAAGATCGAGAGTGTTTACAAGACACAATAAAATAATAAAAAAAAATAAAAAAAAAAAATGTATGTACAATGCAACCTATAACTACCCCCTTAAGGGATAACCTGACATTAAAAAATCACTTATTCACTAGAAAATCATTGATCACTTTACCCACAACACTAGACAAAGACTAGCTAGCCAACTGGCAGCTCTACCAGTTTACCATGTCATGAGGTGTATAATTAATGGGGTTGAAGAAAACACACACACATACATACTAGGAAGCCTAACAAAGATCGTGAGTTGACGATTATACCTTCAAGTGATCGCGGCGAGACAGTTGATTGGTAGCTTATTGCAAATTTTCGACAGTTTTCGTGGTGCGCTGTTTGCAGAATCGTGTGGGAAATGTCCTTGTGCTGATGGATTTTTATTTCGCATTCCTCACCTCTGGGCTTGCAGTTACGAGTAGCTAACAAAGAGGGTGAAGATGCTTAGAGAAACCTCACATGTGCTCTTCTAGGGAATATCTATATTTTATAATTTTCTTTGAGGCGGCGATTTCGATTTGGGTTGAGGTACGAGTAGTCAGGGAAGGACTGAAGTCAGTACCTAATTACTTACTGGGGCGCTTAAAAAAAAATATTCCGTGCTGATGAATTTTTCGAAACGCTTTATGGATTTGTGCAAATTTTATTATAATTTGTCCATTACGGGTTATTTTGGAGGGAAGTGCAACTAGGTGCTTATCACGGGGGCCATACGGTCCATTGTGTTTCCCTTTTGTTGTGTAGAACCTTAAGACGTTTGTCTTGCGGTCGGTTCTGTTGCAAATCTCTCTTCATGAAGAATATTATGTTCCTAAGTGGAACTTGTACAAGATCCAATAGTTCGTCAAAAAGCCTGTTTCCCATCTGACAGAGACGGCAGTTTTGAAGATTTGGGCAATCGCATAACAAGTGTTTGATGGTTTCTGTCTCCTCTATATCTTGATAGTGGTCGGGTGTGTTGATGACTAGTTTAGAAGCCATTTCCAAGACGCGAATTTCTTTCTTATTCATCGCCAATAGGCTTTTTGTCCTGTTTTCATCCACTGTTGGCCATAAGCTGCGAGATATGACACTGTCGCTTCTGGTGGACCATGCGGAGTTAATCAGTTCTCTTGCTTTTAGTTCTATTTTAACTTTTAGTTCACCAATTAGAGCTTCTACTGATATCCGAGTACGAGTATTTTGAAAATCCTATTCTGATCCCTTTTTAGCTAGTTCATCTGTTGCCTCGATTTCTTCTATATTGCTATGTCCGGGAACCCAAACAGAGAGCTACGTCATGGGTGTTGCATATTCTGTTCAACATATTACGGCATCTGGAAACTATTTTCGATTTGACTTCCTCGCAGTCTAGTGCTTTGATTGCCGCTTGACTATCCACGAAAATTGTAATCTTTGAAGGATTTAGTTTTTTGCTATGTATAGTCTGTACAGCCTTATCAATGGCGAAGACCCCAGCTTGAAAGATGCTATAGTCATCCGGGAGTTTGTATGAGTGATTGATTTTAATTGACTCACAAAAAAATCCAGAGCCAGTTCCGATATCCATTTTAGACCCGACAGTGTAGAGCTGAATGTCCTGAACATTAATTAATGTGTTGGAGTCCCACTCTTGTCTTTCGAGAATAAAAGTGGAGTAGTTCTTGTCGAAATCTATGTAGGATTTGATGTAATCTGTTGTTCTGTCGAGATCAGTTGTACTATACCTATTGAGTATAGATCCATGTCCATAAGAGCTTTGCTTCCATGTGCCCGATTGTTTGAGACGAATCGCACTTTTGGCAGCTCTGCATCGTATTTACTCATCTTGGGGAGGGATATTTAGCATAATCTCTAAACCCGCTTGTGGTCTTGATCTCTGGGCTGTGTATCTTAAGATAGCTGGTTTTGTCTGTTGCATTCCACCATACAATAATTCCGTAGGTAAGGATGGGTCTGATAATAGCCGTGCACATCCAGTTGATCATGGACGGATGGTGACGGGTGCTAGTAAGGTACGTGAACGTAAGCAAAGGGACGGAGGTGGATTGAAAAGTTCGCAGCCTACCATAAAAATAGTTTCATTTCTAAATTGGTACTTCCCCCCTTTTATTATTAACATTCTGTAAGTAACTCTAAAAAGTGGCAAACTGAAACAATTTTTTAAAAATGAAGATATGATGACAACTTAAGGGGGATCTGCTCCGTCAAAGTAAACATTGTATTTGTGATCTGATCATGGGAGACCGCAGATCGAAAATAATGGAGATAGCTGAGATCGTCGGCATCTCGTATGAATGGACCCAAAACATCATTAAGAACGAACTTGGATTCTCCAAGCTTTCTGCAAAATGGGTTCGCAAATTGCTTTCAGTTGAATAAAAACGCAATCGTTTGACGATGTCTCGCGAATGTTTGGAGCTATTTTAAATCAATCCAGAGGATTTTTTGGCCAGATTTGTGACGACAGAAGGGACCTGGGTTCACCACTATACCCCCGAGACCAAACAGCAATTGAAAGAGTTGAGAAGATATACGACTCAAAGGGAATCACAATATGGTTGGTTACCTTGCCAAGGATCAAACAATTGACCCCGATTACTACTGCAGTCTTTTGCGTCAGCTGTGATAGGAAATAAAAAAAGAGCCTCCAGGAATGTTGATGGCAAGACGCACGTCAAACCATAGCTAAAATCCATAACTGTGGGTTTGAATTTAGCCGCATCCTCCGTATTAGATTGATCTGGTTCCAGGTGATTTTTATCTGTTCCACAACCTAAAAAACATTTGTGAGGACAGGGATTTTCAACTAACGAAGAGGATGAAGCTGCAGTAAACTAATTTTTTTAAGGCCTTGAAGAAACATTTTTCGAAACAGGTGTAACGGCTTTAGAGACCAGAAGTTTATTAAACTTAAAGGAGAGAGACTTGTAAGCTTCTGAGTCTGTTTTCTCGGTCATCTGTTTTCGATCCATCCTCGTATATCCTAAAAGACATTGATTTGACATTAATACAAGGATAACCCCATTTACGTCGAGTTCCATTCCGCCTGCGTGTCTGTCACCGTTTCCTTTTAATTTCCATCAATTTCTATATGTCTCTTCACACAAGTCAGTGTTTGAGTTCTTGAATTTCCAGTGCTTTCAGCATATTTTTCTATATCATTTGACCCTTTCACAAGAGGGTGCTAGTAAGAGCATGCAGCAGACCCACCATCTCGGCTTGATACATTCAGCTAATTTGTTAGATGACATGTTGGATTAACTTCCTCCGAAAAAATTACTATTATGGCTTTCCATTCATCACTAATCCTTCCGCGAAGGTGTATATTTCTACCGTCTTCTTATTCTTCGATTTCTTTGATTTGCCCTTCGAGGTCTTCCTTGGAACGATCCGTTTATCTTGTCTCCCTATCAAGACCTCTTCAACCTCATCTACCTGAGTACTTTAGAGAAACGCAGAGATGTTCCAAACATGCTTTTCATTTATCGACTTCTTTATTTCAGGCTCTGTCGATTGCGCATCTCTTTATAATTCAATTTACTTCAATACCAAACCACGAAATGTACGATGCCCTCGTCTTTTCTATCTACCGTCCTACCGCACTTCAATTGGATCTAATGAACCAATTTCCGGTATGCTGAGAAAAGTTAACTCAAACTTTACCTCAGCACTCCCTGCTTCAAAGCCGAACTCCTTCACCATTCTCCTTAGCTTTAAGTCTTAGTTTTATGTTTTAGTTTTAAGTTTTAGCCGTAAGTTAGTTGTAGCTTGTGTTAAGCCAAATAATTGGGGGCTTTCGCCTACACCAAAATTAATTCGGTGCATATCGGTGCAAACGAAGTACCGTAGATGGCGCCGTCTTCTTCATGAATACATTTAGTGGCAGATGTTTTAAGCTTCTGTAACTTGCCTTTGGACGTCGAAACTTCATTTGGAGGAATTACTTACAGGATTATTAGCACAAAACGAGGTGTAGTTTCAACTCGTAAGCTTGTAAGCTGCGGCACACCTCAAGGTAGCGTCTTGTCCCCTCTTCTTTTGAATATGGTGGTGAGTAAGGTATTAATCGACCTGAAAAGTTCGAGGTGTAAAGCCATTGCCTATGCAAACGATGTTGTTTTTGTTGTCCCAAAAAGGCATCCAAATACTCTAAGCTGAGGCCCCTTCAACACTTTCTCCTCTTGCTCTCCAAATGGACCAAAAGAAGTGGTTTGGAGGTAAATCAAAACAAAGGGCATCTCGAGATGCTGTCGCAGCTTTATACATTTCCCTATCCTGAGAAAAGTTCATGAAAAAAAAAGTTGACAATTAATGCAATGGAGTCTGGGTGCTGTAGGAAGCGGACTTCATTGTCATCCAAGAAGTACGGTGGGATGAGTCCGTCAAAAAGTGGATGAAAAACTGTGATATCTACTATGGTGACTGCTATAGGAAACAGAAGCAGCGTTTATTTGGATGTTGATTTGTCGTCAGAGGCAGATTTAAGACGAAATTCAAAAAAATCATCCCACAGCCTACATATGAGCTCACGCCCCTACAGACGATAAGGATGATGTAACCAAAGATAGATTTTATTAGTTCTTCGACAGGACTTACAACCAATGTCCACGTTATGACGTCAAAATCGTGCTGGACCATTTTAATGCATAAATTGGAAAGAAGGGCATCTTTGGAAATACCATTGGCAAATACAGCCTACACCTCCGGAAATGGACCGTAGCCAGCCTCACACCTCAATATTCATACGGGCACCTGGCACTCTTCGGATCAACTAATTGTCAACCAAATTGATTACGTCACCGGTATTTTGGATGTTCGCACCTTTCGAGCAGCTAACACTGACTCGGATTACTACCTTTTTGCTTCCAGGGTACGTATGCAGATATCCCAAAGACCACAATACCAAAGAAGTACTGAGTTAATTAAGCGCAGATGAACAATGGAATCATTGTCAGCAAGACATCAAGAACGCCGTCTCTGATATGCTAGGTTTCTCGTATTAACCACAGAGAAACCCCCGGTGTTACCAGGCGCATGTTTTTGAGTAAGAGGTTTAAAAAGCGACGTTGATGAGCTTACAACATCTAGAAGCGGAAGAGAAGGGAAGAGCATCAGCTTCTAAGAAAGAAGAAGAACGAATATGACATACGTGAGATCGAGCCCAATAGAGAAGTGTTATGGCAGGAATGATGATCGAAAGTTTTACCAGAAGGTAAAATGAGCATGCTAAGACTACAAACCCTGTAGGGATGAAAAATGAAATCTAGTAGCAGAGCCACAATCGGTGCTGAGAATTACAAAGATCATTTCTGCAGACAGTTGAACGGCGGTGACGCCCCGGACGTTAACGATCAAGAATTCCGTCTACCCGACCAAAGTGAGGTGAAGATGTCAATATCTAAGCTTAAATCTAATTAGACTGCTGGAGCCGACAGTCTAACTACCTAGCTGTTTAAACCAGCTGGGGATAATTTGGTACGGGGCATACTTGAATCCATCAGTGCCCGACGAATGAAACCTCAACACCATTTGCTCAATCAAGTAATGAGATCCTCTGATACTACGGGTATCTCCTCAACATCACTTTAAACCTTTTTTCAACAATCTGATTATTCCTTATCAGTGTGGTTTTAGGCTAGAAAAGTCCACAATAGATCAGATGGAAAAAAAATCCTGTGAATCATAAGCAACGACAATAATAACGAAAACAAACAAAATACTCCCCAGTTATCTGGACAGCCACCCTTGGAGTTTACAGAAACTTAATACCACCTGAGTTTCAAACCACACCACTCTGTCTTTCTCTCTGTCTCTTCCTTTCCACAAAAAAACGCACGTGTTCTAAAAAATTAGTATAATGGTATTCATATCCCCTTTAACACGTGCAAATTATAAAAAAAAAATATTCACATTGTGGCAGATCTCGGAAAAAACCCAGGAACTCCAAATCTGTATGCACCACCTTTTCGTCGATTTTAAAGTCACCTATGATAGCGTTTATAGGGGCGAGCTATACAGAGCCACGTCTAGTTTTGGCATCCCTGCTAAACTCGTCCATCTTTACAGGATAACAATGAATGGAGCAAAGTGTATGCTGTCATTAAAAAGGGACAGTCAACATCGGCAACTTGGACAGAACGTCACAATAGACAACTACAATTCTGAGGTAGTTAAGGATTTTAATACCTAGGCCTCGTTGTAAATTCGAACAATAACACCAGCGCAGAGATTCAGTGAATAATAATTCTTGTCAACCGCTGTTTCTTTGGGGTAAGAAGGCAATTGAGTAGCAAAGTCCACACACGGACAACTAAGGTGATTTTACAGAAGACCCAGACGTGCGACGCAGAAGCATAGACGGTTGAAAGCACCTTTGGTTGTTTTGAAAGAAAAATACTGCATTGGCATTGACCTATTCAGAAGGATTCGAATTCGATACCTAAGATGGCCAGTGAATGGACATCGCTCCGGGTCGGAGAACCTTCGAAGGCATCCCGGAGATATGTCATAAAGGAAGATCTCACCTAAGGAGGAGCACACATTCGGAAAGAGGCCTTAACTAACTTCGTGTTCAAAACTGGAGGCGGCTGGAACAAGATCGAGTTGGCTGGAGAAGCTTGTTGGTTGAGGAACAGGTCCACCTCGGAATGTAGCGTCATCTAAAGAAACAAAAAGTTAGTCTGAGTGCTGCTGACTTTTTAATATACGGGGCATTCTTAGCTGCTACTGGCTCGTACTTTGTCAGCCAGACAGCTCTTTTCTTCTTCAAGTTTCAAATTCTCTCACCCTTCAACAGATAAACAACCGAACTTCAGTGACGGCAGCGGCTATAACAAATACCCTTCTCCTTCAGAAGTTCCTTTCATTATCCTTGTGCAATCCCATATCTAGCCAGCCGATAGTACTGTGCCTACGCTTATACACAATGTCTCGATAAAACTTTCAAGTCGAGGACAAGCTTGTCCAAAAGATTTGCTTTTTTTGTGTCAATTCACATCAGATGCTATCTAACTTTTGACAAGCATCACCTATTCTCTTACCTTAAGCAGTTTTGAAAGGCGAATAAAACACTCTTTTCAGAGATTAGTTACTATACTTTTCAACGTTGATAAATCGCAGGAGCCCTTTTCATTATTCATAAAACAGCGCCCACTATTGAAATACCGGCCATGAACAAAGAACTCCCCCAATGGCCACGACTTTTGGCTATAGTACTATGTAGCGACTGTCAGAATGCGGTTTCCTATGTGTAATCAAGCCTAACAAGGGGTGGAAATGTTCCCACTGCAATAAAATTGTCATGTCACGCCATTGCATTGCATGTTGCGGTTACCTTCTATGGCTCTATAACTTTCAAAGTCTTCAGGCTAGACACAGACAAGAATCCCATAGCATAGAACTCAGCTGAGGTGTCAGTTGCACAACCAGGCAGATACAACTGCAATGCACGTTCAATGGGGGAGATAGTTAAATGGGAAAAAAATGGCGAAACTCGCTCCCACGCCTTCAAAACTGTCTTCAAGAAAAATGGCAAAATCAAGAGAGAGAGAAACAAAGAACGGAGAAAAAAACAGAATTTTTCTGAATCACCTCTGGGCCCGGGCGGCATTTTGTGTGCCGCGATCCATGCATGAAACTGCGCACAGAACGTGATTTAAGATTTCAACAAACGATAGCGCACCACGGCACCTCATTGGATTGTAAGCTGGGTGGACTTCGATGAAGACAACGTCGCGTCGGTTCCGTACCGGAGAACCTAAAACGCGTTTTACGTGGCTCTATGCTCTTGCAGTTGTTTTTTGTTTTTTTTTTGCTGGATGCTCGAGATGGAGAGATACATCAGGATCAGCATCAACCAATAATACAACACGATGCCGCATCCACAAGACACATAGACACGGGGATACATATTCTTTTTTGCGGAACTGACAGACGGACCGTAGGGATACAATTAAAAGTGAGATCGTTGGCTTTCTTGGTTCGTATCCGTCTGTCGTGGTATATTCCACCATTGTTGGATGCATGATTTAGTTGTGCTGAGATACATATCTCTCGTTGGAGCTGATGCGGGCGATCCAATGTGCAAAATGGCGGACATAGGCGGTATACTGTGTGCGTTGGTTGATATACCTTGTATCTCTCTGTTGGAAATACAATATGTTTCGGATGGATCAAATGTTTTATTTTATTAACAACTGCTTATTAACGTTGGATGCATTGAAGTGGGTTTTAGTTTGGATTTAGTGAACCACAAGAGGAATTTTTAAATTACAGGGTGCACGGGATGAAAGATTCTTTGAGAAGCAAATTTTTTTGATAAAGAAAAGGAAAATGATTATTAGCCTGTGATTAGACACAGTATTTTTTAAGTCAGGAATTCCACATGTCCCTAACTTAAATTGTTTCCATTATGTAGGCTGTGACTATCAAGAAAAATCTATTACAATTGAAAACCATTTCTACTAAATTATATACAGTACAATCTCCTTAATTCGGACACTTGCTAATCCGGACAACGAGGTAATCCGGACACTCAATTGTTTTCTATTGTTGACTCTGTAATCCGGACAGTTGGCTTATTATTTACCTCATGAATCCGGACAATTACTTTTTATTTTTCTTTTTTGTCCGCTATTTCTACGGGGCCGGGAAGTTTCATAAATTAACAGCGATTTTCTATGGAAAACAAAGTTCTATCTCTTTCTTATACCAATGTGTAATGCAGACTATCAAAAAGTATTTTATGTCGCACACGTCAGAAGTGAAATAAAAACGTTAAGCCAATTTTGTTTTTTAATTAGTGGTGTTAATTGCATTGAGTATCAATAATGCCACCAATAGTAAAGAAAAAACGTACGTTTTTAACAATTGACAAAAAGTAATTCTCAATAAATTAGATAAAGGAAAGACACTTCGTCAACTGGCAGAGGAGTAATCTTCAAAATATTTCGAATATATAAGACATTCATTTGTGTTTTTTATGCAGTTACATTTCTAAAACGGAAAGTGGCCTTGGTAAGCGCAAAACTTTGCGATCTGCTGAATATCAACTCATGGAAGGATGCCTGCACAATTGGTTTGTAAATAAAAGACAACAGAATGTATCAATTTCTTCTGAAATCATGAAAGAAAAAAGCAAAAATATTCTGTAATAATGAATTAAAATTTCTAAAAATATCTGGCGAGAAACTGTCTAACAATACCATTGCTGTGCAACCTTTAATTGAAAAGCTACGAACGAAAATTGCAGAAATGGGCATTACACGTTCCCAAGTCTATAATGCGGATGAAACTACACTCTTTTGGAGGAAGATGACAGAAAAAACGTTAGCGTTGCGTACCGAGAAATCCGCACCGGTAAGAAAGAGTAATCCTTTTAGTTTGCTGCAATGCAACAGGAGAGCATGAACTTAAATTAATGATGATCGGAAAAGACAAGAATACAAGGGCGTTTAAAAAAGTAAACCTACCGTTAGAATATGCCAATACTAAAAATCCTTGGATGGCAGAGCTACTGTTTAAAAGTTGTTTAAAAAATTCTTTTACCAAACAAATAAAATGATACTTAAGGGGAAAAAAAAAATTGGCAGCTAAAGCACTTCTATTGCTAGACAACGCGACTTGCCATTCATATTCATTAGCAGATCTCGATAAGGACATATGCGTTATGTTTTTGCCACCAAACTGCACGGCTCTAATTCAGCCTATGGACCAAAATGCTATTCGAATTTTAAAAATGAATTATCGCAAAAATTTTGTATGTCGTCTCTTGTCCTGTTCGGAAAATAGCTTAACTGATTCTTTAAAAAAGTTTTCGTTGAAAGATGTTGCTTTTTTGGCTTCAAACACTTGGGATATGGTGGATGAAGGTGTCCTTAAGAAATGGTTCAACAAAATTCTTTAAGACGAAGAATGGGATTCAGATGATGATCTACCTCTTGCAATGTTACGTTGCAGTAGCTCAACGGAAATAGCTGACTTATTAGTCGAATTAGCACCGGATATTTATTATGATAACGAAATTGATGAGTGGTTGAATGACGTCACGGATGATCAGACTGAAGAAGACGATCTCGATAGCAGTAGTTGCGATGAAAATGAAGTTGAAATCCAAGACCGAACAATTTTATATCTGCTTTTAACACATGTATTAAATATGCAAAAGAGCAGGATTTTACTGCTGGGGATATTTTAAAACTTGTCGGCCTGAGAGAAGTTGAATATAAAAAGAAAGCTTCGATAAAACTTCGACAAGTAAAAATTACAAATTTTGTTCAAAAACATTAAAAATGTTTATAATATATTGGTGTACAAATTAATTAGGTCCGTTTTTTTGTGTTCAAAATTTTTTTTTTTATTGAAAAACGTAAAAAATACATCACTCAAAGTATTGTCCGTCGGAAGCGACTACTTTTTCTCATCTCTCTGGTAATTTTCGAATACCAATTCTAAAAAATGTGTCCTCTCTGGCATCGATCCAATCATTGAGCCATTCTTCGATTTCTTCAAAAGATCCGAACCGGTGACCCCCCAAATCGTTTTGCATCCTTTGAAAAAGCCAGTAGTCGGAAGGAGCAAGGTCTGGAGAATACGGCGGGTGGGCAATACATATAAAAAAATAAAAAAAAAATAAAGGTTTAAAGGACTTTTTTTATTTTTTCACGCAAATTTTTTGAGTCTCGGTAATCCGGACATTTCGATATTTCGGACACTGCTTGGTTTTTAATTGTCCGGATTAACGAGATTATACTGTACTTACCTACTTTAGGTGTCATTAGAGTTCAGGGTGGACCTGGGACTCAACCAGCTAGGTTTTTCAGTCAGCACGACCCCTTGTTAACTGCTTCCTGCTGTGTACGTTAAGTTGGTCTACCTCTTCTGCTTTGTCTCTGTGGGATAGAATTCATGGCTCTTTTAATCCGGAGTGTAAATATTCATCCGCTCCATATGATATAGACATTTTAAGCGCTGATGGCGTATCCTCTTCACCAGGTCGATGTCGATAGCTAATGCCTGAATCTAATCCATTTGCCATCAACGCAGACAGGAACATAAAACGCTCGAAGAATTTTACTCATTATAAATATGAGAATACATGTACAAAATTTTACAAATCAAAATATAGCATGGCAGGAGCCGTCTGCCAGGATGACAAATTTCAAAGACTTTGTTTAGCACTCTTTCCATGTTGAGTTAATAGCTTGTTTTGCTTCTTTTAATTTTTCCTTTAGATGCAAGCGTATGAGACCGGAAGTTTGTTCACATTACCAACAAAATAAAAACCATTTCGTGATATTCGCACTCAAGTTTAAATGTTATAATAGATTTCCATTAATTTCAGGGTAAAGTTTGGCATTTTGGAGGATCTATCTTATTTAGATATTCAAGACCTAAAAGTTCGATCGTCATGTTTATTTACTGTTACGCATTGTTTTTCTAATTAAAAAAAAAACGAGTGACTCCTCTCGGATAAAGAAAATCTTGTTCAAATCTTCATCTATACCTAGCTTCATTAAAAAATCAGAAGGAACACAGACCATATCTAGCGAAGAAACTTTGGAACTACTCATGAATATCCACTTCCTTGATAATAAAACAGAGATAACCCACTCTGTAGAAAGCCATTGTAGACTTGAATTACCAGTGCTGATGATACGAGTATTGTCAATCCTGAACCTGGACTCGATATAATTTTTCGAGTCGAACTGCAGGAGGGCTTGAACATACTGAGCTCCGCTCAATCTTTAGCAGTTGTCTAATCTTCTGCTACACCTCCAGTTCCTGTAGGACGGTAAAACTGGTCTTTATACCGAAAGTCGGTAAGACTTCCCACACGTCCCCTAAAGACGTTCGTCCAATCTTCTAAGTATGTTGGAAAGTCAGATTGACGTCTATGTACGAAATAATCTGGATCTGATGTCAAATTCCCAGCATGCTTATCAGAAGTGAAAATCGGTAGAGACTGGCCTTTGTTCGTTGGTAAGAGATCTTTTGAAAACAAGTATTTCACGATGGTATATTTTCTTGACATTAAGGAAGCTTTCAACAATGTTAAAAAAGGGTTTTTTTCTGATGAGCTTCACAGCCTAAAGGTTGATGACTGCATTTGCTTATGGATTGAGCAAATGCTAAACAGCAGGCACATCCATGCTGAGCTGAGGTGCTGTCTAACAAGAAGGTCGGTTTACAGAGGTATTCCTCAGGGTGGAGTATTATCACCACTACTGTGATTACTTAAAATCTTAAAGAAAGAGGAGTAAACTGTTAAAGCCAATGCAGACGAAATTGCGATAGCCGTATCGGGAAAGTTTCCTCTTATAATTAGAGAATTTGGATTAAAACGTTCAGATAGCCTGACAGTGGGGTTTTGGCCTTCGTTGCCGAATAAAATCTAATTCTACTTTACCCTCTTGTAGAAATTTCGGATTTCTTTCACACATTTTTAAATTTTTTCAGCGCGTGTACTTTGTCCCTCATATTCTGCTCTTAAATCTGATGAGTGACACTCTCGTCTCACCTCTTCTTACAGCGCCTCTCTTTAGGGCTCTATTAACCAGCGTTTGCGGCGTTTGTAGGTGGCCGTGGTGTAGTGGTAACATCATCGCTTGTCACGCTGTTGATTCACGGTTCTAATCCTGATGTCAAGAATCATCTATTCATTTCGCATGAAATAAAAAGTCGATCACTTGCGAAAGCTAAGTCAACTCTACTGTGAAGGCATAACACTGGCAGTAGGGTGGTCATATGGCTAAAATGCAACTTGATCGTGATGATGACATCAGGAGGACGGAAAAAAATACTGTGAATCATAAGCAATGACAATAATAGCGAAAAACAAACAAAATACTCCCCAATTATTTGGAGTTTAAAGAAACTTAATACCATCTGAGTTTCAAACTACACCACTCTGTCTTTCTCTCTGTCTCTTCCCCTTTCCACATAACGCACGTGTTCTAAAAATTAGTATAAGGGTATTCATATCCCCTTTAACACGTGCAAATTATAAAAAAAAAACCAGCGTTTGCTGGAATCAGCTTAATTTTTTACCGCTTTTTCTACTTGTCAAGAAGAAACGTTCTAAATTTTGTTTCATACATTCGAATATTTATACGAGTACAATCGAATGCTTCTCGACAAGCCGAAGAAGGCGTATAAAATCAAGCCCCAAGGGTTTAGAGTTGGTATTAGAGTAAAACCTAGCACATCAGCTGCGGCACTTCTAACAACTTGTTGGCATTTATGCCACAGATTTTCGACGTTTGCCCCTGTAACTTGTGTCTTATAGTTGCAGCTCTTCAATGTTGCACCTTTGCTGCAACCATTTAATTGCCCGAGTCGATTTATGTCACAGTAGGTATATGAAATTTTAGAAGTATCTAACTAACTACGATATATCCGTACCTAATATAAAACATATTTTCACAGTAATGCTTGACATGTGTGGGCTAGGCTTTTTCATTTCTTGGGGTTTTCCCAGAGCGATCCGGGGATCCCAGGATATTCCCGGGATTTTAAATAGTAGGTGAATAAAATGTACGAGTAAATGTTATATAAAATACAAAATCGAAAAGTATTTCATTATTTTAAACATGAGAAAAGTTCTACCAAGACTGTTGATATTCACGTTGTTCTTGGTTTTACAACTCGCAGTGTACCATGAGGATTCCATTGGAATTACTGCTTCGCGATATTGGCATTTGGTTTCTTCAGTGTGTGACCAATCCAACGCCATTTTCTTGTCTTATCTCGACATCCAACAGCTTCTGACTTGTTTTACGCCACAATTCCTGCGCAATTTGCGCCCAGCGAATTTTTAGGATGTATCACAGGCAGTGATTAACAAAAGCCTGTAACTTTCACCTGATATTTGAGGAGACTTTGATTTAATTTTGAATTCGAAAAGTTTCAACTTACTGCGTAAGAAGATTTGACTGGATTTCCAAACTGGAGACAGGATACCTAATCAGTGCGAGCTTTATTTATTCTGCTTTTAACGTTTGGGTCTGTTCCGCCATCAGAGGATACAAAACTTTCCAGGTGGTTAAACTCTTCGACCTCTCAATTGGCGTCTACTTCAGAATAATACGCTGATGTTTGGAACGGCCTGTGGGCATTATTTTTGTCTTTTTGCCATTGATCCTTAGACCCACCGTAGTGATTGACACATCTCATCTAGCCCGCTGATGATGCTTGCCAAGAAACAGATATCATCGGCATAGCCCAAATAACTTAGCCTTTAAAACGGTCCACATTGGATGCCATGTCTCTCAGATACACTTACGGTGGCAGTCAGTATATCGTCTATCGCTAGAGTAAAGAGGGTTGGCGATAGAATATCCCCAAGTCTCATTCCCTGTTGAAAGAAGAGTCGGAGAGCTGTCCATTGTGCAGAACGAAACACCTTGCGTTATTTTAGGACATCTTTTTAATAGCAACTATTTTAGAGGGGATTCCTTTCCTAAGAAGAGATCGTTGCGATTTGCCTTCTCGAAATCCACAAACATGAGATAAAGCAGTGATTTGAACTCGGCTGATTGCTCGAGAATGATACGCAAGGTGTTGATGTGGTCGACGCACAATCGACCTCTGCGAAAGCCCGCTTGATGCCTTATGAGTGTAGTCTCGATTCTAACCTTTATCCACTCGAGAATGGTAGTTGCCATTAGATCGCTTTTTTGTATCTTAACAATAACACCGTCCTTACTGTCCCGGAGATAGGACTCATTTTCCCAAATGGCCTGTATTAATGGAAGTACAATACTAGCAGTTGTGGCGGGATCTGTTTTCTGAAACTCAGCTAGAATGTCACCAAGTCCAGCTACTTAAGATGGTACGTTACAGTATCCAGTTGTTGCATTTGTAGTTTGGAGATGTTATACCTCCGGTGTCTTAGACCTGTTAACGCTCTTGGCTGACCAAATCAAAATAGCTATGTTGCAGTTAATTATATGTGTCCATATCCTCTCGAGTTAGGTACTTGATTTGGGTTACCGGGGTCCTGTTTAAGAAACCATAGGGTAGACCCCATGGTTCAGTGGTCGCTGGGCTACTGAGAGGGAGGTTCAAGCTCGAATCATAGTAAAAATACACCAACTGCTTTGGTGGAACTGCACGGTTCCACCTCTCCCGAAATTCTGACTAACATCCGAGCGTAAATCTGTCATGGAAAAGCTTCAGAAACGGCAATAAACTGTATGTAGGTCCTTTCCATTCATGTGAAAAATATAACATGAAGAGCACCAATGGCTGCTAGAAGCTTCACAAGACCCTTGTATGAACTGTTAGCGCTAACATTTATTCATTTATCCTCATAAATGATGTAAAACAGTCGTCTTTAATATCTTAATCTAGTTTTGTTTATGTTATCTACGATCTTATACACAAACACTCCTGATTGGAACTCCTTGCATTTTGTCTAGTCTGCCTTAGAAATATTTTTAACGAAGTCTCTGTATCTACTGCAAGCTTGCAAAACATAATTTAAGAAATATTCTCAATAATAAATCCAGAGATTCTTTAATCTTTCTCTGTCCAGCGTTGACCCTAACGACCGTCCATTTAAGATAGCCGGACTCTTTTGAGAGGCCAAAACTCCAGCACAAGTAAAACAGGAAAAAAAAATGAAACCTTCATCGAAAATGCAATCAAGAATCAAGTACATCACCGTGGCCCACAACAATACAACGCAGGAGATATGATTCATCTGCGCCGGACCCTGAGGGCATGCAAACATGGGCGATCGTGAAACCAACGCAATCCATGAATATACTCGTATTTCCCTTTTATCTTTTACTCCTTTTTCGAATAAAGTTGTATATCATTTTTATTGCTGCCATTTTTCTTTGATATTGAAGGGAAAAAAGACTCCAAGAAATGTATGAAAATTTATGGTGAAAATGATGTACGACTTGGGAGGAGGGACTGTGAGCTACGTGAGGCACATTTTAAGTCTGCACTGTGGTCTAAGTTTCGCCGTTTTTATTTTTATGTCAACAAAACACTTTCAAAACTTATTACTCGTGTGTGTTTGATATGTCATTGTTGGATGGACGTGGCTTTTAATTTTGGATCTTAATTTTTTCACCATGTCTCACGTGCAGTACTCTAGGCACTTTCTTATAAAACATGACGTAGAAGAGAGATTAAAAGAATTGAATTGCTACGTTGTACTGAAATACAATTCCAAAATAAACATACTCGTAGAACTGTTCATAAATACTCGTATATTATTTAGTTCTATAATAAAATATACACAACCACCACTCGATACCGGTCCATTAGGCACCCCACGTAGTGGTAAGTGGTTCTGAACGCATAATACTTTAAACTTTGGGCGGCGGCAGTTTAGAACTGTTTCAGATTTGATAGTATTCGATTTCTAGCGCCCTAGCTATAACTGGAAATAGCGATATACCTATTAGATATCTATGTCATTTTCAGCGGATCCGCAGCCTTGAATATCCGGTAATTTCATCGCCATCATCGTTATAAAGGGTGACCAGATAGAAATGATAGTTTTTCCAATTGTTATGTTTCAGCAACTGTCACAGATACCAATGACATCCAGCTGTCAAAATATTTAGTAAAGTTTGACATTTTATTATGTACCGTTTGACAATTCCCGATCATGTGGAAATTATTAAAAGATATTATCGAAATTCCGGCTAAGTTGTAAATACGCAACGTGAATTTCGTCGTAAGGTCGGTCATCATCATGGCTTCAGTGCGCAGGCAATTCGTCGCATCGTGAAAAAGTTTGACCGTGAGTACACTCTTTTGGACCTTAAGCCACCAACCAGGCAGAGATCAGTGAGAAGTGAAAAAAACATAGCCGCCGTAGCGGCCAGTATTGAAGAAGACCCAGAAATTGCGATTCGGCGCCGATCAGCTGAATTGGGCATCGCCAGAGAGTCAACCAGGCTTTTTTGCGGTTTGATTTGGGCCTACATCCGTATAAGATTGTGCTGACGCAAGAATTGCAGCTGGACGACGATAGATATCGCCGTGAGTTCACTAATTGGGCGCTGGAAATGTTGGCCGGAGATCCGGATTTTGGTTAAAAAATCATCTTCTCGGACGAAGCCCATTTTTGGCTCAGCGGCTATATCAACAAGCAAAATTGGCATTACTGGAGCGACCACAATCCACAAGAGTTACCGTCAATGGCCCTCGGTATAGAGCGATGTCAACCGACTTGCTGTCGCCAGAGCTCGACAACATCGATATATCCTAGCTGTGGTTCCAACAAGATGAAGTGATGAAGGAGAAATTTGGCGGCTGGGTCATCTCACGGCGAGCGTTCATCAATTGGCCGCCGCGAGCATGCGACTTGACACCCCTCGATTATTTTCTCTGGGACTACGTCAAGTCCTTAGTCTACGCTAACAAGCCAACTACTTTGAACGAGCTCGAGGACAACATTCGAGACGCTATTGCTGGAGTAAATCCGCACATATTGGACCAAGTCATCAAAAATTGGACTGACCGCTTGAAGCACTGCCAGCGATGCTGAGGCCGCCGTTTAAATGATGTGCTATTCCATACACAATGGCATGAATGTAGCTTCAAAATAAAGCCAGAATCAGTCTGTTATCTTACACCGTTGTTGTTTTTATGATTCTTGTCATGATCACGATCTTCCAAAATAGCAGCTGTACAAGCAAGAACTGGATGGTTCCACGAGTGGTTGGAATTAGCTCGCGGCTGTAGTGTTGAAATTAATCGGCTTATAGAAGGAGTAAATACTCAGGCTAAGGCAAGGTACTTCGGGATCTATACATAGAACGATATACATTCGTTTGAACCACAATTTGTTGCAGAAGCATTACTTTCGGGATGAATACAGCATCGACGAAATAACGATGATCTTTAGACTGCTGTGTGAACTCCTAAAACTTAATTATGTTAATTATCACAGAGAACATCTACCTTTTCTATGCAGTTTTTGGAATTTGGCAGAGAGGGAGGATACTCTGCATTTCGTTGGCAAATGTCCGGTTTTGCGGGAAACAAGAAGACATATCTTGGGAAGTGATGCCCTGTCGAAGAATCAAGTTATAATTTATTTCGGTATTGCGAAATCGAACTATTGTACAATGCGGCTTAGTTTTCGTGCTATTTTAACCACCCCACACTTACTCGGTGTGCAATATCGTCCTCACAATTTCCATGGTCATTTACGATTGAACACAAATATTTAAATTTATCGTATTTCGTAACAATAACTCCATTTAGCAGGATATCTGGGGACGGCAACGCAAGTATTCTAATTCTAAAACCGTTGTCTTCCAACGCATTAATCCAATTTTTAAATCTACTAGCTTCATCAAAAAGTTCCAGGCACGACTACCATGTGGCGCTTTCAGTCATCTGAATCTGTCATTAACATTCCCTCCAAATTTTAGCATCGTAGCTTGACATTTGAAAAGCTACACTGTCAAGAGTACATCTGCCACTGTGTATGTTTTCGATTTTTTATGATTTTAAAAATGGGATCAACTTTACAACAAAGAGTTTGCATCAAATTTTGTGTTAAAAACGGATTCAACGGTGCGAAGACTTTGGAAAAGTGTTTCGGCAACGATACTCTATCGAAAACAAACGTTTATGCGGGGCACTAAAGCTTCAAAAGTGGTCGTGAGTCCGTCGAGGATGACGAACGCAGTGGTAGGCAAACATCAATAAAATCAAAGAAATGTTGGCCGAAAACCACAAATTGATCATCAGAGAACTGGCAGGGGACTTCAACATTGCTTATGGATCCGTTCAAGACAGTTTGGTTAAAGATTTGGGTTTCAGACGTGTCGCTGCAAAGCTGGTGCCGAAAGATCTGAATTTCGTGCAAAAAAGGGACTGCATTGACATCTGGAAAGACATGATTTTAGCGGCTCAATCTGACCCGACATTCATCAAACGCATAATTACTGGAGACGAGACGTGGGTTTATGCATACGAAACGCAATTCAGGCATTAGGTGAGTACACAAAATGAGCAAAGACCGAAAAAACCACGTCATTTTTAGTCGAAAAGGGAAGCGATGCTCACGGTTTTCACGGATTACAACGATGTTGTGCATCATGAATTCTTACCACAAGATCAGACAGCCAACAAGGTTTATTATTTGGGCGTTGTGAGACGTTTGCCTGACGCAATTCGCCAAAAAGGCTGGATTTGTGGACAAACAAGTCGTAGGTTTTGCACCACGATAACTCACCGTCGCACAATGCCATCCTTATTCGTGAGCTTTGGACCAAATACCAATAATGTCATCCAACAGCCACCTAAATCACCTGATTTGGCTCCCTGCGATTTCTTCCTGTTCGATCGACTCAACAAACCGCTTCGGGAAACGCGTTTTAACAGCCGAGAGGAGATAATAGAAAAATCGAGGATTGTATCAAGTGCTGGCATAAGTGCGTTTCAGTCAATGGAGAGTATTTTCAATTTTCTGAATAAATTCCTGAAGCTTTTTGATCAAGTTAGTATTCTAAAGAACCGTCTTGTCGATGTCACTAGTGTCTGCGAAATGAAGAGAAGTAGCTCCAGTTTCAACAAAAAATCTTGCACTTCCTTGGGGCACTCCTACTTTAACTTTAAATTCTCCGGTTATTCTCGCCCTGCATTTCATTTTCGTTTTTACGTCATCGTACACATCTGGTATCATTCTAACGTAGGTACGTGTTTGTTACTCTTTGGGATCTCATCACCATCCATATGAGAACTTTCGGAACTCTGTCGAAGGCTTTCTCCGGCTCTACAAAGATGTACACGATTTCTGCAAGAAATTTCTGAAATGTGATCAAAACTTTTAACTAGATGCCACATACTCATTCCTAGAAAATGGCAAACTCAAGACCGCAATAATGTGGTGCACACTAATCCTCCACCGACATGTTACCAAGAAACAAAAAGAACAACTACGAGTATACCAAAATGCAATCTGTTGTTGGGATAAAGCAAAAAAAAAAAGGAACATGGCGACCAACATAAAAACCCCTTCCACCACCAGTTCACATAAAATGGATTTTTTACGAGGATTTTGACGCATCCATCTTGGCGAGTAATTGAAAGGTGTTATTAGAGGATCGCGAACATGCTTGGCAGATAGCATATGCCTCGGATGTTTTCACATCTGCTGCTTGGGCATCATGGGAGTATATAATTTAAATCCAGAGATCATAAGGTAAAAAGGATGCGATTAACATGAGTATGAGTAGAGTCGCTCTCGCTCAGGATTCTCTTGGACTCAATCTGATGCAATAATTAACACGTGAACCTGTGCATTATAGGCGTTTCTTGGAATACACCATCATTTGATGGAACAACAAAATAACTTATTCATACGAGTGAAGGATGACGACCACCAGGACAATCCAAATGGCATACAGGATAATTTGTTTACCCTGAATAATTGAATGGAATGGAGAGTCCGCGTGTGTAATGGCCAAAGATGTCGTCCACTTGCCGTGAATGGAATTAGGTTGTTCGAGTCAACAGAGGAATGTCCTCGTCCTCGCGCTCACAATCGCTCCTTACCGTAATTGGATGGGGAATGAAAAATGGAAAAAAGGACATTCGTCGTGGTCGCCGTTGTCCACCACAATAACAATGTAAACGTACAATTCCGCCCTAGGAATTAGTTATGTAGATGTCTGGTATTGTCGCATGTCGTCCATCAAGGAGTCGCGAGAGTGGAACTGTTTGTGCTGTGACCCTTCCGATTACAACAGGAGGAAGTCCTGTGTATGCAGGGAGGGAGGTGGTTGGCCTATTCGTCTATGAAATATTCAGGATAAGTAAATAAAAGACAAGGAATTGTGCAGTGTAGTGAGAGAGATAGATCCAAAGGAACTGAATGAGGGGATGAATAAAGAAAACAAGAAAAAAAAGGACATACACGTAAAATTACGTGACCTCCATATGTCATGTTGACGCATATGTATGTAGTACATACGGTATATGTTCGTTTTTCTTGGATATCCTGTTGAATTTATAATGGCGGAAAAAGTTCAAAAGGGCACGCAACTGTGTGTACATCGTGTGCAGGATAACGAAACGATTTGGATGGATAGCTTCATTGGCTAATTATTGCAACATACCTACCTACCTACTATGGTTTTTTTATTCGGATGGAATAATGTCACCACATGCGGAATGGATTTGAACGTACATTTTGCAACGACATACTCTTAGTCACAATTGGATTTAGCAACAAAAAGAGTTTACTAAAGCATGCTGTCACCGTGCATGCAATGGTAGCTCCTTGTTTGTGCAAAGTCGAACAGAAAGTCAAGGGGGTTTCGAAGAACCAAGAACATCTGGAAAACTAACTTATCATCACCAAATAAAAGTATTGATCTACTATGGCATTTAGAGAAAAAGGAAATATTAGGGCTCAGGCTATACTGTGCAGCAACAGTTTAAAAAATAGGTTACACATCAAACAGTACCGCAAATCTTTTAAAAAAAAAATTTCAAATCGAGCAAAGCACCAACAACTTTTCACTCCTCACTTTGCAAATTCGGTTGAAGAAATAAAACAAACAGAAAAGTTACAATGTACCTATCTGAAACATATGATCCGTTTTATAGACCTATGCATGGAGCACAAATAGCGACCAAAGGTCTCTCCAAACGGAAGGCCTGTAAAGTCCTTTCGAACTTCCCACAGTCAATACAGGCCTGTAGTTATCGAAATCGGCAATCGAATCCCTGTCATCGAGTCCATTGCGCAGACTAGATGGAATTTCAACAAGACTTCTTGGAACAACATCGGGAGCGAATTTGATCAAAATATAAGGTGGATCCAGTGAGTATCGTAAAACTATAGACGTCTAGTAGACATCGTTCTTTCTGCGGCGAATAAGCACGCACTGAGAGGACAGATGAAAGCGATCGCCTCGCCCAATGAGTTTGAGACAAATGGCGATCTCGAAACTGCAGACGAGTTACTTAAGTCTCTTGATAAAGCACGCAATGATAAATGGCGTGTCCACTCCAGCCGCAAAGCATGGAGTTTGCTCCGAAAACTTGGCAACAGCACACCGGTAGCCTCACCAAAATCCACAATCTGCCGAGATAAAATAGTTAAACTATCCAAGGCCTCTACAGATAAAATAGAAAGTAAGACCATCCAGAAAAAACTTTGGTCATTGAAAAGAAATTCTCAGGAACTGGAAGAATTTTCAAGAACCGTCAGAACCCAGGAAGTCGAGGCCCTGCTTCTCAAGGTAAAGCAGCAGAACCAGATGGCACATTCCCAGAGTTTCTGCAGCATAGCGAAACGAACTTTAAGAATCGGTTAGCTAGGTACTACTCAACAGGGCACTTCTAAAGCAATAGCCCTGCTTAAACCTGGAGAGCCTAACCTGTGCTTAAGTTGAGACGACAGAAACATACAAGCAATTAATACAGTCCAAATGTGCCGATCAGTAAATCAAAGCAGTAGCGTACGAGTACAGCTGGGTGAGGACGAAGCATCTCTTGTTAACCTGATTGGCTGAAATTTGCGTCCCAGAAGTCTAATAAGAGTTCCTCAGAAGGAAGACGTGCGACGGAAGTATTCTCTCGATGGAGTCAAAGGTGGCGTTAACAGTCAGCTTAGCGAATACCATGTATGAGTACGAGTATGAGCTGCTTCGACATATTGGGAGTACAGGTCGTCAATAAGGATTTTCAAGACTTCATCAGGGTGTTGAGGAAGAGATGAGAGATTTTGTGATGGATGAATCCTTTATGGGCCAACGCCAGCGCTCATATCTCAGCATGGAAATATTGGCATCGGAATATCAGGCCCCTTGTCTTAGAATCTTAGAAGTTCTAACGAAGGATTTGACTCTCCTGGCTGAGGGTGGGGCGCTGGGGTAACTGCCCTACCATGAAAAGCGTTTCTAATTACGAAATAGCAACAAGTCTCGGGTGAGGATGATTTTATTGTTGACGAACCTTGCAAACGAAATCATGATAACGACCGTCAGATCTGCACTTTGAACAGCGTGCCTAACCATTAGAAGTTACCCGTCAATCCATTTCCAAGCGATTACATGCGTTTGGAATGATTCAAAAACATTCGAAGCCAAGGGACGTTGAGCATCGTTTTTTCGCCTGAGAACAACTGCTCCAGCGGCAAAAAAGGAAGGGTTTTCTTCATCGCATCATGAAGGGTGTCATTTATTATGAACTGTTGAAATCCAACGAAACCATCACTGGGGAACGGTATGGACTTCAATTGATGCGATTGAGCCGAGCACTATGCGAAAAACGTCCACAATACGAGCTGACGCACGAAAAAGTGATTCTACAGCATGACAACGCTCGGCCTCACGTTGCCAAATCCGTTAAAACCTACCTGGAAACGCTCAAGTGGAAAGTCCTACCCCACCCGCCATATTCCACAGATATTGCGCCATCCGATTATTACTTATTCCGTTCGATGGCACATGGCTTGATTCGTGGATAGCCTCAAAAGATGAACACTTTTACCGTAACGGTATTCGAGCTCTGCCAGAAAGATGGCAAAAAGTTGTAGCTAGCGATGGGCAATACTTTGAATAATTTATTTGTAACCATTTTTTCACAATATAGTTGCATTTTCATCAAAAAAACAGCGAGATGCTTAATAATAAAAATTTAGTCCGAAGATTAGGAAGAGTAAAACCCTAACTAGGACAAAAAAAGGTAAAATAAAATAAAAATGTTGAACATGATCACACTAAAGAGTGATTGAAACTACCTACATATGTAGGTACTCCAAAATAAACTGACAAAATACAGTTGCTGAATATACAAACTTTCAAGTATTAACCCATTTGCGACCAAATAAAAAGTAGCAGTAAAAAGTTATATATTCGTTTATTAGCAGTTAGAGTCTACTAATAACATAAAAGAAAAGAAAAAACAAAAAATATTAGATTCTTAGAAAAAAAGCACCGTCCTTAAATGGGGCCACTGGACTCATGCGGTGTGGAAAACTTCAAAACACTGCTTCTCAACACATATGTAGTGTTTTCAAGCACTTTTTACATTGCCAACGTGCTTTTTTGTGGCAAATTGCACATACAGTTAGCCACATAAGTATTGATACACCTCTTTTCTCTGCATAACACAAGCAAAAAACAGATTACAGAAGCAAGAAAATAAACAAGTAAAATTTAATTCTATATATTTCAACAATATACATAATTTTAACATAATTTCATTTCAGTTTTTTGAATAAAAGAACAAAAGAAATAAAAAGTAATAAACTCAACCTCACAAAAGTATTGATACATATTTAAAATTCTTGCTAAAAAAATAAAAGAACGTAATTTAATATTTTGTTGGGTTACCCCGAGATTTGATTACAGCTTCTAATCTTCGTGGCATCGATTCCACCAACTTCTTGCAATAGTTTGGGTCAATATTAGCCCATTCTTCCGCAAGAGCGGTTTTTAAAGTCGCCTTGCTAGAAATTCTGTGTTTTCTTATTTGTTTCTTCTGATTGCGGCGGAGTATTGAGCATTTTGGGCGTGTTATACAGCAGCCACATCTTTGTGTCCCAGGCAGTGTGCTTGGGATCATTGTCCTGCTGGAACAAATAATCCGTTCCCATTTGTAATTTTTCAGCACTGGCTCCAAGATTGTTTTTAATTATGTCTATGTATTTAAACCGGTCCATTATACCGTCAATAAAAACAAGATTACCCACTCCGGATGCAGAAAAACACGCTCACACAAGAACGGAACCACCTCCATGTTTTACTGTGGGCCTAAGGTATTTTACCTTGAGAGGTTCTCCGGGTTTTCTCCAAACTTTTCAAAAGCCATCCGAAGAAAAAATATTAACCCTACTCTCGTCACTGAAAATTACATTTTCCAGAATTCCACAGGGTGGTGACGATGACTTTTGACGAATAACAACCTTTTCTTCTGGTTTACCCCCGAAATGAATGGCTTGCGTATTGCAGTTCTCCCGTGAAAGTTCCTTTCCCGAAGAACACGTCTCATTGTCTCACTAATTACCGTAATGTCCAGGCTTTCTTTCAGTTGGGTCACAAGTTTTGGTGCACTAATATCGGGTTTTTTCTCCACTTCTCGAACCAAATACCGTTTATTTTGAACACTTAGTTTTGTTGGTCTGCCACTGCGACTCTTGTTTTCCAGAGAATTCGTTTCTTTAAACTTCTGGATTATTTTCTGTATTGTTGTGAAACTTCTGCCAACAATTTTCTCAATATTTCTGTAGGATTGTCCTTCCGTGTGTAATTTAATTATAATTTTCCGCTCTTCTAATGTAGTTTCCTTCATTTTCCTTGATTCCATGTTTAAAATAAAATAAAAATTTCCTACCGAACACAAATAATGAATGCCAATAACTTCTACTCAAAACAGGGAATGAGGCAAACAAAGTATACATTGCTCAGACGGCATAACGGTACTATTGTTGGCGCCTAAAGTGTGTATCAATACTTTTGTGGCGTGGAATTCTGTCACTATTTTTATTATTTTTTTGAATATACATATGAGATTGATTTGGATTGTAATTGTGCATGGTTTCGTTAGCTATTACTAAAATGAAGATAAATGAATTGAATAATTTTGTTTTTTTACTATTGTTATGCTGGAATTCGTATTGAACCCAGAGAAAGGGGGTGTATCAATATTTTTGTGGCTAACTGTAGTAGCTGTTGAGCTAACTTTTGCGGATAGTGACCAACACCATCGTACATTTTGAGCATTTGTGTGTCTCAAATAGTGACGAGCGATGTAGCGGCGGAAGTGGAACAGATCGAGCTTTGTATCATAGGCCAGTAGTTGTAAACGCCATGCATTAGAAACTGAAATATCGAGCATGTAGGTGAATAGAACCCACTACTTTTGCTTCGGATGGCCGTGCGATATTGAGAAATCGACTGATTAGCTTGAGCTATCCCGCCCATGCCCTTGCTATAACTCTGAAATGCATGCGATATACCCAGGTCGGCTTTCTGTTTATCAGCAGTACTCCATCGCTTTGCTTTACCCAGAGGAAGAACGGTGTCATGGTTCGAACCCATTGTGCATACGCTGTTATCAAGCCAACGAACAAACAAGACTGGATTGACAGTATCAAATCGGTAGTCAAAGTCTGCACGGTTCTTCTTCTTCATATTGTAACATAATGTAGCATAATAACTACGCCCCAAAAAGATGCAACACATTCCGAAGTGTCTTTTCATTCGAGGTTCGTGTCCACGGTAAGAGACGGATTATGTCTAAGACGACGTCGCGGAATTAAGAGAGAATTATAACCACAAGAGATTATTGGCTGCAGCTGTCATCTTGGAATTATTACATCAGAATTTTCTTGTTCCAGTAGTCGAAGAATTTGCTAGAAGTTTCTGGCTATCAGAAATGCGACTATATAAGGACAGATGGCGATCGAGGCAAGGCAGTTGGTTTTCGAACGGCACGAAGAGATTTGAAAAGTGATAAACGGCGAAGTTGTAATTTTGTGATAAATTGAAAGTTGAGAGTTAACAAGAAGAAGTAATTAGTTTGGATTTGTGAATTAAGTAATTGAAAGGAGATAAAGTGATTTGAGAAGAAAGAGACCTTGTAAGGAAAGAATTTGCGAAGAACAGTATAGTGTGAACTTGAATTGTTCTATAGACTAGAAAATAAAGAAATAATCTCACAGAATAACGTTTTATCTACTCGAGCCGTAGCTCGCATATTACAATATCTTTTACAGATACTAAGCGGCTCTTCTTAGTTCTTCCTTCACGAACAGTGTCAGTTGCTCGGTACCCAGATTGCCGCAGATCACGTAACAAATCATAACTCGTAAAAAAAACCATCAAAGAAGACGATTTGATCATTAGGAGTGGTCTTATGAATTTAGATGGATGACGCCCAAAGTGCTTTACCATAGATTCATATATGGATAGATCTCATTGAAATACACACCATTGTAAAAATTGTTTCATAAGAATATCGGCAAAGGATCGTACTTTATACATCTTATCCGTATTTGCAGCAGCTGTAGTATTGTCACAGAAGTGCAAATATTTCTTGATTTCAAGAAACCTGTTTCTAGACATAGATTTTGAAACAATGGACACATGACAATCTACGTCTAAGGACCAATATAAACGTAGTGAATAGTAACCAGTCAAAATAAGGATGCCAAAGAATGTTTTCAATTCATCAATAGAGATTTTGAACTCACGCTTATTGTGATGTGCTGCGTAAAGATGTGAGTAATGAACTACCATCCTCATAACTTCCTAAAATGAAAGTACCTTAAGAACCGTCCTCGTTTGGGCACGGTGGGCTTAAGTGGGTTAAAAAACAAATTGCTGATTAGTTTGACGACTAGGTGCGATAATTGGAAGGATGACATTAAATCATGGCTTCTTCGGGTGTTTTTAGTGGGTTGAAGTTCCACACTATCGCAAAGCTCGCATGCGATGTCTTTTGATGATTTTCACCCAGCTACACAAAAAAATAAAAAAAAATTTTAGCTCGTTTTTCGAGGCAATTTTTTCTTATGCATTTTTTTTTACCACCAATATTCCATCTGCATTGCACTGCCTGTTCGCTTTTTGGTATTACCACTGTGTGCCCTGCATTACCATCATCCACCATAAAGCTACCATCCACTAGATGGCCACAGTTGTGTTACTTGGAGATTTTCCCTTCCATTCACCACCATGATACTCATCGATTAAAGCCCACACATCCCTTCCTCTTCGCTCCCGGCAAACAAACAAAAAGCAAGAACAGAAAAAAGGAGGGATTAACACTTATTCCAGTTCCACTAACCAACACACTGACAACTTCCAAGAACTTTGCGGTTTCACTCTGATTTCCAGCCCAAAATAATAATTAAATTGTCAGCGCAGGGAATCTGAATAAAAAGCGAATAAAAAAAACAAAAAAAAACTCATAAAAAGGGGAATAAAGACAGAAAAAAACGATAAACAAACCACAAAAGCATTGCAATTTAAATGAAATCAAAAGTATCTTCTCCTTCGTCTTATCCTCTGCTCGTCCGCTTTTATATTTTTATTGTTCTTTCCCACTCCGCGCCAATTCTCCAACTCCAACCGACTCCATTATCTGTTAATTGCAGTGTATCATGAGCATTGAATTTTTAAATTAAAAATTTAAAAATGCTAAATAAACTGTCATTAACCAAAGCGCGACGTCAACTTGGTTAGGTCAGGGCGGGGCGGGGGTCTACTGAGCGCCCAGGCGAATGTCACTGTGAGAATTATGATTCTTTGCCGGTGACGGCGGCGGTGAGTATCGCATCGAAGTATGTACTTGTCACCAAGCTGTCAATTAGAAGAGTTTGATACGAATTTCTAGCGTTTAGGGGAACATTACCGTTAATAGGTGACATGATAACTGTTGATTGTTATTATTACATCACGTTAATTGGTCTGGTTTCGATGATGATGACAGAGGTACGGGGATAATTTGCGCGCGCCAAAGAAACAATTGATGGTGGCGGCGATGAAGTTAGTTGCAGTTGGTTTGCGGAATGTATTTGATAACCTAATTAGCGGTAAATTAGTGACATTTGTAGTGTAGCGATGGTGATTGGTTTGTTTGTTTTTTTTTTTTTTTCTAGTACCTACTTATAGAGGCGGAGGATCGGCAATAGTGACACTTTGTTTCCTGTCTGCGAGGGGAGAAGTTGGAGCAATTATTATTGCAATTGCTAATGGGAGGTAGTTAGTTGCAAATGGCAGACCAGAGAAGGAAGGGGTGAGTGAGTGAGCTGCTTGGAGTAGGCAGGGGGGTTATTATTATTATTTTTCTTTAATAAATGGTGATAATAAAGAGGTAGGTAACGAGAAACCAATTAAGGATTAAATAACTATACGAGGCAGGTGATGGACGTTTTTTTTTTTTTTTTTTTTATAAAGAAGCGCTGTCACCGATGAAGTAATTTTCTTCACGAAGATTACGAATTAATTGGCGCTCGTATGGAAGGAATCGATGCTCAATAATAAATGTCAACTTCCGCTTATTCTTTCAAGTCATTCGTTGAAGAATCTTCTTCTTTCTGGTCTTTGCGGAGTGAAAAGTTGTATAGTCATGTCATAAATACTGGTACAGGTTTAAACGGACTCATCGTGAAAGTAGTATTGAACACTGCCATTCTATATTGACAGGTATTCACTGAGTGACATTTACATATACTCATACTAAGCTAACGCACAAAAAGTTTTGCACAAGAGTCGTCTGTAAATATGGAGGGGGTGCATATTGAAAACCGTATTTTGGTAATTGACCTTCACAAGAGTAATATGGAAAGAGGCGATATTTTGTGTACCTTGCGACCGCTTGGAACCACAAGGAATTTTGTGTACCGAACTGTTAATTTATTTGAGGACACTGGTAGAGTAACCGACCGTCAACGATCTGGGCGCACTGTTAGAACTCCATAGGCGATCGAAGCTGTTTATTAATCGGAAACCGCTGCGAAAGCAGAAAATTTTGTCAAGAGAAATGAAGATATCGTAGAAAGTCCATGCCTTGCATTATCAAACAAGATTTGCGGCTCAACGCATATACAAAACACACTGGCCACTTATTAAAACAAAAAAGCGGAATGAAAGATCGAAAGCTCTACGCCGCCGGTACGCCCAAAATGGTCACAGGAACATTTTGAGTAAAAAACATCAGCAAAAATCTACCAACAGGATGTTCTAGAAGGCTTTGTGAAGGGACTTAACCAATAATGGTTTTTAAACAACCAGTGGTCTTTCCAATTAGACTCCTCGGCAGCTCATAAGGCAAAAACAACACAAGGGTGGCTCTAAAACAATGTGAAGCACTTTATAGCAACAGACGATTGGCCTCAATCCTTTGGATCATTAGCTGCGGTCTATTTTAGAGGCGATGGCTTGTTCTACTTGACACTCAAATATTGAGTCCTTGAAGCGCGCGCTACCAGATCTAGCTAATGAGCTTGACGAAAATCGACAAAATGCTACAAGAAAATTAAACTTCACACATTCTAGTCGGAAAGCTTGGAGCCTACTCTGTAAAATTGGTGATAGTTCGCATGTTACACTCGGTAAATCACTGATTCATCAGAATGCTTCAAGAGAAAAGAAAACAGAAACAAACCACCAAAACCAAACGGAATTTTACAACCATCAAGAGTAACACACCTTCATCCAGCAAATATTCTGTAAAATTAACAATAAACATGGCTCTTGAAGCTATTAGACTAGGGAAAGCTGCTCGTCTCAATAATGGCTACCCTAAATTCCTAAAACACGGCGGGAAAAGGAAAAAAGAATCGTTTTACAGCTTTTACAATTATATACTGAAATCAGAAAATGTACCTCAAGATTTTACGCGTATCAAAATAATAGCTATACTAAAGCCTGATACACCAGTTAACGATGCTGCAAGCTACCTCCATAGAGCTCTGCTAAGCACCTGCCACAAGCTACTGGAACGCCTAATATAAAACAGGATCAGCCCGACCGTTGACACAATCATCCCAATCGAACAAGCGGGCTTTAGAAAAGAAGTTAACTGCACAGATCAAGTTCGAGGAAAACTTAAAAATATCAGTTTCCTTCAAAGACGTCACCGCGGATTGCGACACGGTCTGGAAGGAAAGGCAGTTACATAAACCCCCGAAAGTTATAGCAAGCCTTAAGGTACACCGCTTAATTAACAATCTCTTAACAACCCGCCTCTTTCAGATATTTATTAACGGCGAAAAAACAAGACAAGAAACTCAACAATGGCTTACCACAGGGCTCAGTACTGACTCCGCTATTATTTAAATTATATATTAGCGATTTACCAAAAACAAAGTATAAACAATTTGGTTATGGAGATGATCTAGACATTGCAACTTAAGATAAACGAATACTCGTATTTGCAACCGAACTTACACTAAGCGAATATCTTGAAAAACAGAACATGATCAACAGAAGTAAACTCTGACAACACTTATGGTCACTTATGGTCAAAACTCAATAGAATTAGGACGAACCACTATATTTGCGCACACCGATTGGAACTATAACATCGCCAGTCTGCGATTGCGGCGCTCCTCGTTAGACAATCAAACACACCGTCGAAGACTCTGGCTTACGCGCATATCGAGGTAGCCCAAACAACTTCGCTGATAGATGAGACACTATCAGCTCTAAACTGGTTGAACAATCGGCGAAAACCTGCTACGCTATCTATTTTTTAAAGTGGAACCCATTTTCGAGAAAATAAATTTGTTTCAAAACTGGGCATTGTGGACCTATAGACCGAAGATATAAAGTTTGAAGAAAATCTGTCCAGTCGACGGGGCAATCAGACAGATAACCAGACAGACACAATTGAGAGATTCTCTGTTATAATAGGGTCAAGTTTTGATCAAAATTCAATACTTGCACCTAAGTAAAAAGTTAAGCTCTGGCCGCCATCTTGAAAAAATGGCAGCCTTTAGCTATTTTCTCAAAATCTACCCACTTTACAAAAAAGAAAAGAAAAGAAGAATGTCCAGGCAAGAATTGCTTAGCATAAAATTTTCTACAATTTTTGATTTGTCACACCCTTTAGCCGAGGCAGAAATTGCAGCGAAGCTTTATCTCCTACAGATAACTCCAGAAGATTCCTTGTTTTGCATACGAATATGTTTTGCTTCCCGAATTTTCTGGAAGCCATTAGATAATCTAGAAAGCTGAGACCTTACATGCTAACAGTACAGATCACAATGCAATTCAGCTGATTATGTACTCGTAATTTTAGAAATAAAGGGTGTTTCAGGGAATATAATTCAAAATCCTTATAAACGATTTCCCAGCGTGCATTTACATATCCGGACACAACTTCGCACTCTTATCGTACAGACTACGGGGCATAACCTAACTGAGATAGATATATGATTTTCAAAATACAGGGTGTTACAAAGAAGACTTTACAAATCACTTTAATATGTCTTCATATGTCATTAATTGACAAAATGAAAATCAGGGGACCAAGATGGCTGCCTTGAGGGACACCAGAGGGGCCATAAAGGGATCAGTTATAAAGGTTCTAAAAAGGACTTCATATTGACGTTCATGAAGGTAGGATTTGATCCACGCAATAAACCCAGACTGAAAACCGAGAGCTTTGAGTTTCAAAAAAACAATTGCGTGCGAAATTTTATCGAAGGCTTTGCTGAAATCGGTAGCAACAACATCGACTTCCTTGCCTTCCTCCAATGCGCACAGGGTGCCGGATACGAATTCGGTTAGGTTTGTGGTTGTTGACCTTCCCTTTAAGAAACCGTGTTGGTGAGGGGAAAATATAGACTTACAATGGAAAAACATTGCATCGTAAACAATACTTTCGAATAGCTTAGGTATGCAAGAGAGTTTAGCTATGGGACGATAATTAGAAATTTCATTTTTCGGGCCTTTTTTATGAAGGGGAATAATAAAAGACCTTTTCCAAAGCCTAGGGAAAGCGGACTGTGAAAGCGACAGTTGGAACAGAGCCGTAAGGGGTTGAGCTAAAGAGTCTACACATTTTTTTAAAACTACGGCAGGTATACCATCCGGGCCAGCGGAGTATTCGCATTTAAATCTTTGGATATTTTCTTTCACGAGAGTCACTGTTATATCGATTGAAGTTAAAGAGGTTTGGGCACAATCTCTCATGTAGGAGAAGTAAGAATGGTCGGGCTCTGATGTGTGGTTAGAGAATGATTGACTGAAGAAATGGGCGAATAAGTTTGCTATTATTCGAGGATCGCTTGACGATGTATTGGAGAATATCAGAGTTGATGGGTAGCTGTCTGACTTTTTCTTGGTACTAATGAAGTGCAAAAAATCTTTTGGGGTCAGCGATGATGTCAGATTGAATACGGTCAATATATTTGATATAAAGAAACTCACAAAGTTCGGAAAAATGCGTATGTGCAAGGAGGTAATTGGAAAAGTTAAAATCAGAGCGAAATTCGAGGTAGATACGCCAGAGCTTATTTCTTCTGTTGCGAAGTAAGCGTAATTCCTTAGTATACCAAGGTAGAGATGACGAGAAACTCTTTTGGGGCATGTATGGGACAGATTGCATAAAACAGCTGAAAATTTCAGAGTAGAACAATCCAAGTACATCATCGATAGAAATGTGTGTATTGTTAAAAATGCTGTTGAGATTGATAGCACTTAAAAGGTTACTAAGTTTTGTGTAGTCTGCCTTGCGAAAATTAAAGCTATACGAATACTCTGACTGGACAGTATTATTATCGTTATTGTAAGACAATGTTAGGGATAAAGGAGGGTGGTAATGATCCAATTTGGATAAAAGGTGGTTGCTTGCTGAAACAACGCAGTTATCAGCATCTGACGAGAAAAAAAGATCAAGTTGTCTACCAAGGTTATTAGTAACTCCACTTAGGCTGGAGTCTGATAGACAGTCAATGAAAATGACTTCCTTATCTGAAGAGGGGTTAGTTGCTATATAATGGGACTGCTCGTCTGATGGAGCCCATTGGAGGTCAGGAAAATTGAAATCCCCCAGAATTAAAACGGTGTCGCGAGGATCAATAACATTAAGCAGAGAATCGAACATCAGTTGGGGCTGCCCGAATTACATTGTTGATGACCAATAAAAACAACAGTGGTGACAGTATACAACCCTGTCGTACCCCAGTTTAGACTTTGAAGTCCTCTGATACCATATGATTGTGCAAAACGTGACACTTTCCACCCTCATACGTAGCCTATGAGTTTTTTTGGCATACTTCTTCTGCGCATGGTCAAGTAGATAGCATATCGATTCAAGCTATCGAAAGCCTTCTTAGAGTCCATAAACAATAGGTGCAGGAGGATCCGGTGCTAAAGCGTGCTTTTGCGACACAGAGAGTTGAATTTAAATGCTCTTTTATGCGGCCTTTTACTATCCTAGCTATTAACTATGTACCTTCCCAGTTACCGCATTCCATGAGGTTATCCTTTCTCGCAATCAACCCTTTCTTTCATTCATCGGGTAATGGCTCATTATCCCGTATTCGACAAATGAATGGCTGTAGTAGTTCTGCTGATGTATTTGAAGCCGCGTGGAAAATATTGATAAGAATACCTAACTGCTTTGGTTTTCTTAGCGAAATTTACCTCTCAACAGAGCTGTGATAGTAATCAGTAATGAGCTGTTGGGAGGTCCGGCACATATTCTGGTATTTATAGCTTCGGAAGGCTCATTGGACTTCGAAATCACAATGCTGTCGACTAAGTGGTTGAGTAAACTGTTCTCTCCATCTTTCCAGCTGATCCTCATCCTAGAACAGTAGGTTGCCATCTAAGCTCTTCACGGGGTATTGCTTGGAGCTCCAACTACTTGTAAGCTCCTTTGTGATGCTGTATTTGGCCCTGCTGTCTCAGCCTTAGAAGCAAGCACGTTGATGTAAGTACGTTTGTCACGTCTCATGCTGCATTGCACTTCCTTTTTCTTGACGCGTTACTCGTGCTTGGCTTTAAGCTCGAGTCTCTCTACTGCTGAGGCTGCTGCAATCGAAGCAATGTCTGCTGAAAGCCATGTGATGTGGTTTTCTGTCTCCCGACAAAGCTGCCTGGCATAGTTGCATAAACATTTTTCGCAGCGATCCAGTAGTCATCCACGTTCTCCTGAGTTGCGCCTCTGCTTCTACGGCAAGGTGATCCTTGAATTGTTGGCGCACTATAGGATCCCAAATCCTGTCGGTATTGTGTATGGGTATTTTTAGCAAGTTGGAGTCGTCGCTTGAAGGCGTGTTTCGCACATTCTGCATACAATTTCTAAAGCGCCAGCTAATTGCTTCATGATCGATCTAGTTTGCTGCCTGGCAGTTGAGATTCAGCTGACCTTGTAGCAGGCATTGTGCTCAAACAGTGTACCTCCATGACTAGGTGGTTGGCATTGCAAAGTCCACAAACCATTCGCAATTGTTACTGCGGTCGAACCTTCAGCTCCTATCACGTATTTGAGCACTGTGTTGTCGCTCCCTACTTTGGCGTTGAAATCTCCCATTACGATCACGATGTCCTTTTCATCCTGAGCCGGAGCATAACACTGAATAATGGTGATCTTCCTTACCCTCCTCTAGAATCTAGCCGTCAACATCCGTTCCCCATGAGCTCACCAGGATATGAAGCTGTTAAATGCTTTTGACGTTAGCATCAGTCCTATGCCTTACTCATTGTATTCTGCTGAATCCCACCGTCTTATCTCGTTCACCGCCAGATGTCAATAACTCAAGGGTCTCGCCATTCGTCCATAGTTTCCAAAGAAACTCCAAGGTTGCAATGTGGGGAGGTGTGGAGTAGGGTAGGACTTACTAGCAGAGCTACAATATGTTCGGCATGTAGAGGCATTCTTTCTCGATTTTGAATGAACCAGCATATACCGGGAGATGCTACTTCTACAAGTCCTAATACTAGTCGTTCGCCAGGCACAACTTTTTTTTTTTTTTTTTTATTTTGTCTGGTATTCGAACCTTGAAACTCCCTGTCAGTAGTCCAAAGCACAAATTCACAAATAATTTGAATAAATCTCTCAAGCCAGACTTTAAAGAGGCTGATAAAAAAAAACAATTCTAAGACACAGCAGAGAAAGTCCACCTTTTGAAGCAGGCAGCACTTCAAGGCTCTAAAAATAAAGACACACTTCCTAAAGCCATGATATTAAGGCTTTATGCGTACAAAAATGTTGATCGCTTAAGATACTGAAGATAATAGGTACCCCGTGCTGTTCACTAATAGCATTCTAAAGTTAGGCTTGCTCATGTCTCCATGTTCAGTTCAGTCAGACTCAGTATAAGCTTGCCGTGTGTTCGCTATAAAATTTAGCTATCCACCAGGCACCACAAGGAGGTGGTGATGCTTCTTTCCCTACAAGCACGGTTTCTGCTGAGATAAAATTCTAGCTATAGGTATCAGATATTCGAACGGCTTCCCTGTATTTGGAAATTTAAAATTAGTAAGCGTACCTAATAGCTCAGCTGAAGGCCACAACCGTTAACACTATGCCTCCACCACAAATAGTTTCAACTGCATTCTTAACTTCCCGCAAATCTAGGATACGGGAATTCAGTTAATTCAACAGTTTTATGGATTTCATCTAACAAAGTCATTATTTCTCCTCTCCGATCCGGTTCGTTCAACCCGAGTGGAGGCTCCTTGCAACTCTCAAGGAAAATATTTAGCATACCGACTTGTGATGGTTGCTTTTGTCCCATCGTCGCCTCACGAAACATTCACGAGATGGCAAACTCAGCTTGTCCCATTGATTTACTCATCGCTCGATCGCTGTCAGTCGTGCAATAGCAGCAACATCAGGAGACCTCCACCGCCAGAGGTTGTCAACTATGCCCAGCGGTGAATTTCTTGGGCGCACAAGCGCGATGGAAAAGCGCTAGGAAATCCAGCGATTTCTGTCTTTTTCTCTTAGTTTCGTTGGAAAAGTATCCACATAAATTGGCGTCTATCCGTCCGCCGTCCATCTACTAATTCCATCTGTCTGTCCGTTTCAACTGAGTGATAGAGGACATAGAGGCACATAGAGCTGGAGCCGGCGAGCAGTGGGGTCGAAGTGTGGGATTGAGATTTTCGCATAAATTCACAGAGTGCAGCCGCACTGTGATGTGAATGTGTTGGGAAAATGTGGGAAATTTCCTTCTCTCTTAATCCATCGACGTCGTCGGAGAAGTCGTCAAGTTGATTGTGGATCGCGTTGTCGGTTCTTTGTGCCAAAAGCCGTGGTCGGAAATGGAGAAATATTTGTTGTGTCGCGCGGAGATGTAGAAGAAGAAAAAAAAAAAAAAAAAAAAAGCAGAAGCAGCCTTCTTCCACCTTCTGTCCACCGACTCAAGTGATGTGTTGCGGTTATCTGGAGGGAGAGACGCTCTGCAACTTTTGACGATCCAGTGACGAAGGGCGGCATCACATCAAAGAGATCCGTCACTGTCCGCGGTGCTATGATAAGAATTTCACCGGTGTTCCTTTGGTCGGGAGCGCTCTCTGCCTGATGAATGCCATAGAGTCAAGGGACAAAGTGACCAATGGGGGAAAAAAAATCAGCAAAATTCCAAAGGAAGTTGCAGTTTGAATCGAGGACAGTAGCCATAGCCACCTGCCTGATGACCTGCACCACTATTTCCTCAAAATAGGCGACAAAATGAAAAACCGCAGCCCATGTGAGATGTCTTTTTTTGTCCATCCATCTGTCCCAAATTATTATCCAATCCAATCCGGCCGACTCAATTAATTTTCAAACAAGGAATTCCATTTCCATGACAGAGTTCGATATCCTACAGCCTGGGTTTCGATGCAAGACAGAGCCGTCCTCAACCGCTAACCAGTAATTAACTTGGTCAACCGAGCGGTAATAGACAGTAGGTAAGAGCGAGAGGGAGTGTTGGTCGGTTTGCCTGTCCCATCAAATTGATGGGTCATTTGTCCAAAATTGTGCAGATCACAGAGGAACCTATGTACGTCTATCCTGTTCCTCTCGTCATCTATGCACATGGATATTGTGGGCGAATCGCCGGACCGTAATTAGTGTCAGAAGAAAGTCACATTCGAAGCGAGCTAGAGAGGGGGTGTGTGACCCGCCCCTCATCAGGGCATCGAGCCTACAAATTCCATTCATCTGCATGACCATTTGTTCACTCATTGAGGATAATGAATGTAATTACGCTGATGTGGTGGCGGCAGGAGAACGGGTGTGCAAAGGACGATAACGACAATGGCCAAGCAAGGCCGAATTCCCATTTCCGTTGAGAAAGGAAATGCTGCACGCATGGTGGTCAGTTGATTTGGGAAAATTTTTGGTAAAATCGTTTGCATAAGCAGGAAGAGAGATGAGCTCTTGAGATTGGGCAGTGGCAGGTTAATGGATGAAATTAGACGTATCGATTATGGAAACAAATGTTTTATGAATGCGCTCTGGTCGATTGATTGTGTTACCATGTGATTTAATTAAAGACTTATAATGGCTCTTAGTTACTCTGAAAGGACGTCCACATTCACTTCGATGAATATTGCAATCTCCTGATAGATTTAACGAAATAATTTAGTTTTTGCTATTTTCGCTATGACTATAATGAATGAATAGATTTGAATGAGGTTTCCGGAACTAACTCCGCTTTATATTGTAGTTGAGCGATACGTAAAGCGGAAGGTCCTAAGGATGGCAAAAGAGGGCATCGGGAGTCCTAAACCAACATGGATTTGTTAACAAAATTCGTATCAAACCCTCAGTGCGCATTAAAGAACGATCATGATCACTGATCCACACAAGATTGAAATACTTGGGCAAGTACCAACTATGAGATTAGGATATACCAACCTAAGATCCACTTCTCATTCTTAGATTCCTAAGAGAAACTGGATTAGAGAGGGTGCTCTAGGGTGAACTATCCTTGTCAAGGCAGAGAAAGAGTGTTCGACCCTCGATAACAATTCTGAAGGAAACTCTAATGAGGGAGTAAACCTTTCATAGGTATTAGTAGGGGCATAATTAACTGCACTAAGCACTGCGAACAACCCTACACAAATACACAAATAATAATAATAATAATGAAATACAGCATCAGCTAAATGGCCGATACGGGAGTTCTAGCAAACTTCGATTCTTGTGAGGCGATTATTGATGACTTTTCGGCACCTTTCTGGCTGTATTGCGGCCATAACTTGACGGATGTTGGTGCTTAAGTGCTCCAAAGTTTGGGAATTGTCTGCATAGACACAATCTTTAGCATAGCCGCACAACAATAAATCCAACTCGTGGCACGTAGCCCCTTCGTGTTGGAACCATGTGGCGCCTTAATAGTTTTCAAAAAAATATGGTCCGATCATGTCGCCGGTCAACAGCGAGCACCAAACTGTCATTCGTGATCACGATCACATTTGGATTCTTCGAACTCCAAAATTCTGCAATTTTGTTTGTTTACGTAGCCGGGCCTAACCGCTGAGAAGATTTTGTTCCAAAAATCGGCATCAACTTACAAATACACGGAACTGTTATTTTTGTAGTAAGATGTAACAATTTGAATGCATTGTGGCCGATGGCGTATGCACTATAGTTCTGAAAAATTATGTGAGCTATAGTTTAAGTTTTGGTGGGGCGAAAGCCCCCATTTATTTGGCTTATTACAAGCTACAACTAACTTAAGGCTAAAACTTAAACCTAAAACTTAAAACTAAGACTTAAAGTTAAGGAGAATGGTGAAGGAGTTCGCTTTTGAGGCAGGGAGTGCTGAGGTTAAAATCGAACTGGGTGAGGTTTGAGTTCACTTTTCGCAGCATACGGGAAATTGGTTCATTAGATCCATATGAAGTGCGGGGATGGTAGATAAAAAAGACGAGGGCATCGTGAATTTCGTGGGTTGGAATTGAAGAAAATTGAATTATAAAGAGATGCGCAATCGACAGAGCCTGGAAGAAGTCGATGAATGAAAAGAATGTCTACAACATCTCTGCGTTTCTCTAGAGTACTCAGGTTGATGAGGTTGAGGCGGTCTTGATAGGGAGGCAAGATAAATGGATCGTTCCAAGGAAGACCTCGAAGGGCAAATCGAAGAAATCGACGTTGAACATTCTCGATTCTGGTCATATGAACTTGCTGAAAGGGTGACCACGCTTGACTGGCGTATTCAAGGAGAGGCGCACAAAGGTAATGTAAGGGTCAGAGAATTCTTTGTACCATCGTTTGACAGAGCCAAGTGATGAGTTAGCTTTACGAATTATCTCATCAATATGCGAACGGAAATTTAGTTCCCTTTCGTACAATATACCAAGATCGCGGAGAGATTGAACGATGGATATAGGTTGACCATGGAAAAGGTAAAGGCGGGCGGAGGACACGTGGCGCTTACGTGATAAGGTAATGGATTGACATTTGGCGATATTGAGCTCTAAGCGATTTTGTAGGCACCAGTTCGAAAAACTATCTTGTTGAAGGAGACAGTAATCATGTGGTGAAGAGATGGCTTTGAAAAATTTGGTATCATCAGCGTACAGAGAGATGGAAAAGTGTTTAATAACACTCTCGACATCGTTTATGGTTAGAATGAAGAGAAGGGGACCTAGATGGCTGCCTTGCGGAACACCAGAGTTGGCCAAGAAGGGAGTCGATAAGATGGATCTGAAGCGAACTCTGTAAGAACGGTTTTCCAGGTAAGAAGATATTCATTTTAACAATATGGGTTCGAAACCTTATCAGAAGCCTTACTAAAATCAGTTGCAATGACGTCGACTTCTTTGCCATTCTCTAAGGCAGACAGGGCGAAGGACACGAATTTGACTAAGTTAGTGGTAGTTGATCTACCTTTCAGAAAGCCGTGTTGAGTGGGAGAGATAAGAGACTTGCACTGAAAGCTTAAGGCTTCGTATGAAATACTTTCGAAAAGTTAGGGTAGATGAGAAAGTTTAGCAATGTGGCGATAGTTTGTTACTTCGTTCTTTGATCCCTTTTTTGTGTATGGAGGTTATGAAAGAGGCCTTCCCAATCTGAGGGAATTCTCCTAGTGATAGAGACAAACGGAAGATGAGAGAGAGGGAGAGAGAGAGAATGGAAGAGCATTTTTTAAGAAAAATGACAGGGATACCATGTGGGCCGGGTGAGAATTCATCATTAAGATTTTGTAGTTTATTTTCAATTAAAAATAAAAAAACAAAAGGGGCCAACGGAGAAGTTAAGAAGGTGACTGAAGTAAGAGGGGTCTGGTTCAAAAGAGTTGTCGGCGAAGGATTGTTTAAAATAGGTGGCAAAAAAGTTGGCAATGGTTTGCGGATTAGTTGATGATATGTTTTCAAAAGAGAGGGACGGAGGGTAATCGTCAGAATTTTTTTTATAGTTGACGAATTGAAAAAATGACTTAGGGTCGTTTATAAGATTTTATTGAATTGAAGGTAGGAACCGATATAGTTGGAATAGTCCAAAATAGAATTGGTACGAAGGAAAGCTGCCCATAACTTGTTTCTCTTGTTACGTAAGGCGCGAAGTTTGCGATTATACCAAGGGGGGGATGAAGATGAAGTTTTATGACAAGAAAAGGGGACATAAAGAGAAATAGAATTAAACATTTCTCTGTAAAAAGTTCTGAGGGCTTCGTTTAAGGATAAGTTAGCAAACTCAAAGGAACATCTACTCAGATAGGCATTTATTTTGCGGAAATTAGCTTTATGAAAGTCGGAAGAAGAGCGAAATGCAGAAGGTGTAGATTGAAGTGGAGAATTGAGGAAAAGTGAAAGAAGAAGGAGAGGATGAAAGTTATCAATAGTCGACAGAGTTAGGGAACAAAGCGACACTGAGGAGTTAATGGGATCTGTTGTGAATATAAGGTCTAATTGCCTTCCCATGTAATTTAAGACATTACTAACTTGACATAGACTTGAATTAGTTAGCCGGTCTATGAGGAGACATTCCTTAGTGGAGTTGACATTTGAAGAGATGAAAAAGGATTCATCATCGGAAGGACTCCACTGCAGCAGAGGTAGATTAAAGTCGCCAAAAATAAAGATGTAAGGATGGCCTATACCTCAAGGCTCTCTTCCAAAATTCTATATATGTGTTGGGAGAGCTCTTATATAATCCACTTTTAGAAAAAAAGAGGTCCCAAGAACGAAATTTCCAACTAGCGACCAATCGCTAAACTCTCCTGCACACCGAAGCTGTTAGAAAGCATTGTTTATGATATAATGTTCTTCTATTGTAAATCTATCTTTTCCCTAGACCAACATGGATTTCTCAACAACCTTCGCTGAGCACTGAACAGAAGTCGATGTAATTGCCACTGCCTTTAAAGCCTTCGATAAGATCTCGCATGGAATCATCCATTGCGTGGATCAAATCCTAACTTAAAGAACGGTAATACAAAGTCCTCTTTATATGCTCTCGACCCCTTTATAGCTACATCCGGAGTGCCTCAAGCTAGCCATCTTGGTCCTCTGATATTTTTTTTTTCTATTAACGACGTTGTTTTATTTTATTTTCATCCGCCACTGACTTTCACTCTCTTCAAGCTGATTTGAGCAACTTTCTAACCTGGTGCCAACAAAATTTTCTTGAACTCAATGTCAACAAATGGCAACCCACGTATTCTCGTAAGCGTCTTGCGGTCCCTAGATCCTATCTGATCTGTGACGAACCTGTTCCTACCGTCTCTTTACGAGTATTGCGTGTAATACAGAGAACTACATTTTCGATGTGATATTGATAACATTATTAGCAGGCAACTCAGCACTTGGTTTTGTGAATCGCTGGTCTAAGGAATTCTCCAACCGTCATATCACGTAAACTGTCTTTATGACATTTGTTAGACCAAGCTGAGTATAGTCGCACTATCATGATACCGATTCCTTTCGAATTGAGGTAGTTCAACGCAGATTCATCCATTTTCCTCTACGCGGTCTTCCTTGGGTCGACAGGTATAACCTACCCTCTTAAGAGGATCGTTTAAAATTTATAAACGCACAATCAGTAAGGAAAATGACGTGAAATTGCCGACATCCTCTTGTCCCGCCAGTACATCTATCAAGATGCGGATTTCCTTTTTTCCCATATGACGTGAAGTTTTACGACATTTACATACTGTCCTAGATCCTATTGTCTCGCTGTCCAGGGCCTTGGTTACTACCTGACTGTCCACAAAATTTGAAATCCAGGATGGATTTATTTCTTTCTTAGGATTGTCAACGCTGCTCTATCAGTGGCAAAGATAGAGTCAGTTAGGTTAATTTAGCTTTAAACTTATAGCTTGTACTAAGCATAAGGAAGGTTAACCAGAAAAAGTCATCGTTACTTAGGTAAATTCTACCTTGAAGCAGAAGACATACTCGTATCTGCTAGCACACTGAAGAAGTCGATTTCATCAACAACTCTGGCATCTTGAATGAGCTTTAAGATAAGAGGAAATCACAACGGGACTAGTACGAGGATGGGTCAATAAGTCCCTGAAAATTAACACAAATTGTATCGTCACCTTAAATTTAATTTTTTTTTGTCAAGAATCATCGTTCAAAAGAACGCATCCAAATTTTCAGACAGATCTGTCAAATAGTTTTGTTGTGGCAGCCATTTTATATAGACGCCTACTAGCATTTTCGTTAAAATGGAAAAAAGTGAATTTCGAGTGCTCATTAAACACTATTTTTTGCGAGAAAAAACTATCACGCAAACCAAACAAAAGCTTGACAAATATTATGGGGACTCTTCACCATCGATTTAAGAACCATTCACCACTGGTTTACTCAATTTCGGTGCGGTTGTTCAAGCATAAGTGACGCCGAATGTTTTGGTCGCCCAATTGAGGTCACCACACCAGAAATGGTCGACAAAATCCATGGTTTGATAATGGACGATCGGCGAGTGAAAGTGCACGCGCTTGAAGAGGCCACAGGCTTTTTACATTCCGATTTTACATAAATATTTGGACATGAAAAAGCTTTCCGCAAGATAGGTGCAGCGTTTGCTCACAATCGACAACAAACGCATTCGTTTGACAACTTCAAAGGTGTGTTTGGCGATGTTCCAGAAAAATTCGTCTGAGTTTTTGCGCGTTTCGTAACCGTGGATGAAACCTGGATTTACCACAACACACCAGAAACTAAGGAACAGTCAAAACAATGGATTTCTGCTGGTGAATCGAAGCCGAAGAAGGCCAAGGCGGGTTTGTCAGCAAACAAGGTCATGGCGACAGTTTTTTGGGATGCGCGGTGTTATTCACATCAATTACTTTGAAAAGGGTAAAACGATCACCGGCGCATATTACGCAGAGCTGCTGGATCGATTCCAAGCCGATTTGAAGCAGAAACGGCCGCATTTGGCGAAGAAAAAGTTCCTTTTCACCAGGACAACGCCCCGGTTAGGCTACGAACTCCTCCCTCATCCAGCATATTCCCCCAGATTTAGCCCCCTGCGACTATTTCTTGTTTCCAAACATGAAGAAATGGCTCGGAGGTAAGAGATTTGGGTCGAATGAAGAGGTCATCACTGAAACAAACGCTTATTTTGAGGGGCTCGAGAAATCGTATTATTTGGAGGGCATCAACAAATTGGAGAAAAGTTGGATGAAGTGTATACTCGTAGAGCTAAAAGGAGATTATATTAATACAAGCAACACTTATCGGATGATTTTCTGCATAGTTAGTTCTATGTTTGGAAACATATAAGAAATTATTTTCTCTCGGTCGCAAACTACGAGCCGGAACATAAACATTAAATAGAGAGAGTAACATTGGACAATCAATGTGAGCAGTAAAGACATCACGAGCAAAAATAACTGAATTGTACACCCTTCTCTTTTCAAGAGATTTGAGATTAATTAGAGCACATCTAGCTTCATAAGTAGGCAAATTATGATCACCCCATGACAAATTTCTAAGAGCAAATCTCTTAAATCGCCTTTGAATCCTTTCAATATGGATTGCATTATTACAATAGTAAGGATTCCATACAACGCAACAATATTCAAGTAATGAGCGTACTAAAGACATATATAATGATTTTAGAGTTTATGGATCCTGAAAGTCCTTTGAAGTACGAGACACAAAACCTATCATTGAACTGGCTTTAGAAATAATATAATCAATGTGCGCAGAAAAACTTAGCCGAGTATCAAAAATGACACCAAGGTCTTTTTGGTTAGAGACCCTTTTCAGTTTGGAGTCGAGAATAGTATATTCATACAGTATAGGTGATCTTATTCTATAGTAAGATGATATTGTGCATTTATTGATGTTGAAATTTAAACCATGGGCTATGCAACAACGTGTTATATTATCAACGTCTTTTTGAAATTGTAGTGCATCAGAAACTGACTCCACAGACTTGTACATTTTAAAATCATCTGCATATAAAAAGAGCATGAGTTAGATATGTATAGGTTGGTTGTTCGAGTCTGAACGAATGTTTGTTGAGATTGATGTGCCCTGTTAAAAGTCCCACCATCAATCTCAATTGTGTTCTGCTTGAGTTAAGAGCTCTTTTTGCTGTGTTGTTACTCGGTTTGGTTATTACAGATCTAGCCACTTTGCACGTGTCTAGATTCATCCAGTAGTTATTGAACTCCTGTCGTATCTTATCATTGATTATTGTTTGAATAGTTGTCAGAGGGACCCCTATTGTACTATCCGGGTTCAGTTCTGTATTGCCTGCTCCTTTCCTTGCTAGTTCGTCTGCCTTTTCTTTGCCCGGTACACCCCCGTGCCCCGGTACCCATGTGAGACGGACTCTATTGCGTCTGGCAAGTAAGTTCAATTTAGTTTTGCACTCCCTTACTAGTAGTGATTTCGACATGGGGTTTGTGATCGCGCTAATTGCTGCTTTGCTGTCCGAGCAGATGTCAATTTGCCTTTCTTCGCTGGTGTCTTCTGCGAGTATTTCGGTTGCCTTCATAATTGCATAGACTTCTGCTTAGAACACCGATACAAATGGTTCTAGGTGAATAGCAAGTTCAATCGGTGGGTTAGCACTAAAGATGCCAGCCCCTGATTCCCCTGATATGTTAGAGCCATCTGTATAAACCGATATCCCATTGGAGTTTCTTGTCGTTCTTTCATACGTCCAATATTCTCTTGCGGGACAAATTGTTTCGAAGTTGTTGGAGAATGTGTACGATTTCCCAACAACAAAAATATGTATAAGGGTAAGTCGTTTATAAAAAGGATGAAAAGTAATGGACCTAAATGGCTACCCTGTGGTACTCCAGAAAAATTAAGAATTACTTTAGAAAAAAAGGAACCAACCTTGACATACTGCCTCCGGTTGGTTAAGTAATTCTCGATATGCTAAGGGACATTCTATCAGATATTGAGTCTGATATTTTAGATGTCAACGAGAAAGATGATCATGATGAGGCAGTGTTGCTGGAAAATGAAGTTTATCTCGTAGCAAGTTCTACTGATTCTGTTCACTCTTCTGAATCTGATTGGGACTGAGGGTTGAATTTCACTAGAGCTATAGATTATTATTTATTTATTTATTTCCTCAATTTGAGTTACAAAAACCCTTTTAGATATCTTAAAAATATTAATATAATATAAATTATTTAATTACAGAACAGACATTAGTTGTTTCTTAAAAGAATATCGTGAACAATTTTCAAAAATATCAATGCGATCAATGACAGAAATTACATCATTAATACAACGCTCAATTGGTTCATTACTGCCATAATTTGTTCTGTGAAACTGTCCACGAATATGAAATCTCATACGGAAATTCCTTACAGTATGAGTAATGTGATAACTAATTATATCCCTTATAAACATTATATTAAAATATTTTCGTCTATCTTCAAGAGTTAGTATGTTAAAAAGAAGGCATCGAGTTAGGTAGGGTGGAGTATCAATATTCCATCTTAGCTTTTTGAATACAAACCTAGTGAAACATTTTTGTACCCTCTCTATCCTGAGGGAGTGGTTGTGATAGTAAGGATTCTAGATTGTACTACAATAATCTAATATCGATCTTACAAATGCAAAGTAGAAAGCCTTCAGTGCATAGGGATCAGAGAATTGTTTCGTATTACGCCTAATAAAACCGAGCGAGTAAGTTGCGGATCCAATATGACTCCAAGATTTTTTTTAAAATTTACGTTTTCTAACTCAACATTGTTGTTAATTTGGTAATTAAAAGTTATTAGATTTAAGCATCTCAGACAGGTTAATTGGCACTTACACACGTTTAGGTCTAAGAGGTTATGTTGACACCAACTTGGCTAGCCTATTAAGATCTTCCTGGAGAAATAAGCAATCGTCCACAGTTTGAATAGAGTGAAATATTTTCAAATCATCGGCGAATAAAAGACACGTGGAATATCGTTGATAAAGAGGACAAAAAGCAAGGGCCCGATGTGGCTTCTTTGCGGAACTCCTGACGTACAAGGATAAGCTCTGATAGACTACCACCGATTTTAACGTATTGAATTCGGTCTTGAAGATACGACGATATCCAGTCTGACAGAGAGGAGTCGAACCCAATACTTTTTAACTTTGCGATCAGTACTCTATGGTTGACTCTGTCAAAAGCCTTCGCAAAATCAGTTTGATAGCCAAGTACAAAATTTGTCACTACTTTCTCGCAAAAAATTGCTATGTTAGTGGCTGTGGATCTGCCTTGAACAAATCCATGTTGTCCGATATAATTTCTTTGACAGTGAAGTTCAGTTTATTACACACAATCTTTTCAAACACTTTAGGGATGGCTGATAGCTTACATATAACCCCTTAACTAGAAACTACCCGTTTGGATCCGGCCTTAAAAATAGGTGATATGTAAGACACTTTCCATTCGTTAAGAAAGTTACCAGTTCTAAGGGATAAATTAAAAATAATACATAAAGGCAATGCAAGTGATGTTGCACATTCTTTTAGAAATATGGGAGAAATCCCATCTGGACCTACACCCTTATTTACATCTAAGCTAGTCAAGGCACAGAAAACATCTAAAGGGTTTAACTGCAAATGACCTCACATTAAAGGAAACTAGATATTTATCATCTAAATCAAATTTCCATACAATATCTCCCACATTAAAATCACCCAATATGATCGCTACTGTTTAAATTCCTTAGAAAAGATCCTAGTTTGGACAAATATGCATTATACGTCTCTAGAGAGCTACCCGAGTGAATGTTTGACAATTAAAAGATCTACAACAAACGAGGGAAAATTGATCTTAAGTGGAATTTCATCAGCTGATATATGGGTTGCAACAGCTACAAGAACTCCACCTCAGTTTTAATATGACACCGATCTTTGCGGAAAACTTCATATTGCTTCTCGATTGGAAGTCCTTTACAGCTTGGACAAATGATAATGTATATTATGAGGTACACATGAACAATTTTGTAGAGGTAACTGGATCAACCATTCTTACTGATATAACTACACCAGCTGGCATATTTTTGCACATCTTTCCAAAAGAGTTCATCGATTTGATTGCGTCTCAAACCAACTTATACGCAGCTCAGAAAGCCGGTGGAAGTCTTGCATTTCAAAATCCTACCAACAGTCAAGAGATCAAAGTATTTCTGGCCATAAATCTTATAATGGACTACTGGTCAACGAAGGCAAAATTACGAGATCAATATTTGAGATCTTTATGTGCAGAAACAGATTTGTATGGCTTCTGGGGAATACTACAAGTATATTCATCTAGACGACAACACTCAACAACTTTCGAGGGGAAGCCCAAATTTTGATAAGCTTTATAAAATCCGTCTAATGATGGAAACACTGTCCAGAACATATCTATCGTCATATAAGCCATCAAAAAATTAATCGGTGCATGAATCAATGATCAAATTCAAGGGACGCAGCAGTTTCCGTCAGTACATGCCAATGAAGCCTATCAAGCGTGGATATAAAGGGTGGATCCGTGCCAATGAGTCTGGAGTTCCAAATTTACACTGGCTGAATCTCTAATGCTACTGAGCAGAATTTATGAGCGCGAGTAGTCAGAGACCTTACTCGAAGCTTAGTGGGAAAAGGACATCACGTGTACTTTGGCAACTTTTTTTTTTAATTTTGTACAATTGCAAAAGGATTTGAAGAAACAATTTAACTACTCCTGTTGAACAGTACGCGCCAATAGCAGAAACCGAAAATCAGACTGGCGTGTCAGCAAGGTGGGAGGACACTAAAGCTGTTCATGTTCTTGGGAACTTCCTCGATCCTTCAAAAAATTCGACAGTCATTCGAAACAAAAGGACGGGACTTCAGTTGCTATCACTTATCCAGAAATAATATTGGAGTGTAATAAAAAAATGGGTTTTGTCGACAAAGCCGATATGCTAAAGGTGGCATCGCATAATGAAGTACTTCCTTGATGTTTCTGTCGTAAACTGCATATACGTAGCTCGAATTAATCTGTGTCTCGTATCTCCAGACTAAGTTGTTACTGAAGTCAGCTGGTCATTAGAAAGAAAGATATTCTCCATAATAGCAAATTACTTAGACTTTAAAAGAAGGGAAGAGTATTGCAAAAGTTTTGGGTGAAGGTCGGTTTTAAATTGGGCAATAAATTGTCAAATAGCCTCCAAACTAGTTGACACATTTAGGTCATCACCAAACCGATTCTCCTTACAACTTTAACCCATTCTTCCACAGGCTATTGGCTTTAAAAGTGCCGCTCATTGTCAATATCAATACAAAAAAATACAAAAAATTCAAATCGGCTTCACAAAAGGAGACAGAATGGCTGGCAAACGAATATTTATTGCAAAATAAAGGAGAACAACAGAAATACTACAACTTTTTGTTGACCGTCCAAGGACCGCTTCTGTATGCGGATATCCGGAATTCCATTGTTTCTCCATATGACTCCCGTGGCACTGAAGGACCATTGTTCCAGATTCTCAAACTCAACCAGTCATCTTCACTTCAGACACTTGAATTTCTTCTCAAATTGCACAGCAAAAAAACAAAAAGCAGAACGATTCTCACATTTTGCGGAAAATCAAAATAATACAATGGAATTGCACTTGACACACTTCCTCTCATTGGCAAGTTGGCCCGTGTCGTAGTAGAGAACCGCATTACAGGACCACGCACAATAAATGGCGACTGCGGCTGATGCGGTGATGGTGTATTTGCTATGATGCACGGTTGACTGGGTGCGCTCTGCTTTTCAATACATTGTTTCCCCCACTTGCTGCCATTGTTTAACAATAAACAAAACATTTGCTACATACTCGTACTTCATCTCGGTGTTGTCATTGTTTCGCTTGCCAAGGGATGTAATGCTGCTTGCTTCCCCTTAAATTGGTGAAAGGTGGAAGAGAAATAAAAAAGAAAATATCGTTGCCTCTCTGTAATTATGCTCAATTAGGGGATGGAATGAGTTACACCTATTGTCTTACACGGGTCTCGAGCATCCCATCCATCCTACTCGTACCTACTACCCCCTTGTACATGAGCTGTTCCGTGTTGAACACTTGAAATGGAATTTCGATTGTTCTAACCCTCGTCGTTGTTAGCTAGTTCTTTATTCGCGTGAATTGATGATGATTATGTACTCAGGGATGTTCACGTTGCCGATGTAAACAAATAGGGTGGTCGACCTTCGCGGGAATTACATTGCGTTAATGATTTTACGTCACAACAGTGAAGAGTATAATCCAATGTTGGATAATGAGTTAAAATGAATTGTTTAACAATAAAAATTAATAATAATGAGTGACTGAGTGATTTGTATAGGGGTGGCCAAAGGTTAACTGTAGAAGTTAACTCGATTGTTTAACAGTCATCAAAAAATCTAATTTTAATGAAATACTCGTAATGCGGTGAAACCTTTTTCGATCTTATGTGGTTAAATTCCTGCAATTGGAGATTTAGTTTTAGATACATTTTCCAAACAATTCGTAGAACCGTAATTTCGATTTCAACACTTAAGCAGCAAACTGTCTTCAATACCTTCTGATCAAAAAGTACGCGGAATTCTTAAATAAAACGAACACGGTTCAATTATTCATCGACATTCATTTTATTCTCTTCAAAGTAATCTCCATTGCAAGCAATGCACATATTCCAACGATTCCTCCAATCTTCAAAAGACTTATCATAGGTCGATCCTGGAAACGCCTTCAGCTCCTTCGGCGAATTCTCCTTTATCGCCACATCGCCATGGGAATAGGAAAAAGTCACAAGGAGCCATGTCAGGTGAATACGGAGTTTGCGGAACGGTATGAACGTTGTTTTTGATCAAATAGTCGCGTACAAGATGAGATGTGTGAGCCGGTGCATTGTCGTGGTGAAGAAACCACGAGTTGTTTCTCCACAATTATATCCTCTTGCGACGAACATTTTCCCTCAAACGCTTCACGCTCACGTAATATTCCTTATTTACTGTCTGGCCTGGCGGAAGAAATTCGGAGTGGACCACACCACGGCAACCAAAGAAAACGGTCAACAAAGCCTTGATTTTGGTCCGACTCTGTCATGGTTTTTTTTGCGTTTTGGCTCGTCTGAGAAGCGCCATTCCGATGATTGTTGGTTAGTTTCGATGTCATATTCATAGGGCCATGTATCGTCACCGGTAATGATGCCATCGATAAGCATTTCTTTAGCGACATCAATGCGATGCTGTTTCTACAACAAATTCAGCCCTCTCGGCACAAGCCGTGCTTCAACTCGTCTCATAACACTCTGCACCGATCCGAACGAGACACCAAGATCGCTACCTTTGATTTTTAGTCGTGCACTAAGGCCATTGGAAAGAAGTGGGGAATGCAACCCATGTACTAAGTGTTCCTTTGCTGGCCAACTTTCTACAAAGCTATACACCGCAATTAACTAGTGATCAGCTTGTCTGTGCATTAGTTGTGTACTTGGAACCACTCCTACGGATGCACTAGACATTCTGTTTCATCTGATTCTTGCAGCCATTCGATTCAATGCCACCTCACAGTGGTCCAGTATATCGACAGGCTACTCTACAATTCTTCAGAACCATTCCACAAAACATCGACTACACCCTCCCCAGGTCTCTTTGAATAAAATCTTCTGGGCCACTATTCCGTCTAGATTAGACTGGGAGGGAGACCTTACCCAGGATAAAGAATCATTATACTTCTACACGAATGGTTCGAAGACCAGGGGTTTTCTCCGACAGGCTAAACGTTAGCATCTCTTTCTGCTCCCAGATCATTGCAGCGTTTCCCAGGCGGAGATATTGCCGATCAAAGAAGGTCTACCTTGGCTGAAATGGAATGCAATATCTACTAAGGATATTAGGATCTTCTCTGACAGTCAAACCGCTATAAAATTTCTCGAATCGATCTCTTCCATATCAAAGGTCGCTCTAGATTGCCGCACGTCTCCTAACGAGATGGCAGAGCAATTTAACATTCACCTGTGCTAGGTGCCAGGGCATAGGGATATTCCAGGGAACTGTAGGGCTGATGATCTTGCCAGGCAGGGCACAAATTTGCATGACTCTCGCTACATATAAGCAATTGCTCAAGCTAAATGCTATCATGAAAACCAACTTCAGGTGAGAGACTGGCATTAATGTCATGTCACTCCTTTAGTAGGTAGCATATCAGCGCAACAGTTGGTGTCATTACGGGACACTGTCTCATTGGATGGCACGCCAAGAGGCTTTATATTTTCTCTAACGACTTTTGTAGAAGTTGTAGGGACGGTGAGGAGGAGGAGACAATTCTCCATTTCCTCTGCACTCATGCAGCTCTCTCTGCTCTCTTCACTTGGGAGCTTACTTCTACGACAGCCTCGGTAAACTGGCTAACACGAATGTTAAGAAGCTCTAATTGGTTCGAAGGTAGGACGGGAGAAATCCCCTGATCCTGTGGTGTCACAATGGACCTACTCTGGTCTAAGTGTGTCGGTGCTTAGGGCGCTGGCAGTCACATGAACTTAACCTAACCTATGCATTAAGTTTAGCTTTAACCAATGCTTGTGTTAAACTTAAATAAATAAATAAAGAAACACGGCTATTAAAGCATAATAAATTCCAGAAATCTAACGTAAAATCTGTAGCATACGAGTAGAATCACTTAATTCCAGGAAACCTTCAGAAAAAAAAATTTTGTATAAGGACATCTGAAAAATTCCAAGAAAACTAAATTCCTTTCGAAAAGTCAATTTAAGTTCTCCGAACATTACAACCAAGAAATACCACACAGCATACGAGTAAGAAGAAGAAAAAGGTCGACAAGAAAATCGAAAACAATTGTAAAAGTTCCGCAACTAAATCCCCAAAATTGCCCTCAAATTAAAGATTTTCCACTTGACAAGCCAATACCCGTTGTGCATACTGTTCCGTGTCCTTCTGAGGGAACTCACTAAGAAATTTCCGGTTCTCCTCACCTCTTTTTCGGGGTAGATCCGCAACTGAAGGCATTAAATCAAAAATTCCAAAACTGAACTAAAAAAAAAAAAAAAAAACTTCTGCCAACTTCATTGAAAAGTTTTTCTCAAAATCAACTAAAGAAGGACAACTTTTGTTGACAAGTTTACCTCCCAACCGATACCATATGGCTCAACATTTTGGACAACTACCAACCACAAGTCATCCAAATGTGTTGGGGTGTGAGGTATACACAAAAGGGAGCAGTTCCACAGAGCTCTTTCGAACCAAAATGAAAGTTTCTTATGAATATTTGACAAAGGAAAAAGGATACCACCATGCAACCACTCTTGCGTGGCACACACAACGGCACCACAGCACGGCACACTAGAAAACTAGCACAAGGAAAAGAAAAATGTCTGCGCCAACTTCTGTGGCTGTGTGTTCCAAGAAGTTTTCCATTTTCTCGCAATTAATTTAATGGCAGATCCTATCCCCACGGAAGTCAACCAAGCAGGGAAAGGACTACCATATTGAGATGTATGTACATGCATGTATAGTATCTATGTACTTGGGTACGAACAAGGAAGTAGAAACAGTTGTGTGTTAGAGTAATTCATCCCTTATTTATGTGCGATGTCCTGTAATGAGTTGAACTGTCCACTGCCGAATCGAATGGCGGTCGAAATGCGGCAAATGTTGTACCACTTTGTTGCTGTATTATGAAGGGCGTGGGCAACTTGGACAATTCAGAGAAAACAGGAATCAAATTGGCAGGATATTTCATTTTCTCACAATGTGCGGTGGACATGTTATCAATGGCGAGGTTTGTGAGTTATGGACTATGCAGCTATGCGGTGCGGTAGGAATAACATCAATTTAGTTTGTTAAAGCGAAGCCCCAAACGTTAATAATTTGTATCTGTTAACGAGTCTTTAAAACCGTCAAGAACAACCAAAGAGTTTCAAACGTAAACCACTGAAAAGGTGTGAGCGATTGGCTGTAGATGGGCTTCCCCAGAACTCAGGTAGTATAGGACTTGTCACTTAGACGTAATACCTACTAGCAAGCTGAAGTGTCAGGTATCTTCAAAACAAAGCTTGCCTTTTATCTCTCGCGGGCCTAGTGGCTCTCATACAGGACCACATTAAGCTTGGAGCGATTGAAAAATCTTAATCGCACGTACTTGTGAATATTATGTCGCGCGATCATTTAATAAAAAATAACACGTGTGGGGTTGGTAGTGCTCCATCGAGCGCCTCCCCAGTTGGCGGATAGGGAAAAACTCGTCAGCAAATAAACCTGGCAGAAGGAATAAAATGCAACAAAAAATAGGCGATGGAAACACCGAACGAAAGTATTACCCCAGGTGGCAGACCAGCAATGTCAAATGAGAATCTCGATAGCAGGTTATTGTAACATAATGTAGCTTAATAACTACGCTCCAAAAGTAGGCAACACATTCCGAAGTGTCTTTTCATTCGAGGTTCGTGTCCACGGTAAGAGACGGATTATGTCTAAGACGACGTCGCGGAATTAAGAGAGAATTATAACCACAAGAGATTATTGGCTGCAGCTGTCATCTTGGAATTATTACATCAGAATTTTCTTGTTCCAGTAGTCGAAGAACTTGCTAGAAGTTTCTGGCTATCAGAAATGCGACTATATAAGGACAGATGGCGATCGAGGCAAGGCAGTTGGTTTTCGAACGGCACGAAGAGATTTAAAAAGTGATAAACGGCGAAGTTGTAATTTTGTGATAAATTGAAAGTTGAGAGTTAACAAGAAGAAGTAATTAGTTTGGATTTGTGAATTAAGTAATTGAAAGGAGATAAAGTGATTTGAGAAGAAAGAGACCTTGTAAGGAAGGAATTTGCGAAGAATAGTATAGTGTGAACTTGAATTGTTCTATAGACTAGAAAATAAAGAAATAATCTCACAGAATAACGTTTTATCTACTCGAGCCGTAGCTCGCATATTACATTATATTAAAAGTACGAGTACCTAACTGACGAAGAAGAACTAAAGGGTTTATCACTAGGGACATAACAATTTTGTATTTTAGTACGAACGCACCCTTAAACTCTTTTTATAATCTGTCAATGTCAGAACGTCAATCAAGGTTTACATTTTTATCGTGGTGAAGTTCACGAACGAGCAATGTTTGGAAAATATTAAATATTAAGAGCGTTTACTCCAATTTTCGGTCGTAATAATCGTCCCACCAGACAGGTTGTGCATGTTATAGTCGAGTCAACATATTCACTGTTGAATGCTCCAGCCAGGTTCACAGGAATTGAAAATCTCTCACTCCACATTGTGGCGAATTTTGGGTAAAGATCTTGGCCTACATTCTTAAAAGATCAAATTAACTCAAGAACTGAAGCCTCTTGAGCATTTGAAACGCCGGAACTTCTCCGATTGGGCTCTGCAAAAGTTTGAAGAAAATCCTTAATTTCATCGAAAAATCATCTTCAGCTGTGAAGCTCATTTTTGGCTTAATGGTTTTGTCAAGAGAACTGCAACATATGCAGCAAAATGTACAATAAATTGTCCGCAGATGCGAATAAATTTCCTGATTTAGTACTGAATACGCCCATTCTATATTGACAGATATTCACTGAGTAACATTTATACTAAGTTAACACGCAAAAAGATTTGCACTAGAGTCGTTCGTAAATATGGAGTGGGACCATATTGAAAACTGTGTTGTGGTAATTGGCTTTCACAATTGTAATATGGAAAGAGGCGATATTTCCCGGACCTTCTGACCTCTTGGAATCATCCGATGGAAATCTTCAAAAGATACTTGGTAAGAATCGGTACCAAGTAGTGTGGGACTCTTACCGCACTAAAACCACCAATGAATCAGGACCAATCTATGAAAGATCGACAAATGATTTTTCTTTCTGAATTTATAAATCGCATTGGGGGAAGTTTAAAGTTATAACACTTTCCCATAGCTTTTAGACCATCACCTCAACTTGGTTCTTCTCAATCTCCGAACATTGCTTCGTACATTTAAGACTTTGCAGTCGCTGATTGTGTGATACAGCGTGATTTTTAACCACTTCTGTTTGAAGGTCACGATGTAGATCGCTATTTCTTATATACTAAGGGGCATTAATTATTCCACGAAGGACTTTGCTTTGGAATTTTTGGATAGGTTCAGCATTTGTTTTCTTTGTACAGCCCCATAGTTGGATACTTGCTTATATAACATTAGTTTGTTCTGGATAGATAGGTCAGAGTTCTTTCCTAGAAACCAGTACATTTTTCTGTACTTCAAGTTAAGTTTTTCTCTTTTCTTTTTGATGTGCTCTTTCCATTTAAGATTTGCATCCAAGGTCATTCCAAGGTATTTGGCGGTATTGGAGTAAGGTACTGCTGTACTGTTTATACAAATTGGAACAATGTTTATGTTTTTGTTTGTAAAGTTTATATGCGTCGATTTTGTTGCGTTTAATTTGATACGCCATTTTTGCGTCCAATCACTAACTTTATCGACTGCATTTTGCAATTTTCGAGTAGCCTTTGTAACGGATTTATCTGGCACCAATATTGCAGTATCATCAGCAAAGGTGGCCATGATAGCGTTGATGTCCACTGGAATATCCCTTGTATATAACAAATACTTCGTAGTACTGCCTGGGGAGGTCCCTATGCAGTTTGTACTCAAGTCCCAAGTGCCAAACTTTGTCAAAGGCTTGAGCAACATCTAAGAATATAGCCGAGCAAACTTATTTTTCTTCAAGTGCCTTTTCCACAACATCCGTAATTCGATGCACTTGGTCTATCGTGGAATGTTTATTTCTAAATCCAAACTGATGGCTCGGAACTAGTCTTCTTTCTTCTATTATTTTGCTAAGCCTCGAGTCGTCGTTGCCTGTCGAATGGAGCATTTTCGGTATCCACTCAGCGCACAAATTTTTTTTTCATGTTTCATCCATTCTTTGCTGATCTGCAACTCATCCGCTATCTGTCACATTTTTATTCTTCGGTCGGCCAGAACTAATTTTTCAACTTTTCCGGCGTTTTCTTCAGTTACCACTGACACACCTCCATGGTTGTCTAAAGAACTGTCTAACATTAGGAAAGAAGAGGAAGAGACACTGCGCTCTAAGCGGAACTCTTGGCGAGCTTTCTGTAGCTAAATACTCAGAAGGGTTCTTTCTAAAGATCCGGTGGCGTTAGGCTCCCTACAAGGCACGTCTGGCAATTGGACTGACTCCAATGAAAAGACATTAGAAACTCTACTGGATGCTCATTTTCCAGGATGTATAGTAGGTAGATATGACATCTCTGGCAGCAGCAGTAGTAGACACGAAATAGCGCCGTCAGAATTGGTTACGGAAGAAAAAAGTGAATGGACAATATACTCCTTCTTATCGTACAAATCCCCAGGCACGGACGGAATTTTCCCGATGATGGTACAAACAGCCAAAAAAGACATAACACTCTTTCTAAGAGTCTGTTCTTTGGTAGCATTGAGTGGCGGGAAATCAAGGTTGTTTTCATCCCCAAAGCAGGTAAAGCTAGTCATACCTGCGCTGGTGACTTTAGACCAATAAGATTGACATCCTTTACTCTGAAAACCTTTGAAAGACTTATTGACATACACATTCGCAGCAGGCTGAACCCCAGTATCATATCTCCGGCACATATACGAAAGGTAAAAGTGTTGAAACTGCAGTTCATAGCGTTGTCAGTAGGATTGAAAAATCATTGAATGATAAAGAGTACACCCTGCCTGTATTCTTAGACATTGAAGGGGCCATTAATAATGTCACGGCGGATACAGTCGAAGGTGCCTTAAAAAACTGAATATTGAGGACATTCTGATCAGATGGATAGTTTCCATGCTAAGAAATAGGTACATAAACTCAGAACTAGGTGATGCGAGACTAAGAGTATCAGCTGGTAGAGGTACTCCGCAAGGAGTACTCTACTCTGGGTTATTGTTAGATTCAGTGGGGTTAAGACCGTAGCGTACGCAGACGATGTGGCGTTATTGGCCAGGGATAAATTCCTTCCAACCCTAAGAGAACAAATAGAAGGCGCCCTTAAGATAATCACCAACTGGACTAAAAGAAGTGGACTCGCAATAAATCCACTAAAAACGGAGCTGACACTATTTACTAACAAGAGGAAAATACAGGAATTCAAAATTCCATCCATTGAGGACACTCCTCTTAAAATTTCTGATAGGGCTAAATATCTACGGTTAGTACTAGACAAAAACTAAATTGGGGACTAAATACAATGGAGAGAGCAAGGACAGCTACTCGTATGATAGCACTCTATACTTGTAGCTGAATATTTGGAAAAACCAAAAGTCATTTTCTGGCTCTACAGCAGCAGTTGACATGACATTGACATACAGCAGCCTAATCTATAACAACACAAACCTCAAGATACTTACCAGAGTACAAAGAATGGAGTGCATTGGTGTTACAAGACCTATGAGAACCACACCAACTGCAGGATTAGAGACTATACTGAATCTATTACTTTTAGATCTATTTTCACAGGAATCTGAAGCTCGAGTGCTCTTGGATTAAGCCAATCTGAAGGTTGGAGGTCAAGCTTGCGCAGATTTTACGCAAATATTGTACATGGGCGGAGATGTTAGCAAAAGACTACATAGTGCCCTATTTAGACTTTCATAAGCCGTTTTTAAGTTCATTTCCGAGTCGGGAGGAATGGGAAATTAATATCCCGCTAAATGACAACTCCATCTCCATCTACATTGATAGATCCAAGATGGACGTGACAGTAGGTGCAGGGATTTTTCTGGAAAAGTCAATTTAAATAAGTCAATTCGACTTTCGGACTATAGCAGTGTTTTCCAAGCTTAGGTATTGGGGATGGCAACAGCTGCCCGGGACGCTGCAATGAAAGCTATACCACCAGATGATATCACCTTTTTCATTAACAGCCAGGCAGCGATAAGAGCGATTTCCGCCACACAAATAAAATCGAAGCTCGTGCGTTGCTGTCGCGAAGAGCTACGTGTTCTTGGTACGCAACACAATGTAAAGCTCTGCTGAGTACCTAGACATAATGGCGATTCAGGAAATGAGAAGGCTGTCGAGCTAGCAAGGAAGGGCTCAGCTCTAAATCCTGAACGAGCTGACCCGTCAATTAAGACACCACCCTGCAACCTGAACCTAGAATTTAGAAATAAAATGATCGCCATACCAAATAGCAGATGGAGATCACTAGAATCCCGTGAAATTACAAGAAAACTCTGGCCGCTCTACGATAAAAATTGTACCAAGTAAATTCTACACTTCAACAGATATATCTTATCTGGTTTAGTGGGGATGATAACTGGACATAACTTGTTACGTTATCACACAAAAAAATTGGGAATGAGCGAAGAAGATATAAGGCTGCGGCAATGAGGATGCACACGAAGATACACCTCACTTCCTGTGCCATTGTCCAGGACTCTACCTTAGATTCAGAATACTAGATAAATACTTCTTCCAAGACTTAGAAGAACTATCAAATGAATCGGTAAATAAGAAATATAAAATTTATAAATACATTGGGTTGGTTTAAGGACCCATAGAGTTCATGAGTGGGGAAGCTACACTCCTTGGGCATCACAATGGATCTACATTGATCTAAGTGTGCCGTAGTAGGCCTTTCACCTTCTACGTCAATCCATCAAACCTAACCTAACCTACCACTGCCACAGGACACCCTGGGCGGAGGACGTCTTCACAGCTCTCTCACTCTTGTTGAACCCAATTTTTGACCATGGTATGCGAAGGCCCAAAATCCTGAAGAGTCGATGATATTTCTTCGAAATTTTCTTTAGGCGATTTTCCTTTTTCACCAGATACTTTATCACGGCGGCGCGGTGCTCAAAATTGCGAGAATTTCCGCTAACATGGTGATGTTTATCATACCACACATAATAACAAAATGAGATTATTATTGAAACGAGGTGATATTTATACACTAAAGATTGCCGCAGTTAGTGCTACCACTAATGACAAGATGACTCATTATTGCGTATCTCAGGCTGCGAACTTATCAGCCGCCCCTTGCATCTGGGTGGTTTAACTACCGGTCTAAAACTTTAGGTCCATTGGGCACAATGGACTTTATGTGGTCTAAGTGAGTCGTTGACTACAGTCAACAAGGGCACCCATTTACCTAACCTAACTTAAGCTGAACCGTGCCCTGTGGCCCATACAAAATTGTTTATTTATTTTTCCTCTTTTCCCTTCATCTGCGTAAATTTTGGTACAAAAATTTCGTATGCTGGAATTATGAAGCATTGAAGCTTTGCTTCGGTACATGGTACTTGACGTATATGGTACATGAAGGTACTGTACCCGATATTTCAATACTGAGATCACCTAGGCTATTAATGTATTCTAAGTTTGGATAACTAGCAAACCTTGTTGCTTTCTAGTCTTCCAGAAGACCGACGATGACATGAACTCTGGCGAAGGCGGACAGGAACGGTCAGTTTTTAATAAATTGATTTGAAAAACCGTCGTTTTGTTAGTCATTAAAAAATAAATGGTCCTTAAAACAGGTCCCAAAAATTGATTTTGCCTATTACCCTACATCCAAAGACTATATTTAACTTGATCTGTGCATCAATCATCCAACACCAAGATATGGCAAACTACTTGATTAGTGCACCTTTAATCGTCTATCACTCAATCAAATTAAAAAATAAAATAATTTAACCCACAAAAGTAAAAGGATAACAATCACAATACATATGTTGAATAGAACGTTAATGTCATAAGGCAATCACAACATCACAGCGGGGTGAAAAGGGCACGCACAGGATATTCCCACACCCAGCGGAACCCTGTTACACAACCCACAATCAATAGCAACGCCGCACAATGATGCGGGATTACTCGTCTAATGAAAGGGGATGTTGAAGACGACTCTGACGATGGTGACGCCACCGCCGTTGCTGTCAAAGACGACTCAGTCTGCTAACGACCATCGTCTGATTCCTTTTTTTTTTTTTTGTGTGTGTTTTCATTTTCTATGCAACATCGTGTCTACATGCAGTTGTGCAGCCAGGGCTTAATTAATTGACAATGGCATTAAATTGAGGGTCCATTGAAACGTGTAATCTATGGGAGAGCACGTGCTCTCTATAGCTTCTCAGAATATGATACAGTTTCTTGGATGCAAATCAAGTTGTACGAATTCTAAAATGATGTACATATGTTCTGGAGGTCATGAGCACCGAAAACACCTCGGTGGGTGCTCGGTCGAGTAGGAAGTGACCCTTCAAAACGACCCAATCGTAATGTCATTATGGAATCATCAAAATCCCATTAAATATTCCCAATTCACTCGACTGGAAAACGAGCTGCGTTCGGATTCAGTTGAATGGGTAGATTCCTGGAGTCGCGCTCTTTCTCCTTCAGTGGATGGTTTTGAGCCAACTCAACCCGGGTGTAGCAATCATGGCCACATTTGGGGAGGAATTTATTGTGTATTGCACGTATACGCCGTCAAATGTCACGCGGCAATCGATGTCGAACCACTGTCAATGAATGGAGTTACTTTGGATTAGGATTTTAAGCCGGGCAAAGGACCAATATGCGGACGCTTTTGTGTCGACTTTGTGAAGTGACAAAATTTCGCTGCCGCTGCACCTATTCAGAGGCAGTGAATTGATATGATTCAATGTGGATTGTCACTGTGTCAAGACGAGCGCCGGAGTGTGGGATCCGCTTTGTTTAGCTACGCAGCAGGACATTGGTGTTTAGTGAAGAGATGGAGGAGCACCAAATTAGAGCTGATTGTTGTGATTTGAAGTTGAAGGATTCAACAAATTGAATGAAATTGATTGTGCGGTATGTGCGCTTTACTCGTAGTTGGCTGCCTAATGCGAGGGAAATGATTAAGCGATGGGAATCTTAAGAGAATGTAAATTTATCCGATCAGCAGGTATTATGACGTAAGTTAGTAGATTATAGGTTCAATGGTGGTCTACATGGGTACCAGTGGAGAGATTGTTGATAAGAATACTCAAAATTAGTAAGAATTCCAGTTGTTTTGCTGGTCAGTTCTCCCGTAGAAAGACATAATAGTATGCTTAATTGCAAAAGAAAGTGGCAGGGGCGAGTGGATACGCACTGCTTACAAGCTATTGGGCCCACTCTTGGTATTGCCGAGGATATTTTTAGATCTTCTCAAAATAGTATATCCACTACCCTGATCTAACTATCTGAAGTGGATCTAAGCAATGTAATGTAATTTCTCAACTGTCTTCGGTCTCCAGATAGATAATACATTTGGTATTTTAGTTGCAGCTATGCAGCAGCAGTGAGATGAGAATCATCAGAAATAAAGCCCCTCAACGATTTTACTCAGCGATAAGTCAGAGTAAATGCACCTATTTTTCGGCAGTTATTCCACCGTTGAGTCAGCAATATTACGTATCACCAGATAGAAGTAGGTCTAGGTAGGTAGGTAGGTAGCTGTGGGTGTGACAGCATGCTATGCTGAAACATAATTAGCGCAGAGGTGCCGTTTTAATACCACAACTCATGTGACCTAAATTGTTGTAGAAACTGACGTTGGACTTGTGTGAAAGGAGAGAAAAGATTATTTAAAGCCACCCCGTGGCATTGAAGAAACTGATGATGTCCCCGATGCTTGTCTCCGCTAACTCACTAATATTATCAAAAATGTGTCTGCCAAGATACGGTGTCTGATCCTACTAAGGGCCGGACACTTACAAAGGCAGTGAAGGATTGTTTCAGGCTTGTTGGCCACATTGCAGCTACGACAATGTGCATTAAAAGTAATACCCCGTCTGGCTGCGTGGAACCCTATGGGCCAATGGCCAGCGCTAATTGCCAGAACTCTAGCAATATCTGCCCGGCTTCTGTTTAATAGCTCTTGTGTTCTGCGCCAGTTATACTTGGGCCACATCTGCCTGGATATGACACAGTTCTGCAACCCTCGCCATCTTTACCAGCATCTGTAAGGAAATGAGCAAAGATTCTACCCTTAAGGGTCCCTAACGGAATGTTGACATCCTCAGCACGGGAGCATCAGCCCTTTCGTTTCCGTTTCCGTCAATGTTACTATGACCAGGCACCCAGATGAGGCTGATCCTAGACCGATGACCGAGTGCGGCAAGCTCCTCCTTGCATTGTTCCACAAGTTTGGAGGAGGAAGCCGCAGAAACGATGGCTTTGATAGCGGCCTGGCTATCAATGAAAATGGCTATAAGAAGTAGGTCTAGATCGCACAAAATAATGTTGCCGCGAAGACTCCAATATTGGTACGTTTCTGTAAAATATAGCAGAATTGAGACAAATTCTTATTGATAAGGCGTCCAGGCGTTTTAGGTTTTCATTTCGGAACAAATTCAGGACGTTCTGAATTAAGGATTAGAATGAAAGAAAGGGCCCCAGTATTACCAAGTCGTCATACGTTTTATATCAGTTAAAAGATATTAAAAATTAGTTCCATGGTAAAAATGTTTACAGTTCTCTACTTTTTTATGTGTATACTTATCAATTTCGATACATAACTAGGTTGCAGTGGCGTGGGGTGAAATTTCAAGAGAGGGAAGCCGAAAAAATTTTAAGTAAAACGTTTTATTCAAGACTTATTCGAAACACAGACTTAAGATATGCAATCTAAGCCACCTTTGTTATACTTTAAGTCATTGGAATTTACGTAGACAATGAGCTCATCGCATAAAAAAAGTGGCTTCGAAAGAAGCCGTTCTGGGCAAAGTAATCTATATAAGTTATTGATAACTCGGAGCGTTGTTAAATGTAAAAAATGTAGCAATTACAATTATGTACTGCCTATTTGTACTCTGAAGCTATCCTAAGATTCTTTTTTACGAATTCTGCTAAAACTCTTTCATAAAAATTTGAGTTATTTTTAATTTATAAAAGAAGGTGCTTTTCGATAGATAAAAGTGCCAGGTCTGAGAGTCTTTCTTCTTTTTGGAAATTTCTTAAGTGTGGACTATTTTTAAAGTCGAAAAAGAAAAAATTCAGCTATGATTTGTATTTGAATCAATATTATTTAGTCTGCGTTTGCGTGGAGGTTCTGAGCACTTACTTACGCTCCCATAGATTGAGTCAAATGAGTTTAAAAATTCCGAAGGAATCCATGACTCAAAACCCTCGATCTCTTGCTTCGCAAGCTCTATGTCTTCTCTGCAATTGAATAAGACGTTCACTATACGCGAATGATATTGCCATCGAGTCTCTGATACCCCGGAATGCCAGCTCTTGTTTTCCTAGAAGAACTACAGTGTCTATGAAACGCTTCATTAAATCGCGATTGCGATCAACTTTTCTATTATGAGCCTCGCAAAAATTCCCCAAAGAAGTCTCTATGCGATATTCGCCAAATTCATGCAAATGCAAGCAGCTGCGTATATGTTTTTTTCCGTTTGAATATGTTTTTTGGAAGAATTAATAAAATTGTTTATATCAAAGAAACCTGCATGACTCCAAACACTAGGAGAATTAGAAAAAAGAAGACAAGGAAAACAACACATTCTATTTAATTTGCAACTGCCAGTCAGGCATGGATTCTTTTTGTAAAAAGACTCATGAATATGTTTCTGCATCCTTTCGCGTATAATCAATTTTCATTGATGCTGTCGAGCGACCTAGTTCTATAATTTTTTTTTTTTTTTGCAAAAAAGGAAGCTTACTGAACTCGTGGGTTTCTTTTAGAAGAAAATCAGTTAAACAACACTCAAAATTAACTAGAGACATCTTGTCTAAGAATAATAAGAATGTTCAATGGGGCACCTCTTGAATAGATTTATAATTACTTACTTGATATATGGCTAATAACTATTCACTTAGCTCACTCACTATTTTATAATAATTTAATAATTTAAAACTCTAACTTAACTTCCAATATGTAATTGCTAAATTTTTAAAATTTTCTAATAATTAGCAGTCACAAAAAGCACAAAAATTTGCATCGAAATTTTCAATAACCTCAAACCTCAAACGCCGTTCGAACCACTACATCACCCAATAACTCGATTTTCGTCGGCTTATTTTGTTGCCTACAATAAAAAAAAAGAAAACTCCCTCGAACTAAAACCTTTCTCCTCCATCACATTTTAGCCGATAAATCCCGGGTTATTTTCCTCATAAGCGAATGTATGTTAGACAAAGAAATGGCAAATAAACTTCTACTATATGCCAGAAAGAAATAGAGTTGAAAGTTCGTACTGTGAAGAAATGAACGGCTTTTCAAAAAAAATTCATTGCACGCTTTTCTTTTGAAAAAGAAGTTGTCTCTCGCTAGCGGAGTTCATACTTGTCTCGGCTATGTGTACGAGTTTGTGTAGGAGTAAAAATGAATAAACAACCGAAGTGGTCGCAGCATTTCATCTTCGAGCGTGTATAAAGTTATGAAAAATGGTTTGATGAACAAATAATTGAATGTGATGGTTGGCAAGTGGTAAAATAAAAATTTTTGATATTTGAAAAGGGAAGCCGGAAGGAATCGACTTGTATGGACGCCACGCCACTGCTAGGTTGTAACATGAAGAAAGAGACCCCCAATATTTGTGATTATCTTAGAAAGCTATATCTATCTGTCTGTTCATCCGTCTGTCTGCATGTCACTAGTTTTTGTGCCTTCAGTTTTGAGCTAGGAGGATGAAATGTACCTAGTCAAGTCATAAATACTAATAAAATAAAAACGAACAAAGTGGCTTATTTAGGAGAGAATATTTAAACAATTTATTCGAAATAGCCGCTATTTACATTTGTCCATGGCTTGAGTCGCTCATGCCACTCATCGATAATAGCACGCACCTTGCCCATTGGAAATGTGTGCACTAAATGAACAAGCTATCACCCTAAAATAGACTACAGCTTATAATCCAAATGATTGAGGTCTGGACTGCCTGACGGCCAATCATATGCTGCTATGAAGTCCGGTACATTGTTTTGGAGGCACCCTTGTGTTATTTTTGCCTTATGAGCTGGCGCGAAGTCTTGTTGGAAAGACCACTGGTTATTTGAAAAGAGTTGTTGTCCCTTCACAATGCCATCCAGAACATCCGTTTGGTAGATTTTTGCCGATGTTTTTACTCCCTTCTGATGATTCTTTGGATAACCAGGCATAAACTCTGTTATTTTGCTTATTGAACGATTCCTCAATAGTAAACATTTTTTCATGCGTGAACAAAATTTTCCTGTGACCCATTTTGCGCATATCTCCGGCGCACAGTGGGGCAAGAAGCCCTCAAAGTGCGTATCAAATAAAATATTCGACCGATTATCATGAAATTTGCACCACAGTTGAACGATTGTATTATGGTTGTTATGCGTAAATTTAATCGAATAACAACAAAAGGGAGATATAAGGAAAATAAAATAATAAAACAATAAAGAAATTAAAAAAATTTCTTCTAATTTTCGAAAATCATCCGTTTTACTTTGTTTATTTTTTTCTGTAACATTACAAAAATTATAATATTTAAAATTCGAATTCAAATATTTTAAAAATATATGTATGTATATCCAGGTTTTTTTTTTTTTTTTTGTAATGAAGAGGGAATGCTTGTTGCACCATCAGGGTCGGCCATGATTCCCTGGTGTGTCTACCCACTAAGTCCTCTCCATCTTCAGGCAACCCAACCCTGGGATTGCTTCTTGCATTAATTCAGGGTGTGGTGCCACTTTTGTTTAGCCTCTATAGTGCTTCAATCAGTATGGCACAACCACTCGTCATCAATTTCATAATAGGCAGTATCGTCGTCGTCATCCGTCTTCGTCTTCTACAACATCGGCGTCACAACCCTGTGGCCCAGAAGAGGATTGTAACAATTCAAGAACTTCTTTTGGAAACCGTTTTTTGTTCTTTTTAGGTAATTTTTCCTTGCTAGTTATTAGTGGGTGTGATCTTAGCAAAAAACAATTCAGAACATCTCTAATGGCTTCTTCGCGACTAGTTTTTTAGAGTGATGTTCTCTAAATCTCTTGAAGTCTTTATTACGGGCTTCTTGGGCCTCTTCAGTTAACTGGCCTATCGGCAACGGGGCAGTTGAAATTATTTCATGCCCGTGAATAAAAAATTTGTGGAGTGTTGGGGACATATTGTACCAGGGATACTTATCAACAAAGTATCTGGCGGTATCTTCACCAAATTGACGAAACTTGCTAACATTAATTGCACACCCACTAGATACAACTACTAATATTGTGTGCATCTTTTTGATTAAGTCTATGTCAATTTTGGTTATTTCCGCTGTGATTTTCGGATTTTGAAAGAAACGCCTGCCAGTATTTCCATCATTGGAATTTCCAAATCCTGGTTCAGGCTTATCAATAATCAATCCACAACGCTCCCTAAACTCTTTTTGTATCCGGGTTTTATTTTTCTCAACTATCAACTTATCCTCTTTTCGAGCTTGCCACTTTTTAAGTGGTAATTTATAGGATAGGTGAAGTATTGTTTCAAAAAAACGAATCCAGCCATGTAAAACAGATATTCCATACTTCAAATTTTGTATTTTCACTTCCCGTTTAATCATTTCGTCAATGCAATTAAATTGTTTGGATGTTGCATCACATAAATAACATTTTTGAGCGGAAGATGTATCTGTAATCGCATTGAGAACCTTACCATCAACCATAGAAAAAATTAAAAGATGATTCACCAGAAATGATTTTCCGTTTATGAAAATTGAAGTGGCTAACAACTTTTTAATTTCGTAATCAACACGATTTTTTTCTGCTATGAAAGTTTCTGTACATTCCTTTTGAAATGTAATTTTTAAGGGTCTACAATATCTGGTAGAACCCGGCCTTGGATTTTGCCAAACTATTTTAGTGCCACAGAGAAGACGAAGGGGGACAATGCAAGTCATGAATACAGCTGAATCTGTGCATTTAAAACCGTGAAAAACTTGTTTATAGGAGCTATGACCCGAGCTCCCATCGAAACCACATTTGGAATATAATTTAAGCTAGTCGATATTTTCATCTCCAAATAACTCAAATACGTCAGTCTGGGAAGCTACTAAACGCCTTAAAGTGAGATCAAGTAGAGCTTGTAAAGAAATTTCTGCTGAGACTTCCGATATTTGTATAGTATGTTCTTCAGGATATACCTCTTTCTTTGCATTCTGAACAACTTTGTAGGAAGGGAATTTTTCAGGAGCACTATAACGTATTACCTGATATTGATGTCGAGTTAAATTGGCATCCACAACCACTGCAAGAGCATATTCACCCGTCAAAGCATTATTGTTTGATGAAAGTGGCTTTGTTAAAGTAGTTGAATATCTACTAGCTTTTTCAGGACTGGAAGATGTAATTTTTTTCAACATTTTTGATGCTTCCGTATTTCCTGTTGCTCGTAAACTCATTTGGGTTTTGGTTTTTTTCTGCTTCGTGCGTTCAGAACTATTTTCAAAGGAAGTACTTGGACGACCACGTTTTTTCTCTACTGAAGCACAGAAAAATGAAATTGATGAATCGAGCCATGTCTTATTGCCCCTTGAAAAGTATTCTTTATTTCTACGTGCCTTCAACCATCGAGTTTTAAACTGGGACTTAAAACTATACAACTTTTTTACTAAACTTGTGTCATCAAAATTGTTCGTTTGTTTTTTTAGGTGTTCAGTCAAACATTGCATTTGGACGTCAATATTTTGTCCTTCTGAACTTCTAAGAAACTTGAAAAGTTCTAGACGCGTTAGACTTAACGTGTTGGACAACTTTCCTACAGACACATTTGAATTGATACATAAAGTAATGAGAGTTTATTTTTTTAAATTATAAAGAATTTTATAAATCTTTTTTTTTTTACAAAAACGGCAGAAATAGGCAACCATTTTTTACAGTTATTGAAAGCACAATAGACACTGAGTAGAAAAAAAATTATTTGTTTGCTTTAGGTAGCTTAAAATGCAACTAATTTCATCTGTCTTTCAAAATAAGTGCAAAAAACTGTTCATATCAATTTCATTCAAAGAGTAGCCTCATAATTAGGAACGTGAATGTTTTTTTTCAAAATAATAATTATTTGTAGACTAACAAATACCTGAGCTAGAAGGTTCCATTTCAAAAAATTAATAATTTTGCACAGCAAGAAATCAAAAAATCAATACTTTTGGAGAAAAATCAGTTCGCAAACACACACGTTTTCACTTTGGCTAAATGACTGCGACTAATGCACTTAGTGCGAAGCATCTCTTTGAGTAAACGGTTTTATTCATTCAGTTTAGTGTTACTTGGAATATTCAGCATAAAAAAAAAATAGTAACGGTTTCCTTATCACCAAATAATTTTTTGGTTTAATACGGGGTTTTGGTGCTTTCTGCCCCACTGTGCGGCGTAGAGTTTTCGATTTTTCATTAGGTTTTTTTGTTTTAATGAATAGTTAGTGTATCTTTTATATATAATACTTTGAGTCCCAAATCTTGTTTGATATGCAAGACTGTGATATCTTCATTTGTCGTGACAAGATTTTCTGCTTTCGCAGCGGTTTTCGATTAAACCTGGTTTAAAAAGCTTTGATCGCATGTAAAGTTCTGACAGTGTTATTCCACCAGTGTCGTCAATTTAACAAATCCGATACACGTGAGGTCCGGAAAATATCGCCTCTTTCCATATTACACTTGTGAAGGCCAAATACCACAACACGGTTCTCAATATGGTCCAACTCCATGTTTACAAACGACTTTTGTGCAAATCTTTTTGCGCGTTAACTTAATACAAATGTCACTCATTGAATACCTGTCAATATGGAATGGATGTGTTTAACCTGTTTGGGTGTCACATTCTTTAGCAGCCTCTTTGACTTTACAGAGATTCAACTAATAGACTAAAAACGATTTATACAAAGATCTACCTGGTTTAGTTAGTCAGACATAGGTCCAACCATTTTTTGTCAGGGGTAATCCGAGTGAACTCGCAGTTTACTGCACGCTACCCCACAATCTAACCTAACCTAATGCTTAACTATAGCTAAGTGGAAAATGTTGAATGGGGGAACCACAACTGGCTATTTAGCTTGAGTGGTATTTGTAAAAAAAGGTACTAAAACAGGGAGATACAAGAAGACTGAAGAACGAATGGGAGACGTAATAAATTGGAGTGTAGTCCGGTAGATTACCTCCTGGGGGCTTACGAGTATAGTAGTACAGTTTTCTTCTTTAAAATTACAGATACCGGGTTACCTGTGATTTTGAGAAAGAAAACACGTCTGCATAAAAGAGCATACTAGCTGAAGAAGTAAGTGAAGAAGATTTCTTTCAGTACTTTACCGGATTACCATGTAGACTCGCCTAATATTCAGAATACATCGTTCGTAACTGAGTTATTGGATGGTCATCGAACTGCAATGTCATTAGCTAGGTTCTTTTGATACCCCGATCCATAAGGAGAAGGTTTCTGTTGTCCCTAGTCTCTCCTGAAAGTTCTTACATACCTAAATCCTTCCAAAGACAACAATGTTACCATTAGTGGAGTTGTTCGACTCCATTCGAAACTGTAGGTGGATGCCATTTTAATATTCACCATAGTTTGTTATATGGTGTCGTATATAATTTTCCTGGCAGTAAATCCTTAAAAATTACTTATTTGAGTTTCCTAGTAATTCCGCTTCTGCTTCAAATCACAAAATCACTGTGTGTCACTTTGTCTTTCATTCACTGACATCGTTTTGCATGTTACAACCACTAAAACATGTTAAACTTCCACATCTGATGACAGCACTTGCAGGAAACATCAGCAAAAAAAAAAATTAAGTATAGGTAACCTTTAACTCTTTTTTAACTGCACTCATTTGCTATGCCTTTAGATACGTGCTGCGAGCGTTTACATTAAAGCCGCCATCAGTTCCCCACATCAATCGTTTCTTCTGCAAATAAAATTCTAAAGTGAATCCTCGATTGTATCTAGTACGGCTGAAGTTATTCGTACTTTGCCAAGGTACACTTTCCACCCTGTAATTTTGCCACGCCTTGCAGCGGCAGAATCAGACCGCGCTCCAACAACACTACGGCAGATACCCCCACATGCAGATATGCGGTGGATGTACTCAAATACTCCTCTGCTCCGAATAAATCGCTCTGGATGGATAGTGGAAATTCGACACGCCATTTTGAATTTTAAGGCAATAACACATCGTATCCACGCCTCACCAAGGACGACGGGTAGAGGGGGGCCACTCATGCAGAGGAATCCTTTTAAAAAAGGCATCATCCCTTGAATGCTTGTATATTTCGGTCTTTCCGTAACAAAAAAAAAAAAAAAAAAAAAAAAAATCAATCAACCTGCAACGTGTCGAGTGTACCGCGCAATGGAGGCAACAACCTCATCTCCTGCGCCAATCCAATCTCTACCAGTTTCCTCGAGCAGGAATCAAGTCACGTATTTGATTAAACATTTCCATGTCAAGCCATTTACCTTCGATTTAATTGGTGCTCAAATTCAGGATCTCATCTTCATATCTGAACGCGCTTCGGGTCCAAGAGGTGACGACGGGGGTCTAGCTGAGGGATAAAATGATTAGCTACGCTCCATCAGATGCAGATCCTATTCCAATCGATGGTTGGGTAGAAGTGCATGGAACCTATCATCACCGCTTTTAATTGAACTGCTCTCTGCAGTTCAGCGTGTATCTTTATTAGTTGGACGGGTGCTGCTGCTGCTGCTGACGTTGCTGTACCTCAAGGTGACGATTGATTGAACTTGGCTTCAGGAAGCATTAATAATCTGCAAAAGGATGTTCTATTGAGGAGTGTTTTTGTGTGCTCTGGCGTATGTACACGTCCGCTAAATGCAGGTGAATTTATAATTGAATTGATGTCTTGTGCCAAGGAATGCAGTCGTGTTGGATTGGATTGAATGGTGTTGACATCTCATTACGATTGCAGTCACGAATGTATGGCTAATTTATTCTGCTGGTGCACTCAATTCAAAGGTTTTTCAATTGATTGATAGTTCTTTGACAGACACTGATTAGAGTTTATGTATTAATTGGTTGTGCAAGATGTTTAGTTGCGATCTTGGGCAGTCATTTGTAATGTTTTATGCGAAGGTCATTGAAATCAGCCGCGTTCCTACTTGTACCAAGTTCAGTATTTTCTTTCCAGGGCTGTGAGTACAAGCTGAATTTTTCTAGATTGTTGTGGATTGTATTTTCCTTGATGGGAGGTAGTATATGAGTTCAACTGGCTTTAGTGCGGTCTCCTCGGGCGCCGAAAATGGTTAAAAATGAATTCTCTAAGTCCTAAGTTATTCGAATAAGACAAATAGAGGAAAGAAAACCAGACGTTCTTTGCAAAGGCAAGGGCCGTGTAGAAGTAGCATCCCCCGAAAGGTAGGTGAAGAGAAAGAGCCATTACAACCGAACGTTCTTCTAGTTTATTAAACAATTCTTCAAGGTGCCGTCTGGAAACTTCTTCCAAAATTGCGAATAAGAAATCCAATAATGGGGAGTTCTCTGCGCCAAACAAATGGGTTTATTGGCTAACAACTCAACTGTAAAAAGAAAATAAAACAGAAAGCTTTGAAGTGAATACCAATTGGCTCAGAAATAAAGGGACACTTCGTTTATGATCTTTAGCTATCGAATAGGGACGCTAGAAATTGATGGCGCTTCTGAGATAAAGGTCTCCAAAACTTCAGATTCGTCCAAATATAGTGTACATTTATGTAGTGGGAAACTGATATCTTTGGACTATTTGACGAGGATCACTATCTTGCACTACGCCCCTACTGGAGGTTTTAGTGCATTTGGCGCGGAACTGCTATTTACTCCAACAGCAGACCCTCATATTTTGAAAACTTTTTAGTGACTGCACGAGTATGTCAACGACAAGATTTTTGAGTAGGGTAAGGGAAATCTCCGTCATTCAGTGTTACGCTTTAGAAAAGATGCAAGCAATCGAAACAACAGACTTTACATTTGTACTGTCAGATCACAATGTTGATACTGAAGTTGAAAACGGTCTGTGAGTTGAAATTCGCACAAAAGTAACGACATTAACTGAATGATGAAGCTGAAACGGAGGCTACAAGTAGTATTTAAATTAAGTTTTACAGAGCACTCCACTGTTCTGGCAGTGAGGTACAATAGCATGACGATCACGGTGTAGTGAGTAGTGTGTCTGCTTGGTACCGAACTATACAGGTTCGAGCCCGAGCGATTAAAATCTTAGTTTCTTCAACCACTACAAAAGGTGTTTCTGCCTGGTAGTACAATTGACCGAAAATCGAGCCTGAGTACTCTGGTATTTGGAAATTTCTTTTTTTTAAAAAAAGGTAAACAAAATAGCGACAGGCTACGGGAAGGCATCAGAAATTAAGTATAATCGAGCGTATTTTAGCACAAATCATTGTCGAATTAAGGCAGAAACGATACAGCATATGACTATCTGCACTCGAAGGTCAGAAGGCAGACATAGCACATCTGCGCGATATTAAATTGTTTAAACTATACTGCCATGGCCCAAAACTAGAATGAGTTATCCGAAGAAACAAATGTCCAAATACTCAGTGGAGGGCAACACATCTGTGAGTCTTGATTTTCAGTTGCAAGTGGTCTTTGCAGAGTTATTTGAAGGATTTATTTGATATAAAAAGTTCTTGGGAGTATAAGATTAGGTGCGTATTAACCATTCCCCCTGGTAGTTAAAAATCCAAAAGCCAGCCCTGTGTGCATGTACCTATGTACGAGTATACCTATAGCTAGTGAAAAAATCAGTTTTTGAACTCTTGAGCTCCTGAAATGAAGATAAAAAGGGCCAACGACATTTTATCCATTTGTCAGGTATTAGTCCTTTCGAGTCCTTTCTTCAATGACCAATTGAATATTAGGAGTTTTTTCAAATAAATATTTTGGCGCTAACAGCCCAATGCAGGGCCTGGCCTAACTTCACGCAGCCACTCGTGCTGTGCACCTGACGAATGGTTGGGAGAATCAGTTTTATGTCGTTTCCGAAGGGACATTTTGTCGATTAAGAGAAGCTTTTCAGGACAATTTTAATCTCGGATGTTTGACAGACGTTCGCAAGAAGTGAGACCGTGAGAAAACTTTTTTTTTTTTTTGTGATCTTGAATCTCTCGCTCAGTGATCGCGCACTTAACCACTGTGCCACGGCTCTCAGTTTTTCAAATACCTTTGATATTCTTGGTCGCAGCGATATCGGTTTGTACGATTTTTTGTTCTTTGGGGATTTCCCCTGCTTCGGAAACATTATAACCTCTGCGACTTTCCATTGATGTGAAACGTATAAGGGTCTAAGCGAAGGGTCAATTCCTTGAGGATATGTCCGGTTATTAAATCGTAGGCAGGGGTTCTATTATTTTTAAGGTTTTTTTTATTATCTAGCAAAGTTTGGTTAGCGATACACTTTTTATTCTACAGTCGTTGTCGTACCGCTAGGATCATCTATCAATGCTTGTCCTGGAGTACAGTGGTATGGAGTACAGTTGTGATTCCCATTCAACGGGTAAACCGACCTACTGGCCAACTGATACTTCGAAAATACCTGACCTGATCGACCTTTTCGACGTTGAAGAGAGCTTTGATCTGACGTCTGACCATTCCCCAGTTGTTTTGACATTGAACGAAAAACTAGTCTATACCCTAGAGCCAGCGAGATTAACCGGTAGAACAACTAACTGGAAAGGCTTTAGTGGAACTGAGCGTTCCACTTACGACACCCTATGATCTTGAGGTTGAAGTTGATCGCTTCGTTGAGATCTTACAGCTCACCTCTTGGAATAATACTGCCAATCCAAGGAAAACTCCGGACAAATACGGTCTACGATATCCTACGGAAATAAAAGAATTGGTCGAGGAAAAAAGAAAAGCGCGTAAGAAATGGCAACAGAGTCGTGCTCCGCAACATAAAGCTCACTTGAATCACCTGTGCAATTCGTTGAAGAAGACTATAAAGGATTGTAAGAATCGTGCGATAGGCTCTTATCTTGAAAGTTTAACAGCGAAAAAAGATTCCAATTATTCACTTTGGAAAGTTGTAAAAGGCACCAAAAGAGCCAAGGTCCCCACGCGGTCAACTAAATTAAATCACAATGAATGGGCTAAAGATATGCTCAAACGTATTTCTTGACGTCTCGCAAGCCTTTGATAAGGTGTGGCATGATGGCTTGAATTGCAAATTATGACAAGTTCTCCCTGTATGCCTATACTACATTCTAGAATCATATCTCGGTAATAGACTCTTCCGTGTTAGACATGGAAATGAATACTCGGAGTTGAAAAAAATGTCGACCGGTGTACCACAAGGAAGCATTCTTGGGCCACTTCTCTATCTGTTATATACTCGAGATATACCGAAAGAAGATTTCACTATCCTTGCTACGTTTGCCGATGACACCGCTATCCTAGCCGTAGGTAAAACAATCGAAGAAACGACTGCAAAACTGCAAAACGCACTGAATAAAGTAAATGAATGGACGAGGGACTGACGGATCGCCCTCAACGAATCTAAATCTGTTCACGTGAATTTCACTTATAAGAAAACTAATGCCTAGCCAATTTTCCTAAACTTTGCCCGAATACCTTCTGCAAACGAGGCCAAATACCTTGGAATGACACTCGACGCAAAACTGAAATGGAATTCGCACGTGAAAATGAAACGTAAAGAACTCGAAATCAAATATACAGAAATGAACTGGTTGCTCGGAAAACACTCCCAGCTCAGTATTGAGAACAAACTGCTTTTATACAAGGAAGTGCTAAAGCCTGTGTGGACTTACGGTATACAACTTTGGGGCTGTACCAAGAAAACAACTTACTTTCTTTACTTTCTTTACTGCGCTACAGTTGGGAGTGGACCTGGGCCTCAACCAATACGCTTCTCCAGTTAGCGCGATCTTTGGCTAACTGCCTCCAGTTGCGCACTCCAAGTTGGTTAAGGTTCCCTTCCACTTGTGCGCGCCACCTAAGGCGAGGTCTTCCTCTATTGCGTTGTCCCTCCGGGTTGGAATCGAAGACTCTTCGGGCCGGAGCGTTGATGTCCATTCGCTCTACATGTCCTAGCCATCTTAGACGACTGATGCGCATTTTTCTGACCAGGTCGATGTCGCTGCCCGTCAACGCAAACGGGATCAAAAATCACTCGAAGAATTTTGCGTTCGAAACGACCAAGAAGATCTTCATCCGCTTTTGCTAGGGTCCATGCTTCTGCGCCATAGAGCAGGACAGGGATGATAAGGGTCTTATATAAGGGTCTTATAGAGCGGTTGGCAAGTGTAATTCTTCGCTTGATTTCTGCTGAGGTGTCATTATCAGAGTTTACAGCGGAGCCGAGGTAGACAAAGTCCCTAACTACCTCAAAATTGTAGCTGTCTATTGTGACGTTTTGTCCGATTCGTCGATGTTGTGTGTCCCTTCTTGTTGACAGCATATATTTTGTTTTACCATCATTCACCACCAAACCCATTTTTGCCGATTCTGCATTAATCTTGCAAACGCACCAGTGACAGCTCGCTGTATTCTGCCAATAATGTCAATGTCATCAGCGTATGCAAGAAGTTGCATAGACTTTTGGAAAATTATGCCCCTGGTGTTGGCTTGCGAGTTTCGTGCAATTTTCTCAAGAATGATGTTGAAGCAGTCACATGACAGCGCGTCACCTTGTCTAAATCCTTTTTTGACATCAAAGGTCTCCGTGAGATTGTTTCCAACCTTTATGGAGTAGCGAGCGTTCTCCATCGTCATTCTGCACAATCTGACAAGTTTGGCAGGGATGCCAAAACTAGACATGGCTCTGTATAGCTCGTCTCTATATAAATGCTGTCATATGCGGCCTTAAAATCGATAAAAAGATGATGAGTATCGATCTGGACTTCTTGGGTTTTCTCCAGGATCTGCCGTAGTGTGAATATTTGATCGGTCGTGGACTTACCGGGCCTAAAACCGCACAGATCGTTGACGAATGGTTTCAGGCGTTCACACAGTACAGCAGACGCAATATTCAGGAGACGGATGCCTCTATAGTTGACGCAGTTTAGAGGGTCACCTTTCTTGGGGATCGGGCAATACTTTCTTCTGACCAAATCTTGGAGACGAGTTGGTGTATGCTCTCCACCAGGTCAACTCCCGCCGCCTTAAACAGCTCGGCTGTTAAGCCGTCCGGTCTAGCAGCCTTGTTGGATTTAAGCTTAGATATTGCTATCCTCACTTCATTTTGGTCAGGTGGACGGAAATTTTGGCTTTTATCGTCCAAGTTGAATGGTTCATTCTGCCTGACAGCGGAATTTGTGTCGTCTTCGCCGTTTAGAAGTCTGCAGAAATGGTTTTTCAATGTCCTCAGCACCGCCTGTGACTCTACTACAAGGTTTCCTTGTTCGTCTCTACAGATTTCCGTTCGGGTCTTTTTGGCATGACACGTTCTTTTTACCTTTTGGCAAAACCTCCGAACATTATTCCTGGAGTAGCACCTCTCTATATCCTCGATCGCGCGCTTCTCATGCTCTCTCTTTTTTCTCCGGAGGAGCCGATGTTCTTCCCTCCTTTTTTGCTCGTAGAGCTGACGAGCTGCTCTCGTCCTTCTATGCAGCGACGCTTCGTAGGCACTTTGTTTTGCTGCATGTTCTTGCTGGCACTTTTTGTCAAACCAGGGGTTTCGTGGGGGTGGACTGGTGAAACCGAGCACATCAGTTGCGGGGTTTTTGATGGCTTCTTGGCATCGGCGCCACTGGTCTTCGGCACTTGATGATGGCAGCATAGGACTTCTCGAGTAGTTTAAGGATACGCGATCGGCAAAGGTTTTTTTGGCGTCCGGTATATCCGCATCCGCACCTTGACTACAACAAGGTAGTGGTCCGAGTCAATGTTGGCCGCTCGGTAAGTTCGGACATCTAGAATACTGGAAGGGTGCCTTGCGTCGATCGCAACATGATCAATTTGGTTGACGGTTCGATTATCTGGTGACCGCAATGTTCCTTTGTGGATATTAAGGTGAGGAAACCGTGAAAACAAACGCCAATATTTTACAAACTTTTCAAAATAAAGTGCTAAGAGAAATTGTCCACGCCCGGTGGTATACTAGAAACGATGATATACACAGGGATCTCCGAATTCCGACAATCGAAGCTGGAATTAGAAACTTCGCGAGAAAGCATAGAAACTGACTAATCAGAAATGTCAACAATACAATCCTACAAATTCTGGATGAAAGTAATTTATTGCGCCGACTATAAAGGACGAAACCTTTCGACTTGGCGAGATAGGAATCAACCGCGCCTAGATTGCAGAACATGCAGGATCTTTCAGTGGAAAGTAACCTGCCAAATAAGGTCCTTCTTAGTTGCAATATAAAGGGTGGTTAAATTTTAAGGGCCGATGTTGAATGTGAACCACACCTAAACGTCAAGTTTTTTTCTGCATTTCATTCGACATTTCTCAATTTCAGACTAACTCAATTTGAACCATGGAAAGATACACAATCGAGCAACGCGTTAATGTTATTCAGGCTTATTATGAAAATGGGCGTTCAAATCAAAATGCATATCGTGCATTTCGTGATTCTTTCGGTCAATTTAATCGTCCAAATGTGCGTACAATCGGAAAAATCGTGCACAAATTTGTGCAAACCGGGTCTGTACGAGATGTGAAAACACCACTGCATGCTCGTACAGCTCGTACTGCAGAAAATATTGCTGCTGTTCGCGATAGTGTGGCTGAAGAGCCGTCCACCTCAACTCGTCGTCGTGCCCAACAATTGCACTTCTCACGCTCGTCGTTGATGAACATTATGCATAAAGACATGCATTTACGCGCTTACAAGATGCAATTGACTCAAGAACTAAAGCCTCTTGACCATTTCAAGCGTCGTCAATGGTCACAATGGTGGCAAGAAATGGCAACAGTGGATGATCAATTTTCGAAGAAAATCATCTTCATTTTCACCTCAGTGGATTCGTCAATAAGCAGAATTGCCGCATTTGGGCGAATGATAATCCAAGAGTGATTGTCGAAAAACCAATGCACCCACAAAGAGTGACTGTTTGGTGCGGTTCATGGGCTGGCGGCATCATCGGGACGTATTTTTTCCAAAATGAGGCCGGTCAGGCAGTTACTGTGAATGGTGTTCGCTGTCGTGAGATGAGAACGAACTTTTTATGGCCCGAATTGGAAGATATGGATGTGGACGATATGTGGTTTCAACAGGATGGTGCCACTTGCCACACAGCTAACGAAACAATGGCTCTTTTGCGCGACAAATTCAATGGCCGTGTTATCTCACGTGGTGGCGATGTCAATTGGCCGCCAAGATCATGTGATTTGACACCGTTGGACTTCTTTCTTTGGGATTATTTGAAAGAAAAGGTGTACGTCGATAAGCCAGCAACAATTCAAGAGCTAAAGGATGAGATAATTCGGCACATTAACGGCATAGAACCTCAATTATGCCTCAGCGTCATCGAAAATTTGGACCATCGGATGGAGGTGTGCCGCCGAGGTCGCGGCGGCCATTTGGCCGATATTTTGTTCCATACCTAATTGAACCATACCATACCAATATTATCATAATAAAAAGAAATGACAGTAATTTCCTAAATAATTTGTGTTTTATTCAAAATCAACATCGGCCCTTAAAACTTAACCACCCTTTGTAACAAATTAAATCGCTGCTTGAGGCTTCTTTTCTCCTTAAAGGATAAATTTACCGATTTCATCTTCTATTTCGAAAGGTATTTTAAGCGGCACATTTAGCACAATATTTTCATCGCAATAATTTTTAATTTTGTTTTGTTGTTAGTTAATCTTCACTTACGAGTATCGTCAAAATTACCGGTGAGTGATCTGAGGAGATATCAAAGCTTTCCTCTATTTTCGCAAAATTTATAGCTACTCCTTTTGCTACGAAGAAGTCTATTGTGATTTTGCTACTTCGGAGGGTCAATATGTCGGTTTCCTTGTCGAAAAAAAAATTAACCCCGAATTACATGGCGGTTTCGTACAAAAGTCTGCCTTCCGTGAATTCGATCTTGAACCCCGAAAGGTGTTTTTTGCGTTGAAATCGCTACCAATAATGAACTTCGGTCTGAGTGAGTCAAAGAAACGTACAACATCGTTACTTTTAAACATGCATCGTGGAGAACAATAAATGGACATGATGTTGAAATACGAGTGCTTATTCTTAACTCGAACTGAACTTGTTTGCATTGTATCGATTTCAGTTGTCGTATTCATGGAGTGCTCAATGCAGTTAATGAATACGGAGGATCCACCTCTAGCTCTTCCGCAAGGTCGTATACGTGATTCGGAATTCCTTTGTCAAATGGGTTTCAGAGTTAGTTAGTTCGGCTATTTGCGCTCGGTGTTAAAATTTTAAGCGTAAGTTCTTTTATTACGAGGTTTTAACTCAAGCTTGGACGATTTATTTTGCAGCCACAGGACCAACCTAGATACCTTAAGGGTAAAAGAGGATCGGACTAACTATGCATATCTGAAAATATTTCTTAATGAAATGCCATCATATTCTACCAGATATACATACTCGTACATACTATGAATTCTGAGAAATTTGTTAGAAATTTGTTAGCTCGGTAGGTGTTGTGTAGTCGTGCGCTTTAATTTGTTTGCGTTGGGATAGGAAACATTCCACTCGAGCACTGGGATTCAATATTGTCTCATTGTATAGGGTGACCAGAAAGAAATTTAAATAAAACAACAACGGTGTGAAATATCAAATTGATTCTGGCTTTATACATTCATGCCATTATGTATGGAATAGCAAATCATTTAAATGGCCGCCTCGACTTCTCTCTGGCAGTGCTTCAAACGGTTGGTCGAATTTTTGATGACTCGGTCGAATATGTGCAGCGTTATTCCGGCAATAGCGTCTCGAATGTTGGCCTCGAGCTCATCCAAAATGGTTGGGTTGTTAGCGTAGACTAATGACTTGACGTAGCCCCAGAGAAAATAAACGAGGGGTGTCAAGTCACATGATCCACAGACTCAGCCGCCAAATTTCTCCTTCACCACTTCGAGAGTTGCGTCGCTTGTATGGCATGTAGCGCCGTCTTGTTGGAACCACAGCTTGGATATCCGGCCAACATTTCCAGCGCCCAATTAGAGAACTCACGGCATTATCTATCTTCGTGCGGCTTCAATTCTTGCGTCAGCACAATCTTATATGGATGTAGGCCCAAATCCAACCGCAAAATAAGCCTGGTTGACTCCCTGGCGATGCCCAATTCAGCTGATCGGCGCTGAATCGACATTTCTGGGTCTTCTTAGATACTGGCCGCTACGGCGGCTATGTTTTCTTCACTTCGCACAGAGCTTTATCTGGTTGGTGGCTTAAGATTCAAAAGAGTGTACTCTCGCTCAAACTTTTCCACGGTGCAACGAATTGCCTACGCACTGAATCCATGATGACGACCGATCTCATGACGAAATTCACGTTGCGTATTTACAACTGAGGCGGAATTTCGATAAAATATTCTAATAATTTCCACACGTTCGGGAAGTGTCAAACGATGCATGATGAAATGGCAGACCTTGCAGCTGGAAGTCATTGGTAGCTTTGAAACATAAGAATTGAAAAAAACTATCATTGCTATCTGGTCACCCTTTACTAGCATTAGGCTACTAGCTCTCATGATCGCTCCAATCTCATCAGTCCGGAAAATCCGGCACCTGATACGAGTAAAGACAGGATAATCCCAGAGGTGGTGCCACTTAAGATAGATGCTGCGACTGTTCCACTAAAATATGGAGTCAGTGCTGTTACATGCGTGCAGCATATGAAAAGTGTTCACCGATGTCACAAGAAAGCTGCTAACTATTGTCGATCGTTGCCTAAGAAATGTATAGCGGGTGTTTTGATCACACCGTATCTCAAATATAGGTACAAGCTTAGAACGACAATATATCAGCGAAAGAGACAGTATATTTCAGCGCAGTAGACGCCTTAAGGAATCATAAGGGGCAAAAAAACTAAGTTAGTTAGTAAAGTCTTATCAAAAGCACTTTTTCACTGTAAAGTTGACTATCCAGGATAACTCCTAAATACTTGACTTCATTGGGAATTCAGATTGTGACTTCTTTGAAAACTGACTGAATCAGACCGATCAACTAAATCGTTCTCGTAAAAACAAAAACTTCATTTTAGAGGGGATTAACTGAATCGATTACGTGTAGGGTCATCTGCGTCTTAGAGCATGATCCAACACAAAGCACGGCAGAATTATCTGAGTAGGTATGCCTGATTGTAGACATTAGGACTATTGAGAGTCTTTAGCAGATAATCGATCACCATGCACGATAGCAAGGGAGCAACCTGAATTAACCTCTCCGATTACATAACGGCCACAATTCGAATCCACAACCAAAGCTTTATAAGGGCTTATTCTACTCGCAGTTATTACTTCCTACCATTTGCGATGAAAAATTCCATTTCAATGTCCAATTAAGTTGCGTGCTCCAAAGGTGAATTCCATAAGAAAGGGGGTTTCTACCAGAAGCTGTCTAACAGGAACAACTTATCCGATTTATCAGTTAATGATATTCTGCCTGTCATAATAATTAGATCAGTTTCATCTGGTTTGAAATTAGCTTATCATATGAACTGGCTGACGGCCTATTTGCATTCTTAACGTCCATCAAACGATGACGTGCATTAAAAGCTTTGACCTTAACATTCGTCAGATAATTTCCAAGATAGAACCGGAAATACGCGATAATGTACTCGTAGTCACTGAGTGTTTTGCCTTCTATCCATACATCTGGCATTTAAAACTTCCAGCAGCGGACACAAACAAAATGATTCCCTCCGCTCTGGCAGTGTGCCCATGCCCACCTAATGTGTAACGCGCATCGAAACACAATTTAAGATATTAGATTCCATGAGACTGTGCAATTTCATGTACGCCAAACGTATAATCTTCGCACATTTCTATGGAAATACAATGACGGAGGGCAAAAATGTTGCACCACCTCGGTGCACTCAAGCTCCATGTTCTGACACAACTTGCGCGAGCTGTGTGTATTCAATTAACATTACCGTGCTGCCCTGCCGCACCGTCACGTCAAAATGATTCATTTTCATCATTCCCAGGCTATAACGTACCTAAGATCAGGTGGCTTGCGAGCGAGAAAAACCATTTAATCGGATCGCTGAGTTGATAGCAGCTGGTGAATTGACGGACGCTCCCGAGACCGCTACCACCGCTCCTCCAGCTCCCTGTTGAACAGAATGCAAATATGTAATTATTTTCAGAACTATGTGCATGCTACCGCACTGTTCAGTAGAACAGGGGGGGTTATATCTATAAAATTAATCACAAAGGTGCCAGAGCTAGAGCCGCTAAACCACAATCAGATTGGGATGGGAAAAACGGTGAGAAACTTCATCCATCACCACCCAGCTGACCAACCCCAGCAAGGATAAGAATACCTACTCTGTGCACCATAGTTACAATTTTGGTCCGCCACGCGCATGATCCTTCTTTATCCTCAGCGTAGTGGAAACAAGGCAGTCATGCGAGAATAAGGAACGTGAATGAAATTTCATGATGGCGTTCGTCAACGATTCATGAGCTGATACAGGAGGTGGTGGTAAGGTTGATAAAAAAAAAAAAAAACTTTGTTCGGGGAGCAAGCACGTAAGACTGCCATCATCGTTGGAAGTGGAGTAAAAAGTTGGCAACTGGTTCCTGGTTCATTATGGATTCAAGTTTTTGCTCCTTTGGCAGGTTTTTTTTTTTTGTTGCAGCATCAACGTGACTGGGGAGTTTCATTTTTTTTTTTCCAGGACTACTACGTGATGATTGTATCTCGAATTCTTATATACGTACCTTTACATAGATAAAGTTGCTGAAGGATTTAAAAATTAAAGTAATAATGCTGCTGTACCGTGGCCTTCATTAAGGCCAAATTATTTATGTTTTCGATTTCAACGAGATATAGCTTCGTAAGAGATACCTCTTATCACGATCGAGGGACACCGTAATTTAGGTAATTCTTATGAACCTGTTGACAGAAAGACTTAAAAATTTAGCAACGGTGCTCAGTGCAATGGATTTTGATTATCTGATAAGAATAATTTCGCTTACGCAGATGAGAGAAAGATACTCGTACAATGTGCGGTTCTTGAATCTTGATGAATCTTTATAAAGATAAGTACTACAACAGTGCATCTTTTAATAATAATTAAATATGTCAAGCTATCTGGAATAGTATAAATCCGATCAGAATACGTTTAACTATTGATATGCACGACAGCGTAAGCCATTTATTAACACATAGCAAAATCTCGATTAAGATTAATGGGCTTTGATTTGCACGCAGCAGATTTCGCGTAACCGCTTGACTGATGAAATGTTGCATGTACCCTTAGAGTGTAATACATCGCTGGATAGCACATTTAAAAATTTAAGTTTTAGCACTAAAAAGTTTTGAATAGACAGGAGGTAGATGCAACAATTCTGAAATGGAATTTAATTTTTTTTTTTTATTTCATTTATTTATTAATTCTATGAAATGATACTACAGGGTCTCCCAATAGGGACTTCCGAACTTTGACAGTTGATAGCGGCCATATTGTTGAAGCTACATCTGTCAAATTGGCTGTCATTTATTCAGTCTGTTTTGTCAAATCACCATGGATAGATATAGCATTCAATAACACGTGCAAATAATAAAATTGTTTTATCAAAATGTGTGTTCTGTTCGGGCAACGTTCCGCGCGCTTCGCCAATTTTACGGTCGCTATAATCGTCCTTCTGAGAGGACTATTCGCAGTGTGGTAGATAAACTTGAGTCCACTGGTTCAGTAAATGATCAACCAACACCCGTACGTCGACGAAACGCAAGATCTGCCGAAAACATCGCCGCTGTGTGTGAGAGTGTGCAGGAGAATCCGAGGCAGTCGATTTTGCGTCGCTCACAAGAACTCGGCATTTCGCAGACCACAGCTTGGCGAATTTTGCATCGTGACTTGGGCCTGCACCTGCACAAAATGCAACTGACCCAGGAGCTGAAGGTAAATGACAATAGACAACGACTTGTGTTCGCTGAATGGGCTCTGGAGCAGTTGGATACTGACCCTAATTTTCATCGAAATATCGTCTTCAGCTATGTGGCTCATTTCTGGATGAAAGGGTACGTCAACAAACAAAATTGTCGAATTTGGGACGATACCAATGCACAAGAGATCCAAGAGCGTCCAATGCATCCCGAAAAAGTCACTGTTTGGTGTGAATTTTGGGCTGGCGGCGTCATCGGTCCATATTTCTTTGAGAACGACGTTGGCCAGGCCATCACCGTCAACGGCGAGCGATATTGGTCGATGATTACTAACTTCTTTTGGCTTGAATTTGATCATATGGACACCAACGACACGTGGTTTCAACAGGACGTGTCATACAGCTCACGCCACATTGGAAATTCTGCACGAGCGATTCGAGGGCATGGTCATCTCATGTGGAGGTGTTGTGAACTGGCCACCGAGATCGTGCGATTTGACCCCGTTAGACTTTTTCTTGTGGGGTTTTCTGAAGTCGCAGGTCTATACGAATAAGCCACAAACCACAGCGACCCTCAAAGCCATCATAACCCTTGCCATCGGTCAAATTCATCCTGATTTATGCGCCAGAGTCATGGAAAATTGGACATTTCGGATGCGCGCCACCCAGAGAAGTCGCGGCAAATATTTGAACGATGGTATATTCCATACATAATGGCATCGATGGGCCTTTCAAACGAATGAAAAATTTTGATAATAACTCACTCCCACTTTGTTTTATATAAATTTAAAGATAGGATCCGCTCAATGAAAGATCCTTTACAAGATTTAATATCTAATTATAAGCATCTAAGTATTTAGTTTATCATTTAAGCTGGACAAAGGAAAAGGTGAAGCTTTTATTACCAGCATGACAAATTACATCTTTTCCATCATCGATGAGGTCGGTGATGAGGAGTGCAGAGCACAAGATATGTGGGATTCCCTACAGCGATCTTGCTTGGAGAGAACCAAATCACTGCTTGGAACGTCGAAAGGCCCCTGCGAACACACCAAAAAACATGGTGGTGGATAGATGAAGCTAAAGTAGTGATACGGGAAAAGAAAACGGCTTTTAAGGCTTGGCCAAAGTGCTCTTCTTCTAATAGAGATGAAAAAGCTCGCCTTGAACTGATATATAGATGTTGCAAAGGTCTCGCGAAGAAGAAGTACGCCCAATTTCAAGCAAAAAGTATGGAAGGCCTCTATCGTCTTCGGCGTCTGATAGGAACCGGGCTACCCAGGAGTTTCGACAAAATGACTTGAATAGGGAAACAACTATCTTCAAAATAGCAGCCCAGAGAAGAAGAAATGCTCAGAAAATTCGTTCCCCAAAGTTAATTAACAATGCTCAAGGCCTGCTTCTTGTGGAAGACGACAAAATTCTCCACACATGGCGACAGTATTGTGAAAGACTTCTGAACGAACAGTTTTCCCGGGTATACTTTCCAAAAGCCGCTCGTAACCATGACGAAGTATCCGACATTACTTTCGAAGAAGTGCGGTCAAATGTTCCAAAAACAGAAAAGCGGTTTTGCAAGACGAGATACGCTCTGAGTTCTGGAAAAAGATGGGAGACATCGGGTCCAGATGGCTCCTGGTCTGAACTTATACGGAGGGAAAGTTCTCTTCTTCCTTTGCGCAAAGGAAACGGTGATACGCGAAACTTATGTCAGGCTGATGTCACATACCATGAAGATCGTTGAGGGGGTATTAGATGGCCGACTGCGGAAAATAATACTGGTATCTGCTGACCAGTGCGGGTTTGTCTCGGGTAAATCAACAACAGATGCAATCCAAAGTATAAGGATTATAATAGAAAAACATTCCAAATAAGGTGGTTTTAAACCTAGCAACGCTGTTACATCTAGGAATTTTATATGTAAAACGCAGGCAGCCGTTAAAGGCCACGTTCATTTTCCGTTTGCAGTCAAAATCGTTCAATCGTCCCTTTATACTGGGAAGAAGAAGGTAAGATGAGTACCGAAAGCAGCGTAGTTCATCGTAAATTTTTCTGACCGCATCTCTAACATAATCGCAGTAAAGGTCTATTTATGGTGTATCCCAAATACTTAACTTATGACATTATTATTCAAAACAACAGGTGGGAAGTCATCAGGGTCAAGTTCCCTCCGAGTACTCATACATATCATTGCAACTGTTTTTAAGGGATTCAACTTTAGCTTATTTATATCACACCAAGTTTGTATTCTTTGTAAATCCTCATAATAATCTTGCCACACAGTCTTCTATACAACGCGATAGAGACATCATCCGCATACTCGTACATGTGTACTTTACAATCAGAGACTATTTAAGGAAAATCATTTATAAATAAAGAAAATAGCAGTGGCCCCAACACAGATCCCTGAGGAACCCCAAAGTTCACAACAGAAGGAGTAGAGCTACCAACCGTAGTTTCGAATGCTTGAGTTTGCTTTTTTTAAATATTCGTCCACAATTTTAAGATCTGTATTTGAGAAACTAAAAGTATTTCTAAGTTTCATCAGCTTTTGAAAAATCTAAGAAATGCATCGAATTCTCGTGGTTGTAACTCAAAAACCATAAATTTTACGAAAAATATGATAAAGAACTGTTTTGTAGATAATTTTATCCGGAACAATAAAGATCTCCACACTCTTGTTCGTAAAGTTAACGTTTAGCGTTTTTTAAGCATAAAAAAATTAATATCGTTACTATTTACTGTCCTCTAAAACATTCAATTAAAAAAGAAGAATATTAATTTTTTTTTTTTTTTTTTTAAAACTGGGAAACAGATACAAAATAGGTGATGATTTTAATACCAAAAACTTAAACTAGGATCTAGATTGACAACAATGGGAGGAAACGAACTTTATGCTGCAATTCAAAAATATCAGTGCGAAATTCTCTCGACAGGAACGCTCACGTTCTGGCCTACAGATAAAAATAAGATACCAGATCTAATTGATTTTTTTATAATCAACAAATTGTTAAGCAGTTACATACGAGTACATATAGAAGAGTTGGAGTATCTAACTCTGACCATTCACCTATAATTCTTCAAATAAGTGAACATGTAATTAAAAATACAAACATTAAAACCTTAACAACCAAAAGAATAAATTGGCAAGCCTTTAAGCTGAACTTAAGAAGTAGAATAGACTTAATGATACGAGTACCTCTTATAACCAAAAATGATATAGAAAGAGAACTGCATAGTTGGTCAGCGATTAAATAAAGGCTGTCCCAAAATACACGCAAGATTTGAATTTTGCGCTATTTGTGCGGTAGTGTTGCCAACGAAAAAAAAAAAGACAGCGTGACAGCTGACAGTTCAGGGTTATTCAAAATGGAGTGCTACAAGAAGAACAACGCGTTTTCATTGTTAAGCAATATTAATACAGTTCGCAATTTTCCTACAAAATATAGTCGGAATAGTGATTACTTCAAAGAGACTGGATCAATTAGTGATCTTAGACAGTCTGGCTGCCCTTCAACAAGCCGTTCAACATAAAACATCGAAGCAGTTCGTGGGAGTCAATTCCACACCGTGGTCAAGAATTGAACATTTCGAGAAGCTCTCTTCAGCGTATTCTCACGAAAGATTTGCATCTTCATTCATACAAAGTACAATTGACTCAAGAACTCAAGCCTACTGACCATGCACAGCGAAGAGAGTTCGTTGAGTGGATTATGGAACAACAACAAGTGGATGCTGATTTTTTAAACAAAATCATCTTCAGCGATGTGGCTCTACCTATAGCTATGGTGGTAGAGGTCTTATTGTAAATATTTCTTCAGAATCTGTCAACTGAATTTCTTGAAAAAAAACATGGTAACTATAAATTATCTGCCAAAGTCTCTAACAAATATCGCAGAAACATTCTCTTAGTAGAAATTGCATTTGGGTTACAAAGTTCACAACGCCACAGCCACACAGGAATGGGTTAGAAAATGAGGGATAGGATTATACCATTCACTCGAGATGGATTGCAACTTTTCTGTGTGTTCTTAGGAAATAACTCCCAAGTTAGACCGCACAGTCAAATTCTAAGATCAGATCTGAACTAAGACTTTTAATTATCCCAGAGTGAGTCTCACATAATTTATTTATCCACCTAAGAAGAGTGTCTGAGAGAGTTATGGCGGTTGGATGCATTTAACTTTAAGCTATTCGTCCCAAAGTGCTTCAATGAAACTGGTCACACGTTATACAGGGTCTCCTCAAAATATTATTTGACTAACGAATTTTAACAGAGTCAGAAGAATATTGAAGCTTAATATTTGCTATTTTCGGTGATGCTAAGAATGGAGAACTATTTCTTTTATGTGACCTAAATTTTGGTTTTCGCAAAACTCCAGTTTTTTGATGAAATATTCCATCACTTTTTCAAAGTTTGTGGTGTTAAGGCCAATATATGGGACTTAGTGTTCCTTTTAAGGTCGGCAATACACTTGGGATTATTCTCGTAAACCTTTCCTCTCAGATAATAATAGAAAGAAGTCTAGAGCTGTTAAATCTGGACAACTAGCCGGCCAACCAATATCTCCATTTCTAGAGATTATTGGGCTTGGGAACATATTTCTGGGAATAGTCATCGTATCTCTGGCTGCCCATACGGCCGTCTCCGTAGCGCCGTCTAGTTGAAACCGGATGTAAAAAGTTTTCGAGACCTGCTCTATACTCGTCCCCATTTACCGTTACGGCGTCTTCAAAAAAATAGGGCCCCATGACACCAAACCGTGACTGGAAGTAGATGCATCTGCCGCTCCTGAATTATTCTAGGGTTTTCCACGCCCCAGAAATGCACATTTTGTTTATTGACGAAGCCATTGAGGTGGAAATGGGCTTCATCTAACATAATCAATTTCTCAAAAAAATAGCGGCCTTGATATTGTTTCGAAGCTGTGTGTGGGCAAACAATAATCGGCTTGTGTGGTCTCTCTCAAGTAGTTTTTATATGAAACATAATCCAAATCCCTTCTCTGCAATGCCTTCTGTGGGATGTTTAACTGGGACGAATGCCACCTACTCGATGTCGAAGGGTGTTCGTCAACAGCTGCCTATATCTCTAGGCGAGGCACTTCTTACATTAAAATTACTGCGAAATTGAGGAGTTGTGCCGACTGTAAGATTCCTTTATGGGATCGTCAAGTGCACCATTATTCAAAATCGAAATTTAATTAATTTAAATTAATTTAATTTAAAAGAGAAAACGAAAATGTTCAAATATATTGCTTCGTTCCAAAGTAATGAATTCTGAAAATCCACTTAATATTTTTGGATCACCCTGTATCTATAAACCAAGTCCTATGGACCGCATTGCATTGTGAGTGATCTAGATGTATCACAGTACATTTGAAGCCCTCACATTGAGCGCCTATTAGGCGAATTGCTTCGAGTAAGATTCTCCTGCAATTTAACGAGTCTCACATGCATTCGTGCAACATTGTCGAGGTGGCCACGGTGTAGTGCGTAGTGTGTTCGCTTGCGACTCGAGTTGTGCAGATTCAAACCCAGACGGGGAACAGCAACCACTGCCACCCGAGTATAAAAGAGAATCAAATAAAATTTAAGTTTCTCGAACCACCACACCAAAAGGAGTTCTGCCTGGTAGTACTCGTACTCGTACAATGAACAGAAAATTGAGTCTGAGCGCTTCGGGATTTGACATTGTCGAACGACTGTCCCCGAGCGAAGCTATCCTAGCGAAAATGCTTCATTCTATGGAAGATGTCAGCGTTATCTGATTGACTTGTGGTGGCAAATGCTTGCGATTGCTGCCTTCTATATTGAACTACTTAATGGCGATAGTAGCTACACGTAATTTCACCAAAACTAGGTATGAGTCGATGGCATCTCGAAATATTCAAACATGGACAGACAGTCTGATAATTTTTTTTTTTGTTACGAAGCTGGAAATCCCGGAAGACACTTGGTAGTTCTCGGTTACCAAGTAGTATGGGACTCTAACGCCACTAAAAATATCTCCTTAGGTTAGGTTAGGTAGATGGGTGCCTTGTGACAAATAGAGTCACTGCTCACTTAGACCAACAAATTCGGGTCCATTGTGCCCAATCGTTTAACCCTGGAAACGTTAAAAAAAGTCCGCTGTTAGAACCACCCAGATAATGATATAAATCTCAGGAGGTCCGTAAGCTCTATGTTACTTAAGTCCTCCAAGTTCGAGAAGAAGTAACTTCCGAGAGTCCTCATTCTTGTGACGGATAGGGCAGGACAATCACACAGCAGGTGACGAACTAATTCAATTTCTTCTTCGTCCCTGCAGCTTCTACAGTAGTCGTTATGTAGCACACCGAGTCGCTCCGCGTGAACTCCAATGGCACAATGACCAGTAATTATTCCAGAAACGACCCGTGTATTATAACGACTAAGTTTCACCAGAGAGGTTGATCTCTTCTTGCTAAAGGTGGGCCATAGCGCCCTGGCTGTAATTTCGGTCTGAAAGACGCTGCAGTCGTCACTAATTCTAAAGGAGTTGTTCCTAGGGCCTCACAATAAACTCCGGCTCCCGTGCCAACGTCCATCTTAGAACCGTCGGTATAGAATGCCCGTTCCTTTTTCTTCATGGTTCTCAGGTTCCTCCAGTGCGCTCTGTCAGGAATTTTTATATTGAATCTCCTTTCAAATGCTAGCGTAGGGGTCATGAAATCAGTTTCCGCCGATCTGCTAGTAGTTCCCCATCGGGATAAAATGGAGGCATGGCCGTAAAGGCTCGATGACCACAATCGGCCTTCTTTCAGTCTTACAGCAGTTTTAGCCGCCAGACTGCTACAGTATATCTCAAGCGGAATGAAACTGAGCATGGTTTCCATTGCCGATGTAGGTGTTGTTCTTATTGACCTCATGTCTCCGATACACGCTGCCCTCTGGATTTTGGTGAGGTTTGAAAGCTGATATTGCTTCTCAAGAGTCATCCACCAAACTAGTGAACCATATGTGGGTCTTACGACCGCTGTGTATATCCAGTACACCACAGCTGGTTTGAAGCCCCACGTGTTGCTGAAAGCCTTTTTGCAATAATAGAAAGCTACGCTACCTTTTTTGATGCGTTCGGCAGTGTTATCCTTCCAGTTCAGTTTGGAATCTAAAATTACGCCCAGGTATCGAGCTAACTTGAGATACTTAGTTCAGTACCACCGATGTTTGGGGGTCTGAAGGTAGGAATTGATCTCTTCTTAGTGAAAAGAACTACCTCCGCCTTTGAGGGGTTCACTCCCAGCCCTTTGCTGCTGACCCAATCATTCACTAGTTGTAGTGCAAGATTTAGTCTTTCGCTTAGGACTAGAGGGAATTTTCCCGAAACCAGGATGACCACATCGTAGGCATAGGCCGTCGCGTTTAAGCCGTTTTCCTTCAGTATCACCAAGATCTCATCCACTACTAGGAGACATAATAAAGGAGATAGAACTCCGCCTTGGGGGGTTCCTCTGCAGACGCTTCTCCGGATGGTTACATCTCCTAGCATTGAAAATATAACCCTCGATTGAAGCATCTGTGCAATCCAATTGCAGAGACCCGTGTTTAAATGAGCTCTGTGTAGGCTGTCCAGGATCGCGTCAGTGTTTACGTTGTTAAAAGCCCCTTCAATGTCTAGGAACGCCCCGAGAGTGAACTCTTTAAAGTGGAGGGATCTTTCTATACTTGATACAACCCTGTGCAGCGCAGTATCTACCGATCTGCCGAAGATGTATGCGTGTTGTGATTTAGATAGGTAATTATCGCCAATCACGTTTCTCATGTATACATCTATTAAACGTTCCAGCATAAAAGACGAGAGACTGATAGGTCTCAGGTCTTTTGCGTTTGTGTGGCTCGCTTTCTCCGCTTTGGGAATAAATACGACGAGCACCTCCCGCCATGCTTTAGGAACATATCCTAGCTTAAGGCATCCTGTGAAAATGCTCTTGAGCCATGGAATAGAAATATCCACTGACTCTTGCAGCATCACAGGTCGAATGTTATCCATTCCTGGTGCCTTATATGGAGCAAATGATTTAATAGCCCAGGCTATCTTGTCATCATCTATTATATTCCTCACGTCTTCCGCGCTTATTCCCGGTGTCATCTCTGGAGTGGGTAGATCGTCTTCGGAGATCGATGTACATCCAGGAAAGTGAGTACTCAATAGTACATCCAGCGTTTCCTCTTGTGACTCTGCCTAGGTACCATCACCCTTCCTAATATTGGATGCCGGCATTGGTGTCTTGGGAAGAATCTTCCGCAAGCGTGACGCTTCGTTTGTTGATTCTATAGATGCGCAAAGGACCTCCAGGAGTTTTTCTTTGCGAACCTAATATCTTTCTTGAGCAACTTTACGCTTTCTTTATAGGTGGACCCCTCAACGACCACCTCTTTTGCGAGGTTCCATCCTACTCTTGAAATGCGAATGAGTTTCGCTATTTTATCGCTCCACCATGGTGAACGTTTTTTTACGGATATGCCTACTAATAGGACAGGATTTCTCGAAAGATTGCGAGTTGGTCAGTGCATCGACTACATTGTCAACAGCTTCCATAGAGTTGAGGTCCTCGGTGAAATGATTCACAGATTTTCTTTTCATTTTAACCTCGCGTCCAAAGACCATGGAATGGTACTTGGCATGGGGTTGTGAATGAATATCGGAAGGTTGTTTATCTTTTTTATTTGTGAAGTCTATATGAGTTGATTTTCACTCATTTATATCATTGTTTGGTCCAATCTCTTACAACAGTTTCTCTGTTGCATTCACAGTGTACCTGCCAGGTACTAATATTGCAGTGTCATCTGCAAAAGTAGCCACATCATGGCATTGTTATCCACCGGTATATTCCTGGTATACAACAGATACAGCGTTGGTCCTAGTACACTTCCTTGTGGGACACCTGCTTTAATTTTCTTTAGTTCCGAACATTCTTGTTCGTATAGAACTCGGAAGAGTCGATCTGAAATATAGGATTTCAGTATTTCGTAATACTGTCTAGGTAAATCCCTATGCAGATTGTAATCAAGGCCCTTATGCCAAACCTTGTGAAAAGCTTGAGCATCATCTAAAAGTAGTGCCGAACAGACTTGTTGCACTTGGAGCGTTCTGTGATTTCCATGTTGTATTTTCGATTTTGATATGTAAAAACTCATGATACCCACTACTATCTTACCAAAGATGTATTCCCTCCTTCTGTTATTCTGCGCTGAAATCTTCTTAAGCAATTTATACGTCTTATCTCCGTCAGTGTTCGCAGGTCTTGTCGATAAACTACACCTCTGTTAGATCGGAAAACTATAAGATATGAAATTAGAGGAACTAAACGAGGCGCAATCCACAAAATCTTTGTCTATAATAACAATTCCAATCAAACTACATTTTATCTGATGAAGAAAGTAGATCTGCGATCGGTACGTGATCTCACCCAACCTTCACGTAGCACATTGATTCCATAAGTACTCGTAACTTAGCTGCTTGCAACATTGTTTCTAATAAATAATTCCATAAATCTATCAACAATATTGTACATAAAGTCTCCTAAGTGGATTCCGTGCATTGCTTTGCATTTCAATTGCACATTTTCGGAATGCAATCGATTTTACTTTGATTTATTTTATTGTTGTCGATTCCATTCAACGACAACAACCACACCCCGAGAACAAGAGACAGATGAATGTGTAGATGTAGACCAAAGTGAATTACTACTGTTTGACCATTTGCCTGAAATTACACCTTTAATTCTGGTTTTGTCAATGCATTCTGTTGTTCGCTTACCATGGCCATAGATGGTGCAGCAATTGTAGTATCTCGGCGATTGGATCATTCTAATTTGCCATGAGCTCTACTCGTAGTTCACTCTAAGCGCTGTATCTGTATCTGTATCTGTTGGCGTTAGGCCACAACCGGGGCGACTGCTATGAATATTGACATCCAAAGGAAGGAAAGAATCATAAAAGAAAAATACTGTTACACCAGCATGATAGATACTCGTACTGACGGAGAAAGATAGAGATGTGTCATTAGTTTCATTATGAAAATTGATAGCGAGGTCTTGATATGACAAATGCGGTACTCTTGCATGGCGCTACAATTACGGCGAGTGGAACCGCAAGAGATGCATGCAAAAGGTGTTAGTTTTAATGTTAGGTTAGGAGAGTGAGTGCTGTGCAATTTGCTCAGATGGATGAGCAATTACCTCCGAATGGAGAGTGTTTGTTGCGGTAAATGTCAGTGGGGTGAAGATCGCAATAGTTCAGAAGATGCTGATGCGTTCAAAACTAGGTTTGGGTTATATTTATGGACACTTTTGGATACTGGTTGGTATTGGTCATGGGCAGGACCGAATTGAATACCTAGTAAGTGCATTCAACACTGAAATAAATTCGAAAGATGAATTTAGCAAACAATTTTTGTTAATTTTGAGCAAAGCAATTTTGTCAAAATAACACAGTTTAATGAATATTTTGATTTGTGGATGTTTTTCTTGCAAACGATGCTACTTCCTTCAGTCATTATTTTTATATTCGGGTCCTTGCGGAAGTTCTCGTTGCATATGTACCATGGTGCCTTTATGATAGATCGTAGGACCTTACTTTGGTACCTTTGTATGATATGTACGTTTATTTGCTTAGTACAGCCCCAAAGCTGGATTACCTAAATCCAAACTGACTTTAAAACTTGAAGGTAGAGTAGTGGCTTATTGGGTATTGATACTCGTAACTCCAATAAGCAATGACATTTTTTCCAATTTTAAATGTACTCGTAACTCTCCTCTTTTTTCCTTAACATGCTCCTTCCATAAAATTTAAAATCTAAGGTCATACCTACGAGTAGATATTTAGCAGTACATATTTGCATAAGAAACTCAATCAGAGTGTATACAGGGTGGTGCAAAAGTCATCACCCTATCGAAAGATGCTCGCATTTTTGCAATGGCGCCTTATGTCATCGCGACTTTGACATTTGTGAAGTAAACAAAATCAGAATACACGTAGACAAATCATGAATTGCTATACTCTTTAAGAATGTTAAATAATCAGTCGGTGGTTTTAGGTCAACGTGAATTTTGTCGTCGATTCCCTGGTCATACACTGCGGCATTTAGCAACTCGGGACAGTATCAGACGTGACCGGCCCCGGAGCAGAAGTTCGGTCGAGAATATCACTGCTGTGGTTGCAGATGTCCAAGAGGATCTTCAAACATCAACCAGATGACGGGTCATGCTATTGGACATCAATAGACGGTCTTTATGGCAAATTTTGGTGAAAGACTAGAAGATGTACCCGTACGAAGTGTAAACAGTTCATCAGCTATTGCCTGCAGACCACCAATCGCGGGTAAATAATAGCCAAACCCTCCTAAACTTCGATCGTGATGATCACGTGAATAAAGCAAAATCATCGTTTCTGGGGTACTAAAAATCTGCGTGTAATGCACGAAGAGCCATCACATCCTCTCAAAGTGACTATTTGGTGAGACGTTTACGGAGGAAAAGTGACATATTTTTTCGAGGACGGAGTCGGTAAAACTGTTACTGTGACTGGTGAGCGCTATAGAATCGTGATCAATGACTTCTTGTTACCGCAAATTGACGAGTTGGGTTTGGAGATACTCGTACGGTGCAACAGTATACACATTAAAAGCGACATTGGCCATTCTGCAGTATTGTCTCGTATTAGAGAATCGCCCGATTTGACCGTTCCAGACTTCTGTTTTTTGGGGTTTTTTGAAGTCACGGGTCTATATGAACAAGCCACAGACCTTGGCGGTCCTAAAGGAAAACATCTGACAAAAAGTGGAGAATTTTTAGCCAGCTAGCGCATTTGTAGCCTTGGAGGTATGCGTACTTTATGATGAGCGGTCCGAAAGGCCTAGTGCTTGTCTTATTGTACCAAATTCCCTCTCAGCAACTAAGTTTGGACAGTTTTGTGGCCAGGACTTAGTCGCTGCAGCTATAAGCTACAAGACGAACGGTAAATGGGAAACCTACGTCGTTGCGTCTGCTTACTTCCCATATGACTCGACACTGCCCCCACCACCAAGGGCAGTGGTCGAGCTCATAGAATATTGTGATACCAGAAAGATAGGTCTTGTCATATGTTGCTATGCTAATGCTCAAAACACTGTTTGGGGCAGCAGCAAATGCAACCCACGGGGAGATCATCTTCTGGACTTCATACTATCGTCTGATCTTACCATCAACAATGTTGGCTCACAACCAACATTTCTTATGGCGCAAAGACAGGAAGTGATTGACTTGACCCTGTCCAACAGGTATTTCAAGCCTATTACCAATTGGAGAGTTTCGCCAGAAATTTCCCTCTCAGACCATAGATACATTGAATTCCAAATCGAATGCGAAGCTACACCTTTGCAGGAGAGGAGGAATCGGAGAAAAACCAACTGGATACGGTTTAAGGAAGAGTTAGGCAAATCTATCAAAGATCTACCTAAACTTAGAAAGAGGCAAAGGGTAGAGGAAGACGTTCAAGACCTGAACAGCACCCTTACCAGATGTTTTGAACTAACGTGTCCGCTGACAAAAAACCTCTGCAGAAGGTCAGTTCCATGGAGGAACTCAGATCTGCAACGAATTCGTAAGGAAACCAGAAAATTTCTAAATAGGTCACTCAAGACAAATTCGGAGGTGGACTGGAATCTTTACCGATCGAAGCAAAGAGAATATAAGAGGTTCGCAACCGGTTTCAACTAGTGAAGCTGTTAGCGGGCTGAGCCGAACAACTCGGCGCAGCTGGTATACTGCATCGGGCGTGGCGACGGATGAAGCTATCAAATATGCTGTCGCATATTTTGACAGCTTCAAGTCACCTAGCACTGACGGAATATACCCAGCTATGCTGAAACAAGGTATTAGTCAGTTGCTGCCAACTCTGAAGAGAATTTTCACTGCTGGCTTGGCACTGGCATATATAGCAACCCCCTGGCGAACAGTTAGAGTAACTTTCATACCGAAAATCGGCAGAGATGACTACTCTCTCGCCAAGAGCTTCAGACCTATTAGTCTGACGTCCTTCATGCTGAAAAGCATGGAAAGACTGGTTGAGCTACAAGTGCGCAAAGTTGCTTTGAGGGTACATCCTCTGTCAGAGATGCCACATGCCTATCAACGCGGAAAATCCTGCGAGACTGCTCTTCAAAATCTGGTTAGCAGAATAGAATGTGCGCTTAACAGGAAAGAATACGCGATAGGTGTTTTCATGGACATTGAGGGTGCCTTTAACAATGCGACTTTTGACAGCATGTGTAGCTCCGCCAGAAGTCACGGCGTAGAAGAATCATTAGTGTTGTGGATCAAAGCAATGCTGGTGAACAGAACATTGACTGTAGATGCAGATTGTGGCCGGCGTGTCATGGCAGATGTAAATAGGGGCTGCCCACAAGGCGGTGTTCTGTCTCCACTGCTTTGGTGCATGCTAGTTGAACACACTAACGTCTATGCTCAAGCATATGCAGATGATGTCGCCATTCTGTCTGTCGGATCGTGCCTAGCGACTGTTTGCTCTAAGGTGCAGATGGACCTAGACGCAATCGACGATTGGTGCGCTAGGAATGGGCTTTCAGTTAATCCTCTCAAAACTGAGGTGGTTCTCTTTACGAGAAGGAGAAAATTGACTGGTCTGACTCAGCCAGTGCTAAAAGGCGTCACTCTCCAAGGAAGCCAAATATTTAGGAGTAATCTTAGATAGCAAGCTTCTTTGGACGAATCATGTCGAGCTGAAAACTTCCAAAGCTCTGTCAGTCTTTCGGCAATGCAAAGGTGTTTTCGGCAAGACATGGGGCTTGTCGCCAAGGAAAGTCCTTTGGATCTACACGGCAATGATAAGACCCTTCCTCTCATATGCGTCAGTTGTTTGGTGGAATAAGCTCTCACGTAAATACTTTACTGCTGCTTTCGCCAAACTCCAAAGAACGGTCTGTCTCGGCTGCTTTAGAGCTTTCCCCAGTACGCCTGGCTCTGCTCTAGATCCCTTGATGAACGCCCGCCCCTCTCCGATGGAGTTGAGAATCTCTTGTGAACAATAGATACAAAACCAGACTAAGCACTCTATCCTGTGGGACTACAGGTCTTATTTTGCGCAGCGTAGACAATTTTTTTTTTTTTCATGCTTCGTACGAAAATGCTTATCAGTTAAATATGAGCTCAGAATTAGATAAAACTCTTTATGTAAAGATCTTTGTAGCTTGCATAAAAACCCTTAGTGCCAAGCTTTATAGACGTCTTGGTGCACATCCATGGAGCAGATTTTTGCCTAGTCTAACATATTTTCTATCGAATTGGTCAGCTGATGTACTTGTGTGTTTGTTTCTGTGTTTGCTTCTGAATCCAAATTGGTGGGCTGGGACCAGATTTCAGTTATAATTGGTTTAAGGCGACCCAATAAGATTTTTTTAAACAGTTTCAACATTGTTGGAAGAAGAGATATAGGCCGATATGATTTGTTGTCGTTAAGCGACTTTCCTGGTTTAGCAATCGTAATGACTTCCACTATTTTGCATTGTCTTGGTGCATATTTCAGTCGAAAAGCTGCATTGATGTTAAAGCTTCTCAATAGCTTTTGAGTATCTCTTCAGTTATCAGGTCGTAGCCTGGGCTCTTTTTAGCTTCAATTTACTTCTGGATGATCATTTTTAACTCTGATAAGCTAACTACTTGAATATCTAATTTATCGTTTTAATACGAATGAGGAGTTCTCTTCTGCCGTTTGTCTTGGAAGTGGTATGAATGTACCTTCACGGTAGTTTGCGAGTAGTTCAGTTTTTTCAGATGAGCTTCTAGCCTATGCATTATCGTATTTTTTTAACGCTTTGTTGCTTTCTACAATGAATATATCGTGCCTTTTTGAGCGGTCAGATTTTGATTGCATCCAGCAAAAGTTTCATTTTTGAATTCTTTTAAGACAGCTTTTAGCTCACTGCGGGCGGTACTTTTTGAATATTGCTTGTTGACGGTAAGTTAGCCACAGGGATAGGATATTGTAGATTTATTTTTTGGTCGAGAAGATGACGAAAGAAATGCCAGTTGATTTGTTTGAAGGTTAGCCATACTGAGCTCTCCTGTTCTATAATAGTAGCACCTAGTGTCATCATTACATTCATAAGTGTATTTAATCTTCTGATATACCTTTTGTAATAAAGTAGTCTTGAATCTTGTTTGTATCTGCCGGCCAGTAAGTTAGTTGAAGTCACATTTGAGTTCTTGTCCAGCTGCATTTAGTTTCTTACCTTTTGAGGTTGTTAGTTTACAACTTTGAGGATGTAGTTTTAGCACTGCAATCACCCCTACAAATGAAGTTCTTGCCTAGAAGTTTGAGAAAATCTATATCTTATTGAATTTATATCGAAATGGACAATAGATTGTTTTCCTATTGAAATTTTACAATTTTCGACGGAAATTTATTTTCAAAATTCGTACTGTTTTGGCAAAATAGCACTCAATTTGGAAATAAGTTTTCAATATTTCCCAACTTTGTTCAAGCTTAAATAGATTCATTTCGTCCCGCGGAAATATTATATTGTATTTCTGTACATTTTTTGAGTGCCAAAAAGCTGTCAGTGTCAAAAGATGGCCCACCCGTTAGATGTGTTTGATGATTTCTAATTCCACCGTCTTACAACTTTTTTCAATAGCAGCTTGCGTCAGAAATCGTTTTGCATTTTTTGCGTAAAATTTGAATGGCTTTAAAAGTTTTCAATTTTATAGCTTTTAGAGTTAATAGTTTTGCCTTGGTTTTTTACGTCGTTTTTTTTTTTAACAAAAAAACGATTTTTTTACTCTTTTTTTCAATTTTTCTTCATGATATCATCTTTAGTTCGCCACAGACTATTGTTGTGTAAAATTTCAGTTCTCTAGATCTAAAAGTTACAAGCGTGTGACATACTGACTGACAGACACCGTGTTAGTGTTCCGTTTTGTGCTATTGTGGTACGGAAAATGTAAAAAGTAGTCCAAAACTCGTATAAATTTAAAATGTTAGAACCAATAAATCCATAATATTCCAAGAATCTAAGCATTGGGCAAATTTTAGTAATCTAAACAAGTAATTTTCGCAAAGCTAGGAAGGGAGGACGTCTTTAGTAGCGTCGTCGGAAAGCACAGCATATACGACATCATATACGACAATGGATTAAGGCTAGTCGACTTTGCGGCGGGACGAAATGTTGTCGTAGCTAGTACGCGGTTCCCACGTCTTGATATCCATAAGGGAACATGGCTATCTTTTGATCAAAAAACCGTTAACCAAATCGATCACATCGCGATTGACGCCAGACACTCTTCCATTATTCTGGTTGTTCGGACTTTCCGGGGAGCCAATATGGACTCCGATCACTACCTAGTAGTAGCCAAGGTACAGATGCGGATATCCACAACAGAGCGAAATCAACGAAATACTGTGAGGAAGTTTGACGTCGGACGGCTACAATCGCAAGAGACCGCCAGAGAAGAGAGGAGCGTCATCTTTTCAGAAAAAAAGAAAAAGGAGCATGAGAAGCGCTCGATCGAGGAGATTGAGAGACTTTATTGCAGGAATGATGTTCAAAAATTTTACCAAAAGGTTAAAAGGACATGCCAGGGTTTTAAAGCCAGAACAAAAGCCTGCAGGGACGAAAACGGTAACATAGTAGTAGAATCGAAATTTCTGCAGACTGTTAAACGGAGGCGATGACCAACATACCGCTGCCAGGCAGAACGATCCATTCAATAGTAACGATGATAGTCAAGATTCCCTTCAACCCGATCAGAATGAAGTGAGGATAGCGATATCTAAACTTAAATAGAACAAAGCTCCTGGAGCCGACGGCCTTGCTGCCGAACTTTTCAAGGCAGGAGGAGATGAGTTGATAAGGAGCATGCACCAGTTCTTCTGTAAAATCTGGTCGGACGAAGTATGCCCGATGAATGGAACCCTCTGAACTGCGCCAACTACAGAGGTATAAGTCTTCTCAACATCGCATATAAGATCCTGTCTGCCGTATTATGTGAACGCCTAAAACCAATCGTCAGCAACCTGATTTCAGGCCCGGTAAGTCCACCATTGACCAAATATTCACACTACGGCAGATCTTGGAAAAAACCAACGAATATAGCATCGATACGCATCACCTTTTCATCGATTTTAAAGTTGCCTACTCGTATGATTGCGTGTATAGAGACGAGTTATACAGAGCCATGTCTAGTCTTGGCATCCCTGCCAAGCTCGTCCGTTTGTGCAGTATGACAATGGAGAACTCTCGCTGCTCCATCAAAGTCGGAAACAACACCATCGATCCGTTCGATGTCAGGAAAGGTCTTAGACGCGCTATCGTGCGATCTCTTTAACATAGTACTTGAAAGAATTGTACGAAATTCACAAATCCACACCGAAGGTACAATCTTTTACAAGTCTGTACAACTACTCGCCTACGCCGATGACATTGACATAGTCGGAAGAACTCAGCGAGCCGTCAGTGGGGCGTTTTCGAGTATTAAGATCGAGGCAGCAAAGATGGGTTTAGCGGTCAATGAAGGCAAAACAAAATATATGCTGTCTACAAAAAGGACACCCAACATCGGCGTCTTGGACAGAACGCCACGATAGACAGATATAAGTTTGAGGTAGTAAAAGACTTTGTCTACCTAGGCTCTGTGGGGAACTCCGCAAATTACACCAGTGGGGAGATCAAACGAAGAATTACTCTTGCCAATCGGTGTTTCTGCGGGCTAAGAAGGCAATTGAGTAGCAAAGTCCTATCCCGAACTACCAAGGTAACCCTTTATAAGACACTAATCATCACAGTCCTGCTGTATGTCGCAGAGGCATGGGCTTTATCAAAATCGGATGAAGATGCTCTTGGTTACTTCGAGAGAAAAGTTCTTCGAGTGATCTTTGGTCCCGTCTGCATAGACGGAGAGTGGAGGAGAAGATACAATGCCGAATTATACGGCCTTTATAATGACATCGACTTAGCCAGAAGAGTTCACATACAACGTCTAAGATGGCTGGGTCATGTAGAGCGGATGGAGTCCAACGTTCCAGAAAAGAAAGTCTTCGAATCCACCCCGGACGGACGGCGCAGTAGAGGACGACCTCGTGGTAGGTGACACAAACAAGTGGAGGGGGACCTCAACCAACTTGGCGTGCGCAACTGGAGGCAGCTGGCTCATAACCGGGCTGGCTGAAGAGGTTTGTTGGTTGAGGCCCAGGTCCACCCTGTACTGTAGCGCCACCTAAGTAAGTAAGTAAGTACACAAGTAATTATTGAAATTGGTCCAGATTTATTGAAGTTAAAGGAAAGGTAAGGATATAGTAGCAACAAAAGCACAACTCGTGACAAATTGCTAACTGGTTGAAAACTCATTGGTGACTTGTTGCGTCATGGGTGGACAGGTATTGGAATATATTAACAGCGATGCGAAAACTTAGATTGAGTGATAAAAACCTCCAATGGGTTTTATTTTTGTTGCTTTGCGTACGAAAAGTCTAACAGACAAAACCAATTCTTTCAATTTTCTTTAAGTGCCTCGTACAAGGTGACGCAAAAGTCATCTCTGTACCGGAAGAAGCTCTCATTTTTACAAATGGCGTCTTATGTCACCGCGACTTTGACATTTGTGAAGCAAACAGAAGCAGAATGCACTTAGACAAACCATGTGTTGCTATACTCTCCAAGACCGAGTAATAATTGTGTTAATGTCAATGGTCGGTGGTTCTGGCCCAACGTGAATTTCGTCGTCTAACTGGGTAAACACTGCGGCGTTTAGCAGCTCGCCTCGAGGAGACTGGCTCAACGTGGGACAGTAGCAGACGTCGAGAGTAGCACCGCTGTTGATGCAGTTGTTCTAGAAGACTCTCGAACAACAACCAGGCGACGGGCTACACAATTATTCGTCAACTCCTGGAAGAGGCTGCCTCTGCAGCGAATTTTTGTGAAAGACTTTAATTTTTGGTGGGGGCGAAAGTCCCCATTTATTTGGCTTATTACAAGCTACAACTAACTTAAGGCTAAAACTTAAACCTAAAACTTAAAACTAAGACTTAAAACTAAGGAGAATGGTGAAGGAGTTCGGTTTTGAGGCAGGGAATGCTGAGGTTGAAATCAAACTGGGTGAGGTTAGAGTTCACTTTTCGCAGCATACGGGAAATTGGTTCATTAGATCCATATGAAGTGCGGTGGGACGGTAGATAGAAAAGACGAGGGCATTGTAAATTTCGTGGGTTGGTATTGAAGAACACTGAATTATAAAGAGATGAGCAATCGACAGAGCCTGGAAGAAGTCGATGAATGAAAAGAATGTCTGCAACATCTCTGCGTTTCTCTAGAGTACTCAGGTTGATGAGGTTGAGGCGGTCTCGATAGGGAGCCAAGATAAATGGATCGTTCCAAGGAAGACCTCGAAGGGCAAATCGAAGAAATCGACGTTGAACATTCTCGATTCTGGTCACATGAACTTGCTGAAAGGGTGACCACGCTTGACTGGCGTATTCAAGGAGGGGGTGCACAAAGGTAATGTAGAGGGATCTGGTCATGTAAGGGTTAGAGAATTCTTTGGACCATCGTTTGACAAAGTCAAGTGATGAGTTAGCTTTACGAATTATCTCATCTATATGTGAACGGAAATTTAGTTCCCTATCGTACAATATTCCAAGATCGCGAAGGGATTGAACGATGGATATAGGTTGGCGGGCGGAGGACACGTGGTGCTTACGAGATAAGGTAATGGATTGATATTTGGCGATATTGAGCTCTAAGCGATTTTGTAGGCACAAGTTCGAAAAATTATCAAGGTCTTATGTAAGGAGACAGTAGTCATGTGGTGAAGAGATAGCTTTGAAAAATTTGGTATCATCAGCGTAGAGAGAGAGGGAAGAGTGTTTAGTAACCCTCTCGACATCGTTTATGGTTAGGATGAAGAGAAGGGGACCTAGATGGCTGCCTTGCGGAACACCAGAGGTGGCCAAGAAGGGAGTCGATAAGATGGATCTGAAGCGAATTCTGTAAGAACGGTTTTCCAGGTAAGAAGATATCCATTTTAACAATATGTGTTCGAAACCGAGGGCAGACAATTTGAAGAGGATTAAGTTAGAAGATGTACCCGTACAAAGTACAAACAGTGCATCACCTATCAGGTATTGCCTGCAGACCGCCAATCGCATGGAAATTACAGCTTCCCCCTCCACCCGGCCGCTTAATCTCTCTTTTGGCGATATGCAATGGCCCGCAAGTTCGCCCGATTCGACCGTTCAAGACTTCCTTCTTTGGAGTTTTTTTTTAAAGTCTCGAGGCTACACTAACTAGCCACAGATATTGGCGGCCTTAAAGGAGAACACCCAACAAGAAGTTGAGAATTTCTCGCCAGAAGTTTTAAGAAAAGTAATGGAAAATGCTGTGGAACGAGCCGGAATATGTAACTCTGGTGGAGGCCAATTGACCGAAATTATCTTTGCGACTTTATAGAAAACTGTTTAGACTAGATAAACATAATCAACAAAGTTACTCCGTTAGGAAATCGAGTGAAGACTTTTGTGCCACCTTGTATCGGAATCTGATTACAATTACAATTGAGCGATAAGCAGGAGAACTATTAAGAAATTTATACTAACTCATGAGCAACTTTTGTAGACAATTAAATTGAAAAGTTTGATGTCTCCCAGAACGATATGATGTTCCGAAGATAGATACGAAATATCAACGTTGGGGCAATTTTTCGACCCAAAAAGTGTGGATTGTCATGTAATGTCAAACCCATGGTTGGACGGGTCGAAGGTAACCATTTTTTCAGGGTTTATTTCAATTGAGAATAGTCGCATACGTATTACGTTATTGAAAAGTTCAGAAACCCAAAATACCTTGGCATTACGTCCACAATCTTCTTCTAATCGAATCAATCTGCTTCATATGCAATCTTCTGCTTCGGTTTAACCAGTTTTTGTAATGTGACTTCCGTCAAAGAACCATCAAAGTCATCACATCCATTTGTACCTTGTCCAACATCTTGTAAACTCGATTACACCACTCTCGATGCTTATCTATCCATCCTGGGACGCACCACATATCACCTCATCGTCATTGTCGTCGTACTCCATAAAATATGCAAATCTGCACGTAAACTGTGATTCACTCCACCCCATCCAGGTATGCTGTGGCATGCAATTTTCATAAATTTCTCATTCGGGGAAAAAAAAAAACATTTTTCCATGGAGCACCATCTGAACTGGAGCCCAACTCTTATGGGACACCACACACAGATTTGCATGTGTTCCTCTCAAAGAAGTCGCCCCAATCCGTGAAGTGGAAAAGGCGGCCAGAAAAAAACGGCACAAAGTGAAAAAAAAAAAAGACGAAGAACGACTCCAACGCAGCCATATTTAATGACAGAGCTTCGGTTGCTTTACATACTTTGGCGTAGCCACCACTTGACGATGAGAGGAGCGGTTGGTTGGTTGCGTTTTGCGCTTTGCGTTCTGTGGCCGCTTTTGGGTCTCCTGGTCGGTCTTTCTTTCTTTTATATATTTTTTGTTCACGTCTTCATCCAATATGGCGAAGAAATGAAGAATGTATGTGTGGGGGAACCCACAAAAGCACCCGACATAGAGTATCTGCACAAAATATCTACGTATCGACACACAGCTTGTATCCCCCCAGAACGTGGTTATGAATACCTCATATTGTATAGCATACACAAATATCTATATAAAGTATCTTATATGCGAACAGGTACACAAAATAAAGCCCGTGTGCTGTTGCATGATGAAATATTCATAGCGTTGCCATTGGATTGGGTGCCGCCGGTGGCCCCATGTATATTTGATGGGGGGGCATGTTGCATGCAGCAAAGACCAAGAAGAAACCGCCTGACGGCTTTCAGAGGAACAACAATGTCATGTCGTCATGCATATGTACAAGGCGTAGGTTGAACGTACGTAGTGGGATACAGCTACAGCACACAGTATACCCAACCTGTAACGTATCGAAATGACATGCATCTATAAAAAGTTAAAAAGAAACATGTATTCGAGTGCGGTTGCTTGTTGTTGGTGTATCCGCCGATAGCAGAAGGCGTTATCGAAGTGGAAAAAATCGGAAAAAAAAACGTTCAAAATGGGAATTCGAAATGGTTTTTTAGTCTTGAGGTTTTCTGGTTATTCGGGATTTCATGTGTGTTTTTTTCTTTTTCCTTCTTGTTGGACTTGTTTTTGTGTGGTGGAAGCTTGCAACAACAGCAGGAATGATGGCGTCCATCATATTTTTCTGCTGATTGAAATGGCACGATAGGTAGGTAGGAAGCCAACAATGGAGCCCGCATGTGTGGATGATGGGAAATCGATTCGAAAATAATGTTTTTTTATGAAGAATTTTGCACATTCACATTTGACCCAATCTAATGAACAAAGCCAGTTCATGTGGTTCGGTGTTCATGGGAAAACGCATGTGGATGAGGCTGGTTTTTCGATACAAATCTATGAATTTGATTGAAAGAGTGTGTTAGGTACCAACGGGGATATCAAAGAGAACTAAAGCTTGACCAGCTAGAGTGGTAGGTGGGGTATCTTTTCATGAAGAAATAACAGCCAAATGTGCAGACACTTCAGTATTAAGAAATAGGCACTGACTACTTCGAAATTGGTACTTCTAGTCACTGTGCCTTTTTTTGGGATACGGCAACTCTCTGCAAAATACCACCTTCATAAGCTAACGATATTAGACGATATGTTTCGAAATGTTTCATCATTCAAAAAAAATTCCCCCACGTTTCAGTCACATTTACTTGACCTAAAGATTTAAGAACTAAAAACGTCTATAAAATTACTCTGGATATCCGTCTCTCAAAAAAAAAACTGAGATACAGCAAATGTCCTTGCAAAAAGTCCTTGCTGTTACCAGCACCAGTGAAAATGAGCCGCATAAAAATAAACGACCACGATCCAGTAACAATTTGACTATTCCCTCATTTGCTGAGGCTACAGTATCCAGTAAATTCTTACTGGAGAACTTCGCTGATGGTAATCGCGAGCACGACTCAATGATCAGCGAGCTACATATACTCCCTAAAGACGATCCAAATACATATAAGCTACTGTTGTCAGTTAAATTTCGTCTATGGAAAATGCTAAGCCACGCTTGGCAAAGAAAGATGATCTTTCTAGTCACCATATTTTCCTGACATCTGTGGATGAAATGCTTCACTCGCTCCGACTACAGAACGAATTTGGTAACCAAGAACTGAAAGGTTCCAGGAATGCTAACCAACGACTAACCAACTGCCAACTGTTCCATAACATGAACCGGATCCAGTTCAGGGTCGAGAACAATGCTTACATGAAGCAACCAAGAACCTCCAAAGAGTCCAACACTAGAGATTGACTGCTTGGGTATGATGCACAGTGGATTCCCTCTAGTCCTTCTGCACCTCTGAGTTGTTGCCAATTTCTAAAAAATCTCAAATTTTTGTGGGAGCTCGAAAAACCACCCCTTAAAGATTCAAACTCAAGAGTTCTCCAACCTGTTATGGGAGCTAGAAAGATTGAAACCAAAAAAGCTCAATTCTTTACAGCCTATCATAGGAGCACGAAATTAAATTCAAACCTCAGGTCATAACATTAACCCACATTGCACAAAACCTGATCCTAGACGGTAACTGCGACTCGATGAATTGGAAACCGCTCAAGCAGTATGTAGGTACGTAAGTGAAAAGACAGACAGCTCACATGTAAAAGTGAGTCAGTTGTTCGTAAGCTTTCTGGGTCAAACCAATGCTTTCATGCAGGAAACATGGACTAGTTTAGCAACAAAAAAAAAAAAAAAATTTAAAATTTGGATTCTAATAGTATTTTCGAAGGACACACCGTTTTCAAGATATTCGCACTCAATGACTTTTTCGAATCACTTCGGGCTAAAGTCAGATATTTTGGATGCGTTCCTACAATTTTCGAAATTCTGAAAAAATCAGCATTCATCTTGTGGTGAACTTCAGGACTTATATGTATTTCCTATCAAAATGGTATATTTCATACGACGAACCTTGTTCGCCATTAAAGCCGATATTCATTACGGCAAACCGAAGGTACATATAGGTTAGGTTGAGTTAGGTTATGCAGAGTTGAGAAACAGAGCTTACAGAAAACAATAGGCACTATATTGGGCCTATTGCGGTCAACCCCAGTGACAAAAATTAATTAAAGTGCGAACCTTAATCCTGAAAACATATAATATTCCTGCAAAACTTGACGAGTTTTTTATAGTCTTTACTACCTACCTAAAAAGAACACTCTGACAGATTGGTTTTGCTAAAATGATCGCAGATCAGCAATGTCGAGATCGTCGGTATCCTCGCACCATCCTGTCGGTCTACACTCTAAAAGGCTGGGCCTCTTCTGATATTATTACTGCGGAAGCTGCAGGGACGAGGAGGAAGAAGAATCGATCCTCCATTTCCTTTGTACCTGTCAAGCCCTTTCCAAAAGAAGACTGCTCCACCTATAAAACGATGCAAGTCAAATAAAGCGCCGGGGGAAGATACGAGTAGTGTTCCATACGAATTCTTTAAATATGCTACAGAAAGTTTTTTTTTTTAGCAAGACTTGTGGAGGCCTATAATTTTATCTTTAACACGGATGTTGTCCCACCGAGCTTTCGGAAAAATATAGTTCTCCCTTTGTTCAAGAAAAGAAATGCCTCCAACCCAAACAACTATCGAGGTATTTCGCTCATGAACTCGGTGATGAAAATTTCATAGGCTTAGAGCGATTAACAAACTGGGTAAATCTAAAAGGGTTACTCAAAGGTCGACAACATTTTGGAAAAAGTGAAATAATATAAATATCTTGGCATTTCAATAACTCCAAATATATGCACCTATAAGTAAAAAGCTAAAACGGCTGTTAATTGTAATTGAAGAGGCATCCTGAGAAGGAAAAACATCGCTCCAAGTGTCAAATTTAAAGTTTTTGAAGCAGTGGTGAGATCCATCCTGTGTTATGGAGCGCAGATATGGGGTGTTTTTCAATACAAAGAAGTGAAGAAATTATTATGATATTTTATAAAAAAAAAATGTTTAGGCTGCCAGAAAACACAGCACTACCTTGCCACCGGCTTCCTAACATCATTGCAAGACACCTACTATAACGAAAGCTCCAGTTCTTCAGCGAATGGTCAAGACTCGGACACTTACACAATGTTCCGCTAATGGAGGGATGCACAACATCATGACAAGATGCATTCCAAATTCTGCTGTTTAAAATAAAAGCTTCGATGTTCGAGTCTTTCTCAGATAAGGCACAACAAGGCTTTTTTTTTTTTTTCTTTGCCGAGAGGGTGAAAATCTTCTAAAGACACCATAAGGCCCGACTGCGCATGCTTATGGTAGTGTGAGATTTTTACTCACTAAAAACACCACTCTTCAAGATTAGTACTACAACTAAGCCGACGCTTATCCAGCAGTTTTATTTTCGCTTACGAGACTCGTGATTTTTGGAAAAATATGTTCGTATGTAATTTAAAAAGAATGTAGCGCTTTAGACAGGTTAAATTCCAATGAAAGTTCCTGCTGTTTTCAGGACCGGCTTCCTTTGCAGACGACGAATTGAATCGTTCGCGTCAAGTAGTTGAATGACGGTATGGTTACGATGGTCGTGAACACGATCTTTGTGTTTACGAGCAAAATTTGTTATCTCTTCGGCGACGCTGGGAATTCCCAGGTCCCGATGAATATCTTCGTTACGTACGTACCACGGTGCGCTAACGATCGTTCTAAGAACTTTATTTTCAAAAGGTTGTAGGATGTTTCTATTGCTTTTCCTGGCACAACCCCATAGTTGTAGACCATATGTCCACAGTGGCTTTAGCACTTGCTTATAGATAAGCAGTTTGTTATGTAGGCTCAACTTCGAATGCCTTCCGAGTAGCCAATATATTTGTCGATCGCATTTCTTTTTTACATGCGATTTCCATTTAAGCTTAACATCTAGAGTCATTCCTAGATATTTTGCTTCGTTGGCGTACGCTATTTGAGCCGAGTTCAAATATACGCGTAATCTATCCACTTTTTTGTAGGTAAAGTTGGTGTGAGTAGATTTGCTTTCGTTCAGCACAATACGCCAAGAATTCGTCCAAGCGTGGACTTTATTAATAGCATGTTGCAACTTTTCAGTTGCTGCTTCAATTGTATCGCCCGTTGTCAATATAGTCGTATCGTCCGCAAACGTGGCGATGACGCAGTTTCTTTCCTGCGGGATATCACGCGCGTAGAGTACATACAGAAGTGGGCCAAGGACACTTCCTTGTGGGACTCCGGCCGCAATCTCCTTGAAATCAGAGTAATAATTTCCGTGCTTAACACGAAAAAGTCTTTCGGTGACGTACGATCGTAAGATTAGAAAGAGTTGCCGTGGCAGTCGTTGCAATTTATACTCCAAGCCTTCATGCCATACCTTATCGAAAGCTTGTGAGACGTCAAGAAATACACCACAACAAATCTTTTTTACTTCGAGAGTTTTCTCAATCACGTCAGTTATTTTGCGGACTTGGTCGATTGTAGAATGTTTGACTCTAAATCCAAACTGATTGTCAGGAATGAGACGTCTTTCGTCGATTACGGGTTGTAGTCGTTTAGAAAGTAGTTTTTCGAATATTTTAGAGATAACCGGCAAATCAGAGGTTTGCCTGGTTTCGGGACCATTATAATCTCGGCGACTTTCCATTGTCTCGGGACATAGAGCAATCTGAATGAAGCGTTAATCAAATATAGCAGTTTCATAAGAGCTTTATTCGGTAATTCCTTGACCACCTGCGCCGTTATCAAGTCGTAACCCGGTGCTTTTTTCGCCTTTAGATTTTTAATCACTTCCCTCAGTTCAATTAATGCAACTTTTCTTACTTTAAAGTTGTCAGATGTCGTGACTGGGGAGTCGGGCGTTATAAACGTTCCTTCTAAGTGCAAAGCAAAAAACTCTGCCTTTTCTTTGTCGCTCTTGGCCCAAGTTCTATCGTTTTTCCGAATTGGTGGCGCTTGCATTTGAAGTTTCCGAATGTCTTTTAGCGCTTTCGCAAAGTGAATAATTTGATTCTCTTTCAGCGGAGAGAAGGCTTTTAAATTCCCGAATACTTTCTCTAAGGCGATTGCATGGTCGGTTAAGGACCTTTTTATGCTGCGGTGCACGCATGATTTGTCTTTTCTTTTCTCCCTCACCAATCAATGATTTCTTTTGGACACTTTTTGTTGCGGTTAATCTTACAGCTTCTCGAAGGAGTGTTTCTCCATGCCGCTCTTTGGATTGCTTCCATGAAACGATCAACTTCGTCCCCCAGTTCACAAGGTATTTTAAGTGATACATTTAAGGCGATATTTGTTTCGCAATCATTTCTAAAGCCCTTCCAATTTATTCTATTGCTAGTAAGTCTTGGAGGTCCTTCTTTCTTGATCAACGCTTCACTAAGTAATAAAATTGCCGAAGAGTGATCAGAAGAGAGATCAAAACTTTCTTCGACTGTAATAAATTTATCGTAAATACCTTTTGAAACGAAAAAATCGATAAGATTGGGAATTTTTTCTGAGTCGGTTGGCCAATAGGTGGGTTTTCCTGTCGAATAAAAACAACAACCGAATTCATTTGCCACTTCGTAGAGAATTTTTCCTTTAGAAGATGTATATCTTGAACCCCAGAAGGTGTGCTTCGCGTTGAAATTTCCACCAATAAGGAAATTTGAACCAAGGGCATTGAAGACACAAAAGTAGTCGTCTTTTTCAAGCGAGCATCGCGGCAGGCAGTAAACAGACGCTATGTTGTAGCTCAGGTGTTTATTTTTAACCCTTACCGCGCACAACCGAAGTTTTTCCAGCTCTATGTTTATATCGACCGAGTGTTCGATGTTAGTTTTAATGAATAAGGACGAACCGCCCCGCGCTCTATCAGAAGGCTGATAGGCGTGATAACCAACGTAGCCTCTTATTCACAACAAAGTGAATCCAGAAACATGTATCGGATTCTTCAACTCGACCTGGGTGAATTAAACTACTTCAATGATGGGCTACAATATAGAAAAGATTTCCACGATATTTAAGGTTAGAGGAGAACTTATTTGCCTAAACTACCAACCGCGTCTATCAGACCGTCCTGTACAATGTACCCTGTGCAACCTTCAAGAGAGAGGGAATAAGGGAATTTAGGGTTGTTTTACCAACATTCGTGGACTTCGAATGAATTTCTTCGATGTGTACGCCGACGCCCATTCCCATAAACCAGCTGTTTTGGCACTAAGCGAACACAGGTAGTTGAAGAATCTTCCGATTTGAAACTGCCTGGATATAACTTAGTGTCATTATTCTTTCCCCACCGTGGCCTCGACACTTACGTCCGCAGTGATATTGCTTACCAAGTTCCACCACAGTATGGCCACTGTTCCAACCCGGAATTTAATTTCAAATGGCTAAAATTCACCGTCCGTAAGCAAATAATCCACTACTGCTTTATTTACAGAAGCCCTAGTGCGGACAGCAACTCAACTTTTGATGAATTTGATGCGCTGTCCGATTCCATCACTCGAATTGTCTCCTTGTACCCTCATACTGAAATCGTCATTGCGGGCGATTTCAATATTCACAATTCGCATTGGCTCCAACATTCTGGCCAGACAACACCCGAAGGAAGGTGTGTTGAACTTTTCGCTGAGGTAAACAATGTGACTCAGCTTGTAAATGAGCCTGCACGTATACCGGACATTGAAAGTCATTCCGCCAATACTTTGGGCTAGTTTCTTACTTCGTACCCTGATAAATAAGCTATTGATGTTTTAGCGCCTCTAGGTCGGACTGTCCATAATATCGTATTAGCTAAATTCTCGTACTCCGACCACTCAGTTAAAGAAAAAACTCCTAAAAGAAAAGTATGGCAATACGAGGAAGCCAACTGGAGCGGCCTTAATAGCTTCTTTAGGAGTTTTAACTGGTCGCTATGCTTCCTTGATAGCGACGTGGATGCCGCTGCTGATATGATCGCTAACACTATACTCTTAGGTATGAATGACTTTATTCCTAACAGAATAAAGAGCATTAAACCTAAGACAAACTCGTAGTTTGACAAGAGCTGTAAATAGGCTATCAGGTTGAAAGAAGTAAGCTTTCGGTCTTATAAAGCCAACAAATCTGAAGAAAACCGAAAGAAGTTTAAACAAGCCAGAAAAGATTGCAATGCCCATATTCGACGTGTAAAATTCTTACATGACCAAAAATTGAGGCAAAAAATCCTACAACGTCCCAAAGGTAGTAAACATTTTTGGTCATTCGTCAAAAATATTAAAAATTCTGCCTCGCCTGTTATCCCCACGCTCATTTACAATGACATTCCAGCTGTCAGCTCCTTAGACAAAGCTAATTTACTTGCTGCTCACTTTGCAGCGAACTCTACGCTGCTAGATAATGCTTCGCCTCCACCTGTATTTGAGAGCGTCAAATTTTCCATGGGACAAGTCCACTTTCGCACTCGTACAGTTGCAGGAGTACTCAAAGGTCTTAACATACACAAATCCGCTGGTCTAGATGGAATCCCCCCATAGTTTTGAAGAGGTATTCTTCCACGCTGGCAAAACCTCTGCGTAAGCTTTTCTGTCTATCCTACTTTTCAGGGCTCTTTCCGAGATGGAAAACAGCATTTGTCCAGCCCGTCCCCAAAAAAGGCGAATCTTCATCCCCGTCTAATTACCGACCCATTGCACTTACGTCCCTTCTTTCCAAGCTCATGGAAACGCTGATAAATCGTCAGCTTATGAAATATCTCATTTCACGAAAACTCCTTAATGACCGGCAGTATGGTTTTCACAGCAACAGGTCCACTGGTGATTTGATGGCATATCTCACCGAGAAGTGGAACCAATCCCTCCATCACTTCGACGAAACCAATATGGTTGCGCTTGATATTTCAAAGGCATTTGACAGAGTTTGGCATCAGGCTCTTTTGTCGAAAATGCGTCCATATGGCGTCGATGAGTCTCTTCTTCAATGGATTAGAAATTACCTTTCGGGGCGTTCAATACAAGTTGTATGCTTCAAGTCTGCAATTCACCAAATAAATGCTGGTATTCCCCAAGGCTCTGTTTTGTCTCCGACTCTCTTTCTCATTTTTATAAATGATCTCTTGTCTGCAACTTCTAATCCAATCCATTCCTTCGCTGATGACAGTACCCTCAGTTTTTCATATTCGTTCCCTAACTCACGTCCTTGCTCTTCGGCCGTAGAAGGGGAACGGCAACGTATGTTAAACACATTAAATTCCGACCTGCACAGTATAATTAAATGAGGTTCAACCAACAGAGTGGAATTTAATGCTTCCAAAACACAATGCAGTCTTCTGTCTCTCAAGCGAAACCAAAACCCTCAACCATTACCATGAATGGAGCTTGCATCGTTGAAACCGAAAGACTATTCTCGGTATGTGTATCAATAACCATCTTCGATGGAACATTCGAGGGCCAAAAATGCTGCAAAATGTATAGGATTCCTTAAAAGGTGCAAGAAATATTTTACCCCGTCTGATCTGGTCTCAATTTATAAGGCATTCATCCGCCCTAAGCTGGAATATAACGCCCATATCTGGTCTGGTGCACCCAAGACCGTTCTGCACATTCTTGATAGCATACAGAATCGCGCGTTAAAACTTATAGGTGATGGAGACATTGTGAATTCCATTCATTCACTAGAACATCGGAGAAATGTCTCCTGTCTCTCCCTGTTTTATCTATTTCCCCCCCAAAATTTCACTCGCAATACGCGACATGCTTCGAATGCACATCAGTTTACCCTAAAGCCAAACGTCGGTCGTACTGTCAAATATAAGGATTCATTTATAAGCGGAACAACACGAATGGGGAATGATCTACCAGGCTCTGTATTTCCCCATCACTACAACCTTCAAACATTCAAGGCCAACGTGCATAGGCTCCCTCTTTGTTCCTCTTCCCCCTTTTCCCTGACGCCCGTGCCCTGAAACAGTTTAAGAGTATTCATATCCCCTTCGGCGCGCGCAAATTATATAAAAAAAAAAAGAGAAAATGTTCGGCACTTCATAGGGAACTGCCCGGTTCTAAATGTGATTAAAAAAGCGTACTGGTGGAAGAATTCTCTATCTGTACAGGAAGTCGTAGATATATTGAACGGACAAGATTGGAATGTACTTTATAACTTTCTAAAAGTGGCCTCAAAATACCTGGTACAAATCTTAAAAGCTCTTAGCGAGAAACGAAGAATGGAAGTACGGTTGACAACTTTTAGAAGTAGTGAGCTGGTACAAGTATCTGGGTGTAACCCTAACCCAATGCAAAAACACTTTGAACTCAATCTTGCAGAAGCGAAGAAAGCCATAAATTCAACTTGGAGAAACCTAATATCTAACCCCAAAGTAGGTCTACAAGCAAAGGTAAAAGTTTTCGAAGAGGTAATGGAGCACAGGTGATGTCGAAAAGTTTCTTAGATTTTTCGTGAAGAAATTATTATACACCCAACTACATGTTGCACGTTGAGAGCGGAATACCACCTTTGTGGCTAAATTCCTAAAATTCTTGCTAAAAAGGCTTTAAGTACCAGATCATAGTTCTTCAAAGATTGAGAAAATATTGCCTCCAGGCATTATATAATGACAGAATCCAACGTCCCAGAATGATCAAGAGCCGCACGTAACTTCCTATTTGACATAGATCAGGCGATGAAAAGAGACCACAGAGACCATAGATCACGGCGGAGAAGAACTCAGAATTACGCTTAATTTATAAGAATCTAGTCAACCTACCTGAACTCTAACCTCAGTATCTTCCAAATATCATTTATTGTGCGAGCAAGAGGAGAACTTTTAAAGCTTAATTACATGCCACATCGTCCCGACCTACCTTTGCTGTGTAGCCTATGCAACTCAGGAGAAACAAAAGACACTGCACATTTTATTGGTACTTGTCCAGTTTTGAAAGAAGTCAGACGACCACATTTTTGAGTGGAGCGCTTAGAAAGAAATGAAGTCGAACATTAAATGGCAGTGACTGGAGGTCCTTAGTAGCATACTATCACGTAGCTTATAGTTACAGAAATAGAATTATGGAAGAAAACTTCTGATCTAAACCTAAAACACAAACTTCTATTTTATTAATGTTCCTTAAGTTAACTTAAGAGCGTGAAAGACCGACTACTCCACACTTAGATAAATGTAGATCCATTGTGATGCCCAAGGAGTGTAGCTTCCCCACTCGTGAACTCTATGGGTTCTTAAACCAACCCGATGAATTTATAAATTTATCTTACTCTTCTTATTTACCGATACATTTGATAGTTCTTCTAAGTCTTGGAAGAAATATTTCCCTAGTATTCTGTATCTAAGGTGATAGAGTCCTGGACAATGGCACAGGAAGTGAGGTGTATCTTCGTGTACATCTTCATTGCCGCAACCTCTACATATAAAGGGTCTTTCATTAAGCGCTTCCTAACTTTCAATTTAAATAAAACAAATTATGTGTGAGATATCATCGACATTTTTCATTCGTTTGAAAGGCCCATCGATGCCATTATATATGGAATATAACATCGTTCAAATATTTGCCGCCGCTTCTCTGGGTGGCGCGCATCCGAAATGTCCAACTTTCCATGACTCTGGCGCATAAATCAGGATGAATTTGACCGATGGCATGGGTTTGTGGCTTATTCGCATAGACCTGCGACTTCAGAAAACCCCACAAGAAAAAGTCTAACGGTGTCAAATCGCACGATCTCGGTGGCCAGTTCACATCACCTCCACGTGAGATGACCATGCCCTTGAATCGCTCGTGGAGAATTCCCAATGTGGCGTGAGCTGTGTGGCACGTAGCGCTTGTTGCAATCACATGTCGTTGGTGTCCATATGATCCAAATCAGGCCAAAAGGAGTTGGTAATCATCGACCTATAGCGCTCGCCAGAAACTAGAAATCCAGAAATGAGCCTCATAGCTGAAGATGATTTTTCGATGAAAATTAGGGCCAGTTTCCAACTGCTCCAGAGCCCATTCAGCGAACACACGTCGTTGTCTATGCTCGCTTACCTTCAGCTCCTGCCTCAGTTGAATTTTGTACGGGTACAGGCCCAAGTAATGATGCAAAATTCGCCAAGTTGTGGTCTGCGAAAGGCCGAGTTCTTGTGAGTGACGCGAAATCGACTGCCTCGGATTATCCTGCATACTCTCACGGACACCGGCGATGTTTTCGGCAGATCTTGCGTTTCGTCGACGTACGGGTATTGGTTGATCGTTTACTGAACCAGTGAACTCAAATTTATCCACCACACTGCGAATAGTCCTCTTGGAAGGACGATTATGGCGACCGTAAAATGGGCGAAGCGCGCGGAACGTTGCCGAACAGAAGACCCAATTTGATAAAATAATTTTATTATTTGCACGTATTGTTGAACGCTATATCCATCCATGATGATTTGGCAAAACAGACTGAATAAATGACAGCCAATTTGACAGATGTAGCTTCAATAATATGGCCGCTATCAACTGTCAAAGTTCGGAAGTGCCTATTGGAAGATCCTCTATCTTCTTCGCTTATTCTCAATTTCATTGTGTGATAACGTAACAAGTTATGTCCAGTTATCATCCCCACTAAACCAGATAAGGTATATCTGTTGAAGTGTAGAATTTGCTCGGTGCGATTTTTATCGAAGATCGGTCAGAGTTTTCTTGTAATTATACAGGATTCTAGTGATCTCCATCTGCTATTTGCTATGGCGATCATTTTATTTCTAAATTCTAGGTTCAGGTTGCAGGGTGGTGCCTTAATTGATGGGTCAGCTCGTTCAGGATTTAGAGCTGAGCCCTCCCTTGCCAGCTCGTCAGCCTTCTCATTTCCTGAATCGCCATTATGTCTAGGTACTCAGCAGAGCTTTACATTGTGTTGCGTACCAAGAACCCGTAACTCTTCGCGACAGCAACGTACAAGCTTTGATTTTATTTGTGTGGAGGACATCGCTGCCTGGCTGTCAATGAAAAAGGTGATATCATCTGGTGGTATAGCTTTCATTGCAGCGTCCCGGGCAGCTGTTGCCATCCCCAAGACCTAAGCTTGGAAAACACTGCTATAGTCCGGAAGTCGAATTGACTTGTTCAAATTGACTTTTCCAGAAAAATCCCTGCACCTACTCTCACGTCCATCTTGGATCCATCAATGTAGATGGAGATGGAGTTGTCATTTAGCGGGATATTAATTTCCCATTCCTCCCGACTCGGAAATGAACTGGAAAAAAGTTTATGAATGTCTAAATAGGGCACTATGTAGTCTTTTGCTAACATCTCCGCTCATGTATTTGCGTAAAATCTGCGCATGCCCCGTCAAACTTGACCTCCAACCATCAGTTTGGCTTAATCTTAGAGCACTTCTAGCTGCAGATTCCTGTGCAAATAGATCTAATGGTAGTATGGTCTCTAATCCTGCAGTTTGTGTGGTTCTTATAGCTCCTGTAACACCAATGCACGCCATTCTTTGTACTCTGGTTAGTATCTTGAGGTTTGTGTTGTTGTAGACTAGGCTGCTGTATGTCAATGTCAGGTCTCACAACTGCCAGAAAATGACTTTTGGTTTTTCCAAATATTCTGCTACAAGTATAGACAGCTATCATAGCTGTCCTTGCTCTCTCCCTTGTATTTAGTCCCCAAATTAGTTTTTTTGTCCAGTATTAACCCTAGATACTTAGCCCTATCAGAAATTTTAAGAGGAGTGTCCTTAATGGATGGGGTTTTGAATTCCGGTATTTTCCTCTTGTTAGTAAATAGTGTCAGCTCCGTTTTTTTGTGGATTTACTGTGAGTCCACTTCTTTTAGTCCAGTTGCTGAATACTTTAAGGACGCGTTTCTGTTCGTGGTAGTGATCAGCGATTTCAAGAGATTTTTAGCTCTCTCCAGAGCTCTCTCCAGAGCTCTCTCCGTGTGGGTTTCAGGATCGCGTCCGCTTAATCGTTTAACGCATCTGGTCGCGTTGCATCGCCTTCCGTTCTCTATCGCTTACAGTCCCAAAGATCGCTTTGATTTGGTTGCTATAGTCAGTTTTCTAGTCATAGACTTCCTGATTACCCTCCCCAAGTTGGGGAGAGGTTCTCACATCCTCCTTGCATGATGAGCTATGGCTCAAAATGTTCGTTGGATTTGAGTTTCACTCCTCTATTCTCCTCCCTCCTCTTTAGACCCGTACAAGTTAACGACTTGAGGCATGTGACGAGTTCAGAGAATCTCCGGTTTGGTTCGGAAGTCCTCCAGTCTCGCAAGTCTTAGTTCCTTCGGGCTTTCTGGATTGCCTTTGCCCAGCCGGTAAGAACTCTCCATACTCATTTCGCATGATAAGCTACGGCTAAGGATGCTTGATACGTGTGAGTTCTTCTTTCCATCTACCTGAGAAACTGCTTCACTTTCTGTCAGACCCGTACAAGTTAAAGACTTGTTGCAGTGTCTGGTCGAGCTTTTCATCTTCTTAGTTGACAGCGGCTGTCTTTTGGCCCCTAATTGCGTCCGTCCCGTATTTGTGACTTGCGGTCTGTCCTTTCCTACCTGAGATGAAGTTCCCATCACCCTCTCACATGGTGCGCTATGGCTTAAGATGTTCGAGAATGGTGATTCCTTCTTCTCGGCTTCCAGAAATAATACTTCATTCACAAGCTAATGCACCGTCTGTGTAATGGGTTCGGTATACTCCAGGCCAGATTAGACAGACCTTCCTTCCCAGTCCTGTACTGTTCCGGATTATTCGATGGGATCCACCTAACCAGTTGCCACTGATCGGAGTGGTCGGCGGCCCCACCGAATCTTCCTCGCTCCTGCATGCCGCGGGAACTGCACTGACCGGAGGGCATGCCAACGGCTCCGAGCATCTCCTTTAGGATGACGCATGTGCGTTGTGTAGTCGCTGTTTGTTTTTGTCGTTTAGTTCGTTTCATGTCTTTGTACCCAGTCTCCTAATTGTCAGTTTAGAATTGGCAATCCCCCTGCGTCTAGAGCCCGCTGACAATCCTGAGAGTGCCACTGACATCGAGAAACAGGCTTCCGATGGCATTGCTTTCTGCTCCAGAGTCAGAGGGATTTAGGAGACGATTTTCGTCCTCATCCGTTAGAGTCTGAATTGTCCGTAGACCGGTTTTTATAACGGCCGAAGCGTCCGATCCGGGCACGTCCGCCGTTTTTGTTGTCTTTCATGTTAGAGTCTCACGAGTAAGGGGGAAGAACTGTGCATCTGCAGTCACCCCCTGTATGCAGATAAGGCAATATTAATTCGGAGGGTGCCTGATCCCCGGGGAAGAATTGGAGGGGGAGGGAAGAATAGATGGGAATAAAGGGTGGGTTAGGATGACTACGCTTTTGTCTCAGGACTCCTCTAGGGGAATCCCCCGACAGTCATTGACCTTACTCGGCCCCTACACCACGATGAGGGTGGCAGTCAGGTAGGCGCCATATAACTATGAAGCCATTGCTTAAATTGTACATAGAAGATTTTAAAATTTTGTTATTGAAAAATAAGGTACGTTTATCTCTCCGCTTCAAGAACGAGGAATAATTGTGTCAATGTTTTTTTTACAAATAATCGGTCGGTGGTTTTAGCTTAAAGTGTGGCACCAACTGAGCAAACACTGCGGCATTTAGTCGCTCGCCTCGATAAAACTGCCATTCGGTTGAGGATGTAGCTGCTGTGGCTACAGATGTCCAGAGGACCCGCAACCTGACGACGGACTATGCAATTGGGCATCAATAAATGGTCTTTACAGTAAATTTTGGTGAAAGACTTGAAGATGTGCCCGTACAAAGTGCAAAAAGTGCATCAGCTTATTGTCTGCAGACCACCAATCGCGGGTAAATTCTTCTTCATTCGTTTTGGATGACATATTTTATGCAGAACAGTTCCACTAGGTAGGTACAAGCAAGCCAATAAATCGCAACTCTTTTACTCAATAATTCACATAAAAAAGCAAGAATCACTTAAATCCCTGTACAGATCAATCTATGTAGTTGAAGTTGACCTGTAAAAGCCATTCATACTCACGACTGACAACAAGCTCTTTAAAATGAACAAAATAATTTGTTGTTGTTTCTTTTGTTGCCTCCTCCTAGCCATCATGTGATTGCTATCTCAAACATTGTCATTACCCACCTCATTATAGGGACAAGTTCATGATTAAGCCCCTGCGATAAGTGAGTCAGGAAATAAAATTAAAATAGCTATCCAAAACAGTAATTACCTCCCGTCAGCATATATATGTATGCAGCTACCCACCAATTCCAATCCGTCTAATTGACTTTTCACGAAGTGTCCAGTGCCAAGATTCACTTCTCTCACTCCTTGCCACTCAAATCCATTCCGTTGCTTGCAATTATCAATTTTCAATAATTCCTTACATCAACAATTTAATTGCAATTATTTTCAGTAAAATTACAATTCTCGATATATTTTTCCGATTTGATGACGACCAAGTCGATAGATATGTACGAGTAGATACATTTGTGTGCCACCGATTCCTTGAGAAAACAACCACCTCGTGGCAGTGTGCACCCCTTTCATTCGGGTTATGAATAAATCAGAGGACATTCGGTCAATCAGGTGGCACTTTTCCAACATCACCTCCAACTCCTGCTCCAGCTGTACTACCAACAATCATAGAGCGGCTATGTTTGTCCACTTTTCAAACATAATTTTCCATATCCGTCCGATAGATACGAGAATGTGCCAATCATTCAGATACACAGGCATATGCTCGTTGTGAAGATAACCGGATTTGGGCTAAGAATTGGTTTCATTGGCCCCGTAAGCAAGATAAGTTGTCCGTGTATCGCCAATTAGACAATAGTGACATCTATATCGACTGACCGTCAATTTAATGGCGACAAAAATATTTTCACGTCTCGTGATTATCACTCGAATGCGAAGTTTAATTCATTATGCTGTTCGGGCGTCGGGCATCAGGCCCCACCACCAAACATGACACGAAATGCATCCTTGTCCGACTCATGTGACATAAAGTGGGGGACACCGCCGCGCCACCACCGCTGCCTCATCTTCATTGTGGTCAGAGAAATTGCTGGAAGATTGATGACTAATAGGCCAAAGCAAACACATCGAGAGAATAGATAGAAAAGAGTTTGGCTTCGGTTTCCACCTGGTCGCTGCTGCTGCTGCTCTGAAGGAGGAGGTGGTGATGGTGGACTTAATGGCCATACGGTTGACGTTTGACAACTCTATTGGTGTTAATGATGGAAATCGATTGCTTTTATGGTTGTGACTAGGCCACATGGAGGAATGATGTGAAGGAGAAGTTGTGGTCATTTTGGTATTTATTTATTTTTTTTTTTTTTTTCTTTGTAGTAGTGGCGATGATGAAGTGATTTCTGGTTAATTTAATGGAAATCTTTTTTTTTTCTTTTTTTATTTACCATCGGCGTTAATAAAACAACTTAATTTTTATTTAATTTCGATTAATGGAGGGGCGGGTCAAAAAGTTTTTTCTTTTTTTATTTGGAGGCACGAGTTGTAATGTCGTTGGTAAAAGTGGAATAAAAGTGGATTTGGGTATGAAACTAATTTGAAAGGTTTGGCCTTGGCTAGGTATAGCAAGCACTATGTGTTTTAACTCTTAATATAAATTTTAGGAAAATAATAATGTACAGCAGACGAAAATATAACTTTTTTTGTTCTATGCGGTTAGGTTAGAAGATTAGAACAAATATCAGGGGGTCTAGCAGTCTACCAGATTTCACTGGCATGGAATGATTTCAACTATCGGATGAATTAATTCATCCATTCATTCGTTCGGAAAGAGGGAAATATACACTCCGTGGCAAAAAACGCCGCATCTTTTCTAAAATGTATTGTATTTTACTGAAAGTTAAATATATCTACATTTTTTTTGGTGAGCGCCACACAGTGGTTTGGTTTGCATGGGAGAGCGGAAAAATGTCTGTTAAATCTGAACTATTTAACGGATTTTAACGAAATTTGGCACACATATTAAGATTAGTATTGTACGTATTTGGTCAAAATTTGGTTAAGAAGAAATGGTTGAAAAAAAAGTTATAGACATTTTTCTAAAATTTGAGGGTTTTGATGTTGTACTGGAATTTAACTTTTTATTTTTAATAAAATATTAAAAACATAAACAAAACCATCAAATTAATAAAGAATATTTAAAAAACTGTTGTTCTTATGTCCTATATCCCCTTGTGGGTTCTAGGGCCTCAACTACGCCTACGCGCCATCGTGTAGGGTTTCTGGCAATGTGTCTCAGCTTTCCCCAGCTTTTCCCCAACTGCCGTGCTTCCTTCTCGACTGCTCTGCGCCATGTTCTCCTTGGACCACCAGGTCTTCTGCCGCCCTGAGTTAAGGGGTTCCATTGCATAGCATGGTTCGCTATGGAGCTGTCACACTTTCGGAGGGTGTGACCAATCCACTGCCACTTCCGTCGTTGGATGGTTGTGCCTATTGGTTCCTTACCCGTTCGCTCGTAAAGATGTTCGTTAGAGATACGATTGGGCCAGAAAATCCTTAAGATGTTGCGCAGGCACCTATTAACGAACGTTTGCGGATAGCGGTGGGTCACTCTCCACGTGCTGCATCCATATAACAGCACGGATTCAACGTTGGAACGGAACAGTCTTAGCTTGGTGTTCAAACTGATTGCATTGCTTCGCCATATTTTGGACAACATCCCGAACGCGGACTTTACTTTGGCGATTCTGTTGGCTATATCCAGTTCGGTTCCACCATCGGTCGAGACAATACTCCCAAGATACTGGAAATCCTCTACTCTCTCTACCGGTTGTCCAGCAATGCATATTTGAGCCGATGAGTTCGTTCCAAGACTGATAATTTTAATTTTTGCAGTATTAATTTTCAACCCGACGACTCCAGCCTCCCTCTCCACATCTGCTGTCATTTGGTGGAGGTCCATAATTCTATGAGAGAGTAAGCATACGTCGTCAGCGTAGATGTTTCAGTTAGGATGTAAGAGTCCATCGAATTCCACCATTTCCCGTCGATAAAGCTGCACGAAGCATATCGCTAATCACCAATAGGAATAGTATTGGTGAAAGAATGCAGCCTTGTCTTACCCCACTTTGGATCTCAAATTCTTCAGACAACCTTTCTCTGTGCAGAACGTGACATTTGGACCCTTTGCATGTAGCTTTGACAATAGCAATTAATTTATCAGGAATACCTCTCCTGCGTAAGGCACGCCAAATAAGCTCCCTGTTAACACTATCGAACGCCTTCTCAAAATCGATGAACAGCAGGTGAAGTGGCGATCGATATTCAACGCACTGTTCGATGATAATCCGCAGGGTGTTGATGTGGTGGACACAGGAGGATCCAGACAACAAGCAGCACGCAGATACCTCTCCAGTTTCCGCACTCCATTAAACTACCTTCTCTTAGGAAGCTTGACGATCATTCTCTTCCCAAGCTCTCTCTATAAGTGGAAGCAGAAGCTCAGCCCATGTTGTTGGCGCTGCTCGTAAGAGCTCTGCGGAAATACCGTCAAGTCCGACCGCCTTGTTGGTTTTAAATGCTTTGATCGCGGTAGTGATCTCATCCTTACTGGGAGGCGCGATGCGTATTATGGCATTTCTTGCCTCGGACACCTCATTCTGATTTGGGAACATATCGCTAGCGAATACACGGTTTAAAACCATAGCAAAATGCTCCTTCCATCTCTTAAGCTGGTCCTCATCCGAAATAAGCAAGCGTCTAGGCTTTTCACTGGGTGTTGGCTGGAGCTGCGACCACCTGTCAGCTCTTTAGTGATTCTGTAGACGGTTCTACTATCGCACATTCGTGCAGTTTCTTCTGCTTCTGTAGCCAGCGCGTTAATGTAGTTGCGCCTATCACGTCGCACGCTACGCTGAACTTCTCTCATCTTTATGCGATATAGGGACTCTAGCTCATTACTCCCTGCTGCTGGAGCGGCTGCAATGAGAGCTTTCAGCTATTTCCGTTCGTCAATCCGTCTTCAGGTATCCTCGGAAAGCCACACCCTATGCCTTTCTTGTGATCGACCGACAATTTTTTCAGCACCAGATGTAAAAACATTTTTCACAGCACACCAATGGTCTTGAATGGTTGTGGGCAGTGAGCTGCTGATTGCTTCCACACCTTGCGAAATGTGCTCCCTTAATTGTTAGCGTACTGAGGGATCACTAAGTGTATCGATGTTGAACCTGGGCATTCTTGTATTGTCATGGGATCTTTGAACGGCAGCAGTGCGTAGTTGAAGAGTAACTATCATAAGATGGTGATCTCGTACTATCCCCACATCTGCCCCTCGCCTGTTTCGGACGTCCAGGAGACTACTTCTAAAGCGGCGTCTGATAGAAAAAAAGTAGTAAAAGTTATTTTATAATGCTACATTGACGCTCCTAGCGTCTGCACTGATTGGTAGTATTTTAATTTTTGACTGTGGCCTTAAGCCTGTTATTAGTGGATCTGAGGATATGAGGGTACAATGCATCACATCTTCATTCGTAGCAATTCGGCTGCATTTTCTCGAATTAAAATTGCGGTAGACTTTATAATCCTTATTTCGACATTCTTGGGTTTCCTCAGAGAGTGATCCAACAGGAAATGCACAATTTTTAATGATTTATTCTTCATGGATCAAAACCTTATGTACGGTTGCTGGCATGACTGACAAAAAGTTGTGCAGTTTCCCATGCGTACTCTGCGAATTTTTGAAATCTACTTTTTCATTCGATGTTATTACTTCAAGAATAACAGCAAACCGCCGAATTAGGTCTTCACTCCAGCGATTTCAGAGTCATTGTTGGATTGGCAAAGAACCTCCTGGTCCCCGTACCCTGTTTTACAACATCAACAATGATGCCCAGTTTTTCACGAAATTCCTGCTGAATTTTTTCTTCTGAGCGTCTCTAATTCGGCGGGTCTCACTGTTAGTTCTCCATGCTTTAAATGGCAAACTGTAGGCAACATGGAGGATACACTCCATAAATTTTATACGAGCGTGGAGAGGAGACATTCCGAATTTAAAGCTTCATTGTTTACAGTTTTGTTTTCTATTTGTGTCAAGTTATTCATTAACGAAGTTGTAGTTCCACATATGAAACAGGAAGAAGCTGCAGGAGTTCCTGTTACAGATTGGGCTGTCTTCATGTCTTCGGAATGAAAAGAATGTCTGCAACATCTCTGCGTTTCTCTAGAGTACTCAGGTTGATGAGGTTGAGGCGGTCTCGATAGGGAGGCAAGTTAAATGGATCGTTCCAAGGAAGACCTCGAAGGGCAAATCGAAGAAATCGACGTGGAACATTCTCGATTCTGGTCACCTGAACTTGCTGAAAGGGTGACCACGCTTGACTGGCGTATTCAAGGAGGGGGCGCACAAAGGTAATGTAGAGGGATCTGGTCACGTAAGGGTCAGAGAATTCTTTGGACCATCGTTTGACAAAGCCAAGTGATGAGTTAGCTTAACGAATTATCTCATCAATATGTGAACGGAAATTTAGTTCCCTATCGTACAATATTCCAAGATCGCGGAGAGATTGAACGATGGACATAGGTTGACCATGGAGAAAGTAAAGGCAGGCGGAGGACACGTGGTGCTTACGAGATAAGGTAATGGATTGACATTTGGCAATATTGAGCTCTAAGCGATTTTGTAGGCACCAGTTCGAAAAACAATCAAAGTCTTGTTGAAGGAGGCAGTAGTCATGTGGTGAAGAGATGGCTTTGACAAATTTGGTATCATCAGCATACAGAGTGAGGGAAGAGTGTTTAGTAACCCTCTCGACATCGTTTATGGTTAGGATGAAGAGAAGGGGACCTAGATGGCTGCCTTGCGGAACACCAGAGGTGGCCAAGAAGGGAGTCGATAAGATGGATCTGAAGCGAAGTCTGTAAGAACGGTTTTCCAGGTAAGAAGATATCCATTTTAACAATATGGGTTCGAAACCGATGGCAGACAATTTGAAGAGGATTAAGTTATGAGATATCTTATCAGAAGCCTTACTAAAATCAGTTGCAATAACGTCGACTTCTTTGCCATTCTCTAAGGCAGACAGGGCGAAGGACACGAATTCGACTAAGTTAGTGGTAGTTGATCTACCTTTCAGAAAGCCGTGTTGGGTGGGAGAGATAAGAGACTTGCACTGAAAGCTTAAGGCTTCGTATAAAATACTTTCGAAAAGTTTGGGTAGATGAGAGAATTTAGCAATGGGGCGGTAGTTTGTTACTTCGTTCTTTGATCCCTTTTTGTGTATGGGGGTTATGAAAGAGGTCTTCCAAATCTGAGGGAATTCTCCTAGTGATAGAGATAAACGGAAGAGATGAGAGAGGGGGAGGGAAAAAAAATGGCAGGGAGACCATCTGGGCCGGGTGAGAATTCATCATTAAGATTTTTTAGTTAATTTCCAATTACAGCAGAATCAAAAGGCAGGGACAGGAATTCACCAACGGAAAAGTTGAGAAGGTGAGTGAAGTAAGAGGGGTCTGGTTTAAAACAGTTGTCGACGTAGGATTGTAAAAAATAGGTGGATAAATTACTGATTTCCGTGTCAATTCTTTGTTTCTCGTCTTGTATGATTTCTGCAGTTTCTATAACAAAAGAAAATTGGATGACGTGTAGTATATAATCCCTCATAGTCATTTGAATTGGTACCAAAGATGTCATAAACATATTAGCGTCCGAAGTTTCTTCATGGTACTGGGGCTGTCTTGAGGCACCATCACATCCCCATTTAGTGTATAGTATTAAAGACTCTCCTTCAATTCTGGTTATCTCTTCTGCTGCCTTTCTTTCCAATAACCTTGTTGCGGTGTCATAAGGTGGAAAAACATCATGTCCTTCGTCTTTAATGGCATGTCTCAATACTTCATATTGGCGTTTCGACAATTCTGCTTGCATAAATAATGCAAGAGCCTTATCTGGATGAAAATGTGAAGAGGAAAAGCTTTCTGATGTTGCTGCATAGTTTATCTCTTCTTGAGGAAATATATTTCTAATTTCCTCTCTCTTATCCCTTTTAGCTCGATCACAGCATACTTCAAAACTTTTTCGCGGTCTTCCAGTATTAGTTGACGTTTTGGGCAGTACATTTTGGGTAAATTCTACTTCGAAAACTCCTTTGAGCTAATCCTTGTATTTATTTTCAAAAATACTTTTGATTCTATGAACTGAGGTCCATCGAAATGAAAATTGAGAAATATAACGTTTATGTACTTCTGATATCACGGTTTGCTCAGAAATTAAGTTGGGGTATCCCCTTTCAAAATATGGACGTAGATTTTGTACATTATGACCATTAGTCCTAAGTTCGCTCCACAACACCGAATAAGGAATTGCGACTGAATCCATTGAACTCAGTCACCGGTTAAAGGGTAGTGATGCAATGTCATGAGAACACAAGCGTTCTCACCTAGCCTCTCACTACCAACTCCTACTCTGGTGACTGGTGGGTGCCTAGTACCTCGACTGAAGATTGGGTAACCAACCCCTTTGGAAGGTCGTTGGTGGCAGCGGACGAGAGAGGGGGAGGAGTGTTTTCTCACTAAAGCACCTCTTCTGGTTCCAGGCGGCAGCGGAGGAGTTCCCTAGATGGAACCAACGGTGGCGTCTACAGTTCCAGTCAGGCCGAACTATTTAGTGTAATCCCTATAGAGCTGCTCTGACATATTCGGATACCTGGTCTATAGGGATCTCCAATACCGAGCCAGGGTGTTGGAGAAGAGTTGGTGACGGCAGCGCTCACATCCCAAAGTGGGTTACTGGCACCGGAATAACCGGCCTGCTGTCCTAGGGTTAAGGGCCTGGCCCTCCAGGTTGGAGGTTGTGCCGTCGGGGTAACTTCCCGACCATGTAAAAAAAACACTAGTTATGAGAGAGACACGAGGAGCCTCGGATAAGGATTTCCCTCAAATGGCAACCAGACCCGGAACGTCAACGGACAACGATCTAAGAGTATGTACCTGAAACGTGCGGACGCTCTACACCCCAGGTGCTACTCAAAAACTTGAGTCTGTCCTCACGCGGTACAAGGCAGATATTACCGCGATATAGGAGATACGATGGATAGGATCAGGTATGATGAAAAGGAAAAATTGCGATATTTATTTCAGCTGCCATAAAAGATTGCATGTATTAGGATGCGGATTCGTCGTGGGAAACCGGCTTAGGACAAAAGTTATTGACTTTAAGCCGATAAGTGATCGCCTAGCTGTGATCCGCATCAAAGCTACTTTCCAAAACATAAGCCTAATATGTGCACACACCCCTACCAACGAGGCTGAAGACCCTATCAAGGAGGAGTTTTATGACCTCCTGGATGGAGCCTACGGAGCCTGTCCGAAGTATGATGTCAAAATTGTGCTCGGGGACTTCAATGCCAAAATCGGAAAGGAAAACATCTTTGGCGGGTTAGTTGGTAAACACAGCATCCACGAATCGACCACAGACAACGGGTACCGACTAACTGACTTTGCGGCAGTTCGTAATACGGTGATAAGTAGCACTAGGTTTCCAAGGCTAAGGATCCACACAGCAACCTGGCGCTCTCCAGACGGTCGAACCGCCAACCAAATCGACCATGTGCTAATCGATGCGAGGTACGCATCCAACATCCTTAACGTGCACACATTGCGAGGGGCTAACGTCGACTCTGATCATTTTCTTGTTGCGGCTAAGTTCAGAGCTCGACTATCCAACGAGAAGAAGCTGCGAACCGCCCAGAAGAAGAAATTCGACGTTGGACGCCTTAGCACACCTGGAGTAGCCAGAGTCTACAGAGAGCGCCTGAGCACCTACCACAGACGCCAACATACAGTGGTCCCAGTATCGCGACATCATCAAAGAGGTAGCCGAAACCACTTTAGGGTAGCAGCCACCCCAGAGAAAGAGCCCGTGGTATGATGATGAATGCATACGCCGAAAAAAGGTGACAGAAGATGCACATATGAAGACGCTGCAGCGCAAAACAAGGGCAGTGAGGGAAGAGTATCGAGCCAGGAGGAGGGAGGAGAAGAAAATACTGCGTAGAAAGAAGAGGGCCTACGCAGTCTCCCAGCTCAAGGAGATCGAAGAGTCTCATGATCGAAGCAACATCCGGAAGTTCTACAAGAAAGCCAAGCAACTGGCTGGTGGCTTCAAGGCCGGAACACTGGCTCTTCGAAACAGCGAAGGTAATCTAGTCACCGAAGCCCAGGGAATAGTAGACGTGTTTAAGCAACACTTCCAGCAGCTGCTAAATGGGCATCATGTAGAGAGAGTGATAGGGCAAGAAGAGAACCCACGTCCAGTCAATGAAGATTCAGTTCCAGCACCCAGTATAGAAGAAGTTGGCTTAGCAATAAAAAAGCTTAAGAACAACAAGGCCGCCGGCTGATGGTTTACCAGCGGAGCTTTTCAAATACGCATGCATGTAGGGCGCATGCACCAAATCATCAACCAAGTATGGGTGGAAGAAAGCATGCCCGATGACTGGACTATCAGCTCCATATGCCCCATCTACAAAAAAGGCGATCCTATGTCTTGCAAGAATTATCGAGGCATATCCCTGCTTAATGTCGCATACAAGATCCTATCCAACGTACTGTGTGAACGTCTCAAACAGTTCTGCAACACACTAATCGGCACGTACCAGTGTGGCTTCCGGCCCGGCAGATCGACTATAGACCAAATTTTCACACTGAGGCAAATCCTGGAAAAGACCCTAAGGTCGAGACTCACCACCTATTCATCGACTTCAAGGCCGCATATGATAGCATACATCGTCAGGAGCTTTATGTGGCGATGGCCGAATTCGGGATCCCGGCAAAACTGATCCAGCTTTGTAGCGTGACGCTGGAAAACACGCGCTGCAACGTGCAATTTGGAAGTACTTCCTCCGAACTATTCCAAACATGCACCGGATTTCGGCAAGGAGACGCACTATAATGTGACTTCTTTAATCTCGTGTTAGAGCAGATAGTGCACAGGGCAGGTACGGAAGGCACTACCTTCAACAGATCCGTCCAGCTACTGGGGTATGCAGACGATATCGACATCATCGGTCGCTCCCAGCGTGCCGTGGTAGAGGCGATTGAAGAACAGGCGAAATGTGTTGACCTTGTAGTAAATGAGGATAAGACTAAGTACATGCTATCAACAAACAAACAAGCATCTGTCTACCACCTATTACAGAACGTCAATATTGATGGAGGAAGGGAAAGCTGATACTGGGCTTCTTCGAAAGAAAAATTCTTCGGCGGATTTTTGGTCCTGTGTGCGAGGAGGGCGAATGGAGGAGAAGATTCAACCGCAAATTCTATGAGCTGTACCAAGATGTGGATGTAGTCCAAAAGGCCAAAATACGTCGACTACATTGGCTCGGTCACATCGAGCGAATGGACAATAATGCTCCAGCTAAGAGGATCTTCGAATCCTAGCCGCCAGGTTCGAGACGACAAGGAAGACCGAACCTCCGTTTCAAAGACCAAGCCATCGCGGATGCCAGAGCGCTTGGTCCGGAGAACTGGAAACAACGTGCCCGATATCGCAGAGGATGGAAGGCTACAGTGTCTCAGGCAGAGACTCTTCACGGGTCGGGAGCCCGTTAAGTAAGTAAGAACTCACTATCTGCTTGTATTTATATTTCACTTCACTTATCGTTTGATCAAAGAGTTATTATTTTTCTTACAAATCTTGCGCAAATGCACAATCACTCAATACTGACTTATTTTTTGTAATTCTTTATAGGGCATTACTAATCCTTAAAGGTCATAAAAAATTAAGCAATACACAACAAAAACAAAGCAATAAAACTTTAAAAAACAATAAAAAAAGGTATACAGGAAAAAACCCATTCACAGACAAAAATCAGAAAAAAAAACACCTTTTTTTTGTATTTTTACCTGCCCCTACTTTTTGCGTGAAATCAAAAAAAACTGTAGGATTATCTCTAATCCTTTTGTTTATTAAGCTCTATCATATAATTAAACCTATCCATGAAAATTGAGTGGAAAGTTGAAAAGTTTTACAGGCAGAAATAAATGGTTTCGCTAAAAATCGAATTTCTCAGACCTGGCTCAATGTATTAATTTTTTGGAAATGTCTTCTCAAGAAACACCAATTAGATTTTCTCTTTTTTCTTAATTAATTTACTTTGTTACAGGAAAAATTAGAAGCAGATTCGGCACCACGAGCCACGTCCTTTTCGGACTGGTGCCAAAAAGAAAAAGGGCCGAACAAACTCGACCATGTTGCTTTTTATGTCAGAAAGCAGCGAGGTGTGAGAAACGATATGGATGATCGAGTTCCAAATATGCGTTGATAGACGAGGTTATCGATTGAGTGTAGTTATCGACTTGAAGCTGACAAGTGTAAACTTAGCATTGATGATGATTCGTTGACGCCACAATTTTATTTATTTTTTGAATAAAGGTACACATTTTTTTCTAAAAATAATGGGCTTAACCAGAAAATTATGACAATTAGTACCGCAGAAATTATAACTTTTATTTTTATGCAAGCTACCGGGACCCATCAACTCTGTGTTCACCTATGTGTCAACTACGGGACGTGTAAACTTTGGAATTTACTCGCAAGACACATAATTCTAGAAACCTTTAACCTCTAACAATTCAAAAGCAGAATTAATAGGCATCTTCAGACATCTCGAGGCTTAGACTCAGCGTTATAGCTTCGCCTCTCCTGAGGGGAAATTATAAACAAAACAAACCCCAACAGACCCTGGAAAATGGTTCATGGTAATCTTCTACTTAACAGGCCAACCTGTTTCCACTACATCACGGCTATACACAACTTACGACAACAAAAAGACCCACATGATTGCATACTAGGTACTCTATTTTAGAAGATGATCAAAAATATCATAACTCCCACGGAGAGGGCTCTAAATACGGCTTCACTCTACCTACCAATTGATTTCTTGCCACTGACACCTCATAATTGCAGCTGTTTAAAGCGATAAGTTCCTAAACAGTAATTTACTTATCCTAATTGATATATCGTTAAGAAAATAATGTGCGTACCCGTGATTTGATGCGCGTCGCATAAGCTTAGCACACACTCGGCGAGCACAATTCGGTAGGATTAACAATACGCGAACTACTCTGACAACATTCGCAGCGAACAAAGGAATCCTTTGTAAGGCTTGTGCTTCGGCGAGTACCCTTCACAATAATCGCAATGAGCAACAAAGAAAAAACTCCATTTAACGTTCTTAAAACGAATTCAAAGCGGAAAAATACGCACACGAAAGGAAAAAAAAAAAAAACAAGTTCCTCTCCTATTCGGTCCAAGGATCCGCGCTCCTGCACATAGAATTCCACGTCACCTTTTGCTCCCAGTTTTTTTTTTTTTTCGTTTTTTACTTTGCTCTGTTCTACAATTGTCGCACCAAAGTGGGTGTGGTGGTAGTTTTTTAAAGATTTCCGGACCTTCTTGTGTTACATCTTCAGAGCATTGCCAAAGGACAAAGAGGACTTTTATTTCCAGTTTTTTTTTTTGCTCGAACCGTGCATGTGCAAGCACCTTTCACAGGACTCGTTGTAGGGAAGAAGAAAGAGGAATTCCGCCTTCCGTCATAGTTGTGAACAATGGATATTGCGCAATGTTCTCCTTGCTAAGGATACCCAGAGATTGAACAAAAACACTGTGTATCCTTTGGTAGATTTGAATTGCAAAAGGTGTCTTATCGCGCTCGGATTTCTTGAATTTTGATAGGACTTGGGCGGCGGGGTGTGGCACTGTGTTCGAGTAGTCTGCGAAAGGTGTTTGAATTTGTGAAACTAGAAAATATGTAAGAGTTTCCGTTATAGAGGGATGCAGAGAACTGTTTGTCACCAGGGCACGCAACGAATGGGTTAAATATGATGTAAGGGTGGGCATATAACGGTGTGGAATTTTAAAGGGTGCAATAGACAGAGCACCTGGACCGCGTTTAGATCAATTGTCAATATGAAAATGAGAGGCTTTCATGTCTGTAAAGTTTCGGAACTACGTTTGAACAAATTGTATTGACGTATGGGACTAGTAGGAGATGAACGAAGGCAATCAAAAGAGAATTAGCATGGCATTTAAACGGAATAATGCGGCAGACAAGTTGACGAGAACTTTAGTAATTAATTTGCAAGACTCATTTACAGAGTGCTTCTTTTTTTTACCCGTCCACAGGAGATCTTCCCAATATCCAACCGAAACCTTGGTATCTTTAGTGATAGCCAAGCCATTGAGTCAGCTAACACATCATCAAAACTGGTAGAACAATGCCATCACCCTCATCTGGGTCCCAGGACATAGTGAAACGAGCGATTGGACGATCTAGCCAGGCATGGTCAGCCCTTAGCGGCTCTCTGGCAATGTTCCGCTGGGAGTCGTTAAACCTGACCAACCTTGGGTGGAACACGCTTTCTAGATGCGCTAGATTGCCCAGCTATAACAGACCTAAATCAAATGAGGTACTAAGCAGATCAAGACCAGATATTGCTAGAAATGTAGGTCATTGGCCAATAGGAGACACTGCTGACAAGCTCGGCATCCCCCATAACACCTTTTGCCGTAGCTGCAGAGATACTAACGAGAAAGAATCTTCTTCTTCTTCACTTTCTTTGCAGATGTCTGGCCCTAGCGAGTACCAGACAAGGTAATATAGGTAAACCCTTCTTCGAAGACCTGAGAGAGATATCTGACAAAAAGATTGGACATCTCAACTGTAAATTTAATCATACAACCAGGTTATATAAGTTTGTGGTACCAAAAATGGGGCAAATCAGAGCTAATGGGGTTCTCTTTTGAACCGTCACCTACCCCTACCTACTTGCCTACCAGAGATCATGCCTTTTAACGCGATGAATGCATATTTGTTTGTTACCATCACCATCATTACTGAACCGATTTTGATGAAATAAAAACTTCGGCAAAAACTGAACAAATTACTGCAAGACTTCCAGAAATCGTTGGGCGTATTTAAAAATGTGGCAGTGGATTTTTAAGAATCGCAATAAAGTGCACAGCAGCGCCATCCAGGAAGTGCGATAGGATGGGCCAGGCAAAAAGCGGATGAAAAATTGTAACATCTACTACGGGGAGCAGAAGCAGTGATTATTTGGTTGCGAATTTGATGTCTGAGGTATCTTTAGGCAGGAAACCTTGAGCTTCAGGCATGTGAGCGAACACCTGAAAAAAAAACATCCTAATATGCGCTCACACCCCCACAGAGAATACGGACGACGTGAGAAAAGAAAGCTTTTAAGAACTCCTTGACAGGAAAATGTCCACGTTATCACGTCAAAATTAAGTTCTGCGATTTTAACGCAAAAATTGGAAAGGAGGGCATTTACGGAAACAACGTTAGAAAATACAGCTTGCACGACAACGCCTCAGGAAACGGACTCTGGCTTTTTTTTTTTTACTTTGGGAGGTGGGAATCTTTCAAAGACGAAACTAAGCCCGTACCCAGTAACAGTAGTGTGGGATTTCCACCCACTAAACCCACCCCCCTACCACCCCTGGTCCTCGCGGCACTGCCGTTAAGCATTTTCACGAAGCCTTACATACTCGGCTCGTCCGTGTTGGCAGCAGTCTGCGCGACGTTTCACTGTCGCTCCTGTCTTCGTTGTTCTTTCATGATAGTAGGCACAGATTCGTTTATTGCTTCCTACGCTTCTTTCCTGTTCGACATCTGTCTGGTGGTGTTGTCTGACGTTAAGTCCATACCCAGTCTGTTCGCTAGCATGTTACGTTCTTCGTGATATCGTGCACAGTGGAACATGATGTGTTCTGCATCCTTGACTGCTTTCATGCACGTTGGGTTGTCTTTGTGTCCAAATCTGTGGAGGTAGGCTTTGAAACATCCATGATCAGTAAGCATTTGCGTCAGATAGAAGTTCAGCTCTCCATGCTTCCTATTGATCCAAGGGTCTATATTGGAGATCAATCTCTGCGTCCATCTGCCTTTGTCAGAAAAGTTGCGACCCTCTTGACATTCTTCGAGGCTTGTTCTTGGCGGTACTTCAGTGTCACTTCGACTCGTCGCTATTGACACCATTGTCCTGTTGGCACAATATTTCCGTTCGGCTTCTTTAACGAGGAGGTCTATTGGCACCATTCCAGCAACTACGTATGCCGCGTCGTAGGAGGTTGTTCGAAAGTCTCTGCATACTCGCACGACATTGGTTCTGTAGACCGCCTCCGTTTTCCTTTTGTACCATTTCGTCTTCCTGGCACATGCCCTTATTTGGAAGGCGCAAAGCATCATCGACGTCGCAACTCTTGCTAAGAGTAGTCTCTTCTTCTGTTTAGGTCCTCCAATATTTGGTATGATCCTTACCAGGGCAGACGTTGTTCTTGCTGCCTCATTAGCTGCGTGTTCCAGATGTTGCTTAGAAGTCAACCTTGCATCTATAGTAACGCCAAGGTACTTCAGCTCTGATTTGGAAACTACAACGTGATCACCCACGGTTACTTTTATAGTCTCCATAACTAGTCCGCTGCTGATGAGCACTACTTCGGCCTTTTCCTCTGCTAGTTTTAGGTCTATGCTTACTAACCAGTCCTGTACCATCCTGATAGCTTCATTACAGTGATGCTCCAACTCCTCAAGCAATTTGGTCACTACAACGATCGCTATGTCGTCGGCGAAGCCAATTATTTTCAAGGACCTCGGGATTCGAAGTCTGAGGACGATTCTACAGTAGTGGTTCTAGTAGGGAGCCTTGGAGGACACTGCCTGTGACGTTATACTGCCTCATTCCGTCGTCGGTACAATAGTACAGTATTCTATTTCTAAAATAGTCGGCGGTATTAAAGGCGTTTTTAACATCCAACGTTATGAATGCGGCGTCGCGAAACATCGCTCTGGCTATAGCAAACGATTCCCGCACCTAAATAGGCTTTTAAAGCGACGCTGCACATGGTGCGAGGTGAGCTTACGGCATCTACAAGCAAAAGAAAAGGAAAGAACAACAGGTTGTAAAGAAAGAAGAAGAAAGAATGAAAAAAAAAACGTCGAATCAATGAACTGGTGTTATAGTAGGAATGATGTTAGAAAGTTTTACTAGAAGGTAAAAAGAGCATACGGCTACAAAACCCGAACAGAAGCCTATAGGGATGAGGAAGGAAATCTAGTAGTAGAATCACAACCGGTGCTGAGAATTTTGAACGATCACTTCTACAGACTGTTAAACTCCGCTGTCAGGCTGAATGCCCGAACGATGGCGATCAACATATCCGTCCACCCGACCGAAGTGAAGTGAAGACAGAAATATCTAAGCTTAACAGCTACTGGAGTCGACGGTCTAACTACCGCGCTATTTAAAGCAACTGGAGATGATTTGGTACGAAGCATAAATTAACTGTAAGGTATGGTTGGATGAAAGTATGCCAATCGAATAGTACCTCAGCATCGTTTGCCCGATCCTCAAGAAAACGGTAACCTCTGAACTGTGCTAACTTCAGATGTACAGATTTGGAAATCTGGCCGGCCAGTTCAAATCGCTAAAACAGGAGATCACACGGCCCGGAAATTGGTGATTCAAAATATCTATCGTTGTCCGAGCTGTGTGGTTGCTCCGTCCTGCTGGAACCAACAATGCTTGAGACCCAATTCAGCAACTTGCGGAAAAAAAAACTCGTTTAATATCTGTCTGTAGCACTCACCAGTTACGGTTATAGTGGTCTCGGACGTCCTCGGCCACAGCAGTGATATTTTCGGCTGAACGAGCAGTATAGGGTCGGCCTCTTCTTTCGACATCTCTAGTGGACCCAGTTTGCAGGAGACGTTCAGCCAAACGCTTAATTGTTCGCGCATGTGGTGCAGGGACGACGAGGAAAACGATGACGAAATCCACGCTACGTTAAAACAACAGACCGGAAATTGGTCAAATAAGCAGTAACAATAATTCCACGCTCTTCAGGTGTGTATCGCTCCATTGCTTATTGTCAACTAATTCTCTATCTGTCTACAACATAAATGTCAAAGCAGAATGACATTTGACGCCATTTGCAAAAATTATGGCACATTCACATTATGACATTACTTTTGCCCCACCTTGTATCAAGCTTCTAAAAATCGTGTATAAGACTATATGCCTTAAACCTTTTGTCAACAATCCTATTGGTCCGTAGCAATGTGGTTTTAGGTCAAGAAAGTCCACCATAGATCAGATATTAACATTGCGTCAGATCTTGGAGAAAATGCAGGAACTCCAAATCGATACTCATCACTTTTGTATCGATTTGAAAGTTGCCTATGACAGCTTCTATAGAGACGAGCTATAAAGAGCCATGTCTAGTTTTGACATCCCCGCCAAACTTGCATAGCTGTGCAGGATAACGATGAATGGAACAAATTATATGCTGCCATCAAAAAAACGACAGCCAATATCGATAATTTGGGGAGAATGCCACAACAAACAGCTAAAATGTTGAGGTAGTTAAGGACTTTGTCTACCTAGGTTTTGCTTTAAATTCAAACATTAACACCAGCGCAGAGATCAAGCCAAAAATCACTCTTGCCAACCGCTGTTTCTTTGGACTAAGAAGGCAATCGAGTAGCAAAGCCATCTCACGAACAACTAAGGTGACTTTTTAAATGACCCTCATCATCCCAATTGTGGCATACGGTGCAGAAGCATGAACGGATGAAGCGCCCTTGGATGTTTTAAAATGACTATTCTTCGAGTGATTTTTGCAATTTGCATCAACGGAAAATGGAAGAGGAGATACAATAACGAACTATACCAGTTGTCGCCTAAGATGGCTAGGACATCTTGAGTGAATGGACATCAACGGTCCGGCCCGGAAAGTATTCGAATCCGGGGGAACGACTCGTTAAAGGAAGACCTCATCTAAGGGGACTTCTTGTCCAAAACTGGAGACGGGTAGTACAAAATCGAGCTGGCTATAGACACTTGTTGGTTGAAGCCCGGGTCAACCCTAGAAAAATATTGACAGTGAATAAAAATAAATAAATAAATAAATTTGTTTTGTTATAATAGAATAAATAAAATCCGCGCTTGTCATCTTTTTGCAGCTCGACTTCAGAACCGGGTCTTCGTTCCTTGCTAGATATTTTCTTTGAGACCCAAGTCGTTTCGTGTGACTGATATTCTAGACTAGGTGAGCGGAGTTGGATACTTTCACCTTCTTTTTAGAGATACGTGTTCTTTAGAGACCTGTTTTTTTTTCTCCAAGTATTGTATATCTACGTCTTTCTTAAGCTCTTGGTAGAGGAGCTCCACTACCAGAGATGTCATAGCAAATTTTGCTATGTTGAATTCGTAATTGTGTGCTATCCTTTCTTGTTATCCTTTTAACGAGTTTCACATCAAACAGATACTCATTAAATAGACATTTTACAAGTACTTAGGTAAATTGCATTCTCAGGTTTGCGATAAAACTTACTAAAGCGAGAACACTAATTACGGATCAATAATGTGGTTAGCATCGAAAGTCCATTCACCTCGTTTACTGTGCCCGTTCACAGAGGTCCTTTGCAAATGCCGAACGCTATTGCCACCGCAACCGCCACCGCCACCATCGCCGAAGCAACTAGAGGAAGTATGTTTTTAGGACAAAAAACAAAAGCAAAAGACTAGCGCAGTTAAAAGGGAAACGAAACAACTCACAACAACCAGATCAAACTTAATGACCACTAATGACAAGGTTGACCCGGTCGACAGCAACTCAAATTATACGTCTAGTTGAGTCCCACCCCTTCGGCGGGCAAAGTCTACCGATCAGGTATATGTCGCCCGACAGAAGCAACAACACTCATAGCCATTACTAAACAGCAACTGAAGGTCCAATGTACATATCTCATGGTCAATGATTTTGATGGTCAGTCAAAGTTTTTCACTTTTGAGTACACACAGATACACAGGGCAGGAGGCTAGCAGGGAGATACTTACGTCAGTTGATGCACAGCGAGCACATTGTTTTGACTTTCGTTTTGACACTCGTTTCGTACTGTCTGTCAACATTGTTGTCTGTGTCGCAAAAGTATACTCTGCTGAACCAAAACGACAATTAACTTTGAGTGAATTTTAATAAATATGATTTTTCATAAGAAAAATGGTGGAAGACACTACCATAGATAGACAATAAGTGCGCGAAAAACGATTAGCGGAGTACAGTGTATGCGAACGGTTGCCCGACGAGAAAATTGTACAGATTCGTGATAGAGTTCATGTAAATACATTATGAAATGTGCGCACCGGAAGACGCAAACAAAATGGAAAAAGACGAGAGCCGCTTGTCAGCTCTGCGGACAGTAAAGGAGACACGAAAAATGCGTATGCAGAGATGTTACGGCAGGAAAGATATCCCGATATTTCTGTGGGAAATCCAAGATTTTGCAAGCGCAAAAACGGGAACACAATAGTTGAGAGGCAATCGATGCTGGATATATGAAAATGTGACGAAAATCCCGCTCAAACATTTTGATACTCTTAATCTGGAGGACAACTAATCAGTATAACTCTCGGACTGGAAGGAAGTTGAAGCAGCCATGGCTAAGCTTAAATCCCATAGTGCTGCAGGATATGCACCAACTCATCTGTAAGATGTGATCCGACGTAGTCGTACCCGATAAATTGAACCTTAATACCATTTGCCCAATCTATATGCAAAAAGGCGACCACCTTACTTTGTGCCAATATAAAGACTTAAGAATACTCAACATCGCTTACTAGAAACCGCGCCTGAAATCAATGTCGACGATCTGGTTGGTTGCAGTTTTAGAGCAGAATAATCAATGATCCACCAAAACTTAACTTTACGCCAAAACCTGGAGAAAATCCAAGAATTTCAAATCGATACCCACTACCTACTAATCGATGTCAAGGCCCTGTATGAGGCTATGTAAATTGTTTCTATTCCTACAAAACTCTTTCGCTTATGTAGGATGACGATAGAATGCACGTTGCGCTATCAAAGTCAGAAAAGTCACCACCGTAACCTGTAAACCACGAGGTGTTTTGACTAGGCGACGTCCTATCTTGTAGTTTCTTCAACCTGGTACCGGAAAAAATAATGTGAAATTCAGATCAATACGATAGGCACTACTTTTCACAAGTAGTGGTACCTTTGCAAATATCGTATCCGAAGCTGCTAAAATGGGGCTGGTTGTAAACGAGGATAAAAAGAAGCACAAGCTGTCTGCAAACACTGACGTCTTGATCAAAACGTAACGATGGACAACTATAACTTCGAGGTAGTTAAGGAATTCGTCTAGTACCTAGCCATTGTTATTAATTCGCCAATCGTTGTTACTTTGGTCTTAGGAGACAAGGAAAGGTTATATTAGACCCTTATCATCCCTGTCTTGCTCTATAGCATAAAACCATAGACTTCAGACAAAAGTTCACTTGAAGTCTTCGTGAGAAAAATCCTACGTTCGATCCATGCCTTAGGTGGTTAGGCCATAATAGTGCGGATAAACACCGATGCTTAAGCCTTAAAAGTCTTTAACTCTACCCCTGATGGACTCCGAAAAAGAGGACGACCTCATCTCGGATGGCGTGCACAAGTGGAGGATAAAACGAAGTACATACATGCTGTCTACCAACACCGACGTCTTGACCAAAACTTAACGATGGACAACCTTAGGAGACAAGGAAAGGCTATATTGGACACTTATCATCCAAGTATGGCTGTATGGCACAAAAGCGTGGACTGTGTCAAAATCAGACGAAAGTCCACTTGAAGTCTTCGAGAGATAAATCCTACGTTCTACCGACGCCTAAGGTGGTTAGGTCACTGATGCTATAGGATGAAAAAAATCTTTGAATTCACCCCTGATGGACTCCAGAAAAGAGAACGACCTCATCTCGGATGACGTGCGTAAGTGGAGGGTGATCTCAACCAACTGGATGTATGCAACTGCTGGCTGGAGAGGCTTCTTGGTTGAGGATCTGGTACACTCCGAACTGTAGCGCCATCAAAAGTAAGTAAGATTTACAGTCATGCTTTCGGAGTTATAAATTTTCGCTATGTTTTGTATCACTCCTTATATTGTTCCATGGTCTGCTTACATAATGTGGATATTGCAGTCCACAAGACTAGAGCTTCATAGAAGGTGATAGGGTTCAGTTCTCTCTATCATTTCGTCTTAATTTTTTTAAAACTTATCACGGGAAAGGCGAGCGCATAATGCTGGGGTAATGCCCTGGTTGCAGGAGCATCTCAGTTCATAGATGAGTCTGACTGAATAACGTGAAATCGTGCCCATTGGATAGTTTGCCAGCAAATTGTGTAACGGCTGTATTGAACGGAGCTAGAGCTCTTACTACATCATTCGAGGCTCTGATGTAGTTGACCGTTTACCCCTAGCTACTTGTGGAAGCACATGAGAAGAATAAACTAAATTTTAATACGACGCGGTATAGCACCGCTTAGATGGCAGATCGGCTGGAGCGAGATCTCCAAACTGAAGAAAGGCAAACCTAAGCAGAAGGAGAACAGTTGCAGGCGAACAGGTAGGATTCCACCACCTGAGACGTCACGACCAGAACCATAGACGCAGAAGGATTAACAGCCCTGAGGTGGAAAATAAACTTAAAAATGAGGATATGTACCTACTTCAGATCAGGCTTGCTACTGGTGTGATGTACTATGAAAATGAGCACGCATTCAAGTGGCTGTTAACAGAATTTTTTGTTTTTTTTTTTTTTTTGGATTGCGCCAGGGATGTGTAATCTTCATAGATACTAGTAGCCCGAGTGCTACTAGCATGCACGATTCGCAAACCTGAGTACTCGATGCCAGGAATACGCCTACGTACTAAACACACACCCTACACACTTCAACCACTCTCCCCGCGGGACTGCCGTTAGGTATTACTTCGCGGGGCTGGTTAGCAATTCATGCTATGCTTCTTGTATTGCTGCTTCTGATGCTTCTGTTGCTTTTGCTGCTCTTCTTAGCTTTTCTATTCTCCGCAGCTCTTTTTGTAGAGTTGTTACGAAAGAACATATTGCCATCCAATTTTCTTCCAACCGTAACATATGGTCGAGGAGTAATGACGGACTTGGCAGAGTAATTCTCCATGCCGTGAAACGTGTGCAGTAAAACACTGCGTGCTCCGTATCCTCATCTTCACCTGGGCATTCCGGGCAGGATGGTGAGTTGTCGTGTCCGAATCGGTGTAGATATTTGCGGTAGCCACCGTGGTCAGACAGGAACTGCGTTAGATGGTAGTTGCAGTCTCCATGCTTTCGACTTATCCAATCTTGGATTGTCGGTATAAGTTTGTATGTCCATCTGCCTTTTGTTGTATTAGCCCAACGAGCTTGCCACATAGCTGCTGACGCTGCCCTTTCTTCAATTTTTATCACCTTGATACCAGTGGCGTCGTGATGACTCAATGCTCTTCTGTTATATATCCTCAGCATTTCATCTGCGAGAATATCGATGGGGACCATTCCAGCTATGACAAATGCAGCTTCGTCAGAGATGGTTCGAAAGCCGCTGATTGTCCGTAGCGCACAGAGTCTGTATGATGACGATAGTTTCCTTTTGGTCTCCTTCGTCCTCAGTGCCTCCGCCCAGACTGGGGCGGCATATAACAGAACTGAGGTGATAACTCTAGAGAGTAGAATCCTTCTAGCATATCCAGGTCCACCGATGTTAGGCATGATACGCGAGAGAGCTCCCTGCATTTGCGATGCTTTTTTGGTAACAAAATCAACATGCGTTTTAAACCGTAGCCTGTTGTCCAGCATTACTCCAAGGTATTTAATTGCCTCTTTCGACCTGATGGTTTGGTTACCAACCTGAAAGTTGGCAAATTCGACAGTTTTCCGGCTGGTTATAAGAACAGCTTCTGTTTTATGGTCAGCTAGTTCTAGTCCGGCGGATACTAGCCAATCTTTTATCCGGGCAATTGCTTCATTTGTAGCTGATTCTACTGCACGGATCTGTTTAGCTACTGTCACGACTGCAATGTCATCGGCGAATCCAATTATCGTTACTCCCCCAGGTAACGCTAATCGTAGTACTCCGTCGTACATGATGTTCCACAATAGTGGCCCTAAAACCGATCCCTGTGGAACTCCCGCAGTTACGTTGTAGTATTTTACGCCTTCATCGGTATTGTACCTCAGCTTTCTGTTGTTGAAGTAGTTCGTCACTATCCGTAGCAGGTAATATGGCGTATCCATCCTGGCAAGTGACCTTCTAATAAACGACCAGTTCGCAGAGTTAAATGCGTTTTTAATGTCCAGCGTTACTACTGCACAATACTCCTTTGTGCCGTAGAGCCATCTTTCTCCTTCGATGGCACCTTTGGCGATATCGACTACCGCTCTTATGGCATCAACAGTAGATCGTGCTCTTCTGAAGCCAAATTGGTGATCTGAGAGGGCTCCTTTCTCTTCTACTACTGCGAGTAATCTATTATAGATTATCTTCTCGAGGATCTTTCCCATGGTGTCTAATAGGCATATTGGGCGATAGGATGATGGTTCTCCTGGGGGCTTCTTTCCTTTTGGCAGTAGGACCAAATGCTGCGTTTTCCATTTTTCGGGAAAGGTTCCTTCTTCAAGGCACTGCTTCATTGTTGTTATGAAGAGGTCTGGTCTTTTTGTTACAGCTGCCTTTACTGCCTTGTTCGGGATGCCGTCGGGTCCCGGAGCCTTGTTGTCACCTATCTTGCTGCATGCCCTTAGCAGTTCCTCGTGAGTAATTAAAGGAATATCTTCTGGATTGACTTCTCGTATAATATTGCACATAGCAGCAGGCCTTTGAGGGAAGAGGTACTCTACTATGGATCTCAGCATTATCGGACATGTTATTTGAGGAGTCCTATAGCCCTTTAATTTTGTCATCACCATTCTGTATGCCAAAATTTTCGGCTTTCGCCTTGAACTTAGGACCGACTAACTCGTGATCAACCACTGTTCACACGAAACCCTTCTCCACTTCAGTCCTCCAAGGTCTCATTCGATTATTTGCTACTACCACCAAGAAATTCTCAAGACACACCATCACCGTATTGCTCTCCAGACGCACTGGGCATGAAAAAAAAACGTTACAAGTTGTCGAGAGGAGATTAAGGGTCAAAGGTTATCGAAGAGCAAAAGGCGGGGATGATTGCAAAGAAAATCCGGAACATGCCCTGCAAATTCAGTGTCAGTGGACTAAAAAGACCTGATACCGAAAGCACCAATGACCAGGAAAACCTCATAGTTAGGATCAAGCAGCACATTGGGCGTGTATTGCTACAGATACCCTGATACTACAGGGGGTAAATAAGAAATTTAATTTATTTTGGGGCACACTTCAAGACCCTCTCAGGATCTGAATACTAATCAGAAATGATATAAATTGTATCTATCTTTCAGCGTCCATCCTCAGTATAATGGTCATCTTGCTTTTTCAATGTGAATACCGCGTCTATATTGATCCTTAATTAAGCCTTGAGTAGTCTGGCTGCTACAGAGGTAGATGTGACCTCACAGAATGCCCTGAAGCTATTTGTTTGAGCCTTTCTGATTTCTTTATTATATTCGGTTAGCTCTATCATGTACTGTAACTTTGCCAGTCTCTGTCTCGCTTAGCATTGTTGAACGCTTTGGATCTTAATTTGTATAGCATCTGGTTCCACCATGGAGCATCCCTTTGTGCTCTGCTCCAAGTATTACTAACAGTGCGTCTAATTTCACACTCCTGGTTGTATTTTAAGTGGTAAAGGTCGCAATATACTTGCTATTACAGACTTATCGGACAACCTCAAACAATGCACTCTTCACTGATTTTTCCTTAAGGTATTAACGATGAACGATGAACGAAGAACGTTGAACGATAAACGATGAACGATGAACGATGAACGATAAACGATGAACGATGAACGATGAACGATGAACGATGAACGATGAACGATGAACGATGAACGATGAACGATGAACGATGAACGATGAACGATGAACGATGAACGATGAACGATGAACGATGAACGATGAACGATGAACGTTGAACGATGAACGATGAACGATGAACGATGAACGATGAACGATGAACGATGAACGATGAACGATGACCGATGAACGAAGTACGATGAACGATGAACGATGAATGATGAACGAAGAACGACGAACGATAAAGGATGAACGATGAACGATGCACGATAAACAATGAATGATGAATGGAACGATGGCCTAGCAGTGGTAATTTGTTTCATCTATTCGTCGACCTGTAGATTGTTACAAATAGCATTTATGTGGTTTGAATACTGATTCAATTGTGTGACTTCAGACATACTTCCAGTCCATTACAATTATTTTCCACACACACTGTACACAACGTGTTGAACCATGAAAACCAGGTTCAACGCCCCTTTCTCCTCACATTCATTAAAATTTTCAAAAATATTTCCCTCCATGTTTGTCATCATTATGTTGTATCCCTTTACCACCACACAACCACAAATGTACATAGCGTCTAATTTCAAGTACACGCGATCAAAACATCCCATTGGTAGACTTCTGTCAGCCACTACCGCCATGCACAGAACCGAAAACGACAACAAAAAACTTCAAAACACGCAAAACTACCAAACAAAAAACCACAAAATGTGGCCGCTAGTTATTCCCCATAAACCAGGCCTTAAACAACAGCAACAACAATCAGCACTCTGTGTTTGTTGGAAAATGGAATTTTGCGTGCACGTTTTCCCTACCAACCCACCATTGCGTGTTTTCGTTTGCGTATTTCGCAAAAACAATTATTTTCCAACCGCAATTCAAATCCAAGCAAGTTAGACCCACAGTCCCGGCTAGTGGTGGTAAAAGAGGTCCAACATTTTTCATAGGCAGCTCATTATCCGATTTCAGGGGTTAAACGCATTCCCAGGCCAGCTCGTTTTCCAATCCACTGTTCAAACGTAATTAGGATAATCATTGATTTCGCATGAAATCGATGTCGGACCAGTTCCGTTTTTGGCCAACCACAATTAAGTGGTGAAAGGAAAACAACACTAGAGAATCAAATGAGTTCCGAAATGAAAACGAAAGTGGCCAAGGGCGGGCTGCATACTACACAACAAACATTGCCAACAGCATGTGGATGCCAAACTTAATTATATAAACAATCAAGTTTTGTTTTTTAGGGATTTTTGTGCAAAACGGATGTATATATAGTTACCAACTAAATGGGATAAGATACTCGTATAATTTATATAATTAGGCTTTTAGAAGTCGGCGCAGGTTAACGGTGAACCTAATTTAAAAGTTTGATGAAAGGAGAAAGGATTGCTGATTGTGGCGATTATTTTTATAAAGAGAAATTCAAATAGTGCAGGCATGACCGTATCTCTCCTTTGGCCTCAGCTTAGAGCGACAAATTCTATAGGGCGTCGAATTTCTCAAACTTATTTTTGTTTCCCTCATTTACGAGGAGTTTATACATCTTGTGGACGCTAAAGTTCTAAATAAGTTTGCGAATGAAAGTTAAAAATTAATTATTGAATCTTTTGTAAAGGGTGTCCCAAAATTCACGCAAGATTTGAATTTTGCGCCATTTGTGTGATAAAGTGTTGCCAACGAAAAAAAAAAAAAAAACAGCATGACAGCTGACAGTTCAGGGTTATTAAAAATGGAGTGCTACATGAAAGAACAACGCGATTTCAATGTTGAGCAATAATTTAAAAATAATGAAGGTTTGGTAGCTCCAGTTCGCAATTTTCGTACAAAATATGGTCCAAATAGTGATTCAACTTCATCAACTGTGAAGAGATTAATTCAAAATTCAACAAGTCGTCCAACAAAAAACATTGAAGCAGTTCGTGAGAGTGTTGTTGAGAGTCCGGGAAGATCAATTCGGCATCGTGGTAAGATTTGGACATTTCGAGAAGCTCTCTACAGCGTATTCTCACGAACGATTTGCATCTTCAAGCATACAAAGTGCGACATGATAAATCAGTTTCTTGTGCCTAAATGCAAGATATGGATGTGGACGACATGTGGTTTCAACAAGACCGTGCCACATGCCATACAGATAGAGAAACAATTCAATTACTGCATGAGTCATTCCCGGTCACGTAATTTCCCATTCCCATTCAGAATTGGCCACCCAGATCATGCGATTTAACGCTGTTGGACTTTTTCTTTGGGATTTTTTTAAGTCTAAGGTTTATGCCTACAAGCCCATGTCCACCAACGCTTTGAAGGAGCAAATTGAGTGCTGTATCAACGAAATTCAGCCACATTTATGCAAAAGGGTCATAGAAAATGTCGACAAAAGAGTGCATATGTGCTGGCAAAGCCGTGGAGGCCATTTACCCGATATGCTATTCCATATCCATTATGAATCAATAAAACATCTACAATTTTTCATTAAAAACCTGTGTTTTGTATCAAAATTACTACTTGCAAGAATTTTGGGACACCCTTTAGATACTCGTAGGTACGTAGTATGTAGGCATAAACATACATATCTACTGAGGCGGCCAACAGATTGTCAAGAGCTGGACAAAGTATGTTTGGATGCGTGATCTGTAGCTAAAGGAGCCTGTCCGCATGGGAAAATGCCTCAGATGTCTGCATTTTGGACACCTGGCTAAGGACTGTAAGAAACCCGACTGATCAAAACTGTTCATAAGATGTGGAGAAGAAAGCCGTAAAGGAACCAAAATGCTTCCTAAGCAAAGATACAAGAAACTACGCCGTGGGAGCACCATGTGCTTGGAGTACTGGATATCTGTTGATAAATTATGCATATGAAGGTGATCCAACTCAACTTAAATCACTGTGAAGCGGCCCAGGATATTCTGGCAAAACTATTCAAAGGTAGATAGCGGAAGGTAAAGTCGGGGAAGGGTGATTATACTTACGAGACAAGGTAATAGATTGGCATTTGGCGATGTTGAGCTCTAAGCAAATTTTGAGGCAACAAATCAAAAAACTATCGAGGTCATGTTGAGACTAGAGTCTTGGGGTGAAAAAATGGCTTTGAAAAATTTGGTATCGTCAGCGTAGAGGAAGAGGGGGGCGAGTTTAACGACCATTTCAAAATTGTTTATAGTTAGGATGAAGAGAAGGGGACCTAAATGGCTGCATTGTGGAACACCAGGGATGTTCAAGAAGGGAGCTGAGAGGCAGTATAAGATCGGTTTTCCAGGTAAGATATGTCTAATAATATGGGTTCAAACCCTAGGGCAGACAGTTTGAAAAGGATTAGTTGATGAGATATCTTATCAAAAAGTTTACAATAACATTACTGTTGCAATAACATCGACTTCGTTGCCATTCTCGAAAGAGGTCTTCCAAAACTAAGGAAATTCCCTCTGTGAAAGGGATAAACAAAAAAGGTAAGAAAGGTGGAGAGAAAGGTTGGAAAAACACTATTAAGGCATGTGGCGGGAAGACTATCTGGTCCGGGTACGAACTAATCATTAAGTTTTGTAATTTCTTTTTGATAAGGATAGGATCAAAAGTTTGAGAGAGAAAAGGGCTCATGAAGTAAGAGGGTTCCGGCACGAAAGAGTTACTGGGAAAATTTTTTTTAAAAAAAGATGGCAAAAAGTTGGCAATGGTATGTGGATCGATTGATGATTTGTTTTCGAAAGAGAGGGACGTAGGGTAACCGCTAGATTTTCTTTTATAGAGGGTGATCGGATGATAGTTTTTCCAATTAATATGTTTTAATAGCTGTCTAAGTTACCGATCACATCCATCTGTTAAAATATGTAGTAAGGTTTGTCATTTTATTGTGGATCGTTTGACGCTTCCAGAAAGTGTAGAAATTATTAAAAAATATTATCGAGATTCCGGCTCAGTTGTAAATATGCAACGTGAATTTCGCCGTGAGGTCGGTCGTCATCAGGGCTTCAGTGCACACGCAGTTAGTTGCACCGTGGAAAAGTTTGAGCGTGAGTACACTTTTTTGGACCTTAAGTCACCAACCGGGTAGAGATCGGTGCGAAGTGAAGTAAATATAGCCGCCGTAGCGCCCAGTACACGAAGAATGTCGATTCGACTTTTCTGGGTGTCTCCAGAGAGTCAACCAGGCTTATTTTGAGTTGGATTTGGGCATACATCCGTATAAGATTGTGCTGATAGAAGAATTGAAGCCAGACGACCATAGACAATGCCGTGAGTTTGTCAATTGGGCGCTGGAAATGTTTTCAACAAGCAAAATTGCCGTCATTGGAGCTACTATCAATGCACGGCGGCATCATCGGACCTTACTTTTTTCGCAATGAGGAAGGAGACACCGTTACCGTCAATAGTCCTCGGTATAGAGCGATGTTAATCGACTTTCTGTGGCCAGAGCTCGACAAGATCGATATATCATCGATATAAGCGACGTAACGCTCGGAGTGGTGAAGGAGAAATTTGGCGACTGGGTCATCTCACGTCGAGCGTTCATCAATTTGTCGCCGCGATCGTGCGACTTGACACACCTCGATTATTTTTTCCGAGGCTACGTCAAGTCCTTAGTCTACGCTAACAAGCCAACTACTTTAGACGAGCTCGAGGCCAACATTCTAGACGCTTTTGCCGGAATAACGTCGCACATATTGGACCGACCGTTTGAAGCACTGCCAGCGAAGCCGAGGCCGCCATTTAAATGATGCCATACATGATGGCATGAATGTAGCTTCAAAATAAAGTCAGAATCAATTTGATGTCTCACACCGTTATTGTGTTATTTGATTTTTTTTCCTATCGTTCTTATCTGGTCACCCTATAGTTGACGAATTGGAAAAAAAAAACTTGGAGTCGTTTATAAGATTGGCTTCCACCATATTCAGGTAGCGCTAGTAGAGAGAGTTATAAAGCTTAATGAATTGAAGGTAAGTACCGAGATAGTTGGAATAGTCGGAGAAGAAGAATTATACCAAGGAGGGGATGTAGATGAAGTTGTATGGCGAGTAAAAGGGACATAAAGAGAAATAGAATTAAATATTTCTCTGTAAAAAATGGAAAGGGCATCATTTAAAGATAGGTAAACTCGAGAGATCTGTGGAAGGAGTGGACTGGAGTGAAGAGTTGTGGAAAAATGAAAGAAGAAGGGAAGAATAGAAGTTGTCAATCATTGATAGAGATAATGGATAAAGCGAGACTGAGGAGTTATTGTTCAAATGCCTGAAAAACTGTAATAGTTGGGGCGATAGATCCCCCTGCCAGAAAACTGCGAGCGCCTTAACCGACAACCAGACATGCTGAGTCTTTGACCAAAATCTTAATTAACTTCATCTGAGATTCGGATAGTGACGTCTTCGAGCACTGGCTGAGTCAGAGCGATCAACTTTCTATTCCACGTAAAGATCTAAGCTAATTAACGAAAGGAAATGATTGAGAACGAAGTATCCTGTAAAAATACCTTCAATGAATGAATTCGCAGCATCCTTTACACGATTGTCAAATAATTAAAAATCTTTTCTCATCAACATCTCTCTGTTATGTACTGGTAGCTTATGAGATGAGATACAAATCTATCCAAGGCTGGTGGAATAACCAAGTAACTAAGTGCTTAACTATACGAGCACTCCTTTAGCGTAGAAGTTTCCAGCCGTAATTAATTTTTTGTAAAGCGAAGCAAAATTATGACGGTAATGATCTTATCGGTTCCAGTCACCAGTTTACTTAGCTGCTCAAAAGTTAATTAAGTGACTACACGTGATTAAACTTCTTAATAGAGTGTTCTACATTATAGATGACCAGAATGACTAATCTCTTGTGTATCCACTAATACCCGAGTGGAATCAAATGATTTCATTTAACGATAGAATGCTCATAAATCTTTAATTTCTAGATTCAAACTACGTATCTTCTCGGGTGTCCAGCTGTGCTCTTTATTGTAAACTTGTAAGTATCTATAATACAGATACGAGGTGTTACGGAAGCTTGACTGGCTACCGTAAAGGTTAACTCCAACAATCGATAGAAATGAATTACCGGTCGAATTTTACCCCCAATGGGCCCCAATGGGGAGCACTATTAATCGATTCCAACCTCATGAGTGATTCCCGGAGATTCTTCTTAAGAAATCAAAACACCAAATACGGAACTTGTCCGAGGTGGCAATTAAAGATACAGAATCTCGTCTAAAGGTTAAACTAATTGCATTTGTTTTAGAATGTATCTCTTCGCATAAAACATGACACAACAGAGCAGAAAAAAAAAACCTCATCGACTTCGAGTCATATATCATTATCACATCGACTGCCCTGACAGGGGAGGAACATTTTTTTTTTTTTTGTCTGTCAAATGCTCTGTCAAAGTGGGATTCAGAGCAGTGATTGACTCAAATTGAACTTAATTTCTTCTTCCTCTTAAACACTTAACTTACTTATGAATATAATATCTATCTGCACTGGATTTACGACGACGGCGACGGCGACCGGACAGACGAACGCACAGCACATCTGGACCGAACCGAGGCGAGAGTGAGGTCGTAGCGGGGGTAATAGAGTGATGCTTCGCAGTTTAGATTCTCAATCGGGGCACGCAGAACACCAGTAGTACGTGAGGCGTTTAATCAGCTTGAAAAAGTTATGAAGGGGTCATCTTCATGACGAGCTGTTGCTGATGAACACAACAGCACTATCATCAATAGTTGTGGCATCAGCATCAGCAACAGCAGCAACAGCAACGGCGGCAACATTGTATCTAGCACTAGTTAATAGAAATAAGTACCACCACGTTTCTAGGGGGATGATGGACATTAAGATGCTGTGGCATTGTCGATTGACTTTGGGATCTGCTGGTTGTACCACACCACTCAATCTGTTTGGTCCACCCTCATAATAGTGGTACTGATGCTCGGAATAATTAAATGAATTAGAGCCCAGCAAGTCGCTTTGATTAGAATCTATAATGATGATTCACTTTTGCGAGCGCCTCTATCGGTAGTGGGGTTGAGATAAGTTTTAGTGATCGAGTTATTTAGTGATAAATTATTTTGCGTTTTTTGAATTGTAAATGAGCTGCCATTTATGTAGTTGCAATGTATTTTCGCTTCAGTAGAAGAACTTTTAGATATTGCGTAGATACTCGTAGTTATCATAGATACATACGAGTACCTTTATATACTCATTTAGAACCGAGGTAAAAGCACAGCTGCATGATAGTCTTAGCATTAGGATTCGCGCAAGTATTGCGAAACTGGCAAAAGGCAGGCAATACTGAACCCCTGCTGGTGCCTAAGCAAGACAAGAACTAGCAAGCCCCTGCAAACCGCATCTACTGGTGTTATTTGAAAGTATTCCCGTACCAAAAACCGTCCTCTATCTTAGTATAGGGTGACCAGATAAGAACGATAGGAAAATAAATTTAAATAAACAACAACGGTGCAGAATATCAAATAGATTCTGGCTTTATTTTGAAGCTACTCGTACTGGTACATTCATGCCATTTATGTATGGAATAGCATTTAAATTGCTGCCTCAGCTTCGCAGGCCGTGCTTCAAGCGGTTGGTCTAATTTTTGATAACTTGGACCAATATGTGCGGCGTTATTCCGGCAATAGCGTCTCGAATGTTGGCCTCGAGCTCGTCCAAAGTTAGCGCTGGCTTGTTAGCGTACACTAAGGACTTGACGTAGCCCGAGAGAAAATAATCTAGTGGTGTCAAGTCGCATGATCTCGGCGGCCAATTGATGAACGCTCGACGTGAGATGACCCAGTCGCCAAATTTCTCCTTCACCACTTCGAGCGTTGCGCCGCTTGTATGGCATGTAGCGCCGTCTTGTTGGAACCACAGCTCCACCAAAGTCGGTTAACATCGCTCTATACCGAGAAACATTGACGGTAACGGTGTGTGTCTCCTTCCTCATTTCGAAATAAATAAGGTCCGATGATGCAGCCGTGCCATAAACCTAGTTGGTTTGAATCTCAGGTGGTATAAAGTTCCAGTAAACTCCAAGGGTGGCGTCCAGATAACTGGGGAGTATTTTTGTTTTGCTGTTATTGTCGTTGCTTATGATTCACAGTATTTTTTTCATCACAATCAAGTTGCATTTTACCCATATGACCAACCTACTGCCAGTGTTATGCCTTAGCAGTAAAGTTGACATCAGCTTTCGCTATTGATCTACTTTTTTTTTTTATTTCAACCGCGAACCTGCAGCGTGACAATCGATGATGATACCACTACAGCATGGACACCCTTAAATTAAAAATATTATCTGGTAACATTGATTCTCCCGCTCTGCTTCAAACGATTTTTCTCAATACTAATCCAAGCAACCTGGCTTGTACCTCTAACCAATGTCAAGAATGCTACGCAAATCAATTGATGCGACACACACTTTTGACTTTAATAGCAGCAAAAGCAAAAAGTGGACCCTAGTCCACTGTGATCATGCCTGACCAGCAATTAGCTTACTTTAGTTTAATTATAGAACAATCTAGCTTTAAGTATTTCAATGCTTTTATTAAGCTTTAAAGTAAATAAATAAATATTTTTTTTTACTTACTGACGAAACTGAATATCTAAGTTTGCCAAATATCTAGTAACCAACACCTGATTCAAATTCCACAGCTCTGACGCGCTATTGATGCATCTAACGTACAAAAAAATGACAGCGCTAAATCTTCCTCAAACCTTAACCAATCACCACCAACTGTCATCGGAAAATTCAACAAATAGGGTTAATTATTTTCAAGTGTCATAATAAAATTCACCACTAACACAGCATATGTTTCAAGTAAACCGAAATCCATGCTAAAAGGTCGACCCGGGCAATTATGATATTTTTATATTTCATTATGCGCACTGTCTATCATTGGCCTTTTGATAGGACAAAGGACAAAGGACTAAAGGACCCTTACAATACGAAATCATAAACCCAATAACAACACTTATCAGAGTGTTATAACAGCCGAACATTTTGATTCCATTATTCCATGTGACATGAGGAAAAAAAAGGACAAAAAGCAACTCACCCTACGGGAAGTGCCATATACATGCTTCAAGGATTCCACAGTGCTAATCCGCTTAATCCGCTAGAAATATGTTTACACTCTCGAACCCCCATTGTCAATGGTCACTCCTACATACGAGTATCGAGAGTTGTATCTTGTATGGGAAAATGCGATTTATTCAAAACCAAGATAAAGAGGATTCAGGGATATTTCCACGAGGATACTTTTGCTTTATCTAAAGTGTTCAATGTAAAAATTTCTATTAGGGAGTATTTTATTCAAAAGGGGATTAGGGAAAATAGGTTTTTTTTTTAGACACTTGGTACTCTGGTGACACAATAGGGATGGCGGAACTGTAATGATTTGGGCGGAACAATGCTCTTAGTCCTGGTCGAAATGAATTTACTTTGGTTGATGTTGAGGGAGAATGTAAATCTGCGTATTCAATGGATTTGTTTGGTAAAGACTTACACTTTCACAAGGGTTTTAAGTAGGGATGCATATATGAAATGCGCAATATTATCCAATTTTACAGCCAACAAGGAACACTTGCTGAGAAAGGTAATGAGATCTTACGCTCTCAACCATGAACTACTCAACTGGAATAAGGATGGAGGAAGCTTGAGAATGGTTACATAACTGATGCTCTATTCTTTTTGAATAAATAACTGGGATGGTGTTTATTTATTTAGCTTACTACAAGCTTGAGAGCCTTAAAAACTAAACTAAACTAAATTAAACTAAACCAATAAAGGGTGTCCCAAAATTTACGCAAGAAGTAATTTTGATACAAAACACAGGTTTTTAATGAAAAATTGCAGATGTTTTATTGATTCATAAAGTATACAGTATAAGGTTATGTATGGAATAGCATATCGGGTAAATGGCCTCCACGGCTTTGCTAGCACATACGCACTCTTTTGACGACATTTTCTGTGACCGTTTAAATGTGACTGAATTTCGTTGATACAGCACTCAATTTGGTCCTTCAAGGCGTGGGTGGACTTGGGCTTGTAGGCATAAACCTTAGACTTCAAAAAACCCCAAAGAAAAAGTCCAACAGCGTTAAATCGCATAATCTGGGTGGCCAATTCTGAATGGGAATGGGAAACTACGCGACCAGGAATTGACTCATGCAGTAATTGAATTGTTTCTCCATCTGTATGGCATGTGGCACCGTCTTATTAAAACTGCATTTCGTCCACATCCATATCTTGCAATTTAGGCACAAAAAACTGGATTATCATGTCACCATTAACTGTTATTGCCTGACCAGCCGCATTTTCAAAGAAAAATGGTCCGATGATGCCTCCAGCCCAAAATCCGCATCAAACAGTGACACGTTGTGGATGCATTTGTCTCTCAACAATCACTCCTGAATTTTCTGAGCCCCAAATTCGATAATTTTTACGATTAAAAAAGCCATCAAGGTGAAAATGAGCCGCATCGCTGAAGATGCTTTTGTTTGAAAAATCTGCATCCATAATCCTCAACTCAACGAACTCTCTTCGCTGCAATTGTAGTTTGTATGCATGAAGATGCTGTAAAGAGCCTCTCGAAATTGACCATGGTGCCGAATTGATGCTCCTGGACTCCCAATAACTGCTTCAATGTTTTGTGTTGAACGACTTCTTGAATGATGGCCAGAGTGTCCAAGATCCTAATTGATCCAGTTTCCCTAAATTTTTTAATTAATCTCTTCACAGTTGATGAAGTTAAATCACTATTCCGACCATATTTTGTACGAAAATTGCGAACAGTAGCTGCCAAACCTTCATTATTTTTAAAATATTGCTCAAATACTGCTCTTTCACCAGGACAATGCACCTGTACACAAGTGTGCGTTGGCGATGGGAAAACTGCGGGATTTGGGGTACGATTTGCTCGGTCATCCCCCTATTCATCTGATTTGGCACCCTCAGATTTGCATCTGTTCCCAAACTTGAAGAAATTTGTTTCTGGGAAGCCCTTCACATCCAATGCAGAAGTTGAGAGAACCGTACATGAATATTTTCACAGACTTCCAGACTCTCACTTCCGAGAAGAAATACTGATGTTGGAGAAACGCTGGACCAAGTGTGTTCAAGTCAAGGGAGATTATGTAGAAAAATAAAATCATTTTTTAACTGAAAATCACCTTTCACCTTGCCCTCGTAGCACTCCATTTTGAATAACCCTGAACTGTCAGCGGTCACGCTGTGTTTCCTTTTTTTTTTTTTGGTTGGTAACACTTTACCGCACAAATGGCGCAAATTCAAATCTTGCGTGAATTTTGGGACACTCTTTATAATTCCAGAAGGAGGAGTGAAATAGATGCAGGTTAGGAGGTGTAGGTGTAGGGATTTCCGTAGTGAGATTTTGCTACTGTTAAAATCAAACCATAATTGGTGCGGTGAGTGTCAAGACCAAAGGGAGATACAGACCACAGGTTGCGGGGATTTGTATTGAAAAAAATCATTTACAACAGGACGGGGCACAGATTCTATTCTTTTGACATGGACATCGTATCATACTTGACTAGCATACTCGAGAAGGGTTCTTACAAAGGTAATACAGTGGGACTTTAAAGATGAATCAGAAAAATCTTTAGATCAACGTTTAAGAGAACCGAGTGCTGCTTATAGGGTTATCAATATGAGAACAAAAGTTGAATTCATTGTCACAGATGACACACAAGTCATGTGTTGAAATGACTAAGAGTACGAGCTCATCACGAATGAAGTAGACCATAGGAAGTGTTGGAAGGCTTTTACGGGAATAAGTAATAGAGTGACATTTGTCGACATTCAGGTCTAAGATAATTAGTTGACATTAGATGAAGAACCTACTCATGTCTTCCTGTAATAGGCGGGAGTCAGCTGTAGAAGATATGTGTTTAATGATTTTCATGTCATCAGCTTGGACGGATAGCATCTTTTAAAGCTGGAATAGAGATCAATGGTCAAAAGCCTTACTGCAGTCTGTGCCAACAACATCAATTTTGTTGTCATTCTCCAATGCACAGAGTGTACACAAATTCAGTTAAGTTAGTGGTTGTCGGCCTGCCCTTAAGGAATCCGTACTGCTTAGTAGAAAAGATTGACTTGCTGTGAAGGAGCATTTCATCTTACATGATGCTTTCAAAAGCTGATAGTTAGATACTGCCCACTCTACAAGCTGGACCACTGAGAGATGGTCTTATGCCTAGCTGCCATCTGACTGCTTTAAATTTCTAGGGGTACCACATGAAACAGAAGTGGTTCCGAGAGTCTCACTAACGCATTAACAGGCTAATCTCTGTATCGAAGTCCGTCCACCATACGATCAAGCCATATTGCGCTTGATATTTCAAAGGCATTCGATAGAGTTTGGCATCAGGCTCTTTTGTCGAAAATACGTGCATATGGCGTCGATGAATCTCTTCTTCAATGGATTAGAAATTACCTTTCGGTGCATTCAATACGGGGCTCTTGGACGGCTTGCAATTCACCAAATAAATGCTGGTGTTCCCCAAGGCTCTGTTTTGTCTCCGACTCTCTTTCTTATTTTTATAAATGATCTCTTGTCTGCAACTTATAATCCAATCCATTCCTTCGCTGATGATAGTACCCTCAGTTTTTCATATTCGTTCCCAAACACATTGAATTCCGACCTGGACAGCATAATTGAATTGGGTTTAACCAACAGAGTGGAATTTAATGCTTCCAAAACTCAATGCTGTCTTCTGTCTCTCAAGCGAAACCAAAACCCTCAACCACTATCGATGGATGGTACTTGCATCATTGAAACCGAAAGACTTGCCATTCTCAGTATGTGTATCGCCAAAAATGCTGCAAAATGTCTAGGAGTCCTTAAACGGTGCTAGAAATATTTTACCCCGTCTGATCTGGTCTCAATTTATAAGGCATTCATCCGCTCTAAGCTGGAATATAACGCCCATATCTGGTCTGGTGCACTCAAGATCGTTCTACACATTCTTGATAGGGTACAGGATCGCGCGCTAAAACTTATAGGCGATAGAGACATTGTGAATTCCATTCATTCACTAAAACATCGGAGAAATGTGTCCTGTCTCTCCCTGTTTTATCGTTGTTTTTATAAAAAATACTCCAGCGAAATAGCCAGTTGCATTCCTCCCCTTCAAAATTTCACCCGCAATAAGCGATATGCTTCGAATGCACATCATATTCATATCCTCTTTGGCGAGCGCAGATTATAAATAATTTGAAACGGTGGAAAGTTTTCATTGCCCAATCTAGTCGCTGTACTATACAGATTTGTTGCTATTCCCCAGTTTTCTCTGCTAGATCTTCTTCTTCTTCTGTAGTATTGGATGCTGTGCTAACAGGAAAGGAACGTGTATTTCGAGTAAGAGAAGTGTAGCTTCCATCCTTCTTTTTCAATGTGTTCAGTGCATCTATTCTGCCCCTTGATAGAGCCTTGTGTATCCTGGCTACAGCAGGGGTAGATGCGATGTTCTCACAAAATTTCCTTAAGTTTAGTTTTTCTAAATTCTTTATTATACTCCGTTAGATCCGCATATCCTAGCACTGAACAATGAAATACTCGTACATTTTTCAATTAGAAGAAGGGGATCTTCTAATTGAAGAACGTATAAATTTTGAAAAAGTTGTAGCACGGCACCCAATACGTTTTCTATCCAAAAGTATCCTCGAAGGACTCTTTTGTTTTTCGTCAAAAAAATTCTCCAAAAATAGCCTTGGACTCTATGCAGAGTAAATTTACAAGTTTTGAGGACCTCTTTGTATGAGTCCCAACGTAACTCATTTAAAGAGCCACTTAATCTCTACATATTACCAAGGAGGTCTGGGTTTGACCTTAGACCTTCCTACTGCGCAAGAGATCATCATAGCTTCATTTAAGGTGCCTGTAAGCTTAGATGCATTTTAGAGGAGCTCGAGATCTAGAAAGAAAAGATCTAACTATAATATTTCTGTGATTAGACCAGTCCGTCTTCCTACAGTAACTAAAGACTGGTTTGTACGTAGGACAAATCTCTGATCTGAGAAGATGTGTTCATTGAATTTTGTCCAGTCTCTGAGCATATGTGCAATATTTTCGGAGACAAGTGAAGTTAATACTCCACAGGTGACAGTCTAGTCGTAACCAGGAGGCATTGTTGTCCCTGCCTGTTAGTTGGACGTGCAAGCTTCCGGTCAAGAAGTAGAAGAACGCAACTCATTATTTACTTTCTCTTTGTTGCAAGTTTAGACGGCTCAATAGATGTATTAAGACTTACCCCTATTCGTTTAAAGGATCAAGTAACTACTGTCACCAATGGAATTGAAATGGTACTAGTCGCCCGAGATTCATAATACGGCGGTGAGAATAAGAATCAATAGACAGTAATGTATTGCCAAATGTCTATCTTCAACGTAAAAAGAAATCTGCCTTAACCACCAGAATAGACTTTGGCACGGATACAAATTTTTCTAGTGATTCATAAGTACACCACGCCGCATTCATTAGAAAGCTTGGGCATTTCCACATTTCACTGCTACGGTTGATATAATGTTTCCAATGAGCAATGAATCTCCATGGAAACCGATAACTCTTGTACTTTCATCAATTACCGCTGAACAAAAATTTCCATTGTGCGTTAGGGTCAGCCATTAATCTCCACTACACAGTGCCTGGTATCCGCCAGCATCCTAATCCACTGACATTTGTACACACATAGCAGAACGATAAAGAAATTCATGAGATTCTAGATCGTTTTCCAGATCCAAAAGAGCGAGAGAGAGGTGCTACAGCAGATTCTATTGAATCCGCTTTGGACCAAAGCACACATAACACTGCTGTGTTGCCACTTGTGCAATTGCTTTGTTTAATGTTTTATTTATGCCCACTGTCACTGGAATTTTAATACAATTTCCCGGACCCAAACCAGGCCTTGTCTACCATTCAGCGAGCGACCACATGATGAAATGCGGAAATTTTCCAACTCATGTATAATTCGAAGGACATTTGTGGGCACAACGGTCGCATTGACACCTTCGGCGAATCCTTTTGGTATATATGCGGCCGTGTTGTCGTCGTGTTCAGTTGTCGATTGTGGTGCTCCCCTGGGAGCAGGGCAATCGACCCCAAAATAGATCTATCTGCGGTGCCTCGTTATTTAGTTGTCAACTCAGGTGCCGGTCGAGAGAAATCGGTGTTTGGTGTTTGAAGTTGCTGATCGTGTTAAACACAGTTGCGATCGGTGTTGCCCGGCTTAAGCGCCAATATTCGTGTTGCTGGGAAATTCTTTGAGACACGTTTCGAAGGCGAGCTCTTTATTTTATTGCTGGGCTAATAGGCAACTAACGAACAACAATAGGAACCGATAGGCAGAGTGGCTTGTTGTGCTATGGGAAAGTTTGCGCAATTCCATTTATTAATCTAAATCTAACAAAGACGTTCTGGATTGCTTTGCAAATTAACCGGCTCCTGAGGTTTGGTTGGTTTGGGGGATTGATTTCTTTTGTTGAAATGAATTAGGGGCAAATATGAGAGGGGACTTTTGAATATGAATTCCGGACCTATACGGCAGAGGTGGAGTTTAGTTTACTTAGTTTTTACGGATTTCTAAAATGATGGCCTAATATACTTTTGATGTTGCCACAGTTGGCTTGATGAGTCCTATCCGGAACTTAAGTCTTTAACTATGACCAGATAGAATGTCTATCATGTCGAGGATCAACTAAAATTTTAGTTTTAAACAGGAAATCAAACCTTGAAGCCGAATCTCAACAACAAAACCAAAAATTTCTGGCACCGGCGACAGCACCAGAATCACTTCACATTTGAAGAATCACCTACACCCCTTCCCAAGCTGTCTGACCTCAACAGAAGATGGTTAACTCATAAGACTGGTTCAGCTCTACGCATGCTGGACCTACTTATCCAAACACGGGGAGCGAGAATCTCACACTTGGCCAACAAAAGTTGGGCGGAAGTTTAACGAAGCTGATGTGGCGTTTCAAGACTTCTACAAGAGTGGAGTAAATCACTCTCCGAGAAAGAGTCACGTCCATGCCGCTTGTTTATAGAATCGGGTCGGTTTATCGAACCGGAATGGGGCCAATCCGTAGTTGTGGAAGGAGCTAAACCAAAAAGACGCATGTCCCTTAACGAGGTGTTCAACTCTTGAAGAGCAACGAATTCCATACCCCCATCTGACAAAATTCTGGCTGGTCATATGACTAGACCCCAATGCATGATTAGATATGGCCTTGAGGGATTAGAGACAAAGCGCTTCAGAATGAACCAATCCAATACGAACCTTCTAAAACGACGACTTTAACACTCAGTTTTCCATAAACGTAGCAGAACAGACTGGAACAAACATAGTGCTATTTTCTAAGCTATCCAACTGTGTCCTTACCCCAGCAAGTATACAGTTGGAACTACAAAAGCTCAACAACTTTCTTACTCGTACATCTACTCTTGATTCAGCAACGAATCCTGTGCAGCATCTAGAAGGAAGGAATGTTAACTCAAAAGCCTTCGTTGTACTAAGAATAAAAACAACTTCAATAGAGCCAAGTCAAAGAACCTACCCCTAGACTGGGAGATCTACGAGGAAAGCCGGCAGTTATTTAAAAAGAAGATTTGACGCAGTGTCCCAAAAACACCCGTCATACCAAGTGCTCCAACGAATCCTGGGCAAAATCTGAAGAAGAATAAGTTAATCTTCAAGTAAACACTCACTTCCCCAGCTGTACGCCTACACTTGATGTTAATCCTGTCGTAGAGTATGTTGTCTTCTGACGTCATAAGTGATTGGAAATTATATTGGGCGGTGAACAGATTCGAACCATTCAAATCTTTTACGCTTAACTTCTGGTAGCCTTTAGAATTATACGGCAGAATCTGTCTTCCATTCTGAAGATCTGTCTGGCACCTAAAATTGGTATACTAAGCACGTGAACCAAGGTAAGAGTGGCTTTTATAGCCAGGCTGGCAAAATCTTACATACACGTCCTAAGGATGTCAGACCGATTAGCTGTCCTTTGTACTTAAAATTTTAGATCTATACATTAAGCACTTAGTGGAGAGTACCCTAATATTTAAGCCTCAACATGCGTATCAGAAAGGTAAATCAACAGAAAAATCCCTCTCTACTAAGAAATTCACCTAGGAGGTGGGGGTTTTAATAACATTGAAACCAAGTCGATTACCAATAACCTACTTAGGCTTAGCAATTGTGAACCTATCTATACTCAGAAGCAGAATAGACAATACTTCCTTTGGAGGCAGCTCTGTCAAGGGACTAGCACAATGGGGTAATCCTAAAGGGGGTGTGCTTTCCCTTCTGCTCTGGAACCTAATTCGCACCTAACTTCTCCTAAAAATAGAGAACACCGGCTGCAATGCTGTGGCTTATGGAAACGATGTAGCTATCTCAGTATCGGGCAAGTACCCGTAAACAACATGCTCTAAACAAATTGGTCTTAACCCGTCTAAGACTGAGCTAGTCCTGTTTACTAGGAAACATAATTTCCCTGCTTAATCTCCCCTCTTAGACTCTCGAATAGAGCTAACTGTTTGGGACTAAAGCTTGATCGTAAGCTCAACTGAAGAGAAAATGTCGCTGAATGTACTAGAAAGTCAACGGTTGCCCTTTACTCATGCAAATAGGCGGCAGGCCTCAAATGCGGCTTACAGCCGCAAAGGTAATGCATTTGTTGTATTCTTCAGTAGTTAGACCGATTCTCATATTGGGTATACTAGTGTAGTGGACCGTCGTGAAGAGGGCTTTCAACCTGAGATTACTGGAAAAATTTCAACGAGTAGCACGTCATAGCATGGAGGGTGGCCGTGGTGTAGTGGTAACATCATCGCTTGTCACGCTGTTGGTTCACGGTTTGAATCCTTCCGTCGATCGCTTGCGAACGCTAAGTCAACTCTACTGCGAAGGCATAACACTGGCAGTAGGGTGTTCATATGGCTAAAATGGAACTTGATCGTGATGATGACATCAGGAGGACGGAAAAAAATACTGTGAATCATAAGCAACGACAATAACAACGAATCAAAAAAATACTCCCCAGTTATCTGGACAGCCACCCTTGAAGTTCACTGAAACTTAATACCACCTGAGTTTCAAACCAACTGCACCAATCTGTCTTTCTCTCTGTCTCTTCCCCTTTCCACAAAAAACGCCTATGTTCTAAAAAAAAAAATTAGTATAAGAGTATGCATATACAAAAATCTCTCCTAACTAACCAACGCAATAACCGGACACTCTACGATGAGTAAACATGCTCAAAGGTTGGAAATCCTCTACAATGCCTATTGCAGGAACTGAAGAAAAGAGGAGGAAGAAGAAATAATAACGCACTTCTTGTCTACATACCCCGCAACCGCCCACATTATAAAGGGTACAATAGGTAGCCTTTTCAATGGTCTTAATGATCTTAACAACTATTGCTTACCTAAACTTCATTACGAAAAGCAATTGGTTCTGAGAGTAGTCAGTGGGAACAACCCGTCCATTGGTCTAAGTGTGCCTCATTGAGAGCCACTCCAAACCAACCAACCCACCATGTAAATAAAAAAAATATTCATCAATTTTAACGATGGCCCAATCGCCTGGTGTGTACCCACTCCCTGAGGATTAGTGCGTCACTGAATAGACCGTCAGCAGGGCTGTATCCCCTACAATACAAAATAGTTGAACCATCTTCTCTACTCAAGCCTCAAGCCATCGAGAGGGTCAGGTTAATGTCGGATGACATCTTCCGGGAATATTTAGGTATATATTATATGAATGGATGTATTTGAAGGTTTTCTGCATACGCATCGCTGACACCTAATTGCACCTAGTTATGGACTATTCCCTATCACGGTCTAAGCTTTGAAATTTCGTGATCTACGATGCTAATGAGAAGATACTTGTCGACCGTAAGACTTGCCCTTTGCGTGATTACTTTGGCTATTTATTCCTTGCAGTCTTTGGTGAGATAGTATCGTCCAACTTTCTTCTTTTGGAGGACACTGCAGCAGGTATAACGATGTTTTTAATAATACCGTATACGACTCCATTGCAAGGGTCATGGTTAGTAGGGTAATACTTATAAGCCAACAAAAATCGCATCCAGTTCCGGCGAAGTATTAGTGAAAGTCACAGCGGGAAAGGGTTCTGCCAACAATGAGGTGGTCTCTTGCTCATTTTGTGATCGATCGTTATAGATCATCCTTTAGCAAAATCACAATTAAGGGCAAGTACGATAGCAAAATCATAATACGTGAACTTCTTGGAGTTTTAGACTGACATGTCAAGGAAGGCCTCTCAATCAACAGTGGCAAAACCATCCATGCACCTTACACTAACAGAAGAAAACTGATGAGTTACTCCAAAAGGTGTACCTACCTATCGGGTTATCGGGGTTCTTCAATAAAGTCAAATACTTAGATGTAACTTTGGATTGAAGACTAAATTGGAACACTGGCTAGAGCTATTCTTTGTCAATATGAAAAAAAGCCTTAAGAGTCTGCCACGGGGCACCTGTAGAACCCCCTACACTATGTACTAGTTATACACTATGATAATGATTAGACCAAGAAAGGAAAGTCAAGAAAGAAACCAAGATCATCAAACTTCAAGCCACGTACACCGTGCATCTGTTCGTTAAGAAAATAGAAGCCTCTAGTGCAGTTATTCTGCAAAGTGTGGAAAGTCGTCGACGACGCAATCATGCGATTTTCGTGGTCCTACCTACAGAGTTAATTGAGCTGATCATGTCCACCATGGTCTCAATCTTTGAAAAACGATTTGAGATAGTAATCCCACACTGTGAGTTCTCGTCTTATGGTATACAGACTGCTCAAAGACGTAGATGGGGTCTTTAGAGCCGACCGTAAAATTTTAAAACAACTTAGAATGAGTCCAAGTGGTTTTGAAGCAATGCTTCTTGCCAGTGAAATATTTCTTAAAATCAGTCTAAACACTGCTATCAAGGGAACGTGGATTCACGGCAGTTCATTGGACCCAAGCATGTTTGAATGCTGCTTCAATATTTTTTGGGTCCCATCCTCACACAATAAAGTACGTACCTCTCCATCCTGGATTAGATAAGTCGGTTTTAATTCAGTTTATTCAACGTCCTCGATTCACCTGGATCGATAAGCAGATAAAACTAGTTCTTAGCCTCCTGGAAGGCGCTTCGTTGGAGTAAGAATTCTCTATATTGCATTGGCCATGTGATTCTAAAGTTGCACGTGCTAACTTTTTTGGCACTTTTCTTTTGGGGGCGCCTGACGATTCCAAGTAGACGGCAAGATACGAGTAATACTGGTTTCTTTCAAGCGCTTGACTCACTCTACCTCAACTAGTGCCATATCTGTGGTCATATCTCTCTGGCTGTAGTAGATTCTTGTGGAAATCTACACTTCAAACTTTAGCTGTTTGTTGAGACTATTTACGAGTAACAGGAACAACGAAGGGACAAACGGATTTGAAGAATGTCACGGTCTATAGATTACGCCAGATTATGCTACAATCCTCATGTTACATATAAACCTTCGCTAGAGATCTACTGCTCACTGAAGAGGACTTGAACATAGAATTTCTAACACCAGGCAGAATGGATGGCACAAAAAAAATTAAGGAATTGGTACCCGATACATACGCCTATCATTCAACTTCCAGAGCTATTTAAGCCGAAGTCGATTGTCTGGTTGTCGATGAACCATTATCGGCAACTGACATTGTAATCTATTTACATCGACAGCTAGACAGCAATTAGATCCCTCGTAATCTGGACCAGAGAAAGACTTATATTTTAACAAGATCGCTAAACCTGCTCACTGCGACATAGAAGAGATGAATATCCCTGCTCTATAGTGTTATCACAATGCTGGTCTAAGTACACCTCTCAGAGGACCACTATCTGCCTATCTATGATCCAAATCCGTTTTCTCAGCATATCTCAAGGATTAAGTATTTCGAGAGTGGTCAACAGATCTCACCATCTCCACAGAAGTAGGTCGATAAGTCGATTCACATGGCAAGCATACTAAGGCTATAAATATGTACTTTAGTGCTTAGCGCAGTCTTCTCTGCCGATAGGCATCATAGCTTTTTACAACAAAAATGCATGTTCGAGGTATTGTGATCCCAGATCGTACCTGGTACTACTACATATTCGTACGAGTACGTACCTCTCAATGTTTCCTTACATATGTAAGGTTCTTGTATGATACAGAGGTCTTAGGTGGGGCTCGAGGACATCGTAATAGCATCCAAGCTCTTCAGATTCGAGAACCTTCCGTGTCGCAACCAGTACGGGCTAAGGTGGAACCCAGTATATCTAAGTCTTCGGCCACCTCCAGAGGGTCTAGCTCTGAGTGAAATCTCGTAGTTTTATTCTTGTTTTTCACTAGAGTTACATACATATACAAGCCCCTTGCTTTTGTGGGCTAAGACGCTCTTTCTTAGTAAAGTTTTCACTTGAAATCAACTTCCTTCCTGCTGAAGTCTGGCTACTCCTTCATCCAGAAAATCAGTTTCATTCCGTTCCCCTATTTGGAATCGTCAAGTGAATCTGCAAGTCATCAACTAGGAAACCTTAACAACCCAAAACACGCCACACATCATTGTTGCAAGCTGGGGGAACAAAAGGTCTTAAATTAACCGAATTAAACTAAATATGTTGGTTGCATCAATTACTGTCGTTTAGCGGAGCCCTTCTCATCCCACTGTTTCTCTCTCCTTGTCTTTATATTTCGCGCGTTAAGAACCGATCACAGAAGCCAACGCAAAGTGAAGAAAGACGAATCGGCCGAATGCTCACACAGCGCAAGACCATAAAAAACGAATTCGTCGCCCATTAAATCGAAGCTTCCACCGGCAATGATGGAGAGTTGCCCCGGCAATAGAACCAGTAGCAGTGGCTGCATACCCGTGACGTTTTATTTCCCAGCTCCTGGATTGCGTATCTCTCCCTCTTGTTGTGGACATGGGAGCACATTAGTGCGACGACGATCATAAATTGGCTATGAGGCCTGATTTATGACGACGATCCGAAGCCGGTCTGTGCTTCACCGATCGACGCGATGATGCTCACGACATGCAGTGCAACATTTAGCCAACAAAAAGCACCTCGCCGCCCCCCTTCCTATGACGGATTGCTGACTTCAATTGAATTAGGATTACATAAATAGTTACTTGGGGTGATTTGATAGGGGGTGAGGAGCTGGGTGATGACGAACAACTTTTTTTTGTTCTCTGTGGGACATTTTGACCCCCAAGGGGGTCAATTCTATCTGAAGCGATTCGAATTAATTTTTTGGCGGCGTGTTGTTGAAACAATTTACTTGACCCCGGCGAATGTGGTCTTGCCGCATAGGGGCGCGACCATGCTATGTGTATTGGAATATGACCTCAGACCACATTTGATAGATCTGGAACGGAATTAACGAAGACAATTCAATTAGATTTGTTTGTTTGTTCAGTGAGGTTTGGTGACTGTTGTCAGTTGTGGTTGTTGAGGGGCTGTGCAAAGAAGCTAAACCAATTAAGATGCAGTGTCATGAGGAAAGGATGTGAGCTGATGAAGATGGGGATTGGGGGAGATATCGTCCGATTGTGGTGTTATCCGATGTAAAGAAGTGTACAGGTATTAGTATAGTAAAAGTAGCATTTAGTAATAGCGGTAGTAGTCATAGAAACAATGGTAGACGTGGAGGTACTGTCGGAAGATTAACTGAAAAATATGAGGCAAGGACCCGATTTGATATTTTTCTGACTGCTTTGAGAATATGGAAAGACTTTTCAAAAAGTTCGAACCTTAACTATGCTTCTTCCAAGACTTAAATTGTTCGCTGCGATCAAACACGGGGCTACAATGCAATGCCATAGACCAGTTACCGAGCAGTAAACGGGGAAGTTAAGATCCATTAAATATCCAAAAAAAAGCTCAAAGCATTCTTTCCTGAGAATTTTGGAAAACTTAGTAGGGAAGAGGTTTTAGGCATTAAAAGGAACAAAAGGGTGATTCAATTGGAGATTACAATTTAAATCTGACACTACTATGGTTCTGTCAAAGATAAACAGCTGATATTTGAAATCTGTGAATACTAGTCATTGACATTTGAAACTATGGAGCGACATACGAGAGAACAACGCCTTTTAATTGTTAAAACCCATCTCCGAGATTGGGGAAATTTAACCAACATAATTCACGTCTTTGGAAATAATGTCGGTATGTCTGGTGCCGGGGTTAAGAAATTAATGAAAAAATTCGATTGATCCGGGTTAGTGTTGCATGTGCAAAGACCAGTGCTTTCTCGAAGTGGTCGGTCACGCGAAAATATCCCCGCAGTGAGTGACAGTGTTCATGACAATCCGTCAAAATCCGTTCGCCATTATTCCCAGCATTTGAACCTTTCCTACAGCGCCACGCAGCGTAATTTAACAAAAAATCTGCATCTGCATGCCTATAAGATCCAATTGACTCAAGAATTGAAGTGAGCAGACCATGAACAGCATCGTGACTTCGACACCCAATGTGTTAGAGAAGCACCAAGTTGATGGCAATTTTTCGAACAAAATAATCTTCAGCGATGAGATTCACTTTCAACTGAATGGCTACGTAAACAAACAAAATTGTCGATTCACGAACAACCAATGCATCCACAAAAAGTCACTGTTTGGTGCGGATTTTGAGCCAGGGGCGTAATTGGGCCGTACTTCTTGGAAATTCTCGTGGTGCTGCTGTAACAGTCAATGGTGAACGCTATCGGGACATGATAAAATAAAAGATATTCCACGATAGATGCCGTCTAGGCTTGGTTTTTACTGCTGCTCTCCCTGACTCTTTCCAAGTGCTGAAGTTCTTTCAAAATTATTGCTTCAACCTGTTTCAACGCATTCCATATTGCACTCGGTGTTATCATAGGTTTGCAATACTCTGTGTTTCTTCAATTTCTTCCTCCAGAATTCTGCGCTCTATACTATGGGCACTGAATAGAGCACATACGAGGGCACTGAAAAAATACGTGCTGCACATCTTCTCTGGCCTCTCCGCCAACAAGAGATTCATAGGAGATTCATCGAGCCTAAACCTGTTCAGATCCACACATTTTTAAATGACCGGTATAAGTCAGTGGGCCATCTTCCCTTCGACGTCTGTCTTTCTTTCAGCTTTGATTGAAGCTCGGGGTTCCTGACGTTTGACATCGTAAGTCCTTGTAAGTTAGTTCACTAGCCAAGATATCTGCTGGTAGCATTCCCGCCATGATACATATAGCATCATCTGACACTGTTCAAAATGAACAGCACACTGTTGACGGAGTTAATCCTTCTGACGTAGGACTTAATTATCACTGCTTTGACCCATATTGCTGCCGAATACATTCTGATGGACTACACTACCCTAGTCTTCTTCGTTGTCTGGGTTCTCCAACATTCATTATTATTCTGGATAAGGCTGCACTCACCCGATTAGCTTTGTCGTACGTTTTTTCAAGGCGTTCCTTGTAATTAAGCCTAGAATCGATCATCACACCTAGGTATATGGTTACCGGTTTTGACGATTTATTGTGATCGACTACCCAGATGGTGATTGTCCTCTATCTCTTTCGCCGCCACAAAAATTGGAATATCATCGGCAAAGCCTATGATTTTTGTCTTATTTGGGATTCCAAACCTTGGAACAGCACAGGCCCTAATACTGATCCTTGTGGAACTTCGCCAGATATGTGGTACTGCCTTATTTTGACCTAAGGGAGTGTACTATAAGTCTTCAATTTGCTGTTCGTTATTACGGCACTTTATTTCTTTGCACCTCCTGCCCATCTCCTGCCCTGAACAGCTTCTTCTAAGGTTGTAGTTACCCTCCGTATAGCAACCGTACAGTTGGTTTGACAGTCCCCCGGTTTCATCAATTTCCACCTTCAGTCGGTTACATATAATTCGTTGCAGTATTTTACCCATTGTGTCTAACAGGCATATGGGTACGACGAGGGCTTATCTAGCGGTTTGTTCCCTTTATTCAGTAGCACCAGACGTTGCTTTGGTCTGGAAAAACCCCTTCTGTTAGACACTTGTTATACATTTCCACAAATGGTTCTGTGTTTATTTTGATGGGCCTTGTTTGGTATGCCATCCAATCCAGGAGACTTACTATCGCCGAAATGTCTGCATACATCCAGGAGTTCCACTTGTGTGATAGGTGGGATCGCATGTATTTCCTGGGGTGGTTCAATATGCTCTGTTAGTGTTTGTGGTGGAAATAATCCCGACACTATTTTTTTGCATAATGAAGCACTGTAGCAGATATGTGGTTTCAAGAAGATGGTGCCACCTGTATGCACAGTTCGAGAAACATTGCAGTTTCCCGGTCTTTGGTTTCGGCGATCAAAATTGGTCACCAAGATTGTGCGATATACTCGTAGCGCTTTTGGATTTTTTTTTGAAAAGGAGAAGGTGTTTTCCAATGACCCCCAAACGATTCCTGAACTAAAGGACGCTATTCGACTCAATATCTAGGAACTACCGCCGGATTTATGCCGACATTTTATGGAAAATTTCATCAAAAGCGCCAGCCCGGGCTCCCATTTGGTTCATTTTTCATGCCAATGTCTCAACATTATATTGACATAAAAATATCAGCAATTTATCAAGAACTAAATTGTTTTTTCAAATTTAAATTGTAACCTCCAATGGGAACACAATTTATTACGAATAATTACTGTCATCATTTCATTAGAAATCACTCAGCACTACGATTAGATACATTTAATTCTCAGCGATTTCGATCAGCGAAAACAAAGTCTGATGACCAGTTTAGCATTAAATTGGTTTGTGTTGCTAATAAAATTCTGTTTTGTTTACTCAATAAATTTGGTGTACGACCAAATATATGTAGTTTATTCCCCGGGCACTATTATTTATGGGGAATTATGTTGACACTTCTTTCATGTGACGCTTAGCGAGTACACACATATGATAAGTCTTAACAATGATCTTAAAAAACGAATCTACGAATTCAAAAATGAGTCACTTAGTAGATTTCTACAAAGCTTAACGTCGGATGCGTCAACCGACTAATCCTTGTGGAAAGCGGCTAAGCGTCTAAAAAGACCTCAGTTTTAAAACCCGCCCTTGAAAGCACCAAACGGTAAATGGATCGGAAACCCGAAACAAAAAGCTGATCTGTTCGCAGGACATCTATCGAACTTTTTCAAACCATTCTCGTCAAAAAAATCTAGAGTTTGTTGATAAAAGGCACGAAGCTGAAATCCCCCTTGTCACGCTCAGAGAAGTAAGAAGTATGTGTCAACACCAGTTGTCAAATGAAAAAGCACCAGGTTACGATTTAATAACTGTCCAGGTCTTGAAAAAAATGCCATTAATAGCCTTAAAAAAAACTCCAATTTATAATAAACGCATGTCTAATGACCCGATATGTCCCACATCATTGGAAAATTACTGAAGTAATTGTAATACCAAAGCAAGGAAAACCACCAACAGAAGTATCTTCTTATAGACCGATATCCCTTATACTAATTATGGCAAAGGTTTTCGAAAAATTGCTCCTGAAAAGGCTTAGCAAAATCATTGAAGAAAGAAGTCTAATCCCGAATCATCAGTTTGGATTTAGAAATAAACATTCCACGATAGGCCAAGTACACCGAATTACGGATATAGTGGAAAAAGCACCACTGGAAGAAAGACAAGTCTGTTCGGCACTATTTTTAGATGTTGCTCAAGCCTTTGACAAGGTTTGGCATGAGGGCCTTGAGTATAAACTGCATAGGGATTTACCTAGACAGTATTACGAAATACTGAAATCCTATATTTCAGATCGACTCTTCCGAGTCCGATACAAACAAGAATATTCGAAACTAAAGAATATTGAAGCAGGTGTTCCACAGGGAAGTGTCTTAGGACCAACCCTATATCTGTTGTATACCAGGGATATTCCTGTGGACAATAATGCCATACTTTTGCAGATGACACTGCGATATTAGTACGTGATAAATGCACTGTGAAGGCGACGGAGAAACTGCAGAACGCAGTCAATAGAGTAAGTGATTGGGCGCAACAATGGCGCATCAAACTCATTCAGACAAAGTTGAAATTTACTTCACAAATAAAAAGATAAATAATCTTCCGATATTCATTAACAATAAAATTGTACCCTATGCCAATACAGCAAAGTACCTTCGTATGACTTTGGACGTAAAGCTAAAATGGTAAGAGCACACTACGAACTTAACTTAAAATATAGAAAAATGTGCTGGTTACTAGGAATAAACTCAGATATGTCTATCCGGAACAAAATCTTTCTATATAAGCAAGTATTGAAGCCGATCTGGACGTACGGCATCCAATTATGGGGCTGCACAAAGAAAACAAATATTCAAATTATACAGACATTCCAAAACAAAGTCCTTCGTGGAATAATAAATGCCCCTTGGTATATAAGAAATAGCGATTTGCACCGTAACCTAAAAGTAGACATGGTGATCACATCAACTCTGAGGTAGAAAGCGTCTTAAATGTACGAGAAAATATCCGGAGATTGAGAAGAACCAAGCCTCACGAGCTAATGGTCTAAAAGCTTAAACTTTCCTCAACGTGATTTTAAATGAAAGAAAGAAAAATCATTTATCGATCTTACGTAGATCGGTCCTGATTAAGGAGATGTTTTTTTTTTTTTAATTTTTTCTTTTTAGTGGCGTTAGAGTCCCACACTACTTGGTACCCGTGAACTACCAAGTTTCTTTCGAGATTTTTCAACTCCGTTACACTTTCGTAAGGGCACAGAACATGGACTGTGCTCTAGCCGAGCCTAATTCACGGTTTTTACTGGGGTAGGTAACGCCGAACAACTGCCGTGTGTAATTCGATAAAAAAAAAAAAAAACATATGGTCAGTATGATGAGTATAGAATGCCTCTACTGAACGCATTTTGATGAGAATCATAAGAAATAATTTCACTCATCAATTTTGCTCAGCGATTACCCAGAGTAGATACACCCATTGTTAGAAAATAGCGTAAAGAAGAAAACATTTGACCCAGGGCAGGGAACGATCTTGAGACATTTATGCTTTTAGTCACTAACGCCCTACCAACGGAGCTATCCCTTCCTATCAACAAACATTTAAATATTCACTTTAATTTATAAATTGAATACAACAAATTTATTCACAATTAGAGTTCACTTTTTACTTTATTCTTTCCGTGTCCGTCCTTTGGAATCTAACATGTTTTCAGCCCTTGAATTTTGAGCTAGGCGGATAAAACTTTAATATAGGGTCATCCAATAAGAGGTGTCATTTTAAATTTCGCGCCATTGTTGAACTGTCAACATTCAATTATCCTTGCGATAACTTTTGTTAAGTAAAAACTAGGAGGTCCTTAAATATGGATCGATACACACTCGCACGTGTTGAAATAGTGAAATTTCACTACAAAAACGGTGAAAAGTTCGCACTGCTTTTGATCATCATCATCAAGCGCCTTCTCGCACAGTTACAGTGAATTTAAGCGATAAATTTGAACGTCTCGGAGAGGTTTGTGATGTGCTGAAAATATTGTCGCCGTAGCTGAGAGTGTGACTGAAAACCCAGGTGTGTACATTTCGAGACGCTCACAGGAATTGGGCCCATCCGCAACCACTTTGCACCGCACTTTGCATAAAGATCTTGGCCTACATGCTTATAAGGTCCAGTTGACACAAGAATTGAAGCTAGCAGACCACACACAACACCAATTGGGTGCTGGAAGTGAATGAACAAGATCATGATTTTTCACACAAAATTATTCTGAAGTGTAAACTACATTCGGCAAAAAGTGGAAAAAGTGAAGAAAGTGAAAAATACACGCATATGCTGGCGCCACCTTTCTCTAAGAATTTTTCCTAGAAAAGCTCCATTTGACATTTAAAAGCTAAAGATAATTGATTGCTGTTAATTGTTGATTGCACGTGCTGAGTGACAGTAGCTATCAGTGGAATGTGTTTTATGTCAATAATAAGGTTTATTTCCTCAAAATCATCGTATCATAGAGCCATCTGTTGCAGAAATGATGAGAAGTTTTTCAAGAATGTGTTAGTTTTTTTGAGCTTCGAAAAAGTGAAAGCTCGGACTTACTTGAACTTCCAAAGAAATTTATTTTTAAAAATGAAATGGAATGATGCAGACTACTTCTTCTTCTTCTTCTTACGGCGAAGTTATGATCCAGAGCAGAAGGATCACAACCTTCCCACTTTACTGCATCCCTACTGGTCCGCCTGTGGGGTTTGCCTGAGTACTTAATGCAGAGTACTTGATATGCAGAGTACTTAATAAGATGAAAAGAGAGAATGTATATTTTTTTCACTTTTTCCACTTTTTTTTTATACCTTGAGGATGTGATGAAGCTCATTTCCATTTGCCTGGGTACGTAAATAAATAAAACTGTCGCATCTGGATCTCCGAAATCCCGAGAGAAATAGTGGAACAACCTTTCCATCCACAACGAGTGACAGTTTGGTACGGTTTTTTTGCTGGCGGTGTCATTGGGCCAAATTTTTTTCGAAAATGATGCTGGTGCGACGGTTTCAGTGGATGGATTGCGTTACCGAAGGATGTTGACTGACTTTTTTTTAACTGAAATTGGTGCTATGGACGTGGACGACTCTACTATATTGCGTGACAAATTTCCTGGACATGTGATTTTTCAAAATGGAGACTTCAATTGGCCGCCGGTATCGTGTGATTTAACAGCATTAGACTTTTTTCTTTGGTGCTATGTTAAAGATAAATTCTACGCCAATACTCCACCAACGATTCATGTACTAAAAGAAAATATCAGAGGTGTTAGTCGCGAAATACAGTCGCAATTATGCGAAAACGTGATGAAAAACTTCATCAAAAGAATGACTATTAATGTAGGCAGAGTCGAGGCGGATATTTGTCAGATATTGTATTCCATTACTAACCACAGAGTTTGTACTTTAGATTAAAATAAAAATATCACCACTTTTCATAAAAATGTTGCGTTTTTCTATTGATTTAAAATAACACCTCTTGTTGGATGACCCTATGCTTTATATATTTTTTTTTTTTATAAACGCCCACTTCCACAATCAAAAGTTTCATGGCATTGTCTTTCGGGACGAAGGTCTTGATAAAGTAGATAATTTCTTTGGTAGCTGTGTTATCTTGGAAATACACAATTGCTTCGACTCCACACTCTTCAAAACCTCGCATACCGCTAATTTTGAGTTCATATGCGTCAAAGTAACTGGCGCTAGGAGCAACATCTACATCTTCTGCTCCTACATTCGTTCATCTTAATTCATCCAATCTTATCATAGATGCGATTGTTAACTGCGACGTCGTTATAATTCTTTAGGATCTCAAGTTCTCCGAAATTTAATAGACTCTGTCTGATAACGAGACCCAATTTCCCGCTACAAAATCCTCTTCAGATAAAGAGGTCTTATTGACTGTCCCTCTGATTCCGGGCTTTACAAGTTAAGCGTTAAGGTAGAGAATTCGACAACTATCTTCTCATCAGATGCCGACAACTGTGTCATTTCAGCTAGCAACTGCCTTCTCTCCAAATAAGAACTCTACCACCCACCTCTATCGCTCGCAGTTTTCTACAACAAAGTAAAACAGCAGACTTCATAAAACTGAATAACCTTTTGAGTAACGTTAATTTCAATTTTTTTTTTCTGAAAATCCTAGCATTACTATCGATGATGCTTTTGCGTTGTGCTCCAGAAGTACTCTTCGTCGTGCCCACCCCAGTTCACCAAAGAATTACATTCGCTTCACAATGAAATAAATAAACTTTGGCATACGTACCTTAAATCTCGTTCGCACTATGACTTTCCAATCACTTAAACGTATATACCTAGTTTTCCAAGCTCTGTGAATCTCTGTATCTCGAATCCATTTAGACCGAATGCAACATAGAATGATATCCAACCCCAAACGATTTTTCTACTTCATCAACACAAAAAAAAATCTGATAACTATCTATCTACTTTACATTGGCTAATACTTCATCCGGTGATCATAAAATAGTCGCAAATTTATTTGATCATTTCTTTAGCCAATCATTCAGCAACCACGTGCTAGGAGTTGATCTCGAATACTTCTCCTATATGCAAAATTATGCCCAAACGTCGGTAGTCTCCGTTGACATAACCTTGGAATAAGTGGAAGAAAAGATTTGGCCCAACCCCTCACGGCCCTAACCTAAGTTTTGGAAGAGCTCTTCCCCCCATTCACAAAAGGGTCCTAAAAAAAATTAAATCTTTAACTACCGACTCATTGCTAAACTCTCCTGTATACCTAAGCTCTTTGAAAGCTTAGTTTACGATACAAAGTTCTTTCATTGCAAGCCTAACTTTTCCCCTAAACAGACCGGATTCGTTAAGGGAAGGTGAACAACTTTTAACTTAATGCTTTAGAGGATGGCAAAGAAGTAGATGTATTGTAATTGCCACCGATTTTAGTAAGGTCTTCGATAAAATCTCGCATGGAATATTTTTTTTAAATTCAAATCACTTAGCTTTCAAATGGATTTCATTGTGTGGATCAAATCTAACCTTGAGAAACGCCAATATAAAATCCTCTTTAGATCGTCTGAACACCATTAAACAAAATTCCGGGGTCCCTCAAGGTAGCCATCTTAGACCTCTGATTTTCATTTTGTCTATTAATGACGTTGACGTTGCATCAAAGATTCTTATTTACCCATCTACGCTATTGACATGAAATCTTCAGGCACATCCTTCGTTGCACTTCAAGTTGACTAGTGCCAAACTAATTTTCATGAGCTCAATTACAAATGTCAAGCCATTGCATATACCCGAAAGCGTTTTCCACCAGCCCCTAGATCATATTTCATCTGTGACGAGCCCGTCCCTTCCTTAACTTTATTGCGCGAATTGGGTGTTATCTGCGACAGAGAACTAAATCTCCGCTGCCATGTTGATAATATAATTAGCAGAGCCAAATCTGCTCTCGGTTTCTTGAAACGCTGGGCTAAAAAATTCGTTTCCTCTCTACTTTACATTTGTTAGGTCAATCCTGGAATATGCTAGCCAAGTGTGGTCTCCCTACACCCATTGCCTTCGAATAGCGACTGTTCAACGCAGATTCATTTTGTTCTACGCGGTCTTCCTTGGTCTAACAGATTTAACTTACCCGCCCATGAGGATCGTTTGAAAAACATCGAAAAGTTTCCGACATACTCTTTGTACATCAGCTGTTAGCAAAAAACATGAACTACCATGCTCTGCTCCAAATGATCTCCCTGAACACTAACCCATGACTCCTGAGGTCTGTATACCTCTTCCGTCTTAATTTTCATAGCAAATAAGCCTGTAACGAGACAATGTCTAGAATACTAAGCATGGTTAACGGCGCGCAAAGTTATTTTGTAGCAGATTTGCACTTAGAAACGCCCTCAACAATTCCACTTCCTCCTCCTTCTCCGCCTAGCTTCTTTAGTTTAGTTTACATATACTCAGCCATAAGCATAGATAAATAAACATTAATGTAAGAACATCGATAATTTAGGTCAACTGCCACGCTCATTTTATTACGGGACGTAAAAATAAAATCAAATGCCGTTAAATAAAATGACGTACAGTGAAATAAAATCACGGGACGTGAACCAATTTGGACGTTAATAACAAATAAAATTAATTTAAAAACGATATAACTAAAAAAAAATTGTCTACTACGTACTGTTTTTGTTCCTTAAATAAGTAAGCGCAAACGGTTCAAAAGGTACAAAAGTTCGAAAGACAGACGGTCAGACGAACAGATAGACACCTATGGAAAATATTTCCATTGTACTGGAAACCAATAGTTTACATTTAATGGAGATTTGAGGCTTAAGTAGTCCGTCTTACCTCACCTTTCACCACATCCATGTAAACATCTGAGAATGAGATATATTTACATAAGTAAATACTCGTAGAGATGTTAACTGTGTTTCATTACTCTGCGATTAACCTAAGCCTGTTTCCAAATTTGGTGGCTTCACCAGGCTCTGCTTTTCAATGGTCTTACCAATGACGACCTCCCCATGAGCAGCTAAAGGTGTTCCATTCTTCTGCAGTTAATCTAAGCCTGCTTCCAAATTTGGTGGCTTCATTAGGCTCTGCATTTCAATGGTCTTACCAATGACGACCTCCCCATGTTCAGCTAAAGGGCATGTAAACCCCTCGACGTTAGCTCATCTTGCTGCTTATCCGAAGGACACTACTTGTATGAGAGTTACCACTACTGTACAAACTAGAAGTATCTATACATCACTTCCCCCCTTGTCCCAGTTTAGAATCTCTTTAAGTCCCTTGTTCCAAAAAGCCTATTCCATTCAAAATCTAAAGGCTATTGAGAATTCCAACTTGGGCGCATCCTTCCGCCTCTATTGTGTGCTCATATGCAATAATTACTCACTCCCCTCGTTCTCTCAGTTCCATTAGTGTGTCTCACTGGTTTAGAAATTATATTCCAGCGCCGCTCTCATTCTACGACTCCTGTCAGGCGGAAGGAATCCACAGTTCCATTACGTAATGCGCACTTTGTGTGGATTTCAATTTTCACTTTCAAAAGCCACTGATGTGTGAAGTAGGGATGCTGTGCTGTGCTGTGCTGTGCAATCACCCTCCACTCATTCTCGCCAAAATCTATCGTCGTGTACAGCACTAATCGTTAGAAGATGCTATGCTGCATTCTGTGTATGCGTCCTGCTGTGAGTGCGAATGCATATTCCTCTGAGAAAGTCCTCTAATGGAGTTGGCATTGAGTGGCCATCAAGCATCGTTGTCATCCAGGAGTGTCATCTTTAATGTGCTATAATCCTATCTGAAATGTGAATGAATATGGAAGGAGATGCTGATGCGCTTTTTGGTACTTCAATGTTGCACGAATTTTTTTGGCATTTCTATACAGGCGTCTTATAAAAAGTGTTATCGCACTCTTCAGATGCATCCGCAATGAATGCAATCCGAAGCACTTGTAAAGTCCCTTTAAGTATACCGTTTAAGTAGGAAGCTAAGCAACCCAGTTTTTCACTCTGACGAAATGGATGACAACTTGAATGACTTTAATGGAATTTTGCGGAGCATCCTTGAGCTAAGGTGTGTAAAGTGTTTAATAATATAGAAGTAATGAAATGCACTCAGTGGTGCCCTTCTGCATCATCATCCTTACACCAACAAAAACAATCCGTGGGACTACAACAGTAGGATTCACTTCAATCACCTCTTCCAAATAGTTGACATACGATCAGATGAATTCAATTTACCAATGTGTACCTTTGTTCTTTATGCCCCCCAATATGTCCAGGGTAATGTTATTGCACTGACAACAATCCAAGGTGCAACACAGATCCCTGTATCCCTACTGCTACTGGATAAATTCACGAAATATTTTCGAAGAAAAATATCTCTCCTTACTGCCGCCGCTGTTCAATACGCCGTGAGATCCAAAAAGTCCATCTCCATAAAGTGTATGCACACTGGCTGGCGGTGATTCCAATTCACTGGTAATACCAAAGGGATTCCCGCAAGGAGAAGAATTCGTTCTCGTAAAAAGGCCAAATTCCATATGTGACTCTACTTTCCAATATCGTTGTCAAATACAAAATTGGTTAACCCCTGCGAGGAGAACAAAATAAAAAAAAAATAAAAATTCAAGCAAACCAAAATGACAAAGCCCAGACGATAATAAAAGGACAGAAGAACAACGATCCACACCACCAGCACACATCAGGAATGATGGATGACGTGTCGTTGACGACCTGATCAAAATGGAGCATCTGCGTTTTCAGGTGCGTTGCTGTGTTCAGTTGCATTTTTTCGCGATTGGGTGACAATGTGGAACTACACTTCTTAACTTAACTGGTATGCAGGTGAGTATTGCCTTCATATTGAAGAAAAAAGTTATTATATATATTTCTTCTTTTTCGCTAAGCCATTTTCCTCCAAAGAAAATGGGTATTAGTAAAAGTAGTAGAGGATGATTTGGTACGGAGCATGCACCAACTCATCTGTAAAATATGGTCGGACGAAAGTATGCCCGATGAATGAAATCTCAGTATTGTTTGCCCGATCCTCAAGAAAGGAATCCCTCTGAACTACGCCAACTACAGAGGCATCAGTCTCCTTAACATCGCTTATAAGATCTTATCTCGCGTGTTGTGTGTACACCTGAAGCCGTTCGTCAACAACCTGATCGGTTTATATCAGTGTGGCTTTACACCAGTAAAGTCCACCATCGACCAAATATTCGCACTACGGTAGATCTTGGAAAAAACCCAGGAGCTTCAAATCGATACCCACCACCTTTTCATCGATTTTAAGGCCGCGTATGACTCCCTGCCAAACTCGTCTGTTTGTGCACGCTGCTTCATCAAGGTGGGTAAAGACCTCTCCGAGACCTTCGATGTTAAAAAAACGACGCGCTGTCATGCGATTTCTTTAACATCGTTTTTGAAAGAATAGTGCAAAACTCAGGCGCCAACACCAGAGGCACAATCTTTCAAAACTTTCTCTAATTGCTTGCATACGCCGACGATATTGACATGATCGGAAAAACACAGCGTGATGTCAGTGAAGTTTTTGTGAGTATTAAGGAGGAAGCGGTGAAGATGGGTTTAATGGTCAATGAGGGCAAGACCAAGTATATGCTGTCAACAAGAAAGGACAACCAACATTGACGTCTCGGGCAAAACGTACACAGATATATCTTTGAGGTAGTTAGGGACTTTGTCTACCTAGAATTCGCTATAAATTCAGACAGCGACGCAAGCGCTGAGATTCTGTTGGTTTTCATTGTGCAATTAAATTTAAGTCACGTGGTAGAAGAAGATTTTGACAAAGTTAAGGAAATTAAACTCGAGAACCGTTCTGCACTTCTAGACAGCTTGAGCAAACTAAAAACGTACAGAATAGTTACAGTCCGTCTAGAGCGAATCGTATGATACTCTATCCCTTATCTTCTAAACTATCTAATAAAGTGAGCTTGGCGTTGTGAACTTTTTTGGTTCGAATGCATTGAAATGAAAGATATTCCCTCGATTTCTAAGAGATTTTACCACATAATCCATGGCTAAGACTGTTTCTAAAAAGAGAATCGACATGGCGGTTGCCATTTGTAACCGAAGGTCAAGATTTCTAATGAAATATTCAAAATAAGACTTAATCATCACCGTAAATAACTATGAGAAAGCAAAGTAAGTTTTTATTTTAAGAAAATGTCACCCAAAGGTTAGGTTAAGTTTGCGGGGAAGTGCACTATGGGAGGCGCTTGTGTGGGTGCCAATTATCAGTTCTAAACTATGTTGGTCCTTCGGCTGGTCTTTTGTCAAACCAACTTGTATTATTGATGAAACATATCATGTTTGTTAGTGAAACTTGCACCAGATCTTCTAGTTCTTCAAATAGTCTGCTTCTCATATAGCGAAGGAGACGGGTTTAAAGATTTGGACATTCACAGAGCAAGTATTTGATAGTTTCTACTTCTTCCGTATCCTGACAGTTCCGATAGTAGTCGGGTGAATTAGTGCCTAGCCTGGCGGTCATTGCGCCTATCGCACAGTGTTCTGTTAGTTAGGATACGTATTTCTATTTTATTTATTTCAACTAGGCTATTTGATCTGTCACCTCTGATAGACCAGACGGTATTGGTTACCTCAAATGCCTTAAGGACAACGTTTCTCTTCAGTACACTGATAGGAATTGCTATTTATGTACGAGTGCTTTCTGTATTCAATGCTGATCCTTTCTTAGCTAGTTCATCCGCTGTGTAGTTCCCTTTTATATAAATATATCCAGGGCCTCAGCAGAAATTGACTTCGTGAATAGAGCATATTCTATTGAACATATCGGCAGCTGGCTACTGCTTTTGATCTAATTACCACGTTGTCTGATGTCTTGATTGTTACGTGACTATCTACAGGGTCTTCCAATAGGGATTTCCGAACTTTGACAGTTGATAGCGGCCATATTGTTGAAGCTATATCTGTCAAATTGGCTGTCATTTATTCAGTCTGTTTTGCCAAATCATCATGGATGGATATAGCGTTCAACAACAAGTGCAAAAATTTGTTTTATCAAAATGTGTGTTCTGTTCGGGCAACGTTCCGCGCGCTTCGCCCATTTTACGGTCGCCATAATCGTCCTTCTGAGAGGACTATTTCCAGTGTGGTAGATAAATTTGAGTCCCCGTACGAACACCCGTACGTCGATGAAACGCAAGATCTACCGAAAACATCGCCGCTGTCCGTGAGAGTATGCAGGAGAATCCGAGGCAGTCGATTTCGCGTCGCTCATAAGAACTCGGCATTTCGCAGACCACTACTTGGGGAATTTTGCATCGTGACTTGAGCCTGCACCCGTACAAAATTCAACTGACCCAGGAGCTGAAGGTAAATGACCATAGACAACGACATGTGTTCGCTGAATGGACTCTGGAGCAGTTGGAAACTGACCCTAATTTTCATCGAAAAATCATCTTCAGCGATGAGGCCCATTTCTGGATGAATGGGTACGTCAACAAACAAAATTGTCGAATTTGGGACAATAGCAATCCACATGAGATCCAAGAGCGTCCAATGCATCCCGAAAAAGTCACTGTTTGGTGTAAATTTTGAACTGGCGAGTCATCGGTGGATATTTCTTTGAGAACGACGTTGGCCAGGCCATCACCGTCAACGGCGAGCGCTATAGGTCGATGATTACCAACTTCTTTTGGCCTGACTTGGATCATATGGACACCAACGACATGTGATTTCAACAGGACGACGCTACGTGCCACACAGCTTGCGCCACATTGGAAATTCTGCACGAGCGATTCGAGGGCATGGTCATCGCATGTGGAGGTGACGTGAACTGACCATCGTGCGATTTGACCCGTTAGCCTTTTTCTTCTGGGGTTTTCTGAAGTCGCAGATCTATGCGAATAAGCCACAAACCACAGCGGCCCTCAAAGCTAACATAACCCATGCCATCGGTTAAATTCAGTCCGTTTTATGAGCCAAAGTCATGGAAAATTGGACATTTCGGATGCGCGCCACCCCGAGAAGCTGCGGCGGACATTTGAACGATGTTATATTCCATACATAATGGCATCGATGGGCCTTTCAAACGAATAAAAAAATTTCGATGATATCTCACACACACTTTGTTTTATTTAAATTTAAAGATAGGAAGCGCTTAATGAAAGACCCTTTATAAAGATCGTAATCTGTGCTGCTTTCTCAATGGCGAAGACTTAAGTGGATGACTGCAGTTATCTGGGAGTCACAGAAAATTCAAGCGCCGATTCCTATATCCATTTCAGAAAAGGAAAGTTGGATATCCTGTTCATTGGTTAATGTATTGGATTCCCACTCTTGTTTGTAGGGTATGTCTGTTGTTCTGTCGAGATCAATTGTTCTGTATCTATGAAGTCTCCTAAACATCGCTTATAAAATCCTTTCTCTGGAATCGTCTGGGGGTCATTAGTATACTGCTTCACATAACCCCACAGAAAAAATCAAATGGCGTGATATCTCACTATCTTGGCGGCCAATTTTGATAGTCGAAACGAGAAATGACGCGACCGGGAAGTCTTGTGTGCAATAACTACTGTGTGGTAGATGGCACTGTCTTGTTAAAATGTGGTCTTCCAAATCAATATCGTATAATTGGTGTGAACAACAATTTGTTATCATGTCCCGATAACGTTCACAATTCACTGTTACTGCTCAAGTACGGCCCAATCACGTCTCCGGCTTAAACCAAACCATGACTTTTGTGAATGCATTGGTTATTTGTGAATGTCGCGTGGATTTTCATGAGCCCAATTGCTACAATCTTGTTTGTCTACGTAATGGCTACGTAGATACTTGATCGATTGTAGAATGCTTGCATCTAAATCCAAACTGATGATCAGGAATAAGATGTTTTTCTTTTATAACCGGCTGCGCAATATCCTTTCGAACAATTTATCGGAAGAAGCGAGATCTGTCTATTCAGTCTATTTTTTTCATTCGGCGGTTTACCGGGTTTTGGAACAATTATAACTTCCGCGATTTTCCATTGACTTGGAACATACTTTAGTCTAAGTGCAGCGTTTGTAATATACAAAAGTTTAATTACCACTTTCCTATGTAATTCTCTCATGTGATTAAGTCGTATCTAGGAGCTTTTCTCGGTTTCAATTTCCTTATTTCCTGTTTGGGTTCAACTAGCGTTGGACTTGCTATTGTATAGTCGACAAGTGTTATGTCCTGTACATTGATATTTTGAATGAGTGGTTGACCATCGAATGGTTTAAACGTTTCTTTCAGGTGCGCTGCACAAATGTCCACTTTTTCCTTATCATTCTTGGCCAATTCGCAGTTTTTTTTTTTTTTTTTGAATGACAGAACTTGGATCTGTGGTTGTTTAATACTCTTAACCACTTTCTAAAGCGAATAATTAGAATCTTTTTCCGCTGTTAGATTTTCAAGGTACATTCCTAATCTTTTATCGTTTTTTTAATAAGTTGCACCAATGATTGGGACTTATTGCCAAAATTAATCTATGGATGTATACGGCCATAACGAGACCTATTGTCACTTAAGCAGCATCCGTATGGTGGCTCAATAAATTACATAGACTAGCTTGTGAGTGTGCTACAGGAGCCATGAGAACTACTTACATAGCAGCGGTAGAAGTCATCCTAAATCTGCCACCACTTCTATGGTTAATGCCTATATGCTCATCACAGGGTATGAAAAGAATACAAGATCTATTCAGTCTGGCCTTGTATATGTAAAATAAGTATAACAGACAAAAATAAACTTCAGCCACAACTTCAAGGTTACATTTCCAGATAGAAGTAACTGGGAACAGAATAAACCCGCATATACTAGAGATTACTGAATTTAAAGTAACTTCCTTGCGAAACGATGCATGGAAAATCAAGGTTAATGACCCTAAGGGCTATAGGGCTGTATCTCAAAAAAACACTCTTCTGAAAATTGCAGTTTAAGCAAAAATGAAAAAGCAACTTGCTTTAACTGGTTGCGAGGTCGCAAAGGAACTACAGATGCGACTGAGAAAATCTACAACGCCGACTGTGCGGGGAACGAAATCAGTCGATCGGGCTCCTAAGTCGGTAGAGCGCGTTTCTAAGCAAACTGAGCGGGCTCGTAAGCCAGTTGTACAGACTCCTAAGCCAGTCAATCAGCCCTCTAAGCTGATTAAAAGTACGTCGAAGTCGTCCTCTAAAAAGACTGAACGAAAAATAACCTCGGATAATATATAATAAGAAAATCGTAAATAAAGATAAGAAGCTACGTTGGTTATCACGCCTATCATCCTTCTGATAGAGCCCGGTGCGGTTCGTCCTTATTCATTAGAACTAACATCGAACACTCGGTCGATATAAACATAGAGCTCCAAAAACGTCAGTTGTGCGCGGTAAGGGTTATAAATAAACACTTGAGCTACAATATAGCGTCTGTTTACTGTCCGTCGCTATGATCGCTCCAAAAAGACGACTACTTTCGTGTCTTCAAAGCCCTTGGTTCAAATTTCCTTATTGGTGGAGATTTCAACGCGAAGCTCACCTTCTGAGGTTCAAGATGTACATCTTCTAAAGGGAAAATTCTCTACGAAGTGGCAAATGAATTCGGTTGTTGTTTTTATTCGACAGGAAAACCCACATATTGGCCAATCGACTCAGAAAAAATTCAGATTGCTCTATGTTCCGAGACAATGGAAAGTCGCCGAGACTATAATGGTCCTGAAACCAGGCAAACCTCTGAATAAGAAGAAATCATATCGGCCTATTTCGCTATTGCCGGTTATCTCTAAAATATTCGAAAAACAACTTTCTAAACGACTACAATCAACGAAAGACGTCTCATTCCTGACCATCAGTTTGGATTTAGAGTCAAAAATTCTACAATCGACCAAGTCCACAAAATAACTGACGTGATTGAGAAAACTCTCGAAGTAAAAAAGATTTGTTGTGATGTATTTCTTGACGTCTCACAAGCTTTCGATAAGGTATGGCATGAAGGCTTGGAGTATAAATTGCAACGACTACTGCTACGGCAATTCTTTCTAATCTTACGATCGTACCTCACCGAAGGACTTTTCCGTGTTAAGCACGGAAATGATTATTCTGATTTCAAGGAGATTGCGGCCGGAGTCCCACAAAGAAGTGTCCTTGGCCTACTTCTATATGTACTCTACATGCGCAATATCCCGCAGGAAAGAAACTGCGTCGTCGCTACGTTTGCGGACGATGCGGCGCTATTGAAACGGGCGATCTATAAGCAAGTGCTAAAGCCAGTGTGGACGTATGGTCTACAACTATGGGATTGTTCCAGGAAAAGCAATAGAAACATCCTACAGACTTTTGAAAATAAAGTTCTTAGAACGATCGTTATCGTACCGTGGTACGTACGTAACGAAGATATTCATCGGGACCTGGGAATTCCCAGCGTCGCCGAAGAGATAACAAATTTTGCTCGTAAACACAAAGATCGTGTTCACGACCATCGTAACCATACCGTGATTCAACTACTTGACGCGAACGATTCAATTCGTCGTCTGCAAAGGAAGCCGGTCCTGAAAACAGCAGGAACTTTCATTGGAATTTAATCTGTCTAAAGCGCTACATTCTTTTTAAATTACATACGAACATATTTTTCCAAAAATCACGAATCTCGTAAGCGAAAATAAAACTGCTGGATAAGCGTCGGCTTAGTTGTAGTATTAATCTTGAAGAGTGGTGTTTTTAGTGAGTAAAAATCTCACACTACCATAAGCACGCGCGGTCGGGCCTTATGGTGTCTTTACAAGATTTTCATCCTCTCGGCAAAAAAAAAAATATATATATATATACTAGAGATTCTCATGTACACAGATGGATTCAAAACAGATAAAGGAGTTGGGGCCGGAGTACGAATACTCTTCTATACGCACGTATGGATAAAAGTAGCTCAGTATTTCGGAAGAACATAAACAGGTCTGAAACTAACAAGAGCATTTATATTCTCTCAGACAGCAAAGCCGCGTTGCTTGCAATTGAGGCATATGAAATTACCTCAAAACTATCTGCCAGCGCACCCAAAGACTTCATCAAAAAAGTCCGGCATCATGGATGACCTTTAACTATGAGGAAATCACAATAGGCCCACCTGTGGCCGCAGTGATAAGGGACTGGCTCCCAGATCGTTCTTCAATCTAAATTTGTTTCATCTAAAATTCTTAAAAATTGGTCGAAATGAAATCTGTGAACTATTTTTTGGCTTAAAAACTACCTAAGTCTAGCTTTAGAAGCTAATTTAACTTTACAGTCGGTTTCTCTATCACTACTTTAATTTCCAGTAAGCCAAAGTAAAGTTCAGAACTCTCTTGTAAGTCTCTCTTGTAAGCCCACGAAATCCTTTTCACCAAATTCGTTTTATCTGCCATTCGAATGGATGACGAAAATAAAACATCAAGATCAGTCGTCAGAGATAAAGGCAAAAACGACAAATTAAAATCGGTCCCCGATCGGCTACTGTGCATTTCAATTCACCCATTCGTATCTGGTGGACTGGATAAAAATTCTTGAATTCTCCTCCAACGTTCTGTCCATCGCAAGGAAGGAACAAAACGAAGCAGTATCAACCACAATTGTGAGATTTATATGGGCATTGTTCTGCGAGATGCGACACAATCTCGAGTGATATATTCTGAGAGATATGTCAAAATCTAGTGTTAAAAATGAATTAATTTGTTGACAAGTCTCCGCTAGAGGTTCGCTTTTTATGGATGCCAAGATTTATGATCATCAAACGGACGGGCAAGGATCATTCTACCAGCCCCCTCATTGAAGTGCAAATCGATGCATGTATCCGAGTTGTCATACAAATCCTGTATTGTTGTCGGTTGGGTTAGTAAGAGGTTCTGAGAGAGCTAAAAAAAAAAATCAAATAATGAATCTTGATCCGTTTTTTTTTTTTTTTTATTTTTTTGACATCGAACAGTGAACTATATAGGCGCAGGAGCACGCGCCTATGTAATTCGAAACTGCTAATTTGCGCAAAGGATATTTTTTCCGTTTGTAGTAGGCAGTTGCTTCTTGCGTCATTTAGGAATTTGGACAGAGGGTAATTTTTAATGATAGGCTTCGCTTGAGTCGTACAAATCAACGCTAAACAGAATTGGTTCGCTATTGTTAATAAAAAGTAAATCAAGTCATATGAGCGGGATTGCGATTCAAAGTCATGGCTCTAATTTGGCCACGTGGCAGTTGCAAACGTGCACATAAAAGGTGTGAGTTTCAATTGAGACAGAGCAGGAGTTGCTATGGTTAAATTCAAAACGTATAACAATGGAAATATTTTTTTATTGGGGCGGGTATTCAAGCGAAAAAAAATATTCAAACAGAGAACGAAAATAGTTTGCGTTTGAGTTTAGATTTCAATTCAACTTACCTTATCCGTGGATGGCGTCTAAAACTTGATTCAGTATACTGGATCATCTAACGATAAATTCGAATCAATAAAAGGATGAAGCAAGGAGTGCTAACAATATTATGAAAGAATTCACATTTTGAGAGCGATCCAATAGGAGTGGTCCTACTTTTATGTACATATGTGCATATTTTTTTTCGCAAGTGGATCGAAATTCAAAAACTTAATTACCTTACGTGGTGAGCATACCTGAAAACATTGTTGCCACTAAGAAAATAAATTTCCGTAGCAAAATATCGAGCAGCATAGCAGAAGTAAAATACTTTACAAAATCATATTTATTCAGATACAGGGTGTTTCAAAAAAGTGGCTAGCTATATGCAGTTATTTCTTTCTCATCAAACCAAACGAAAAGTCTCAAACTCGCTACATACGCTCATGTCAACCTGGCAGGTCTGCCTAAACAGTCCTACTTGAAACTCTGACGAAATACCTATGCCAAAACGCGGTCCGGTAATGACCGAATTAGGAACACATGTTATGAAATAACCACAAAGAAAGCTTCACCAGCTACTGCCGTTTAAGCCAGAAAACTTCAACAAAGCCGTGATACACACCCTTAACCGTGGCGTAGAACTGTTCACGTTCAGGCAGGCCTGACAGAGTGGACTGACAGACGTGCACTCAATGATATGATCAAGAAATACAGTTCTTCAAAAATGTCACCACGAGCTCGCTAGAAAAGGCACAAGCCTCAGAATTATGCCGGAAAGGCAAAATTTAGGTATGCCTCTCACTACGTGTAAACATTTACCCATGCTGAATGTAATCAAAAAGGCCAATCACAGATGGGAGACTCTTACTACTTGCAGAGTCTCTTGACAAATCTGGCTCAAGTTAGAAAAAAAAAACGCTCTGATAGATTGGTTTTACTAAAACGATCGCAGATCAGCACCGTCATCGGTGTCCTCACGGGGCACTGTCCAATCGGTCTACAGGCTAAAAGGCTTGGCCTCTTTTCAAATGATTACTGCAGAAGCTGGAGGGACATGAAGGAGGAGGAAACGATCCTCCATTTCCTTTGTAGCCCCGTCCAAAAGAAGACTGCTCCATCTAGGAGCTCCATTCTTCGACGACCGGACGAATATTGACGTTAGAAGCATTCTCCTCCTTCATAAGAAGAAAAGCAATAGATCCCACGGTATCGCAATGGACCCCCTTTGGTCTAAGTGTGTTTGTACACAGGTACAGACACCCTAACCTAACCTAACCTAACCTCGACAAAAACCATCGCAAGCGAGACATTGAAATTATGTCAGACAGCCAAGCTCTGATCTATGTATTGAGCTCGTATAAAATCAAATGGGGAATGTTTGGACAAACTCAAAAACCAAAATCAACAAGGTTATCCTATACACACTGAGTGTCAGGACTCGTTGCTGTAGATGGTAACGGGAAGGTCGATAGACTGGCGAAAGAAAAGGACAGCAACCTCGCTCGTAGGGCCAGAATTCTTCTGCGGGATGAGCGAAAGAAGAAACCAAAACAGCCAAACTCTTTAGGGAACTAGCCCTTAAACTAAGAAAATTCAAAACACTCCAAGGGAAGAAGCAAGAAATACTTTCACTGAGGAACACCTCAGGAAGTTAAATCTAGAAAACAATGGAATATTCAGATTCTGTAATGAAGCGGAGGACACTCCGGGCCGTATTCTAAGAAATTGCGGGGCATTCACTTACAATAGAGTAAGCTGCGTGGGAGCCATTCACACAGACGAGAGAGATAGTACATAGGTCCAATATAGACACTCTAATTCTTAAGGTAAAACCGATTGAACGAGGTGCGATAGCTCGAGAGCAACCTTTTTTTTTCTCTTTTAGATTAAATATTGGATGATCCCACAAAGGATTTTCGCTGTCGAATCTTACAGTCGACACAACTTCTCAATTGTAAGGACACAACGAGAATGTCGCAGTCATTTTAATGTAAGATGTGCCCCGTCTAGAGGTGCCATTGTACTTTTTGTTGCCCGTTTTAGGCAAGAAGGACTGTGATCAATCATAGACAAACTGGGAGACCTGCGTCCGGAGTCCCCGAGTCATCATAAGCCTCGTACATGCAAACTGTTGGCGAACACGACATCGATCAGGCGGTGCTCGTCCCAGTTAAACATTCTACGGACGGTCTTACAGAGAATTTTAAGAATTTCAATTTAGTCGGCAACAGTTTGCCAGATTGGCTTCGTCAATAAACAAAATTTGAGTGAGTGGTATGTGGTAAACCCTCGAATAATTCAGGAGTGGCTGATGCATTCACTTCGAATCACGGTTTGGTGTGTTATCTCGGCTGAAAAGGTCACAGGGCCCAATTTATGTGAAGACGCAAATGGGAATCCAGTAACGGTACGGACAAGTATAGAGCAATGCTTGAAAACTTTTTACATTCTCAGCTGGATTGGGAGAAATGTTCCCAGGCCGAATAATCTCAAAAAGTGGAGACATTGACTCGTTCTCCGAACTTAACAGCTCCAGACTTTCTCCTATGAGGTCATCTGAAAGGAAAGATTTACGAGAATAATTCCCAATCTCTTACAGACCTTAAAAGGAACATTAAGTCTCATATATTGGCCTTGGCACCACAAACTTTGAAAAGTGAAATTTCTTCAAAAGATTATAGTTTTGCGAAAACCAAAAATAAAAAATAGCAAAGATTAGGCTTCAATATTCTTGTGGTTTTGTTAAAATTCGTTGATATTCTACAGAGTCATCTTGTATACGGCACCGCCTCCCGCCCATTTTTAAGAAAAAATTAAATTTTCGGCCTTTGTCCCTTGTCTACGAGTATACTAATTTTAAGGATTCTGCGTCAACTGTTATACACCATACATTTTGATGACCTTCGAGCATACGAGCATACCCTTACCCATCCCATTTTCTGAAAACGAAAAGATAATTTTACTCATTAAATCCATCCAACTCTTTTGGTAAAAAGCATCAGTTCAGTTGTTTGGACAAAAGTGTTAGTATTCTAGTATGTTCTAGAAGTTTGATAAGTTTAATCTTTCTAGGTCATTCGAGCAGTCTTGGACGTGTAAAAAGCCACGTACACATATTGTCAGGCCGTATAAAAGTGTTGTTTTAACATGTTCTTTGGTAACACCCAATGTTTTGGAAATCGAAATTCTGTCTGCGAAAAGTTATACCCTGTAATCTATACGGTAAGTATATCTTCTAAGTAATCTGGGGCTTCTGTAAATTATGGAAATAAGCAAATGCACCCTGTGGAATCATTTTTTAAAGATTTTGAAAAATTTTCCCTAAAATTCTGCATTATTCTCTGCACCGTAGTCTGTGCTATAATTGTGCAAAGTGTTAGCTCCAATGGCTTCGAATTAAATCGGGAAATACATGCAAAATGACGGAGTGTGTGAAGCTATTCGAAGGAGATATGGCTTCTATGCAGTTTTGTGTTTACAGGGTGTAACAAATCAAAAAAAAAAAAAAAAATGTGTGAGAAAAATTTTAGATAATTTGTAGATAAATTGCCTTCCACTTAATTCGGAAATAAAATAAAATTTTTGTTAAAAGTAACAACAAATTTTGTTTGTTTTTATGGAAATATACTCGGATCGCCACACCCCTGGAGGTACGAAAATAGTGACTTAAACGGACTTAAGCTGTTAAAATACAGTGTGGTCAACGACCTGCATCTTCGACGCAAAGGATGCTGGTTCTATCCGATACAGACGGTGGCAAAGGAACTACAACCCCGATGTTAGCAGCAACAATGATCACTACAAACGACTAGTAGGCATTGTACTTTCCACTTCTAAAAAAACATGAACCAAGAGTCTACCGCAAGGCCAGATGAACTATTTAAATCCCTCGACAAAGGTCTCAGCGAAAAATAGCAAAACAAGGTATAAAATACCAACTTTGTGCACTCCAGTCGAAAAACCTGGAGCCTGCTTCGCAAACTAGGCAGCAGCACGCCTATAGCGGTTTCTAAACCATCGATCAGTCCGCATGCAATAGCTGCCAGAATCGTTAATCTCACTAAAGCTCCTTTAGTCAGAATAGAAAGCAAACTAATCAAAAAGATACTAAAATCGCAAATAAAAAGTGTCAGGCGAACTGGTGGAGTTGTCAAGTCCATGTAGGCAAGTCTGCCGGACTTGATGGAATATTTCCAAAGTTTCTCCTGCACAGTGGAATGTGTTTCAGGAACTGGCTCGTGCGTTTTTACAATGATATTTTGGAAACAGGACACTTCCCTGCCGAATTCAATAAAGCTAAAGTAATTGACTTACATAAACCCGGAAAGCTATAAGCTTACTTAGTGTGGTGCACAAACTTTTTGAAAGATCTGTATATAACCGAATCGATATAGACAAGTACGCAGCTGAGCAGATCAAGTGTTAACGATTACGAGTACAACTCATATTGAAATCGGCTATAAAGTCAAGTTGAAGATATCAATGGCATTTACTGACCTAACAGCAACGTATGACACTATCTGGACTGATTCTCAAACTCCTGTAAGTCGTACCATGTATCAAAATAGCCTCCATACTGAACAAAATGCATCCCAAGTATTTCTCAACGATACATCTACCAGGCCAAGAAAATGGGCTTCCGCAAGTATCAGTATTAACATCGCTGCTATTTAATTTATATACGCAAGACCTCCCAGCATCAGCACCAAGAAAATTTTTCCTACACTGATGACTTTGTAATAGCCACTCAACACCAGAGAATGGCTCACATTGAAGAGAAACTTTTTAAGAGGTGTGGGGACTATGCCCCAACATGATCAAAACAGATGATGATCTAAACAACTAACTCGCCAAAACGAAACTGGGGTAACTTTTAACAATATCCAATTGAACCACAACCCCACACCAAAATATCTAAGAGTTACGCTGGATCGAACGCTTACTTCTAAGAAACACTTCACTATTACTGTATTGAAACTAAAAATCCGAAAGAACGTAATCCAGAAGTTATCCTCGATAACATGGCGAGCCTCCGAAAAAACGCTTTGTTCCGCCGCTCTTGGATTAGTTTACACCAATGCTGAATACTGGACGGCCAACTCAATGCATAGATGCGCATAATCTCAGGAATAACAATCAGTTCCACAACACCGATATTCCTTTCAGTCCTGAGCAACATACATCCTGCTAAACTTCGTCGGCAAAATGCTTTATTGCGTTAGCACGAGTACAATGAAATAAACTCTACTAATTCAAAGCGATATCGGGGTATGTAAGTCCAATATCTCGACTCACTTCCCGGCACACACCCCTGAAACTGACCCAAGATCTGAGTAGTACCACCTTTAATGCATCGGGAGCCTGATCGAACGTGTGAAGCTCAGTGAATGATGTATTCCGTGAATGATGTATATTTTGCCCACTGGTCACGGCTCAATCGACTCAGAAAAATCCATGGAAGCAACACTTTTTAAATAGGGAGCCACAGATTCACCACACTTCGACTGTAGAAATGTAATCCAGAACATCAAGCACATATTCTAACGAATGTGGAATTCCAAGGCGAACCAGCCGAAAAAAAAGTGAACGGGTACTCTGTACTCTGAGTCCCAGAACCTGATATTTGTACCGAGTTTTCCACTAAATCCTGTGGTTTGGCATTGAATCAAGACTGGTATGTTTAGTACCGTATTCTATTGCTGCATATCTTTCCTAGATCCATTACTCCCCCCACTGTCAAGCAATTCTCTCTGACCTCACCTAAGAGATCTCCGAATATATGAAAATATGCGTCTCTACCTTGCCTACTTGCATAACATACCAGGCTCAATCTGCATTGATGGAATAACGAAAACAAACATCGTGGTTTCGATGCGACAAGAAGTCCTTCCGACTGACCCAGATGAATTCAATGATATATTCGTTCGATTTCACGAAATATTTCACCCATTAACGTAGCAAACGATCTATCTTCATTTGCATCTCATGTTAGCTCCAAAAGTCTCTCGCACCTTCAAAGAACTCGCACCAACTTTAAAAACTATTTTCGTGTCTAACTTATCAAACGTAGCGTTCCACCCTCCAAACCAAGGTAATAATCCTCCGATGTGCTGTTTATGTACTATCTGGATGCCTAAAAGCTTCCTTATGACATTTTTGCACGAAACGAATCTGTCCTCTAATTTTAGGAACAATGAGCTATTTACTTCAGACTTCTATATCTTTCGAGGCGATGGTCTCGTGAAACGATTCTGCACGCTGACTGAATTCATCTGTGTCAAAATAATCCTCTCAATACGCAATCTTTATATACTTTATTGCTACATTCGCCCTTCCAGGGTTACCAGCTTCTTGTAAATACCATCGACTTTGTCTATCGTAATTTTGGGCGACGTTAATCTTCCTTATCTTCAATGTGCTCAGTCTGAAGATGAATCTCATTTTGTTGGTACAAATCCCACCTCAGACAGTAGTGGCATTACTAACAACCTAAATAGGCAACTCGACCTTAACTTCTCATCCGACCCTCCTCTATTTTTTACATTCTCATACAGCATCAATTTTCGTAAAATTTAACAATCTGCACCTGCTCTAACTTTAACCTCTTTCTAGATCGTAACACGCAGCTCTCTATCGACAATGTTCTCGTGTTTTTGTACGATGCGATCTTCACCTGTTTCGTGGAATTGGTGCCTTATATGCTACAAAGAACTCTTCATCATTTCCATCATAGTATAGTAAAAAGTTGCGCTCACTCCCGAACAAAAGAAACAAACTGTGGCAAGCATATCTTAAATCTCGATCTGCCTCCAACTTTTCCAATTACCAACAAGCATATTACCGAACTCCGTGAATGTTATAACGAATCCAATATAACCTCATACCCTAAGAGTTTACACCTTTTCAATGCTAAAGTAAATCTGATAGCTATCCTTCCACCCTAAAATTTTCTAATGTATCTTTAGCAGACCCTAAAATAACAGCAAACTTTTTTGCTCATTGCTTCACCAAGTCATTTACCAACCACGTTCTTGAACCTGACCATGACTACTTTGGTTATATTTACGGCTGTACCCAAACTTCCTTTGTCTCAATAAATATATCATCGACTCTGGTTGTAGAGACGATTAAAAAACTGAAGGATAATTACTCCCCCGGCCCCGATGGTCGAAATACCTAGTCCAGCCCATTACTACCTTATTTCAACCTTATATTTTGCAGGGAACTTTCCTCCAACTTTAGAAAGACTCTTATATAATCCCCATTCATAAAAAAAAGGCTGCAAGAATGAAGTAACCAACTATCGTCCAACTCTTTTGCATTCCCAAACTTTTCGAAAGCATCTCTATACATGATACAATGTCTTCTCACTGCAGATCCATCTTTTCTCCAAACCAACACAGTTTTCGAAACTAAAGCTCTTGGTTTTCAGCCGGGGTTCATTTCGTGGTTCAAATCCTACTTGACAGATCGCCAGTATAAAGTTTTCTTTAGATCGTCCGTATCTGACCCCATTTATGCTACCTCGGGCGTCCCTCAAGGGATAAATGATGTTGAATGCATCATCAAAAATCGTTATCTGTCAATCTACGCAGATGACATGAAAATCTTCAGGACTCTTGCCCCTTCTGTCTCTTGCCCACTGTATGATGATCTTGACGGATTTTTAATCTGGTTCCAGCAAATTTGTCTGAAGCTCAGCATCAGCAAATATCAAGGTATCATAACTCCCGTAAACGTCTCCCTCTACCACCTAGCGTTTACTCTATTTATGGCCAGCCTGTCTCATCTTAAATAAATAAATATAAAAACGCATCTTTTGTTATAATCACTTGCAAACTTAATACTCTTAGTTGCGGAAGTCAGCAGGGGTATCCCTCAAGGGGCGTTCTATACCGACTTCTTTGGAATCTGGTGGTCAATGAACTACTGGTAATCCTGGAAGCTGAGGGTTGCGAAGTTATCGCTTATGCGGACGATGTTGCTATAGCAGTCTCCGGTAAACACCTCACTACCTTAAAAGAGCTCCCATAAAACGATTTGAATAGTCTGTAAGATGGACAGCACGGTGTGGTCTAGGAGTGAACCCCCATAAAACCGAACTAGTCCTCTTCTCAAGGAAATATAAAATCCCACTCATTGAACCTCCATCCCTTAATGGAACAAGCTTAACTTTCTCCAACGAAGCAAAATACTTGGGTCTTATTTTAGATAAGAAATTAAGCTGGAAACCTAATATACGCACTCTTCTCTTGCAAAAAATCCATCCCTTTACCATCCCTTCCAGAGCATTCTGGGAAGAAGGTGGTTTTACGGAAGAAAAGTCGGTACATTTCTATACCGATGGTTCAAAAACTAACGACGGGGTGAGTGGTGGTGTCTTCTTCGATAGGCTTAATTTAAACCTCTCTTTACGTCTCCCAAACCATTGTAGCGTGTTTCAGGCGGAGATAATGGCATTAATTGAAGTCTTGTCTTGGATAAAGGAAAACGTGATATCTGCCATTGATATCCGCATCTTTTCAGACAGCCAAGCAGCAATCAAATCCTTGGAATCATCCTCAATAAATTCTTTAACAGCTATAGACTGCCGATCGTCTCTTGTGGAGATGGCGGAGCAGTTTAAGATTCACCTAATTTAGGTACCGGGGCATAAGGATATTCCAAGGAATTGTAAGGCTGACGTACTTCATCCTTCCAGGCAAAAGTTTACTGGGTATGCCTATCGCTACATACAAACTTAAATTAAAGCTGGATGCTATCGTAAAGACAAATTCAAGGTGGACAACGGGTACAACTTGTCTAGCGACAAAACAGATTTGGCCCAAGCTGGGTCTGAAACTCTCTAAGAATTTGATTTCCCTCAATAGAACGCATATCAGCGCTGTTATCGGTGTCATCACTGGACACTGTCTAATAGGCAAGCCTGCAATAAGGCTTCAAGTTTTCTCAAATGTTTTCCGCAGAAGCTGCATGGACGAGAAGGAGGAAGAGACTATTCTTCTCACCTTCTTTGCACCTGCTCAGCTCTCTCCCAAAGAAGTTAACTCCACTTAGGAGCCTTCTGTTTCAATGACCTAGATGATCTGAATAATATTGGCGTTAGGTACATTCTACGCTTCATCAGAAGCTCTAAATGGTTCAATGAGTAGGCTAGAGGCCGCGTCTCAAACACATGTGGTATCACAATGGACCTATTATTGGTCTAAGTGTGTTGACTTCTTTTTGCTGACAGCCACTTCAACCTAACCTAATCTAACCTAGTTGGGGAAGTACAATCCTCAACTAGTCCAGCCTAGAAGGCTGAAAGGTGATGTCCTGCATGATTAGAGTATTCAAACTTTCTTCTACTTCTCCCACTCCTGCTTAAGACGAAAGTCTTTCCAGAACCACATGGTCCTCATTTCCCAAAAAGGAGGCAATTAAACATTAACAGTGCCATCTTCTTATTCGCATCGCCATCGAGATCAATGTCACCTAGTTTGACTCCTGGAATCAGATCATTCCATAAAAAGTTTTTGCTCATTAAGTCAGCACCTAAATCTGAATGCAACAGCACATCTTTATACTGGCGAATCTGATCAATTCCATAAAAAGCGATGGGATGGCAAACAGCCACCAGATCGGCAAAAACGTTTTGCATTTTGAGGCAACAGCAGTCCACGAGAAGTGGACTTGATACCCAATTTGACGAAACAATTCGAAAAACATTGACAGAGATAAACTGTCCTGACGACGACGTGGTTCTAGTTTAACACTTCTACAACATCTCTTACCATCCTTCTGTTCTGCATCTGCCTACAGAAGGGGGGAGAAAGGGCAGCCAACGATCTCCGATCTGTGTGATCATGTTAAGGGCTGCCGCAGCAAGCTTACAAGATACTTATCTTCCAACAAAAGATACACTTTGAGATATACATTCGATCGAGATAGTCAACCTATGTGTAACAACAACAAATCGATTTCTCAACAAATTTGGAATGCCAGCGCTTTAAAGGAGCCGCGCTTGCGCTCATCATCAAAAGTCGGTTTAGTTGGATGTAGCTCCATGAAAACACTGTCAGCAGAAGGGGGAGACATATCAACCAAAGGCGAATCCTAATTCCAGTGTTACCGGATTTTGTCACCACAGACAGAGCGACAGAGAGCGCGCGCGCTCGCGTGTAAACTCCAAGCACACAAACAATAACAATGGAACATTTGTCTTGGGCTAGAGACAGGGTGACAATGACCGCTTACGCCGCCGCTTGAATGATAGTTGTGTGCCGCGATTGAGGAGAAATATTCGCTGTTGCGCTGCTTTAACAATTGCATTGCAAACTGTAGCAACACTGGCGGCCAGGAGAGCATCCAAGTATGTGGGATGGGAAGGAGGAATTGTAAAATTCCCAGTGCAATTCTTTTGATGAAATTCCTTCAAATTCCATTGACTGTTTGCGGGTCTTTGGCGGAATTAAATACGAGGTTTTTGTTTCGTTCCGTGGGTATTGTTGCGGTTTTGGAGCGACTGAAATGCGAGCGGTGTACACGGATTGATTGTACTCGCATGCAATTGTCCTGTTTTTTTTTTTTTTTTTATTATTTGATTTACACTTTGAAGAAATTGCGTTCCTGATAATAGTTAACTGAAAAAGTGTTAAGTGTATCCTTTCAAGATACCACAAAGAATGAATCTCTTAGAAAATAAGATAGCTATGCAGCCGAAGTGATACCACAAACCTAATGATCCACCTGTCTGATATATGGAATCAATGCACTTGTTCACAAGCTCAATGCATGTACATACGAATATGTATGATAATTGCTCTACTACAAATTGTATGAAAGAGTATGGCAAGGCGCCAGCTAGATTGCTAAGCGAAAGTCATACGAAAATATCGCCGCAATGAGTGAGAGTATTCGTGACAATCCGTCAAAATCCATTCAAAATCCGTACAGCTCCACACAACGCATTTTAACAAAAGATCTGCATCTGCTTGCCTAAAAGATCCAATTGACTGAGGAATTCAAACCAGCAGACCATGAACAGCGTCGTTGATTGGATATTAGAGAACCGCCAAGTTGATGGCGATTTTTCGAACAAAATCATCTCCAGCGATGAGGTTCACTTTCAACTGTTCAACTGAATGGTTATGTAGACAAACAAGATTGTCGCATTTGGGGTCATGAAAATCACGAGCGATTCACGAACAACCAAGCAATCCACAAAAAGTCACTGTTTGGTGTGGACCGGCGGCGTGATTGGGTCTTGTTTCTTAATAACAGTCAATGGTGAACGTTATCGAGACATGGTAACAAATTATTTTTGGCAAAATTTGCACGTTATTGATGTGGTACACATGTTGTTTCAACAAGACGGTGCTACCTGCCACACAGAACGATAAGCAATGCAGTTATTGCACACAAACTCTCCCGGTCGCGAGAGCTCTTTCGTTTCCGCCATCAAATTTGGCCACCAAATAGAGCGATATCACTCTGTTAGATTCTTTTCTTTGGGGTTATGTGAAGCAGAAGGTACATATAACCATTTAAGTGGAAAGGAGCTTCGTCGCTCATTGTGATTTTGGATACGAAATCATCCTCTTCTTGCTCCAGGTTTAACAGAGCATAACTTAACCTCATTTGACGGTCAGCAGGCAGCAAATGGTGAACGGTTTGGTGATGCAAGGGAACATGTGCATTACCAAAATTCAACGCAACGAACTTTTGCTGATGCCAAATTGTGTGCATCGTTGTCTCGTCGATGTTTGTGGACTCTCTCGGACATCCTCGGCCACAGCAGTGATATTCTCGGCCGAACGACCAATACGGGACCAGCCACTTCTTGCAACAAATCTAGTGGACCCAGTTTGCACGAGACGCTCAGTCAACCGCTTAATTGTTCGCGCACATGGTGCAGTACGACGAGGAAAACGACGACGAAATTCAGGCCGCGTTAAAACAACAGATCGAAAATTGGTCAAATAAGCAGTAACAATAATTCCGCGTTTATCCTTCCGTGTGTATCGCTCCATTGCTTGTTGTCAACTAATTCTCTGTCTACAACATAAATGTCAAAGCACAATGACATTTGACGCCATTTGCAAAAATTAAGGCACATTCACATTATGACAATACTTTTGCCCCACCTTGTATATGCCATGACCCTCAAACGATTCCAGAGCTAAAGGATGATTTATGATCCTCTTTGATATTATTTATGAACTACCGTAGGATTTATGCCGATAAGTAATGGGGAATTTCATAAAAAGAGCGGATGTCTGGAAGACCAGCCGTGGCATTAATTTGATCGATGTAATTTTATCATGTCAAATGTAAATGTCTGAATGCAATACTGAAATAAAAATATCAACAAGCATTGTGTTTTATTTCAAATTCAAATTGTAACCTCAAATTGAATCACGTTTTATAAACATTGTTGCTTACTGCTAGACATACCTCACGTATTAATTTCGGTTATGCATTTACAGTGGAGCCTATATAGACAAGGTCCTTCTCTACAGCAAGGTTGAATCTGTCTATTATGACTCTCCAAGTTGTCGGTGTTGTGTGTCCATTTTTGATGACAGCATACAAACTTCACTAACGCACCACTGACAGCCCGCTGTATTTTTTCAATTGTGTCAATGTCCTCAGCGTACGAGAGTAGTCATATTTTCAAAATTTTGAAAGATCGTACCGTAGCCTAGTATATCGTGATGCATTTACCCCGCCATTTTAAAATTCATTTTGATCTCGAGATGGTTCATGGAGACCACACCAATAACTTCGACTAATCCATAACCATAACCATATCCATATCTTTATTAGAGGTTGTAGTATATGGCTGTGCAGAGTGTGCCATTAAAACTTTCGAATTGTTGCAGAATTGTGCGTTGAGAACACGTTTTGAATGTAAAACTGCCATGTACTGTTCCATAGCACAAATTCGCTTGAACTGACGCTTCGAACGCGGGCTGTCAAAAGCCGATCTGAAAACAGATGTCAAAGATATAGGGTTGTCAGATGCCGAAGGTTTAAATGGCCCACCCTATACATATCTGCTTTATACGATTCTCAAATAAGGCTAATGCGCCCCAAGGGTCCGTTCCCTCTCTCATCCCTTTGCTGACTTTAATATGTGTGTCAATCCAATCCATTCCTTCACGGAAAACGGCTGTCTTATTTTCTCTTATTTTCTAACGCAACGACCGCAAATTGTGAAATTCCAACTGCAACGAGTATCTATCTTATACTGATACTCGTACAATCACCAATTGTAGTAGACGTCTTGCGTGTTTTTCGTTAAAATGGATAAACTTGAATATCGTGCAGTGATAAAATTCTCCGCTTTGGATGGGTTAACCCCTCAGGAAATTCATCCAAAGTTGACAAAAGTTGACGGGGACTCTGCTCCTTCCATGTCAACCGTTAAAAAGTGGGCAGCTGAATTTAAATGTGGTCGCACGTCCCTCGAAGCTGACCCCGTGAAGGACGGCCAGAAACTGCAATCACACTCGAAACCATCGAAAAAGTCCATGATAACGTGTTGCACGATAGGCGAGTGAAGATGAGTGAGACAGCTGAGGCTGTTTGTATATAGGAAGAGAGGGTGCGAAACATCTTGCACAAAAACTTAGGGATGCGAAAGCTCTGCGCAAGATGGGTGCCGCAACGATTTTCGCGGCAATCTTTGGACTGATTCAATAGGGATCCGACCGATTTTATGCGGCGATTTGTCACCATGGATGAGACTTGGGTCCACCACTACACGCCTGAAACGAAACAGCAGTCGAAGCAGTGGGTGGTTCAGCGCCAAAGAAAGCGAAGTCGATCGCATCTGCCGTAAAGGTCATGGCCAGTGTGTTTTGGGATGCGAAAGGGATTAATTGATTACCTTGAGAAAGGCAGAACAATTACAGGCGAATATTACTCCAACCTTCTTGACCAGCTGGATGCCAAAATTCGTGAGAAGAGGCCTGGCTTGAAGAAGAAAAAAATCATCTTTCACCAGGACAGCACCTGTACACAAGTGTGAGTTGGCGATGGGAAAACTGTGGGATTTGGGGTACGATTTACTCGGCCATCCCCCCTATTCACCTGATTTGGCACCCTCAGACTTCCATCTGTTCCCAAACTTGAAGAAATTTGTTTCTTGGAAGCGCTTCGCATCCAATGCAGAAGTTGAGTGAGCCGTAGATGAATATTTTCACAGCCTTCCAGACTCTCACTTCCGAGAAGGAATACTGATGTTGGAGAAACGCTGGACCAAGTGTGTTGAAGTCAAGGGAGATTATGTAGAAAAATAAAATCATTTTTTTACTGAAAATCGCAATTTTTCATTGACAGGCCTATAACTTTCACCTTGTCCTCGTATGTCTTTAAGGCTTATGTATGTTGTTTTTCAGACAATGTGTAACTCTAAGGTATGTTTGTCCCTTTATTTTATTTATTTTGTATTTTATTTTATTGACTCATTCTGATTCCGATATCACAGAACTTCGACTCATTTCTACGAGTATTCTATGACAGCTAAACAGTTATCAACGCGATTGACTCACCTCTCATAAAAAATTAAAGCTCATACTACGAGTAGATGGTTCAGTTTACGCTCTGAACTGACTCAATCCAAATCCCAGCTTACAGCCCTGATGGCAATAAAAGGGGCATTAGGTGTTTAGCATCATCGTCAACATATACATATACAATACCGTGCATAAGGTTACTGCTAATAAATAATATTTATTGTAAATAGCTTCATCAATAGTTGATTTGTTCATTTGACTAGGTAAATATAAACCTAGTCAAATGAACAAATCAACTCAAACTAATAAATAAAAAGATTTTGGTAACAAAATAGAGTGAGACCTCTTTTTCTTCGAAAAATCCACATCGTACTTGCACTACTTTGGCCGTCAATCTAGGCCAAATGTTATTGACCTCCAATTCGTCCCAAAGCAGCTCTGTTGCGTTGAGGTCGGGTAATTGGGCAGGACATTTTATATTTTTCAGTGTTCCTTCTTATTTTTCTTGGTCCAAGTAACCTCTCCAAAGCTTCGAAGAATGTTTCGGATCGTTATCTTGTATTACTGTGAATCCGGGGCCTATTAATCGCAAACCCGGTGGTAAGATATATTCTTCTACTATTAGTCTGAGATCTCGAAGGAGATGGAGGAGCATTTGCTTGCCGACCCCGAGGAGTCAGTCCAAACTGAGACTGAGAAATAGGAGAACGCCAAGAAAAAGGCTCTCTCTGAAGGTATGCAGAGGCTTAGGCTGTACAAAAAAAAGCCGTACACCTGAAGCGCGTACTGGAGGAAAAAGGCATCCGCTCACTCTCCGACTTGAAGAGAGAGAAAAATTCGCGTGGGCCATAGACATCATCAAGAACGAGACCGTCAAGAAAGCTGCCAAGGTTGTTACATGCAAAAGGACGCATGGAACCGAAGCCAAGAAGGCGGGTCCCATCGGAACCAAGATGCATAGCGCTGGTGAGAGGCGGAAAGTCAACTGCAGTCGCTAAGACGGGTAAGGATAGAACACCAGCGCCATCGGAAACAAATAGGAAGGAGTTTGCTTCCAAAAGGGAACGATCCCAGGAGAAACAAACAACCCACCTAAAAGGAAAATTGCCAACACAACGGTTCAGTTCAGCGGGGCTACACGAAATGCTCTACAGCTTGATGTACTGGATATCGGTAAGCCCAGTGGACAATATTCCTTCGAACGGGGGAAGTTGATTGAGAAGACTATGGCCAACGCGATCTTCGACCACATTCGTAGGAATATTGGTACCACTGTTCCCACGTTCGGCCTAACTAATTGGAAGGGGGGATAAGTAGACTGGACTGCAAAGACCAGCTCTCCTATGACTTGACGAAGAAGACTATATCAACTCTCAAACTCTGGGAGGGAGCTGTCCTCAAGGTACTCTGGTACCATATAGACGAGGTACCAGGAAGGCGTAAGGCCAAATTGAAAATACCTAGCCTGGGCGTGGAGAAAGAGGAGAGTCTCTGCTTCTTGAAAGCACAAAACTCAGCGGTCCCTATGGATGACTGGGAAATTGTTGCGGTAGAAGACAACGAAGATGCTACCACTACTGTAAGTCTCGAAATACTGTAGTATCGAAATATACATCGCTCGTTTAGACTTTTAGGATGGTTGCAGTGTCTTCCAAGCCGAAATTGTTGCAATAAAACAAGCTGTGGATAATTATTGAGGAAGATATTTCAGGACAAGCATCTATGTTGATAGTCAAGCGGCCATTAAGTCGTTAGAGTCAACATCACTAAGATCCAAGCTCGTAAAAATTTGTAAAAAACGACTGGCTAACACGGTGACCCTGTGCTGGGTACCAGGTCACATGGATATCTCTGGTAACAAAAAAGCGGAGGAACTAGCCAGGGAAGGTTCACTTATAAGCCCTTCGCGGGCCCTTTCCGAGGCTAGCGTACCGTTTAGCACCCTAGACGGGGAGATAGACATCAAGTCTAATGAACAAACTAATGAACGCTGGTGTCGATTAGATACATGCACTACAGCCAAATCATTATGGCCAGTCTACGACAAAAAGGGATCTATCAATCTTATAGAACTGTTGGCGTGGTAACAGGACACTGTGTGATAGGTAATCACGCAACGCGGTTACCTCACTACGATTACTGTAGAAGCTGCAGGGACGTAGAGGAAATAAAATCTGATCATCATCTCCTGTGTGATTGTCCAGCTCTTGCCAGCAAAAGAAGCCGTGCGTTTGGTAGATACTTCTTTTCAAAGCTGGATGAGCTAGGTAGCATTGAGCTAAGAAAACTCCTGAGATTCATACATTTATCTGGGTGGTTTTGCCTAGCGATCGAAAGTTGAAATTTCTACGTTTCCATGGTTCTAAATATTGGGCACAATAGACTCTTAGTGGTCTAATTGAGCAGTTGACAACCCTGTTAACAAGGGCACCCAGTTACCTAACCTAACCTAATATTGGTCTCTACTTCTTCTTATTCATGATTCTATTGATACGGATGAGGTTTCCAACACCGGCTGAAAGAGAAAAATCCGCAGACCATTATTGAACCAGCGCCATGCTTGATTGTAGGAACCACTCTCCTTTTTTTTCTCCTTTGTTTGTCAATTTGGACTCGTCCGTACATAAGACTTTCGACCAGTCGGTTGATAGCCAATCCTGACGCTCTCTTCTTCAATCTAGCGCCTTGACTTTGTTTGTAGTAAAAATGTTCATACTGCTACTCGACCTTGAAGGCCTGCAGCTACTCGACCGTTAAGGTCGTTGTTACCGACATCTGCTTTGAGTGCAAACGGTTGAGCTCTGCACAGATTTCTGGAGCTGTAAGTAATCGATCTTTCTTGCTTCTTTACTTTATAGTCTAGTCCTCCTATTTCGATGTTAATTTGAACCTTTCGCTTCTCTTCTAGATCTTCAGAGTCGATGATTTTTTAAAGCAGCGTGTACTGTCGACTTCGATATTTTAAGCTTATCTGCAAAAGGACACAAGACAATTTTGCAAAAAAGAAAACAAATTATTTCCATTTAATGGTGGATAACTTAATGACGTGTGCAATTTTGTTTTATTAAAAGTCAAATTAGAAAAAAAAACTCTTTGGAATGATTTCTACGTTCGTCACGTTATTCATTCCGATGTTGGAATTTCACATCCCTGTCATATGGCAACTGCCAAATCCATAGTGACAGGTTGTTAGTTCTTGCTTTGCTATTTTACGATATGGATCGTTTAACCACCATAAACAAACAAAATTGCAGAATTTGGGCTTATGACAATCCGAATGTGATCGTTGAGAAGCCATTGCATTCACCACATGTGACAGTTTGGTAGGCTATATGGACCGGCGGCATGATCGGGTCGTATTTTTTTTTTAACGACGATGGTTACGGTGAATTCTCTCCCCTATGGTCAAATGTGTCATGAGAAGCCAAACTGTCATGAGAAGCTTTTCTCAATGGAAAAATTTTACCTTCAAAACCGCATAAAACTGAAGGTCTCAACAATTCGTGAAGCGCACATGCCCTGGATTGTGCTGTTAGCGCCAAAATATTATTATTATTATAATAATGGCCAATTGATAACCAACTTTTTTTTGGCCTGATTGAAGATATTGATGTGAGCGACATGTGGTCCCAGCAGGACGCAGGTACGTGCAACACAACACAGGCAAATTTGACTCTATTGCACGAAAAGTTCCCCGGCCGTTTAATTTTGAGATTTGGCAACATCAATTGGCCACCAAGATCGTGTGATCTGACCCCGTTGGATTTCTTTTGGTGATGCTATGCTAAAAACTATGTCTATACAGACAACTTCCAAACTTTGGTGCACTTAAAAACCAACATTCGTGAAGTTATGGCCGCAATACAGTCAGAAATGTGCCGAAAAGTCATCGAAAATTGCCTCACAAGAGTCGAAGTTTGTAAAAACTCCTGTTGATACTTATCATTTTATTTAAATTAAAATCCTAAAGTACAGAATGAGGAATCCTGTATATTCGTTACGGTCCCAGGATTTGCCGTTCGAAGACGGCTGAGTGCGGTTCGGAATTATACTGATTTTGTTCGATAACACTTTGAATCAAGTGTTCTCTTTTATAATAACTTGCTCTGTTAATCGATGCAGTTATACGCGTTGCAATCCAACCACCTGTCACTTAATTTTACGTATCATCCCCGTGAAAGCAATTAATTAAAAAACTGCATTAAAATCCGTTCAGTGGTTTTTGAGATGAGTGCGTTCATACAGACAAACAGACTTGTTTTTGTACTGCGTAATGATTAAGGGACATTCAATAATTCCGTACAGTAATAAAGAAAACATTAAATTAATTTTATTTTTCATCATAATCTCCTTTTAACGCGATACACCTAGCTCAGCGATGCTCCAACTTTTTTAAGCCGCCCGAGTAATAAGATATGTCGAACTCTGTTGCGGTAATAACCTCTTTATTTGATTCATGTTTGGAATCAGAAAATAGTCACAATGGACTACATCTGGACAATATGGTGGATGGGGAAGTAATTCGTAGCACAATTCGTTCAATTTCACTGTTGCGATGCTGGAGATGTGAACCGGGGCATTTTGGTCCAGAGTGAGCGATTGCATTACACATCGGGCAGACAGCTTGCTCATATCCAAATAATTTTTCAAACTGTTGTGCACCCGATCATTTAAGATGCCTACAGTCTCAATAATCTCACTCACTTTAATTCTTCAACCGCCAATACCATGAATTTTATCGACCATTTCGACGAGTGTGGTGACTTCAATTGGACGTCCAGGACGCTCGACGTCCTTTGTGCTCATATCACCGCATCGGAAATTTCGCAATCATTTGTAAATCATTTCAACCGACGGTACAGAGTTTCCGTAATGTTCATCCAATTTTGAGCTGTTTTCTTCTTCAAATAATAATGTTGGTGTGGTGATACCACACGAAATTTACTTTTCTCCATGTTTGCAAAAATACGAGAAGTTGTCTGCTTCCATTGGCTGTCAAACACAGTCTAAATGACATATCTGTCTAATATTTTGTATATCAAATTAGAAACACAATGTGGCGCTCGCGCGGTCACGCGTTGACAGAATAAGTAGAGACAATGGGATCTTATGGGGTAACACCAAATGTGACCTCCGGTGTTTGGTCGGTTTTTAATCGTAAATATCGTAAGCGCCACCTCAACGTCGGAATAGAGCTACTCTCTAGTATTGTCGCGCGTTTTGACAGCTCACAGCTGTTTTGGGTTGATATTATTCTTTGACTTGTTCGATTTTAACAACAATTTAAGCCATTGTGACGTGTATGTACTCCGAATTGTTAGAATTTTATATGTACAAATTTAAAATTGCTAATTGATGTTTTTTGAACACAAATAGAGTATGTAGAGATTTTTATTTTTTTTTATTTTCTTATTCAAACACATTTGTGTGCGAAGTTATTTTTTATATTTGTGTTTCCTAATCAAACCATAAAAGTAAAAAAAGAGTACATTTCTACTCTTCTTTCTGCCACGAAATCGTGTGTGGGAAATTTGAGGGAACAGAACATAATTCTGTCATATTCTGAAGGCCCTGACCCATAGAATCCGTCGACGTCGTTCCGTTGAAGGTTGATGGTGACATGCACGTATTGCCGGAAAGAACAGTCCCATACAATCCGGCGCATATCTTCGTTGACAGATTGAAATGTCAACCGATTGTCAACGGCGATGACAGTTTCTCTTCTCTCTCAATGCTTCCACCCATGAAAGTGCTTACTCTCAATTTGCCGACTGCCAACGGATTAACGGACTAAGAGAGTAGAAAGTTAACCTACTTTATCCGTCGAAGTTCATACATGCGTCGGTTATGGGCCAACTTCCATAAGAATGCGTGTATTCTATCTAGCTGTCAGTTACAAGGCATTTGACAGAGTTTGGCATCAGGCGTGCATATGTCGAAAATGCGTGCATATGGCGTCGTTGAGTCTCTTCTTCAATGGATTAGTAATTACCTTTCGGGGCGTTCAATACAAGTTGTTTTTTGGCTTCAAGTCTGCAATTCACCAAATAAATGCTGGTGTTCCCCAAGGCTCTGTTTTGTCTCCGATTCTCTTTCTTATTTTTATAAATGATCTCTTGTCTGCAACTTCTAATCTAATCCATTCCTTCGCTGATGACAGTACCCTAAGTTTTTCATATTCGTTCCCTAACTCACGTTCTTGCTCTTTGGCCGTAGAAGGGGAACGGCAACGTATGTATGTTAAACACAATAAATTCCGACCTGGACAGCATAATTAAATGGGGTTCAACCAACAGAGTGGAATTTAATGCTTCCCAAACAAAAAAAAAAACCCTCAACCATTATCCATGGATGGTACTTGCATCATTGAAACCGAAAGACTTGCCATTCTCGGTATGTGTATTAATAACCATCTTCGATGGAATGATCACATATTCGAGGTCGCCAAAAATGCTGCAAAATGTCTAGGATTCCTTAAATGGTACAAGAAATATTTTACCCCGTCTGATCTGGCCTCAATTTATAAGGCATTCATCCACCCTAAGCTGGAATATAACGCCCATATCTGGTCTGGTGCACCCAAGACCGTTCTGCAATTTCTTGATAGGGTACAGAATCGCGCGTTAAAACTTATAGGCGATAGAGACATTGTGAATTCCATTCATTCACTAGAACATCGGAGAAATGTCTCCTGTCTCTCCCGGTTTTATCGTTTTTTTAATAAAAAATGCTCCAGCGAAATAGCCAGCTCCATTCCTCCCCTTTAAAACTTCACCCGCAATACGCGACATGCTTCGAATGCACATCAGTTCACTTCGGTCGTACTGTTAAATATAGGGATTCGTTTATAAGCCGAACGACACGAAAGTGGAATGATCTACCAAGCTCTGTATTTCCCCATCACTACAACCTTCAAACATTTAAAGCCAACGTGCATAGGCTTCTCCTCTGTTCCTCTTCTCCCTTTCCTTAAAAGCCCGTGCGCTGTAACAGTATAAAGGTATTCATATTCCTTTTGGCGCGAGCGAATTATAAAAAAAAAAAAAAAAGTTTAAAACGAGGCAGCAACGGATCGGCGGATTTTATGGGTCGGGACCTTTAATCTCTCAACGTCCGACCATCTTGAAGCCACATTTGGTGTTGCAAATTTTGAGGTCGCTCGTTGTGACAAATATTATCGTAAGTCGGCAGAATGCCTGTCAAACGCGTGTTGTTTTGCACTTCATGGTTTGAAGAATGTTGCCACATGAAACAAACGTCAATTTGCTGCTAGCATGGTAACCAAAAGTGGTAAATTTAAATAAAAGTTTCAGGTAAATATTAGACCATCTGGACGCCATTTTTCCAAGATGGCGGCAAAATTTGTTCCATCAGGTTTAGGTCTACGTCCTTGCAAAAAATCAAAACTGGCTCCATATTGACTGGAGCCAATAAAACACTAAACATTCTTTTCAAAATTTATATTTTTCATGTTTCTTTTCATTTATTCATAATATACGACAAATATTTTTGTTTTTAAGTTTTAATAATTATAAATGAAAAATAACTAAACATTAATTATAATTATATATATATATATATATATATTTTTTTCGTCTTCAATAATATTAATAGTTTACACATTTAATTTTATTTTTTTTTTTTTTTTTATTTGTAAAACTTAAACTAACAACTAAATACCATTACGCTTATTATTTTTACTTAATATTTGTTTTATACAAAAATGTACAGAAAAGAAAATATCGTATATGTACGTCGTCCAGCTTTCAATTTTATAAATAATCATACAATTAAGTGTAAACAAATTTAAATTAGTTAATAATTCCAAATATTTATTAGTAAACTATTTTTTTTTTTTTTTTTTTTTAACTGTTTGGATCGAAAATTAAGTCTTTAGTAAAAAACAATTTTGCTGGGTTATTTGTAAATTCATAATATATTGCACACAATAAGATAAATTATAATCATGTATCTACAAATAATTAACTTGCTGAAAGGGGTTTACATTATTTATTTTTAACTTTATCACCATTTTGCAAAATATTTTATTTTTATTGCAAGTTTTCTTTCTCTTTTGATGATGAGATCTGACTGTTGGGACAAAGATTCATAAGAGCTTGATGGACTGACTTTAAGAACAATTTTGACAACTTTAGATCTCAATCTGACTTTTGTCGTTTAAAAGTTACAACAGGGTTCACTATTCAGTAACTCATTAAAAGTGGCCTTTGATTTGAAATATAGTGTAACAGCTTAGAGATTCGAGCGACTTCAGAACATTGAATGTTTAGAACGGTCATTATGCCTTAAAGAGTTTAACAGGCTATCTAGTTCAAGCCAATTAAATGTGCTCCCGACACTTAGATACGATAGATAAGGGGTGAATCTAAATAAATGAATATTTTGGCGCTAATAGCTTATATAGTCTCTGGTCTGTCTTCTCGAGGCTGTTCAAGTTCTGAGTGTTGAAAATCTTCTTCGGGACAGTATTACTATCAAAAGTTTGCCATACGTTCGGCAGCGAAAAAACTGTTTAGTGTTTTTTTCATTTTTTTTTTTTGGGATTCGAACCAGAATTTCCCACTGAGTTGTCCAGCTTATTAACCACAGAGCCACGGCGCCCTCGAGGAATTTTAAACACAAGTAAATTGATCTCGCTGAACCTGATAATCGCCAAAAGCACTCAGGTAGGGTATGCCCGCTGTCTAAGGCGGCTAAAATCCATCCCAAGGAAGTAACCTTAATGGTGTTATGAGCAATGCTGTCCAGGACCGCGGTGCTTGCCAGGCCCTCTCTAGACGGTAAGGTGATAGTTGAGCAAGATGGCTGCTATCCACACAGATGGTGGGCAGAGACGCACCTTCTTGCCGCCCAGTGAGATACCACTAAATCTAGCTAGACTCTGAGAAAAGGGCCGGTACTACAGTCATCTCGGTATGATGTCACAATATCTCTATCAGTATCTTGGTTCGCCTTTCCTGAGAGAAGTTTGTGGAAAAAAGTGAGAATTTGTAAAGTAAATTCCGAAAACTACCAGATTCTCTAGCGACTTTTTCGATGTTAAAAAATGTTCTTCTAAGATTTGAAAGGAGTCCATAAGTCGTAGATCCCAAATTATTTCCGTACAAAAAAGTTCAAAATGAAAATCCATGAAACTTAAAATGAATCAACGGAATGTGCAAGGTATTAAGTTTACATTTTTTTTTTTTACAAATTTTCTATAAGGATTCCTATCGTATTTTGTTTTTGTTTCTTGTTCTACTATCCCAATAGCTAATCTATTTATATTTTCGTTTTTCGATCCTGTTTTACTTAATTTTTTTTTTTTTTTTTATATGTTTTGTCTATTACCTACGTATTTTTTTTTTTTTTTTTTAATTAAAATATTTATTTTATTCAAATATATTACAAGGCTCTAATAAACAAACTATGAGAAAAAAAAAAGAAAACAAATATATTTTGAAAATTTTGTTTAAGGAATTTTATTAACTTTATTATTTGTTTGCTTTTTTTTATTTAATAATTATTACTTTTTATTTTATTTTTATTCCATTAGAATTTAACTTAAGACTACGAACATAATCTAGTAATAATTACAGTTTTTCTTGATTTTATTGTGTGTGATTTTTTTTATTATTTAAATTTGTAAATTTACGATTTATCTATGTAAATAGGATCGGTTTTGGTGTTAAACGGCCGGCCATACCCTGGAAATAAGGAGAAACAAAAACTGGAATTGATGAAAATGATTACAGTGAAAAAATATTTGTATAGTAATTGTATTTAGCAAATAATTAACCACAAAGTCCGAAGTTTAGCTAAGGAGAGTTGGGAGGAAATAAAAACTTTTCATTGACTAAATTACTGGTCTCTAGGTATTGCAGTAGCGTATAATTTCTTACTAATAGAGAATAGACAGGTAGTCTGTGATACCCAGCTTAGGCAGATTGCTCAGTTGGGATGGACTGATTTAAACGTCATTCTGGTTTAACAACACCTGGATACCTATAATTTTTCAAAATGTTGTGCACCCGATCATTTGAAAAGACTGCAGCCTCAGCAATCTCACTTACTTTAATTCTACGATCGTCCATCACCATACCATGCATTTTATCGACTATTTCTGGTGTGATGACTTCAATTGGACGTCCAGGAGTAGGATATAATTTATTACTGATAGGGAATGGACACGTAGTCTGTGATACCCAGTTGCACAGTTCGAATCGACTGATATGTAAACGCCATTCTGGTTTAACAACACCTGAATGCCTCTACTGTGAGATCTTCCCTGGGTTGAACAACCTCCACCATAAATGTTCGAAAAAAAAAAATGTAGCCCACTCTGAACATGCATGCACTGTAGAGCCTGCTTTCGCTCGCAAGGGGTGACTAAGAATTTTACGAACGTCGATGAAAGTTTCGATCTCTCATCAGATCACTCACCCGTCGTATTGACAATAAGTGAAAGTCTAATGAAAAAAGAAGGAGCTCCTAGATTAACTAGCAGCAAAACTAACTGGGACGGCTTTGGAAAATATTGCGAAGAAAATATTGTTCTAAATGTGTCGCTTGAAACACCGTATGAAATAAAATAACTGATACGCAAAAGATAGCAACAATCTCACGTTCCCCATCGCATAAAACTTATCAACATATCAAAGGCTTGACTGCAGCAAAAAGTTCAAATAACTCATCTGCAAAGCCACGAAAAGAACCAAAAGACCCCAAATGCAATAAACAATGGCGAATGGGAAAAAAAAGACAAAGAGAAGGCAGATTTATTTGCTGAGCACCTAAAAGAAACGTTTAAGCCATTTGCCGGACTGGCATTGATAGAGGATATTGGTGGTACGATTACCTGACAATGTTAAAATAAAAAGCGTTTCGTTGGCCGAACTTCGCCGGGCAATAAAAAAATCTGAAAAGTAACAAGGCCCTTGGATATGATTTAATAATCGGACAGATCCTCAAGGAATTGCCAAGGGAAGCTCCAATTAAACAGCTTTATCTTATAAATGGTTGGCTGAGACAGCTATGCGTTCCAAGGCTAATGATTCCAAAACGTCGTACAGACCGATATAGCTCCTGCCGATAACATCAAAGGTACTTGAGAAACTCCTATTAAAGCACCTACAAGCAGTCATTGAAAAAAGACGTTCAATTCCTGATTCGGCTTTAGAATCAAGCTTTCCACAATTGAACAGGTTTATAGAACAACCAATGATATTGAGAGAGCCCTAGAACGATATGTTCTAGCACTTTTCTTACGTCTCTCAAGCCTTAAAAAAGGTATAAGTTAAGGCAGGTTCTTCCGGAACAGTTATATGAGTACAAGATTTTAGAATTCTACCTTGAGAACAGATTTTTGGATGTTAAGCAAGTAACCGAATACTTAAGATTTAAGAAAATCGCTACCGCTACCACAAGGAAGGGTTTTTAGTCCAGTCATATTCTTACTCTACACTCAAGATATACGTCAAGAAGAAGGTACCATTGTAGCCACGTGGACGATATGACTATACTGGCAATGAAAAGTTCAGTCGAGTCAGTAACTGAAAAACTCCAACGAGTTTTGGATAAATTGTGCGAATGGATAAAGATTTAGAGCATTGTATTAACGAGACTAGATCAACGTATGTTCACTTAACTTACAGGTGAAATATTTAGAACTGGCGTGAAACTTAAAACGCGACGAGCTCGAAAATATATTCAAACTAATGTATTGGCTGCTTGGAAGATATTCAAAATTAAGCACATATAACAAAGTGCTTCTCATAAGCAAGTGCAGATCCTACTCGTACATGGACATGTGGCATACAACTTTGGGAGTGTGATAAAACAAGGAATAGAAATGTACTACAATATTTCCAAAACACAGTATTAAGAGCTATCGTGAATGCTCCATGGTATATTAAGAACAGTCATATCCACAGAGACTTAGGAATAGCTACCGTCGTAGACGAAATAATAAACTTTGCTCGCAAACATGTTCATTGCAACAATGCAATACCTTGTGCGCCTACTACAAAGAGGTAGCCGCACGTAATGCTGGCATCAGTGGGTGCTTTTGCTAGACAGCTACCTGCCCAGTGCGAATATTTTTTAAAACACAAACTACTAGATAAGGTAACTTACGACTAGTTGTAGTCAACAAGAAGAAGGGCGATGTTTTTAGGGAGTAAAAATGTCACACTACTATTAGCACGCGCTCCCGGTCCGCATAGTCTCTGTGAAGATTTTCACCTACTCACGTAAAACAAAAAAAAAGTTAATTCGTTATCCTGAATTTCGTGAAAATATTCTATCTCGAGATTTTGATCAGTCTTAGCAGTACTATATTGAGAAACTGAACAAATGTGTGCCTCGCTTTTCTGTCTGTCTGTATTTTGGACTGCAGCCTAAAGGGCTGGATGGATTTTCTTTAAACTTCATATCAGAGGTCTGTGGACTAATGCCCATAGAGAAAATCTTAATTTTCATTCTAGCCTCGAAATTAACGGTATTTTACTTCACAGGAATATTTTGAAATTCCTCCAAATTCTAGCGTCGTAGCTTGACGTTTGTAAAAGCTACGCTGCCGAGAGTACATCTGTCTCCATGTGTGTTTTTGATTTTTTACGATTTTAAAAATGGGATCAACTTTGCAACAACGAGTTTGCATCACATTTTGTGCTAAGAACGTATTCAACGGCTGAATCCGACCCAACATTCATCAAACGCATAATTACTGCAAACGAGACGTGGGTTTATGAGTTCGAAACGCAATCCAGGCATCAGGCGAGTGAATGGTGTACACCGAATGAGCCAAGACCGAAAAAACCACGTCGTTTTCAGTCGAAAAAGAAAGCGATGCTCACGGTTTTCATGGATTACAACGGTGTTGTGCACCATGAATTGAGAGATCAGACAGTTTGCGTGAAGCAATTCGCCAAAAAAAGAACGGATTAGTGGGCAAACAACTCGTGGGTTTTGCACAACGATAACGCACCGTCCCACAATGCTATCCTTATTCATGAGTTTTTGACCAAGAACAGTACGAATACCATCCAACAGCCACCGAATTCGCCTGATTTGGTTCCCTGCGATTTCTTCCTGTTCGATCGACTCAAGAAACAGTTCCGGGGAACGCGATTTAGCAGAGAGGAGATAATAGAAAAATCGAAGACGACACATCAACCCCTTGCATCTGTCCTGAATCGATGTCATGCCAACCATATGTGGAGCATGCATCTTTTCTCAAAACCAATGAAGGTAGAATTGCATGAGAACAGGACGTCTGCATCAGGCAACTATTGTCAAAATTCTTAACCCAAAGCGCCTAAATGCAATAGTGACACATACTACTTTGAGAGCGAACAAATTGCTCTTCATATTCTCCAGAAATCTAGTTAGCACTCATTCGTAACAGAAAACTAATATTCGACAATGAATTCCTTCCATTAGCACACCTTGCTTTTTCCTACAGAATATACTCGTACTAGACTTCCTGACTGAGCCAGCACCACCCATTTGAGGTCCTAATAAACTAATTCAATATTATACCAAACTCTTATTATAGTGACGCGAGCGGTAATGAACATGATCAGACTTGAGGTAACCGCTGATACGACGTCGTCAGTAAAATTAGTCAGCCTGACCATCATAAGGAGATATTAAGAGATCGGCGAGTCCAAATTCAAGCTAGACTAATGAACTATGGGAGTAGTTAGGCTGTACAACATTCTAGACGGTGGCAGCTGGAAATAACTCGATGGCCGACGACATAACCTGTGGTAAATTAAATAAAAATGCGTCACTGGGTTGCGCGTACTTAGACCTAACGCTGTTCATTTGGAAAATCACTCAAATTTGAAATTGATGAAATATATTTCAGAATTTGGTATGATGTCATGTCCTTTCAAATGTCAAATTTCAAATTTTAACAAAATCTCTCGAGTCATTTCCCAGAAATAACCAATTTTAAAAATTCAATAATTAGTAAAGTACCGGTATATGAAATTGTTTTCAAGAAACCTTGGACGCCATCTAGTGGTATATGCCCAACTCAACTCAAATATTCAATTCAAACAAAATCGTTAGAGCCATTGTCGTGAAATTCGATTATTTTTTCAAAATCAGCCTTCGGATTAGAATGCAAAATCCGATTTTGCCTCGAATTGTGACCCCACAGACCCCAGCTATGAAGACCCAACCTTCACAGTATGTGGGGCCTAACTTCTCTGTGGTAAATTAACACAAAAAATAAAAAAACACGAAAACGCGTCCTGGCTTTAGGAAATGAAGGAAAAATGTATCAAAAGCGTCATGTGTTTAGGTACACGACAACCGTGTGATCGTGTGATCAATCCACAGGTTTGGTAACAGAAGCAAACTTGGTGGAGCAGAAGATAAGCTTCGTCAAACCCAAAACTTTCAACCTCGCTGACAAGCAACGCTGACATGAGCAACAGGCCGAGGGAGTACAGAATTTCCGGTACTTTGAAGGTAATATCTCGGTTAAGGGTGATACCGTATTGGTAAGTACCGCACTGGATAGAAGACAACGGATGTGTTCGGTATGTTATCCGAGATTAGGAGAAGCAGTGTAATAACGTAACTCGAAGTCGGTGTTATTTTGACACTGACAGCTCTTTCGAGATTTGACAGAGACACAGTATGATATCTTCGCAGTACGAAATGAATCGATTTACGTTTGAACAACGTTGGGAAATATTGAAAGCGTATTTCCAAAGTGAGTGAGTATATGGCCGAAACAGTGCGAATTTTGAAAAGAAATTTCGGTCGAAATAATGCACCAACTGTGCCTGCTGTACGCAAGTTTGTGAAGAAAATTCGTGAGATCGGCATGCTAATTGATAACAAAAGTTATCCTCGTATCTGTACTGTACCATCAGCTGAGAAAGTGTGCGCCTAAACCTGAGGCAAATTTGTCTTCGAAGATGAAGATAGCAACAACGTTACGATCAACGAAAAGCGCTACAGAGGCATGGCTTCCAACAATCGATATTTTGTGTAATCAGCTGTTTTGGTGATGTTGCTTGGCCTCCACGGAGTTTGGATTTGACGCCGTTTTACTTTTTTTTGTGGGGTGCCGTTAAAGATCGAAATTATGCTGACAATCCAGAAACGATTCAGACACTTAAGCACAATATTGACCGAACTATTCATGAAATAGAGCCCCAAACCGTCGAAAATATACGGCCAAATTGGGTTGACAGGATGGGCTACTGTTAAGCCATCCATTTAAATGAAATTATTTTCCATAAATAATCGGAAAGTGTACTCTGATCAATAAAACAAAAAACTTTGAAAAATATTAAAGAATTTTTTTTTTGTGTAGCAATTTTAAAAAGAAACCAACAGATGGCAGCACCTGGAAAGTGACCACAAATGCCACAAAAATGCTGCAAACTTGTGTAGTGGCCCTAAGACCCATACAGTGGCGGAACATCTAAATGAAGATATAGTTGCTACTAATCATCTTCTGTTAACTCGAAGAAGACAAAACTTAACCATCAAATGGACAGTCAAACCTAAGAAAAAACGCTCTACATAAACCGCAAGTACTCGTAGTTTAGTGTAGAAGGATTTTAGCAATACCCGCATTTAGAAAAAAAAAAAATTATCTAAAATATTTATAAGATTTCTGATCCGATTTAAAGGACTTACAGGAATAATCTACAAGTCCAGGTATGGTGTCACTCATTCCACCGCGTCTGACTATGTTCTCGATGGCAGCCATCTAAGTCAGTGATACGTTCTTTGGACGCCACCCCAGAACGGGACCTCTACAAGTCGTTCCAGTTGTTGGTTGGCCTTACTATTCGCTGGATCAAAGCTATAGAAATTGGTAAGGAATAAAATAAAATTCATTTAATTTCGATCGATCTCCTTATTTAACCATCGAACTTTGTACTAACAGAAGACTGTTTTTATTTTTTTTTTATTTTTTTTTTTAAATGTTAATAGCAAAGCAACTCTTGTATCTTATCTTATTATTTTTATTCTTTTGTTTTTGTTTTAAAAATTTAAGAATTTTAAATATAAGTAAAATTCAAGGTTTTACCTACGTTAGTAACGACGGATTTGTTTCTGGTTGATACCAATAGCCACCCATTTGCGGTGTGGTATGGTACGTTGGCTGGTGCGTTGGATGAGGTGGTTGTGGCACCATTTGCGGCGGAGGTTTATGATCTATCCAATGTGGCTTTTGATCCCAGGGCGCTTGCGTGGGCGGACTTAGGCCAGTTGGTGGAAATTCTAAAAAAAAAAGAGGAAAACATATAACCATTTAACACATGTAAATCATGAAGGCAGCTTAGATAGATTATAAGTAAAAAAACATGCAGACAAAAATATGTTTTGTATATACTAACCAGGTGATAACTCGGAAACGGGCGTACTTGATGGTGTCGGACTATGTCCAGGAGGTAGGTAATGTGATGGCGACCCGCTGTTTGAACCACCGCCGTTATTACCGCCTGTAAAAGTAACCACAAATTATATGTAAAAGTGCAGGACAATTTTAATCAAAACTATTTAAAAAATAAAATTTAAAAATAAAGAAATTTTTTCAAAACTAGACTTAAACTTAAAAGCGGAAAAGATTTTGAATAATGATCGACCAATTGTGTGGAAGGTGATAATTGACTCTAAAGCCAAACCAAAAATGCAAAATGGATACAGTCCTAGGGACTGGGTTCTTTCAGACATTTTTGGTGTGCAACCAACGACCTACAGTTTTATGCCGTTTCCGAAGGGCAAATTTGTTGATTGAGCAGATTCTCATGACAATTATGATCTTGAATGTTTGTCAAATGTCCGCGAGAAGTGGGACTGCTAAGTATTTTCTGGGACTAGAACCTGCCCAGTCTCTAAAATTCCCCTGACGACACGGTGTAGAATTCGGAGGCACTATATGGCCATGCTCAACGGGACAAGCCATTTACAATTACTTCATGTAAAAGTTGAAAAGTCTGATGCGCCAAACGTCATAGTACTCGTACTTAAACCCATATCAGGCACATAGCCAGACCAAATGCCTATGTATTGTAAAGGGTTTTTTTTTTTTATAGAATTGTTTTCGAATTGGCAACACTTTTTTCAGAGAGATCCAATTTGACAGCTGTCAGCTGATTTGTGCTCAGTTTGGTTTGTAATTTCACCATGAATAGACTTATGCCAGAACAACGCTTGCAAATTGTGCAAATTTATTTCGATATCGTGGTTCAGTTCGTGAAACTTACCATGACCATTTTACGGTCCACATAATCGTACAACCGAGCAAGCAAGTCGAATAACCATCGATTGTTTTCGCATCAGGCATACTCTAATTGAAAACAGTGCGCACCGAAGAAGCTGCTGTTGCTGATGAGCGTAGTATTGAGGAGGACCCGAATGAGTTAATTCGCCATTGGCACAACGATTGGAGCTGTGTCCATTCACTTTATGGAAGATTTTGCGGAAAGTTGTTAGTTTACGAGCTTATAAGATCCAGCTCGTGTAAGAATTGAAGCCGCTTGAGCATGTTGTAGTTATATGTTCGGTGAATGAGCCGAAAACGAGATAGCTCTTGATGCTCATTTTCACCACATTAGTTGAATGGCTACGCCAACAAGCAAAATTCCCACATTTAAATTGAAGAAAATCCACAAGCCAGGTGGAATCCTTGGTTCATATTTCTTCAAAAGTGATACCGGCCAGAACGTTACAGTCAATGGAGAGCGCTATAGATTCATGATTACTGACTTTTTCGTTCCCATGGCTTTTGTGGAAAAACTGTGGTTTCAACAAGACGGCCCGACATGCCACAGAGCGAACGCCACTATTAATTTATTGAGCGCATAATTTCACGTTATGGATCTGTGAATTGGCCTCCAAGTATTGGATATGTGAAGTCGTTAGTCTACGCCGATAAACCAGGGACCATAGACGACTTGGAAGTCAACATTGGACGCGTTATTGCTGATATATGGGCCCAGCTGCGCGAAAAGTGGTCGAAAATTTTACTTCTAGATTGCTCTTTATTGGAGCCAGACGCGGATGCCCGAAATCACATTTAAGTACTAATGGCATAAAATTATCTTTCCAATAAAGCGAATACCATGACCATTACAATAACTTTTATGTGCTCCATTTCACTTTAAAGTTCTATACCTCTACAAAAAAAAAAAAAAGTTAGGGCGTGGTGAAGGTTGTTACAATAATTCAACGTTTTATCTTTGAAGATATCGTATAGTGCTAGAAACGTCTAATATTTTAGCAATGAATGATTCGAATTATGTTCGAGCTAATACTGAGGACCTGTAGAAATTTAACAAGAGTTTCCTTTCCATTCTCATCCTTAAAACTGCGGCAATGCTACTAAGCTTTGCTGCGTGATTCCCGACTGGGTAGTGACCACAATTACAAGGAATTCTTACTGGCCTCTTTGCCTAAAGGTGGTATCTTTCTAGCGATGATGCAGCTAGCTAATTTACTCCACAAGGCTGGCCTTTGAAAGATAATGCGAAAATAGGTGTTCCCTTTATAGCTCTTCTCCTACAGATTTTATGCGAAGAGTTGATCCCTGCTTGTCTAATTTGTCTGCTTGCTCTTTTCCAAATTGATTTTAAACTGATTGCCTGTCCATGGATGAAAATTACTGATTCTACTTCCATCTCTCTAGCGTTTCCCAAGAAACATGCAACTTTTGCAGAATTACACTTTTGTTTCCATTATTTTTTCCACCACTGTATACTGGCAGTCCAGTGAAGTATTTTGAGGCACCCTATGATATTTTATTTTCAAATTTGGTTTATATTGAGGCCACGGGAAAAAATGTTCGACATGAACACAGGAATTTGACAATTAAGCTTTTTGAATTGTCAAACCGTTAAATGCTGTCAAAAAATTTGACATGATCACTTTGGATCCGATTAGACTGGATCCGATTCATTTGGAGTCAAACTATGTCAAACGGAAAAGTGTCAAATAGTTTAGTAAACAAGAATCACTATTACACTGCTTGACATAATTTGCGTCCAAAAAGTGTCAAACGATTGATGTCGAACAGTCTAATCATAGCTCAATCAATGTTGATCAATCGCTTTTCGTTTTCTACTGGTTTCCCCAGAATGCGCTAACTTTCTTTGCAGCTTTCTGTAGCTTTCTGAAGATTTTACAAAAAATTTTAGTAGTTGTCGTGGTAGGCCAGAAAAATATTGTTATGCTGCACGATGGACTGATGTGACATAGCATTTAAAGGGTGAACCACCTGTTGCTTTCTTTTTAAAATTGCTATAAAAAAAAACCGTATAATATTTTTCAAAGTTTTTTGCTTTATTTAAGGAAAATAATAACCGAGGTCTTATGTATAATTCTCATCAGTTTAGAGCGGCTAATGTTCAGTTGCTGAGATCTGTGGCGAGTTGAGGACTCGGGTTTAGCTGCAATATTCTCTTCTGAGTGCACAGGACGACCACGAGGATAACTTGTGTTGGCAACTAGTATGCCAATCTCATGAACTTTATTCACAAAATTGTATACAACAAGCACGATCGGTGCATTATTTCGACCGAAATTTTTTTTCAAAATTCGCATTGCTTCGGCAACACAGCACTCACTTTGGAAATAAGTTTTCAATATTTGCCAACGTCGTTCAAGCGTAAATCGATTCATTTACTACTGTCAATTTTTTGAGCGCGAAACAGCTGTCAGTGTCAAAATAATATTTTTATTTTTTTGGTTGAACTAGTTGATGCCCATCGGATTCACTAGTTTGTCTATTGCACTACCAGTTCGTGCGGTTTCGTACGTTGGAGTCGTCTAACTTGCTCGCTTTGGTTTTTTTCATTTGTGTGCTGTCTCAGTCTTTTCGCATGAGCTGTTGCACACCTCCGAATCTCGTTATATACAGTCTCCATCCTAAAGTCACGATGAAGATCAGTATTACGAATGTACCATGGTGCATTAATAATGCACCACTATACTTTGTTTCGAAGCCTTTGAATGATTTTGATAGTGCTTTTCTTAAGACACCCCCATAATTGGATACCATAGGTCCATACTGGTTTTATTACTTGTTTGTAGAGCAAACGTTTGTTGTGAATAGACAAGACTAATCGTCTTCCAATGAGCCAGTCCATTTCGTTTAGCTTTAGGTTGATTTCGTTTCTTTTTTTTCTTGACGAAGTTTTGCATCTAAGGTTATTCCCAGGTATTTAGCGGTGTTGGCATAAGGAATTTGGGTATTGTTGATGAATATCGGAATTTCCCTTATTCTTTTGTTTGTAAAGTCCAACATGCACAGACTTGGCGTTGTTTATTTTTATGCGCCATTTTTTAGTCCAACATTCAATGGCGTTCATTGCTGTTTGTTTGATTTTCTTGCTGCTTCTTCAGCTGTTTTGCCGACTGCCAGAACCGCTGTATCATCAGCTAATGTGGCTATTATTCTGTCTGGTGGGTTTGGTAAATCATTGGTGAACAAAAGGTAGAGTGTTGAACTCAGGATGCTGCCTTGAGGAGGTAAGCAGGTTGGTAATGTGGTGGTTCGAAAAAGAAACCAATTAGCGCTAAGTGCGCCGTTTTGATACCACAAAAACTCGTGTACCCTTTTGTTTTAAACCCAGCCCGTGAAGTTCAGAAACAGGATTAGTTCTCCGATCCGTTTAGAGGCTGTCTCTCTGAAATCATCAAAGAAAGGTCCACCTAACGTGCGTTGTCTGGTCCTTGTTAGGGCAGGACAACTGCAAAGAAAGTGGAAAAGAGTTTCCCTCTCGTTGCTGTCTTTGCAGCTGCTACAGAAAGTGTTGTGAGGAATGCCAAGCTTTGCCGCGTGGTCCCCTATAGGCCAGTGTAGCCTGTAATAATGGCTACAATTCTGGCAATATCAGGCCTTGATCTGCCTAGTAGCTCGTTTGATTTGTGTAGGTCTGTTGAAGCTGGGCCATGTTTTTCTTGATATGGCACAACTGGTAAGGTTGTTCCAGAGTTGTTCCACCCGAGATTGGCTAGCTGGAGGAAGTGAAGATGTAAATTGCCCTTAACGACTCCTATCGGAATATTGACTATTTCCGCTATCCAGCCATTAAAGGCTGACCATCGCCAAGGCAGCTCGTTTGCTCGCCCGTTACCCTCATTATTACTGTGTCCTGGGACACAAATGAGGGTAATTCCAGAATGGACACTTTGTTCATTTATTTCAAACCGGCATTGCTCTACCAGTTTTGAGGATATGGCAACCGAATCAATGGCCTTGATTGCGGGCTTGCCTATCAGAAAAGGTAGCTATACTTAAGTTGGACGTTGGAAGATTTTTTAGCATGCGGCAAGATAGATACTAGGAACGGAATGATTTTGATATATTCAGGTGGTCCGAGAAAATGCCTGCGCTAACTCCGCAGTCCATTTTCGAACCATCCGTATATATACAGATATCAAAGTTATTCATTACCATTCCGATCTTTGTAGCATACTTTTTTGATTTCTTATGTAACGCGGGCCACCATAGGTAAGAATTGGACGCACAACGGCTGTGTACATCCATAGGGTAATCTTTGGCTGGAGACCCCATTTTTTGCAAGCCACACTTGCTTTCTCAACCCGCTGCTCTATGTTAAGTTTCCAACTAAGTTTCGGATCTAGAATCGTGCCTAGGTATTTTGCACTGGAACATAGTGAGAGTGGTTGACCATCTAGTTTGGGGAGAGTGAATTCCTGTAGTTTAGTTTTGGTGCCCTGAGGAACTTCCGCTTTTATTTCCCTTAGTTCGGAGTACGCATCTTTTTGTTTAATTCTGAAGAAGCGAGGGGTTAAGTATGATTTAAGTAACTTGAAATACTGTATTGGTAGAATATTTTTCAGTTTGTTCTAGTCCTTCATGCCAGACTTTGTCGAAAGCTTGAGCTACGTCCAAAAAACACGCAGAACAAATCTTTTTCTTTTTCTGACATCAGTAATTCTATGAACTTGGTCTATAGTTGAATGACTTTCTCTAAAGCCAAACTGGTGACTTGGTACTAGTTTTTTACGCTCAATGATTGGTTTTAGGCATTTGAGAAGTAGGCTTTCGACATGATTGGGAGACCTACGGTGATTTACCTGGTTTAAGTCAAAATAACATGTAATTTAAAAAGAGACCAGCAGATGGTCCACCCTGTATCTTTGGCCAGCTTCAAGAATCTCTTATTTACTTTAACTAATAGAGATTTGTTTACTATTCACACAGAACTCTAATTTCAATCTCTTTAAGAAAACGCTAAGGTCACTTAAAAAAAAGTACTTTGGTCAACCTATCTTCAAGCCTTCTTGATCGGAAATTTGTAAAATTTTTTTTTTTTAATATGTACGTCTTAACTACTCACCACTGTGCATATTTTGATTCGGACTATGTGAACCAGGATTTTGTCCACTACTCAATGGCATCCCACTACCGGCGCCTGGACCCTGTGCGGCCTTCATCATTTTTTTGTACTTTGATCTTCGGTTTTGGAACCAAATTTTCACCTGAAAAATAAACAAAAAAAAACGATATTTTTGCTCAGATCTTTACTTTTTCTTACAAAAAAAAAAAATCTCAACTTCTATTGTCAATGTAAAACAATTTGCAAAACATATTCAAGTTATAAACTCGGAAAAAAAAATCACAGCAACAACAACAAGAATAAAAACGTTACAAGGTTGCCGTGTTTCACATCACAGCCGCGATCTATTCTGATCGTCTATCTCCATTGAAATTGCAGTTTTTTTTTTTTTTTTTTTCCTCTCTATCCACAACCTCAGTATCGCTATACCCCGTTCCCAAGCCCGAGTGCTAAACTTTCCGTAGAATAAAAAAAAAAAAAAAAATCCCAAAGCTTTGGATTCATTTGAAATTTTTCGTTACGCGAAGCACTCTATCATTCTATTCAAAAGTCAGAGAACTGGTATCTGTATCTTTGTACGAGTATCTCTATGTGCTAGTAGATACAATATTTTTTTTTTTTTTTTATTCTTGCAATGAAGGTCGTCACATTTTATGTACAGCATGCGGCAGCGCGAGCTATTGTTTCTTATTGTTGTTGTTCGTCCCCCGAACTCGTATAAAGCTGCAGTTTATAACGCTTTTTTTTAAAAAAAAAAAAAAAAAAAGATTTTTATCTAGGAACTAGTATGAAATTGTTATTAAGTAGAGCAATAACTTCTTTTTTTTGTCGTTTTTTTTTTTATGACAAAGACATAAAAAGTAATTTTTAAGTTACCACCGCCAGTAGCCTCAAGGCTTACCTGGTTAAGAAGAATAATTTATGAATTTTTAAGTGAATATCCATTAATATCTGAAAGATACTGGTTGCACATTATGGCTACGACTGCACTTTGTGGAGACAATTAATTTATTATTTAGAAGATAAATGAAATATTAAAACGGTCCGGAATGTATCTTTTCGTGATAAATCGCGCATTTATTACTAAGTATCTATTTGTTATTGTTTCTACACCTTCTGCAGTCATTAATCATGAGAATCTTATATGTACGAGTAGGTATCATCATTCAAAATCTGTGTGGGTTTTTTTTTCATTTCTGGATATTGTATGCATCCAGCTTTGTTTTTGGATAAATTTTTGATTTAAAAGATAAATGTGAACAATGAGGTGTATCTGACGGGAGAATGATACATAGGTCAAAGTTGAACCGGTGGGATAACGATGGGTTTGGGGGGGAATTTTTGTGTTGTTATGACTTGATTATCTGCTGCGAAAGTAAGTAAACACGTTGTCCAAAAAAAAATTGATGGACATTTTATATTTGCACGAGAGACGTGCACTCAAGGTTATGGCTGGACAGGTGTCTAAAGTTGGTAAGTATGAGTCATACAACTTGTAATGGTATAATTTGGGTATCTGTCAGAAGTTTTAATTGAGATTTTTTGAAATGAAGACACAGATTTCGTATGACGTATCGGATTTCATTCAACAGGATTACTATGTCTGTTATTATCAATTTGCTACTAATTAGTGTTGAGTTCTAATTAAAGATCAGTTCTAAGCCGAGATGTGTCTTGAGTAGGTAACCTCTAAAAATAAATACTACACTATGCTATGTTTGGGGATAACCTGAAGCTTGCGAAGAAAATCTCTAGTTAGCTTTAAATGGTCTGAAAAGGAAATAGCCGATTGGATCAAAGTGAACTTAAGAACCATCGACAAGACATAAAGAATTGGTGAAATATTTAGACAACTAGTTCCACGTTTTACGGACTAACAATAACTTGTCGAAGATTTTTGAAAGTATCTGCATAAACATGCATAAGTGGTTCTAAGTAACAAGATACTCAAAAAAAAAGGAGATCCAGTTGAGGCAACTAGGCAAAGAGCCGAATGCGAGTTAGGCATGTATAGGGTGCGCCATCTTTTATGTCGGTAATTGAATAACTTTAAAATAAAAAACAACAAGGTATTTTAATTTAATTTGGTCCTTTACAATTTATTTGGACTAGTTTTTGAATACAACATCAATCATGTGGCCGCCTCTATTGACTAAAGCAAAATGTACCCTTTTTGCTGCGTTTTCCATCAATTTTTCCAGCATCTCGGGCGGTATAGCGATGATTTCGGCACGAATGTTTGCCTTGAGCTCGTCAATGGTCTGCGGTTTGCTGGCGTACACTTTGCTTTTGAAATAACCCCCCGGAGGGGTCTAATCTGGAGATCTGGGTGGCCAGTCAAAGTCTCCATTTTTTGAAAGCACACGTCCAGGGAATTTTCGTTGCAGAAACTGCATTGTTTGATTTGCAGTGTGGCATGGCGCACCATCTTGTTGAAATCAGTAACCGTCCAGTAACCAGTGTGGGCAGACATAATGAGCCAACATCCACCGATATCGATTCCCATCGACTGTTTCGCCTTCTCTGAAGAAAAATGGCCCAATGATGGTTTTGGCGCAAACTCCGGCCCAAACAGTCAGTTTTTTGTCATGCAATTGGAGATCTGCCGGCCCAAACAGTCACTTTTTGGTCATGCAATTGTGTTTCATAGATCTCGTGTGGATTCTCCGTTCCCCAAATGTGGCAATTTTGCTTGTTAACGAGAGAGCGAAATGGGCCTCGTTGGTCATCAAAATTTGCTTCCAAAAATCAGGTTCCGTGTCAACCATTCGAGCGACTATTTGGTCGTATTCCAAGCGACGTGGACGGTCTGTCGGCAATATTTTGAGTCAATTGCACTTTTTACGGAAACAAATGGAAATCATCTTTTAAAATGCGCCGCAAGGTAGTTCCACTGACGCCAAAATGCTGAGCGCCGTGACGATATGACACATGTGGTTTCTCGGCAACACTCACTCTTACCGCTTTAACCAGTTCATTGCAACGTTTTGGGCGTTGATGAACGACATGCCGAGGATCTCCCACTGCCCCATGCTCAACAAAATTCGACACCAAACGACGAATAGTGTTGTCAGACGGTGCTTGTTCGCCACGACAATTTTAACAAACGTTGAGTTAACACAACTGAACGACTATTTTGTACAGCGTCACTATTTCGGCCCGTTGTTTCAGTATGAAGCTGTTCATGGTTAAAATTGTACTGATTTGACATTTCAAAAACACGTCTACTCAAGTCAATTGGTTGATAAATGTCAAAGTTATTCAATGTTTACCTACCGATATAAAAGATGACGCACCCTGTATTGTTCACAATTCAGCACTTATGGTAATTAGTAATCCTGTGCAAACAAATCGATTAATAAAAAATGTCCCTATGTCTGACCAGATGACAGTTGCTTAAACGGTAAAACCTTCTCATGTCTGCTGCCATAAAATGGGGAGCTATGCGAATGCGGAATTAAATTCTATAAAAGGCCCACCAAAGGTCGATTACTCGAATATGAGTAGTCGCAGCCAATTTCCAACCAACCAAGGTTCATATCAGAACTGCTCGAATGAACTATATATACAGGGTGTTTCTTCGCTACTTCGGGATCTGGTCGAGCGATTGAATTTTTGTCTGACTTTTACCATTATTGAGGTATACCGCATCTCACATTTTTTTTACCACATATTTTTTTTCGAATTAAGGGGTAAAAACTACTTCGAACGAAAGAATGCCAGTGTTGCCAATATACCCTGCAGGTAGCTTTTACAAACCGAGGATAACAAATAAATAAATATTTTTAAATTAATAACAGCCCACTGCAGGGCTTGACTTTCCACTCGTGCTGTGCGCCGCACGATTGGTTGGGACCTACAGTTTTACGCCGTTCCGAAGGGAATTTTTTTTTTCCGATTCAGAGAAGCTCTTCATGACAATTTTTACTCTTGGATGTTTGTCAGACGTTCACGAGAGGTGAGACCGTGAGAAAACTTTTTCTTTTTTTTTTTGTGTTTTGTTGGATTCGAACCTTCAACCTCTCGCTCAGTGATGTCGCACTTAACCACAGAGCCTCCCGGCTCCCACCGCAGATAAGGCTAACATTTTCAAAAGCCAATAAAGGGTCGATTAAGTCAATTTATGCCTAAGTTTTTCATTGCCTAGTGATGGAGTGAAAGGAAAAGTTGTATGGTAGAGTTGAAGAATAAACAGATAAGGAGAGAGAGTGAGGTAATGATGCGCGTTAATTTTCAATCTTTGCAAATTCTAGGTTTCTGGGAATTAATTTTTTTTTTTATAATTTGCACGTGTGAAAGGGAATATGAATACCCTTATACTAATTTTTTAGGACACGGGCGTTTTGTGGAAAGGGACAAAGAGAAAGACAGATTGGTGTAGTTGGTTCGAAACTCAGGTGGTATTAAGTTTCAGTGAACTCCAACGATGTCGTCCAGATAACTAGAGAGTATTTTTGTTTTGCTGTTATTGTCGTTGCTTATGATTCACAGTATTTTTTTTCCGTCCTCCTAATGTCATCATCACGATCAAGTTGCAGTGTTATGCCTTCGGAGTAGAGTTGACATAAGCTTTCGCAATTGATCGACTTTTTCACGCGAAATAAATAGATGATTCTGAACCTGCAGCATGACAAGCGATGATGTTACCACTACACCATGGCCACCCATAATCCTCAGGAAGTAAAGTTATTTCACATTCGTGTTGAATGGCTAAAATAACGATCTCTTACGGTGAGTGGTTCACCCGAAACCAATCTCTAAATTATACGCACGTCCAGAATTTGCTACGTGTTTATAATTAAATACACGAACAGGAATACAACTTAAGCCTTCCAAGCTCTTTCAATTGGGTTTTTGCTCAAATGAAAGAAAGAAATATTTGTTAAAGAATTGCACACAGTCAGAGGCCGATCCTGTGATAGACTTGGTTTTAGCTAACAATACTCTACCTGCTGAACCATCCTCGTAGTCCCCGACGGGACCCGATCGCAGATCAGCCGATAAAAAAATGTGTTCGCGTCGTTGGTGCAGCCCGAACATGGAATTAAATTCTTTAGAAGGCCCTCCAAAGGTCGATTGCTCGAGATAGGGATCAATCTTGGTACTAACTATTAAAGATGAACTCGAACAAATTTGTACTCGCGTAACTGTCCGTCTGCCTATGCATCGGATTGCAGCCTAAATGGCTGGACGGATTTATTTCAAACTTAAAATTTGGGGTCTGTGGGCTCCGGGAAGAAATTTCGTATCAATTTTGAAAAATTGCAATTTTATCGAAAACGGCTCTAACGATTTTTATCAAAAATTCACATCTGAGGTGATGCGGATGCAATAAGACTAAGTCTCAGTTTTTCACTAAAGGTTAAAACGTCTAAATCACTTTCGACATATGAACAAAAAGGTTTTTTAGCTTGCAAAAAGCTACTCGAAGATGAAGCTTTGTTAAGCTGCTCTATTTTCACGGCAACGAAAGTATACCGCTGGAAAAAAAGATAATTGTTTTCGTAATAGAAGACCTCAAAACCTAATTTATGGGTGTTTAACCAGAGTTAGACTGAAAGTTAGTTTTTCGTATCAGTGTAGCATAATGGCTCAGAGCAAGGTTGTTAGTAGACACAATCAAAGAGATTCTGTTTTATAGGAACGTCATTTTGAAGCTCTCCACATAATTCACGTCAATGAACCAGAAAATGAAGCTCTGGAGCTTTGGTATGAATTCTAAAACCGGTTGCAACATTTCAGTCTTCTTAGCGCGTATACCGTGCCCGTGATTGGCTTTCAATCGAACTTACTTAAGTTCAGCCTTTATGATGGAGTACTGCCAGTATTCTAATATTTATCCCTCCTCTTGATATTTATATCATGTGCATGAACGTGGTGGCTTTTGGTATAACCCGCACTGGAGCTTTTCTTTTGACTCTTGTCTTATGGATATGCCGTCTAGCACAATGACACGAGAACTCCAACTGCTTTGTAAATTTAAAGTTGTCTTTCCTTTCTCTCAAGATTTTTCCGGAATCTGAGGCATGAAGGAATTGTAGTTGAATTTCCCCGGATGGCTCTAAGCCTCGTGGAGGCTGACAACATTTGTCTTCAATTCTCGTTAGATAAACATTCGTCTGTTTGTTAAGCGGAAACTTATGTACTCCTAATGGCTAAGAACTTTATTTTAAGAAATAGGTGGAGACTATTTGCGTCTGTAGGGATAGTCAGGCTGCTCTTAACACCTTACTCAGCATTTTAATAACTTCCAAAATAGTACGAGGCTGAACTCAGTGAGTATTGTTTGGATCCCAGGTCTCCATGGGATTACTGGAAATGAGATCTCCGATGAACTTGCTAGACAAAATTCGGAGGAGGACTTCTCAGGACCTGAACCTGCGTTGAGTCTTCCATTGACGGTTGGGTTTCCTATAAACATAATCGTGGGTGGCATGACTCTCCGGGATGTATGTAAACAAATAAAACTAATCCCCCCGGGACGTTTATAAGAAATCCGCGACATTATTCCTGGCCTTCAGTAGAAAAGATTGCAGACAACTTGCCGGCGTTCTTACGGACCATTTCACTTTTGCCAAGCATTTTAATGTGCTGGCTTAAGCGATACCACCATCTGTGATGACTGTGAAGAAGGGGACGATACTGCGGAATACTTTCTCTGCCATTGTCCTGCCTTTGCTCGTGTCAGGTGGCAGATCTTTGGAGCCGATGTGGTGAGTGCTGGTACCATAAGCTCCTCATCACTGGAGCTACTTCTCGCCTTTCTATGAAAGACGAAGCAATTTCACTAACAGTTGGTTGTTTCCTAGTAGTACAATGGACCAGTATCGTCTGAGTGCTCCAGAGGACTTTTTCCTACTCCGACAAAAAAAAAAAATCCAATATTTAAGGTTTAGTTCTTATATGTAGTTGAAGTTGACTGTCCATATTTCAATGCCCTCGTCGTTGCTCGCCGACAATTTTATTTTTATACATGAACATGACTAAGCTCATGTACGAGTAATGACAGCATTGGGCCTACTCCTCACAAACTTAGAACCAGAATTAAACACTTTTGCACCGTACCTAGGATAATTGTATCTTTATTATGAATGTACGAGTATATAGAGACAAACTGTAACTATCAGTAGCGAACTATACTCGGCTATAAATAAAAACTTATTCAAGTCGATGCTTTATCTACATTCTGCCTATAGTTAGAGAGCACGGTTCCAACAAGTTGACGCATGAGAACGTACTGTACCTATTTTCAAACCTAAATCAGTATTCGGCGCTATCGGATGATCACCAAGATCACCAGATCTGGAATTCTTTCTTTAAGAATACTAAAAACGATAACGATCCTCAAACCATTGCCGACTTGGTAAACAACATCTTACTGCAGGGAACACCAGACAGTGTACGTAGATGTACCGCCAACACCAAAATTCTTGTAGAAACTCTTTCAATCGCTTTTGAGTCCGACTTATTCTACATCAACTAAAACCCAAATAGTAAATCACTCTCCCTTTCAGGCTGAAAATTGATTACAACGCTCCGGACAATGCCAGAGCACTGAGTCAAATCATCGTCACCCATATCATTCGTTTCACTATCGCCCTCATATTCTTTTCAATTCTTTCAAACTCGCACAGGCTACAATTAAAAAAAAAAAAAAAAAAAAAGAAACATTTATGCCCCCGGCTATTGGATGTGGTACTCACAAATATTCATAAATCTAACATCAATTTAACAGTTCAGCCCACATACAGTACGCCACTCAATGGATGGAGTACGAGTAGAAGGTACTCTGAAGCGAAAAAAAAATCTTAGATATTTGTATCTTTATGAAATTATACATTTTTCTCTCTCTGTTTCTTTATATTTTTTCATAAGTTTGTTTTGAAAATGCGGCGCAGATACGGGGAGAAAAAAAAAAACTTCAATTCGATGAATTATTCAAGGTCGCACAGATACCGGCATTCGCCTTTCCTGACTAAAGTAAAAGTATCTCAAATGTCGGTAAAAAAAAAAGAAAAAACACAGTAGGAAGGTGAGGTTCACATAACTCATTTTCCGCATACTAAATCTACGAGTAGTTCTTGAATACACTTTAATCAAAATGTAACCAACATGTTTGCTGCTCTAAATAACTTGAACAAACAATATCATCACAATTTTAATCGATGATTGATGGAGGGATTTTTTTTTTTCTCTACGAGTACTTCTCTCAGTATCTGCATGTAAGTATCTCAAGAAAGGAAAAACAGAGATGGAGGATTTAAGCGAAGGCATGCATCTAGTTGAGTTCAGAACTTGTTAGATACGTTTTTCACCTCAGCGCAGTCTTTAGTAGTTATGCGCACTTGCGCTGAGTTTACAGATTAAATTCCTGACAATTGCAGGGGGGTTCGCAGGGAGGCTCATAAATATGTTAAATATCTCGTCAAATGAGATTTTTATGCAATCAATCAAGCGAGTGTGATGAGGTGGGTTTTTTTATGATATTTTTTTTGTGAATACTAAGAAAATAAAAACGCTTGCCCGGGAAGAACACAGACGACACGACGTTCGATGTGAAGCTGCGAATAGTTTAGAAGAAAATGAATTGCAATAGATTGTCAGTTAGCATGGCCATCACCGTAGCAAGGGTAGTCACCGCTGACAGTCAGTCGTTGTCGTCAATGTGACCAGATTAAGCCAGTAAGGAAAACTGGTAAGAGCAGAAAGCTACATACACAGATACAGTGTATCTGTTTGGTTGGTCGGGACTTTTTTGTTTGCATTTACTTCACCCTCCTTAACAGAGATCAGCGCAATCAAAGTCAATCCCTCGATGTCGATGTGCGTTGTTGTTGTCACGTCTAGCTGTCAAAGTCGGATCATAGTCGTTTCGATTCGGGTATTATAGCGAAAATCGTGTCGCGTTTTATAATTCTACGATCTTTTTTTTTTGCACTGTCATATAAAATCTGAAAGCTAAACAGTCGCACGCCTGTCACTGTCGCTGGGAGAAAAGTTGATTCCCCCCAATGCACTTTCAAAGCAGATTAACATAGATAGCTGATCGATCAAAGTCTTTTGAGAGTGCTGTTCGACATGACATTAGTGACAGACTTTCTACAACTACTATACACCTTTACATGACATAGTATCTGATTTGATACTAAGTAAAAAGGAGAGTCTACAGATCTGCTATAGTCCCATCACATGATCGTGAATGACAAATTGTTTTGTTAGATACGGATACAATTTTTTTTTTTTCTTTTTTTTTCAATCCCTTCTCATGATATTTATAATGAAAAAAAAAAAATGTTAAAACAATGTTAGCTTGAGTACAATGCAAATGAAAAAAACAGAATTAAAATTCCCCGTGAAACTAAAATATTTTCGTTTATTTTTCTAAAAAAAAAAAAAAAAAAAAAATTTCAAAGAGTCGTCGTCATCGTCGACACATCCACATCCATATCTACATCATCATCATCATCATAGAGTGCATATTTTTCGCTTGGTAGCTCTTGCGTAACGAACTTGTATTTATTTTGTAGCCACGTACATAGTTGTTGTAGATACATATATTCAGTACGCGAATGTGTACAGCCCGCATATGACTGTACAAAAAAAAATGTAAGCCACTTACTATAAAAGTTAGTTAGATGTACACGTACGTTCTAATAAAATGACGTTACGGAAAAGAAATACGAGTTTATTACGAGTTATTCATCGAAAAGACGTATTAGCATGGAAGTGGGTATAAGCCAACAACTTTAACTTTTAGCTGAAGAAGACTAAATGGCAAAAATTTTAATTATTCTGTGTCTAGGTGTCTGACAAATCTGTGAATATAATCATGTTCTACAGTCTTCAATGGATTAAAAGAAGGTTTCGGTAAGCTTATGTACCTAACCCAGGATAGCTGAGGTCGTGTACCTTTTGCCAATCTTGTTTCACTGCATTTTGAGTGTCAGTATGCATACCATTGCTAATGATTCGTTTAGGATATCATTTTCCCAAACTAACAAGGCAGGCTAGGTTTAAATTTCCGAAGAAGAAATCTGTCCCATTATGAACCATTCATGATCTTTATCCGAAACTGATTCATCTTCAATTCGAGTTTCCGCATTGTGTCTCGAAAAACACTGAAGGTTCGATGAATCTACAGATGTCGTTCACAGACTTATCGGATAGTTCTTCAATACCCCGAAAGAAATACCTTCCGAGGAATCTTCGATCGTAGAGACCTGAATAGTGACACAAAAAGTGGAGTACACCTCATGTGCCTAGGATGCATTAATCTGGGAGCAAATGGCTAAGTCACACTACTGTCCTAATCTCAATCGAAAACTCTACCATGCCTCTCGCTGGATTCAACTTGCCTCGAAATCTGTGGGTACGACTCAACCGCATACGTTCCAACTGTAGCGTCTACTCTGACACACTGCCTTAGGGGAACGTTTCAAGCTCACCAAACTGCGACTGTGGGGCCAAACTACAAACAATGAAGCATATCGTTATAGAATCCCCACGAACATGTTACCCTGGAGACCTTTCTGACTTTAACTAGCTTAGAAACTGGCCGTAAACTGTTGTACTATATCAAATGTGTCTTTAATACTGTTAAATCGATACGACAAATAAATATATGTCTACACATTCGAAGTAGTTAAGGAGTTCAGCTACTTCTGAGTAAACTTCGCCAACGGCATCCTCATGCAACTGACTGCTGCTACTTCTCGGTTCAAAACTCCTTGGAGTAAACAATTGATGCTCTACAGATTGATGATATTTCTAGTTGTGTTGTACGGCGCAAGATCTAAGGTCCGACGCAACGCTCCAGACAAGTGAGTCTTTCAATCCCAGCCTCCAGGTCCGAGATAGCAAGGAAGAGTCAATCTTCATTTTAAATACCAAGGAGCATGACTTAACAACGAGTGTGGGATCAACAAAACTTAAATTCTGAGGTGTCTCAGGTATAGACTCTTCACGGGTCGGGTCGGAAACTCGATAAAGTAAAAAAAAGTAAAAGGACAACAGAATATAATCCGCTTTGGTCATTTGAGGTCAAACATTTAGATTCTGATGTGTGGGATACACTTTGCAGCCTATAACGCCTTTCTATGTCTGTTATGGGAATGGTTCACTATATCTTAGTAAATTTCACTCAATCTGCGGGTGTACGTTGGTGCTGTCCACCGGACTAGGACAGCACCAATTCTACGAATGACACTGATAGTTCTGGGTCACACCAGAACCTGTATAAGAAGTAAGTTTTTTTCCCGTTTAGTCTATGGTTTGGAAATTATCCGAAAGTAGAAGTGAAAGTTCATTATTACGCTTTAATTTGTAGAAAAAACAACCTAGGTTAGGTGAGGGGTGGGCAATAAATTAGCTGACGGCTCGCATAGGAACAAGAATGTTTGCCCAACAGATTATGTCCTATTATCAGAGGAAGAGGATGTCTTCAAGGATTTTTTTTTGCCAAGATCGAGGTCTAATCTCAGCAATCTGCTTTTGCAGTGCCTAGCTATCATGTTCTTGTAAGCCTAATATGACTAGGTCAACCGTTTTCTTAATTTCTTTGCCATTAAGACCAGGTACCCAGATAATTTGGATATTGTTATGTCGGCCCAGAAACTAAAGCCTTGTGCGACAAAGTCCGACTTTTTTAGACATTCATTTTATACCTGGCATGACCTTCAATACAGTCGTCTATTAGGCAACTTCGAGCGTTTATGTTTAAAATTTTGGCTTGAAAAACGCTGCACGGATTCGGTATTCATATGGATGTGCATTGTACATTGAAATGTCGATTTTTTCTGAACCGTCTTTGACCTTTTAGTGTAAATTTCTATTTCAGAGTCTGATGAAACTGTGCTAACTATATGGGTATCGAATAAGAGAATGTCTTGATCGATACATGGCACTAAGCCTTGTTTACTATATTTAGGATTGTTTCCGCGGTTGGATTAATTTTAGAACATCTGTTATGTATGACTAGACATGCCTCTCTTTGGGTTTTTCTTCAAAGCTTACAGTTTTAGTCCACCATACGGTGCACTCGTTGGTGAGTATAGTTCTCAACAGAGTGCTCGGGCATCGGTAATTTGACATTTTACTCCTAGAACCACATGATTTTGCCAATTTACCGAGGTCTTCCAGTCCTGATTGGATGTTGTCACTCAAGGTCGAGGGGAATTTGCTAGAAGCCATCAGGACTACTTCGCCACATAGGCAACTAACTTTTATCTGATTTATAACTAATAGCCAGAGAAGTGGCGAAAGTACTCTCCCCTGTGGGGTTCCTCTTATAGTCTATATTTTTTCGTGTATTCTCCTAATCCTGATGAAGTTATGTAACTTTTTAGTAATGCTACCCCTATTGAGTCTATCTACACATTCTAAAACACGCCCCAAAAAGCAGTGAAATTATATTACAGCCCACTGATGAAAATGCATCCTCCTGGGCTCTTGATTATTACTCGTAGATATGTGGATAACTTTGCTGTGTAAAAAATGTTCACCAGATGTAGGCTTTTTTTCGTTTTCTGGAGCATTATGGGTATCTTGTCTGGGCCAGACGATTTGTAGGGCTTAAAGTTGTTCAATATATCAGAGATTACGTTTAATTCAATGGTCTCCACTTGTGGGATGTCTCTTGGGTAGGTACATATCGCCTCACAGTTTGCGACCAACTGGAAAAGTGCGTGTTGATCTGGAGATCGAGAGTTTTGCAGCAGCAGAACTATTATGCTCCTCTGACTTGGAGCTTTAGTCGACGAGATACCCGACATAGAGCACCTCCAACGATGATAGATCTCCTTTTAATAGTTGATAGGATCAGTGGTCCATATTCTTTATGCAGGTACGCTGGAGTTTCCTCAACATCTCCGCAAAATCCACAGTTTCCGCTTTGCTCGATACCCAGTTTTCCAAAATCTCTCAAAGCAATATGCCTTGTCCATACCATGCCTGGGTCAGTCTAAAAGCGGGACTAATTTATATTTCTTTCCCGGTGACTTCTTTGATTATTCTTGGAACAGTTTCTATGGCGATTCTTTTTAGCACTTAATGTAGGGTGGTGAGTTTTAATATCATCTCTAGTGCAGTCGTGGACATGTACCCATAGCCCATGTTATACATATGCAAGTCAGCCTTTGCACTTTCTCAAGGGTTTTCCTTTTGTCGTGTTCAGCTTAGTTCTTCTAACCCATGTCACTTCTCCGTTAATAAAAGGGCCTGACTATCATGGTCTACATCCATTTTATTGCTGCTGACTTTCATGCTTCTTCCTTTCTTCCAGAGAAGTTTACTTAACCGTTTTCTGGCTCTACTTACTCGTTTAAGTCCCTAAAAGTAAAAATATCTGCGCCAACTTCACATGCCTTTCTTAGCGCATAGTTTGCTGGAAGTTTTTAAAAGTAATAGGCTATGAGACACAAAGCCCTTAGACTAGTTTCTAGTAGATAGATTTTATGATAAGAATATTTTTTGAAAAAATTGGTTTTAGGAACTAATTGCTACTACTGGCAACAATAAGTAGGTCTGGAATGCAAAGTATGTATGGTTGCATGAGTTTTAACCGCCTTTCCTAGTGTATAACTGTGGTCTTGGTCGGGTTTATACTCCACTCTAAAGTGTTTCCTCTAATGGTCTAGTCTTGCCGATTCAATCTCACTGCTTTGCGTTTGGCAGTTCTAATTCCTTTCTTGACTTTATTTCTTAGGTTAAGGGCCCTTTGAGTGCATTAATTATACACTCAACGCTCAAATTATTAATGCTAGACACATGTTCCCGGGAAGTTTTTTGTAGGAGAATTCATTCTTCACAAATTTGTTTCATTTTGCACGGTTTTCAAGATACTCCAAATTAATGCACTTGTACTCTACAGTATCCATTACTACATAACCGAGAACTACCCCACATTCCATAAGAATGTATGTACCTAGCTAAATTCTCAATTAAATTGAAAAGTGCCTACCTACGGGCACAAGTGTCATTTCAATTAATTAACGCCTTTTATTTCGCTTCGATAGTCGCTCTGGCAAATCAAACAAAGTTTATCTACGAGTACACATATGCGCCCCAAAACAAAGTGCGTTCACTTGAACACGATCGCAGTTCACAATTTCCCGCTATTCGAGCACTCACACATTAACTGCATTAAATGTAATAAAATTTGCAATTAATAATGCGCATTGCACATAGGGGCACCCTATATAATATCGCCACAGATACGGACCGACAAAAAAGAAAAAAAAAACTTGTCAATGATCTTGTTGCTTGCAACATACTCTGGCAAAATTGATCAACAGCAGGTCCAATCGAATGAGGGTCTCCAAATGGGGGAGAAAAAGAACGACCACACCACGGTACCGATGCCGACGATAGTGGAAGGAACTTACTTTGGACATTGATACGATCGCCTTAAGATTACCATACGATCACTGTACCGATCACCTGGCATAAAAGAGCAATCAATTGCGATTAGTTTGACTCTTTTTTTCTGCCCGCTCTATAAGTACGTAGGCCGGCTGTACATACGTCCACTCGCAAGTCGAATGTCACTTGCGCTTGTGTCATAAATGTGTCTAGTAATCGGTAATCCGTTGGGGACTGTGCGCGGCAAAAAGGTATGTAGGTTAAAAGGATATTTTCATTCAGTGACACGGTGACATGGTGATTTCAAGCGAAATGACATATGACCGAGCAAAATGACAGATAGATCGTTAGCGCACAAATGTCAGTTGCCAAACGAGTGTATTTCTTTGTCCGTCTGCCGTTGGTGGTATGATCTCCAATTTTGTTACGATCACTTAAAAAGCAATTTGTAATTGAAGTAAATTAATTTATTGCCTGTTAACCCTTTTTTGAAATTTTTATTTGCTACTGGATGACATACGAGAGTGTAGATAGAGTTAGGTGCGGGATCGGGGATATCGATGGCTGGGTGCTCATCAAAGCATCACGCGACTCTCTTTTTTTTCGATCGCGACAGTGACATACAACTGTATTCAGTTCCGGTCGATTAAACAGACAGCAAAAAAAAAAGGTTTAAATTTATATCCAACATCACGGCATCTACGATGAGAGAACGTACAGTCGATTCGATTTCGGGGTCAAAAATCGATCATGATGAACGACAACAATGCTCCCAGTTTGTTGTGTGATGTCATGTCTTGAGTTTTGTTCAAATTTTCTTTGCGATCAAGGAAAACTGTTTTGGAGACACGTTTTTTTTTTTTTTTGTTGTTGTTTAGACTCCCTTTCAATGTCCTAGAAAATCAGTCAAGAGAAACCTCTCGCAGAATGTCAGTTTGACATTTCCTTTGGATTTTGTCTGTCTCTATCTCTCTCGCACTCTGCTTGTGTGACAAGTTATGCAAATAGCTGACAGAATTTATAATTTTGTTGTTTCATTGTTCATTGCGGGGGTACCTACGCATTGTACTTGGATACAAATAAAAAAAAAAAAAGTATCTGTGTACCTAAATTTCAGAGGTTCCCTACTGTTAGTGATGAGAAAAAAAAAAATTTGATTATTTTTTTATACAAAGGATAGTCTTTGAGAGATTATTTGTGAGATTGAACATGGGAATACCTATTTGCCGGTTGAAATTATGCAATGCATCCGTGTGAATTGATCACATCTACCGTAGGAGTTATACACTGAAGTCGTTTTCAGTTTTCACTGCACTATACAATGCTGCCAGTTCGTGGTAATTTTACCTTTTTGTGGTAAATTTAAAGTCTTATTTCCGAAATATGATAAAAATGTAATTTTGTTCTTTGATAAAAGAAAAAATGTAAATTCTTTTTACAAAATGTAGAAGTACTGAATTCGTCTGAGAACTATTAAATTTTGAGCAAGTACGTGCGACCCAGCCGTGCCCCTTATTTTTCTTCATTTACTGTGGTATATTTTGTAGTAAATATCATAACTATTTGTGGGGCATTTCGAGCTTAAAAGGAAGTTTTTACTCTTTCGTGTGGTAAATTTTTTTAATCATACTGGCAGCACTGGCATTATGACCAGGGTGTTTCTGCTACGATTTTTATTACTTGTAAAATAAATATTGGTGCGCCAAAATGTTCGATTTTGAGTTTTCGAACCATGTTGGCATAATTATCATAGTTATATCCCAAAACAGTATTTCTCTGAATGCTGTTTGTCTATCTGGCCGTACGAGTCCCGTCGAAAAAGTTGAATATTACGACTTTATAAGAATATCACTTGCCGTTTTAATGCACCTTAACTGCATTGCTAGAAGCCAAGCCAAATGGTATCTATGATGTGGTCAATGTAGTCAGGTACGAAGCATACAAGAGAATGCTACAAAATAAATGGGCTCGAGCTGTTTAAAGTTACAACACCTAACGGCACAGTTATGGAAGGAACGAAAAAATATAAAATGGCTACCATTTAATCGATCAGTAGGTAGCACAGGGATTTTTGACCAGCAAAATCAAGTTATTTCATTGGCATTTCGATAGTTCAGAAAACAAATTGTTGATCTGTTGATCAAAATCCGCAATGTAAATGGTACGGAACAAACAAAATAAAGATGAGTTTAAAAAACGTTTCCTTTTTATCAGCAAAAAAAATAATTATTTGATCAGCAGAATATAGTTTTTTGATAAGCAGAACAAGTAAAAAATTAGGGAATTTGTTAATACTCGTAGATCATCCGAAAGATTGCAGAATATATTTTTTGGCTCGCAGAAAACAAAGTTTCAGAAGAAAGATGAAAAAATAATGCAAAAAGAAAGAAACATTTAGCTATTCGAGAAAAAATTAGCGCTAATTTTCTGAAATTCGCTATCACATCAAAATTATTTATTCACCAAATGTTTTATTTTTCTCGTTATTCATTAACTTTTGTGCAGATTTAATTTTTCATTTTCTGCAAATCGAAAGATGATTGTGAAAAATTGTTTTTTGCTGATTGGATTGTATTTTTATCTAGCTGATCACTAATAATATTAGAGACATTGTTCAGTTCTACGCATAGCAATGATGTCACTCAAAATTTGAAGGGCATTGGCTTCAAGTGGAGGCTTTAGGACGATTATAGTCTAACACTTTTAGCTGAAAACTGAGTTGTCACGAATGGTTCATCTAAGTGGATATATATACATTCGAATATTTTTTCTAATGTTCTCAGTGATAATTCTTATTGTGCTAGAAATTTCGCAGCTCGATGCATTTATACATTTTATTTTTTCAAGTATGCAGGTATACTATTTTTTCAGACTTTTCGCTTTCGAATCATTCAATTTTGAGTTTGAAGTCAGCTCAGGATTAGGACTACGATCTCCATTTGTAAGCAGTGTTACTCTCTCTTTGCTTCTCTTTCAATGCTTCTTAAGAATTTAAATTTAGGCATCCTACAAGACAAGTCGCTAGATCCTATCACCTCTATGTCCACCTAGCAACTTCTCATAAGAGGCATAATTCCTGAAGTTCTTGGTCCCTAGCTCGGGGTGCTGCTTCAGTGTTATTAGTTCGCATATCCTCAGAGAAAATTATATAATTTTTTATTGGCTTAAAATTGGTTATCTGATCAAATTAACAACGAATACATGGCTGTTGCTGACGCTTCTGCGTGGTGAAGTTAAGTAGCAGTTATTAAGAACTTGTAAAGAGCTGATGCTAATTTTAAAAACTTGTGCAATGCTCAGATAGTTACACTTTTCCATACCAAGTAGAGTAGATAAAACGTTACTCTGTGAGATTATTTCTTTATTTTCAAGTCTATATAACAATTCAAGTTCACACTCTACTATTCTTCGCAAATTCTTTCCTTACAAGGTCTCTTTCTTCTCAAATCACTTTATCTAATTTCAATTACTCATTTCACAAATCCAAACTAATTACTTATTCTTGTCAACTCTTAACTTTCAATTTATCACAAAATTACAACGACGTCGTCTTAGACATAATTCGTCTCTTACCGTGGACACGAACCTCGAATGAAAAGACACTTCGGAATGTGTTGCATCTTTTTGGGGCGTAGTTATTATGCTACATTATGTTACAATATATTTCCGGGAATATGTTATGATAAGGAATAAGATGAACTATAAACCTATGGAGAAAAGGTAGATGAGATAGGTATAGGATAGCCGAATATTAGCTCAGATACCTATGAAATAAAAACCACTTATTTAAGTTTTAATGAACTACAAGTAATATCAAGATATTGTCGTCGGAATGAAGCAAATTACGGACGGTCTGGCAGCGGATGTTATAAAGTATCTGGCAAATCCTTTCAGTATTTCAGCATTTTTAAATGACAGTTCTAAAGTTCTACCTAACAATTGAGGAAACTCCAACTGTTTATAGATATTTCTCCAGCTTTGCTTCCTTCAAATCTTTTTACAATAAACGAAACTACATTGCTATAATGATCCCAAAATGGAATGGGTAACGTATTTCCTTATACGAGTACTAGGTGGGGCAAAAGTAATGCCATAGTGTCCTATAATGTCCTATAATTTTTGCAAATGGCGTCAAATGTCATTGTGCTTTTACATTTATGTTGTAGACAGATAGAGAATTAGTTGACAACAAGCAATGGAGCGATACGCACCGTGAATTTCATCGTCGTTTTCCTCGTCCTCCTGCACTATGTGAGTGAATAATTAAGCGTTTGGCTGAGCGTCTCATGCAAACCGGGTCTACTAGAGGTGTCGCAAGAAGTGGCCGGCCCCGTATTGCTCGTTCGGTCCAGAATAGCACTGCTGTGGCCGAGGACGTCCGAGAGACTCCACAAACACCGACGAGACAACAATGCACACAATTTGACATCAGCAGACGTTTGTTGCGTCGAATTTTGGTGAAAGATCTGAAGATGTTCCCTTATAAAGTGCAAACCGTTCACCAATTGCTGTCTGCTGACCGTCACTCAAACTTACTCCCATGCCCTGTTAAACTGCTGCAAGAAGAGGATGATTTCGTATCCAAAATCATAATGATCGACGGAGTCCATTTACACTTAAGTGGATAAAAGCGCTACATTCAGATGTTAAACGAGTTTTTTTTTGACGCAAGTTACTGAATTGAGTCTCGAGCATTGTTGGTTCCAGCAGGATGGAGCAACCGCTCAAACAGCTCGGGCAACGATGAAGATTTTGATTCACCAAGATCGACAGATCTTACGGCGCCAGACTTCTTCCTTTGGGGTTTTTTTGAAATCTCGCGTTTACCACAACAAACCACAAGCCTTGCAAGTCTTGAAAGCCAACATTGAAGAAGAAATCACCAATTTGGAGCCAGATGTTTTGCGAGCAAACAATTCAAAATGCAGTAAAACGAGCACAAATGTGCATCTCCTCAAGAGGTGGTCATTTGACCGATATCATTTTTTCAACTTAATGTCATCAATTTTACACTTTCAAATAAACTTTTCGTGAAAACAGAGCCCAATTTTTTTATATTTCTCACAAAATGGCAGCCAATTCACATTATGGCATTACTTCACCCATCACGTCATCACCCTATCGGAAGATGCTCTCGTTTTTGCAAATGGCATCTTTTGTCGTCGCGACTTTGACATTTGTGAAGTAAACACAAGCATTAAATACACGTAAATCATTGATTGACTCTTCAGGAAAGCGGAATGATTGTGCCTATGTTTTTGACAAATAATCGGTAAGTGGTTTTGGCTCAACGTGAATTTTATCGTCGATTCCCTGGTCGTGTGGTACCAACTGAGCAAACACTGCGGCGTTTAGCTGCTTGCTTCGAGGAGACTGGCTCAACACGGGACAGTAGCAGAACCCGGAGCAGCCGTTTGGTCGAGAACACAGTCGCTGCTGTGGCTGCAGATGTCCAAGAGGACCCTCAAATATCAACCAGACGACGGGCTACGCAATTGGACATTAATAGGTCTTTACAGCGAATTTTGGTGAAAGACTTGAAAATGTACCAGCATAAAGTGCTAACAGCGCATCAGCTATTACCTGCAGACCGCCAATTGCGTGTAAATTACAGTCAAGCCCTCCTCTCTCCTCCTGGCCGCTTAATCTTTCGTTTCGTCGATTTACACTGGCCCGTAAGGTAGCTCGATTTGACCGTTCCAGACTTCTTTCTTTGGGTTTTTTTTTGAAGTCACAGGTCTATACGAACAAGCCACAGACCTTGGCGCAACCTTGTATAATGTTTTTGGCGCTAACAGTCTTATGCGTTTCCGAATTCTCATGACAATTTTACTCTCAGATATTTGTCAGACGTTCGTGAATGGTGGGGCTGTGAGAAAACATATTTTTTGTGTGTGTTTCTCGAATTCATGTTTCTTTATTGATCTGAATATTCTCGGTTAAAGTATCTATTTGGAGCCAAATAATTTCCTTTCAAATGCATATGAGTTAACCTTTGGTGACCGGCTTAGTATTACAGTAGATACTTCTTCTTCTTCTTCTTCTTCTTCTTCTTAGGGCGAAGTTATGATCCGGAGTAGAAGGATCACAACCCTCCCACTTTACTGCATACCTACTGGTCCGCCTGTGGGGTTTGCCGGATTGACCTCTGGAAGTACCGACAGACTTCCCGGTTTCGGATTACAGTAGATACAGAAAATAAAAATCATAAATGCGGATATTTCGATTCCAATTTTATTTTCATACCTAGGTATCCTGTTGCTCTGAAGGGACGATATGTATGGCAATTTTTCGAAGGTGAGAGTATTATACATGCATTTGTGTGTGCTTGTTGCAAATTTCCCTTCCAATTTCTAACAAAATAAACCTGTAAAGGCTGGAATTGAGATGTTCACAAGGATTAATAATTGACTAGATAATCCTAGCTTGTTAGTACAGACAGGAACAAGTTGACTTTTTGTCTGTTTTTTTCACAACCGTAGTGGGAATCCACTTGTATATGAATAGGACCTAACCATTTTGAACATAAATTTCCTTCCATCTTCAAAAACAAGGGCGTACAACCTTGTCAATTAAGAACTCTGTCAATGTTACTTGGTAACTTTCTGTGTGCTTGATGTGAGCTATTGGACTTCCAGCTATTTTATTTTCACCTCCAACCCACTATCACAAACAAGAACACTCAAGCCACTTCATCTATCATTCATGTGCTGATCCAGATTAAAATTCTCGATATATACCAAAAGGGTGTTCAACAAACAAACAGGTGCTCCTCAAGTCATTGATCAGACAATAATGTTTGTCAGACAGCCAGCAGTTAGCCAAAACTGTCCAAACTGTCATTTCATGTCATCGTCATCAGACGTCATCTAAGTTACCCTTCACCATACCAACCGATTCACTGACTGACTGACTGACACTCAATGCACTACAGCACGAGACGAAATCATACAATGAAACTGACAAGTGAAACACAGCATCATAAATCAAAAAATGATTCGATTTTTTTTTTTTTCTGTTTCCCGTATCTAAACCAAGTATGTTGTATCTCTGTTTATTTGTTTTTTTATTTTATGTTTATGTCTACATTTATGTTTTTTTTTTTGTTTATGAATAAATTACACGTATGCCTACCTGAATTGAGTTTGATTCATCGAAAGTCAATTCGAGAGAGATACTCGTACTCTAGAAATCCGACAAATAAAAAACAGAACACGTTTCAAGACTTGTGTCCCAGTAACAAGGAGCAAGTGGCAACCAGTAACACAGTTGTCAGCCACAAAATGATGCAAGTTGGAGATTTCTATCACACCACATGGATCACGTATCTTTTAATAATTTTTGCGTTTCGGTTTTTTTTTTTTTCTTCGTTCGAGATCGTATCTTAGCGATCGTTTTGCTTTGTGTATCTATTTCGCGGTCAACACGATTAAGTTATTAAAAACTGATGTGCGTGGTTGGTATACGATCAAACTCCCCCACACACACTCTCAATGATATTACAAATATTTATCGGCAAAGATCTCCAAGTGTATCTAAGTATCGAAAGATTCGATTTTTCTTATATACTTATTTTTTTCTTCAAAGGAGTTTCCCACGGCCCCACACCAGTCGTTGCGGTGTGTATTGGGTTAGCAAAGTGAAATGTTTCCAATTTTTCTTGCAACAATCTCGCCACCTTCGCGGCTCACTAGCTGACATCTAGATCTGTCAGTTTGCCTTAGTGTCTACATTTGTTAGATTGACTTGTGCACAAAACAGAACAAGCCAACATGCAACTATCGTTCTGTGTCCCGTTGGTGAGTTTGCAAATTAGATTTGCAAAGTAATTTTTCATATTTCGAATACAAAACTGACGTCTAAGCCGGGGCATCGGGACATCGAGTTGAATAGTGCGTGGAACGGGCAGTTAATTAAAATTGAATTTCATATTGCGTATCTGTATCTATTTCTATACATTGCACAAGTACATTGAATATGAACTGATTTAGAATATAGTGTCACTCGACCATAATTGCGAAAACATTGTGTGCAAGAGCCCCGCAAAGTTTATAGGAGACTGTGAGTTTGCGCGTTTACTCGTATCATGTTCAAAGTTATGTTTGGCGATTGCGTACGGATTATGTCGTTGGGTAATTATTATCATGCGGCGAAGTGATTTTCACTTAGAAAATCATTAATGTCACATTGATTATAAAATAAATTAATAAACAAGCACACATTGTGTGATGTGGATGTGACAGATTTGATTGCAGTCCAAATAAAGGGGTCGCATATGAATCGAGGAAAGTGACAAAGCAACAGAGAGTGTTTGAATGTAATTATTGCATTAGTGAATGGCAAATTACACAAGTAATTGATGTTTAATTACAAATATGGAATTGTTAATACGAGTAAGTCGCAGATACAATTATAATAAATGAATTTGATTTGTTTCCCATTTGAGTACGTTTCTTGGGCTTAATTTTATGATTAGACAAAGTTCACCTTTTTTACTTTCTATTTAAGATCGCTTCCTTAGTTAATTCTTAGTCATACGCATTCATATTTATGCTACGGAGAGAAGCACATTAAAGGAATCCATTCTCAGGAAGCAAAAAGGTTACACATTTAAATGAATTTTACTTCCTCATGTAGAGCTTATGGTTGCCTTGGTTTCAAGTGTCATAATTTATAAAGCTGTAGGCAGGTCAACGAGCTACTAACTTAGATTCTAGGCTAAGTGAGCAAGTGGTGTGGTTACGTTTCAAGAAAAATTTAATACCATATCCAAGATAATTGAAGTATTTTGCAGGAATGTTACATTTCGAATGCCTAGCATCCTTTAGTAGTTTATACACATATTTACGATCGACAGAATATTTCATCATCACAGGAGAAATCTCAATTATGCTGCTGACTGTGATTCATATGACACACCCTTTCTGGCATCAAGTCTAATCAGAACGTACTATCAATACATCATATAGTACCGCAATACGAAACTAATGTAGACCAAGCTTGTTGACTAATACAACACTTTCAGATCGAGATCGTCATACTCATTTCATATCTCCGACTCATTTCATATCTCAGACAAATCAAATGTCTTGAGTCAGTACGGTTGGGTACTTATTGATCTTGAGAATATTATAGTTCGGGGTTCGAACCCTCTGAACTCTCACGCATTGAATGAATTTTTATAGATCGCTGAACCGATCACTAATCAAGTATCAGGCCACCTGTAAGGATCCTTCATCAACAGATTTTGTCCTGATTCGTTAAACATTAACGAACGGCTTTACTATGGGATAGGTAAGCTCAGCTTGTATAGGAAAATTCAGACCATATGTACCAGCAACCTGGCGTGGGTGTGATCTATCTCACGTAGCTATGAAATATAGGGTGACCAGATAACAACGATAGGAAAAGAAATTCAAATAAAATAACAACGGTGTGAGATATCAAATTGATTCTGGCTTTATTTTGCAGCATCATTTAAATGGCCGCCTCGACTTCAATGGCAGTGCTTCAAGCGGTCGGTCCAATTTTTGATAACTCGGTCCAATATGTGCGGTGTTATTCTGGCAATAGCGTCTCGAATGTTGATAGACTAAGGACTTGACGTAGCCCCAGAGAAAATAATCGAGGGGTGTCAAGTCGCATGATCGCGGCGGACAATTGATGAACGCTCGACATGAGATGACCCAGTCGCCAAATTTCTCCTTCACCACTTCGAGCATTGCGTCGCTTGTATGGTATGTAGCGCCGTCTTGTTGGAACCACAGCTCGGATATATCGATATTGTCGAGCTCTGGCCAAAGAAAGTCGGTTAACATCGCTCTATACCGAGGACCATTAACGGTAACGGTGTCTTCTTCCTCATTTCGAAAGCAATAAGGTCCGATGATGCCGCCGTGCCATAAACCACACCAAGCAGTGAATCTTTGTGGATATATTGATGCTTGGTCGAACACTTGTGGATTGTCATAGCCGCGAGCCAGAAATGGGCCTTGTCCGAGAAGATGACTTTTTGGTCAAAATCCGAATCTCCCGCCAACATTTAGCGAACTCACGCCTAATTAGCGAACTCACGGCGTTGTCTATGGTCGTTCGGCTTCAATTCTTGCGTCAGCACAATTTTATACGGATGTAGGCCCAAATCCATCCGCAAAACAGGCCTGGTTGACTCTCTGGCGATGCCCAAATTCAGCTGATCGGCGTCGAATCGATATTTCTGGGTCTTCTTCGATACTGGCCGCTACTGCGGTTATGTTTTCTTCACTTCGCACTGATCTCTATCTGGTTGGTGGCTTAAGGTCCAAAAGAGTGTACTCACGCTCAAACTTTTCCACGGTGCGACGATTTGCCTGCGCACTGAAGTCATGGTGACGACCGACCTCATGATAATTATTTCCACATGTTCGGGAAGTGTCAAACGAATACTGAATATTTTGACAGCTGAATGTCATTGGTAACTTTGACAGCTGCTGAAATTAGACAATTGGAAAAACTATCATTGCTATCTGGTCACCCGTTAGAATCCAGTTGACTTGGGTTAGATGTACTCGTATGTATCTTATCTTGCTATCCAGAAAGGCATGACATTTATTTGGCTAAGGTCTATACATTTTGAACAAGCTGACAATTTCAAATAGACATAGAAGTACTTTGGATCGACTATAGAACTTACGTTATGACTTTCAAATGAATATGTATCCTAAAAGTGCTCGAGAATATTAACAACAAAGTCGTGGCACAGATACGCTACAGATGTACAATTTGCGTAGAGTTTTCTGGATGGATGGTCGACATGAAATGCTGCAACGATTAAGACCAGTAGATGTACACTCCAGCTAATTATTTGGTTACAGATGCCACGTAAAATGAAATTGTCCGTAGATAAGTGGAATTCGTGTTTTATAACAAAAACAAATATTCATGCACAAATTGTGTTGTAAGTGTAAAGTAGTGAGCGTGAACATGCTTCTACTTCTTCAGTATCCTTGAGTACTATCAGAGTCTTGTAATAGGCCAGCTGTTAGTAGATGAAGTTCAAGCGCATAAACAATTATTTCATGCTAAATCGGTTGATTTCCAATGATCTGTGGGTGGCAGTACGTGTTGCACCGTACATTGTTGAAAGCCTCTCTGAACTATCCTTTGGCTTTACTAACAATTTGCCCAGTTCGTTGAAGAAGCGTTATTTAAGGACTGCGAATTTCCTGATAGATACGTGTCTCCCACTGACAGTAGCTTTATAAAATATACCATCCAGGTAATTTTTGCTGTCAGTCTATGATAGTATCTACTACCATGCAATTTGTCGGAAACGTCTAGAGAAAATGGCGCATACCACATCCAAATTCAACACAGATACTATGCCTATGCTCATCGGGGATAATCCAAGGTATACGAGGAAAAAGCAACTTTTCAAACAACCATGCACTCAAGCTAGCCATCCATGGTCGTTTGGTTGAAATCCACTCTTCTCTTTCAACATGCGCGACACAACTCTTTAACAGAAAATCCAAATATTTTCTCATTTCAATGGAAGGCACCGCGAAAAACCCACCGCACAACCGAAAAAAAGCAAATAACAAACGCGGCTACCTACCTATTCCATCACAGCAAAACAATGGTCAGCAAACGGATGAATGACCATCACTCACCGTCAACTCATCGATGTTTCACAGTTTTCGCGGCGGCACCCCCTCCCCTATCGGTAGCACCATCTCAGCCATTATTCACCGCGTTTCATCTTTCACCGAAAAATGTCCTCGCGCAAATTTTCCAAATCCTTGTCATATTTTCTCGTATCTTCTTGTCATCCGCTTCTTGTCCAGCTTCGCTTCTGGTCGTCTGCTCCTCGTCGTCGTCGTCGTTGTCGTCGTCATTCCATCGACGAATACATACCGCTTGGCATTCCATTGTTGATGGCACAACGTTATCTTTGGTATCTTCTGCTCGTAGTCAACGCAAAACAATTTCATCAACTGCAAGGTTTATTGTGTGATAGTATGCCCCCGCCTCTCGAAAATTACCCATCAACGTTGAATGTCCCGATCGATCGGTTGAATGTGTTTTTAATTGCGCGCCAATATAAAATTTGAATCGATTCGGTAACTCCTCATTATTTATGGTATATAGTGGCCAGGACTACTCTTCTTCGTCACGGTCGGTGTAGAGATGGAAATGTTGTCGTCAAAGTTGGACTTTTGGATTTTAATTTGTTTTTTTTTTTTTTTTTGTCAGGAATTTCCTACCTCTCTCCGTGTGCTGATGATGACCGTGAAGCATTTTACTGCGCGCACGAGATCCTTATCGGGTATGCTGGTATGAGTTGCAAGTTTCCCAGATATGGTGCTCCTGGCACACGTGACCAAACCTTGTAATTACATTAAAAGGGCACACACGTTACAAGTAAGAGAGTCTTTTTTGCTGGTGTTCTTACCACGAGTGACAAACGACAAATGATCGATTGATTGGCATATCAGGACATCAGATAGGAGCTTGCTATCCTGATCTGATTGCTTAATCGAGCCACAGATGGAACATTTCCATTCCCTATTTGCTTACAGGGCATCTAAGCCGGGAGAGGACTCGCGTGACAAGATACTTTGTCCATACTTTAATTCAGAATCACAATCCGAATCAGAACTCTGAATATGAATTCTGTTTGACTCGTGCTGCAGGTGAAGCTGCACTGGTGTCCGATGTAACCACAGAAATAATGAGGGAAAAGTGTGTTGCGGTTAATAGTGCCATTTAGATACATACTCGTAGATACCTACACAGATGTTTTCATAAATTACCGATCAAATTAGTTCAATGTTTTTCCCATGAATTTTTCAAGCGAATTTGGTTGGTTTGTTGCTGCTGCAGTGGAATGTACGCTAGCACCAGAACCAGCAACGTTTTCCGTACCAAAACAATGTTCCTCATTAAATATGTACGAGTATAGTATGTGTGGCAGTTATGCATGCAACGTACAGTGGCGGTGAGAAGTTTTCACTGGGTTTTGTTGAAATATTCAGGTTTTACAATATCAGAACTATAAATAGGATTTTAAGATTGATCTATGAATTTGAGCAAAATCGAAACTAGGCATCGATATAGCGTGTTTACGTTTGACATTCTATGACAGAAGTTTTGTTGTTCTTGTTTTGTTTCACAGCGTGTTTTCATGCGATATACTCGTAGATTGTAGATTGATTGCAGGGATGTAAGCATACTGCGACCTTTGTACATCTATTGTGCTCCTCGGACTTGGATCGGAACTCTAGTTGATGAGCTACTCGACCTAGAGCAGCTCCTCCAATCCAACTGCCTTGATGAACCGGAGTATCTGGAGTTGATCCAACGGTGATGAATCTTCTTCTCATAGTATCAATGCGATGTAAGTCAGAGCTGGTCTACATCATTTACAACTTTTTGTCAGAGTAATTAAGTTGTTATCTCAAAAAGGGACATGACGCAACTCAGTATAATTATTCAACGTAAGATATATACATGCACGTAAAACTGAAGCAAGCAGTAGCGTGGCAGCTCGTCCATATGAGTACTTGACGTGAACTCAATCTCAGATATCAAATTTAAACAAAATCGTTTCAGCCATTTTCGGGAAAACTGACTTTTTTTTTCAAAATCGGTCAATACGATACCTGTAGGATCTATTGTGCTAGTTCGGTGGTTAACCTGACGCTAGATTGAGGCTCTTTACGAACATCGGTAGAGCTCTAGGTTCTATGTTCTAAATATCTGCTGGGCTCATAAAAGCCCGCATTAGATAGTTTTTTACTCGCTGCAAAGCTAGTACATACAAATCTGTATCTGATAGTCCTATTTTGTGCAGAGGGTATCTGAAACCCTGAGGGCAACGTCCAGTCAACGTCCAGTCAGGTAATTAGTTCATTCGTCTTTTCTCTTTCTTTGGTTGGAGTCGATCAACTTTTTCGCTTACCACACGCCCTTAGAGTTTGACCAGTCTCAGCGAAGCTATCGACTTCCCTTTGCTTTAGTTTGGAGTAGGCACTACTGGCTGATACCCAAAACAGAGCTCAAGGCCAACAAGTGAGCGTTGAGGGCATCTCTTTTCGACCGACAATCCCCCCGTCAGCCATAGTGAACTTATTTGTGGATGCGAGATCTTCTAGGATGTTCCAGACAAGCTTCTACCCTGTCGTGTAAGATTGGAAGACCCTTAGCTGTACCTGACTGTCTGAAAAGATGTAGATATGAGTTCCATTGACTCTTCTCCGCAGGCATTTTCATACACACAATTCGATTGCATACACCTCCGCTTGGAAGATGGTTGGAGATTTTTCAAGCGCTGTAACTCGCTAAAACCTGGCCCATAAACTTTAGTGCTACGGTTACCTAATTTAGAACCATCTGTACCAACTCCGAGACCTCGTTATTGTCATGAGAGCTTTGGCGATCTCGGAATCTTGAGAGTTCGGTGGTTTGGTGTGGAATCTAACGCAGCCTGAGAGCACTCAGCATGACTCCTTTTTGCACAGAGAGGTGTAGCTGCATAAGACTGATCTTTGGTTCTATGGCAGCCGTTGGGCATGTTTTCATTACCCCAGTGATACCCATGCAGGATAGACGTAAAAGCGTTGACACATAAACATTGCTCTTTTCAGCCAATTGTAATGTACAATTAGTTTTGGAATTAGAATGAAAATTTCGTCTCAAACTGTCCCGGCACACCTCAGATATGAAGTTTGAAACAAATCTGTCCAGCCTTTAAGACTGCTGTCGACCAGCATACACACAGAAGAAGAGTAGAGATTCTTTATTATTTGATGGTTATACCTACAAAGATTGATTATTGTAGCTGCTTAAGTGTTTTTTAAACAGTTCCATACTGCATTTGTTTTCATTTATATAATATTGCCAACAACGCATAGTCGGCAAAGGCTTGCGGTGTGTTTTATCCGTTGTTCAGATACATAAGTCTAAAACAGCATTGATTGCTGAAGAGTACACCATTTTCAGGAAGGATTCGGTCTCTTTCTTGTGGGGTGGGCTTTTGTTCATTACGAATTCTTTTTTATGCTGCTATAGAAAAATTTCGAAAAAAACACGCCTATTGTTGGGTAACAGATATTGCAAGAAAGGGAATGAAACTAAATTGTAAATTGAGGGCGGCCGTGGTGTAGTAATGTAGAATCCTGATGTCAAGAATCATCTATTTATTTCGCATGAAATAAATAAAAAGTCGATCAATTGCGAAAGCTTATGTCAACTCCACTGCGAAGGCATAACACTGGCAGTAAGGCGATCATATGGCTAAAATGCAACTTGATCGTGATGATGACATCAGGAGGACGGAAAGAAAATACTGTGAATCATGAGCAACGACAAAAGCAAAAACAAACAAGCTCCCCAGTTATTTGGACAGCCACCCTTGGAGTTCACTGAAACTTAATACCAGCTGAGTTTCAAACCAACTATACCAATCTGTCTTTCTCTCTGTCTCTTCCCCTTTCCTCAAAACGCCCGTGTGAAACATTGTGAAACATTATTCCAGTAATTGTGTGCCCTTCCTACATGTATCTATATTGCACAGCTATCCGTACGTTGTTTTTCAATGGAAACTAATAATTGTACACAAAAAAACTGTTACGGTTTTTCTTTAAAGTTTTGCTACTTGTACGCTTTATTCGCTGTCATAACTAAATACCTTCGGACTGTAGTTTGCAAATCATTTCTTAGGGCAAATAATTCAAAAACCCAGCATTCTATAAAATAATTTTTACGATCGAAATTTTAGGCTTTTACAAGTTGGGTACAGGATTTTCAAAAATTCTCGAAAATTCTTCCAAAATGTTCAACTTTCGCCTCAAGTCATTAAAAATCATTTTTGAGTGCGAATATCTCGAAAATGGTGGGTCCTACCAACAAAATGTATGCCATGAACATTTTAGGTTTTGAAATATTCCACAAGGGTGATGTCTAACTTTTACAAATTTTCAAAAATTGTATGAAATCTTTCGACGCTTGAATGCTTATTTTGGAAAAACAGATTAAAAAGTCCGGGATAATACTGAATGCTCACAAATACTTTAAAATACTCTCAGTAACCACATTGATGCTATCTGTTAGCTGTCTGAAATGAGCAAAGTTTAATCTTTCTAAGAAGTCCAGAGGGTCCTACACGAATTGCGGGGCACACACACAAGTTATTGAGAAGTTGCGTTTAAGAAAAAGGAAAATTTTCTTTGTAACAGACTGTGTTTTGAAAATCGAAAATTGGACTCCACACACACATTCAATATTTTCTATTTAACAGCCTGTACTTCGAAAATTGGAAATCCGTCTGCGGAATATTCTGTCCCGTGCTGTAAGTGTGGACAATTTCATCTTTCTATGTAGATAGTCTGAGCGGTCCTGAGAAAGTTCCCTGTATTTGGAAAATCAACAATCCGAATCGGTCTATATTACTGAATAACCAACATTACATACGCGATGGCGGATGTGTGAAAATACGTGATGCACTGTGTAATTTGGAAACAGTTCAGCGGAACAATTCTAAATGTGTATCAAACTTTGGCAAAGGCCATCCCTGTTGGCACTCTGTTGATTATGCTCAGTCACGACTGGTTGGTAGTCTGTTGTCACTCGTCTTCCGATGGTTCTTTCTCATCAATAGTTGGTAGTTTATTGTCTTTGGCAGTCATTTATGGTTTTTTAAGCTGTCTTCGCGAGCTTGTTAGATTTCCATCTTTGGGAGTCATTCTTCGTTGATAGTCAGTCAAGAATGGTTAGTGGCCTTTTATCTATCATCTCAGATGCACATTTGGGATTATTTCTCCCCCATGAGTGGTTGGTAACATTTTGGTTTTAGAAACTATTCGTGGTTGGCGCTAAGTTATGACTTATTGCTAGGTAGCCCCTAATATTTGGTTATTAGTTGCTGGTTGGTTGTTAAAATGCTGAAAACGATATTTATATGATAAGGTACGATTTTTTCAATATGCGGTTTCATCGAGCATGACACCAACGGATTTTATTTCGTTTCATGAGATAAGAGCGATTTGATCGTTATTTACGAAAGTGAATTTGTCCCCATTACTTCGGCGTTGTCTAAAGACATAACAGCTGAAATGTCATTGTTCCAGAGAACTAACGAAGTAAAATACTACCAAAGATTTAAGTACTTGGTACATGCAAGTAACTGAAGATGCCCAGATCCAAGTCCACTAAAATCGGTAACAAAAAAAGATAGATGTCTCCCAATAGATATCAGATATCAAAGTTGCATTTTAGTGAAAAATTTTCTGAAAAAAGATCGTTTTGTTGACATATCTACACAAGTAATTTAGTACTCATAGCCCACTTGTAGCTCTGAAGATATTCTTAAATCTGCTAACTAAGTTCACCTATTCCGGACCATAGTCTGATATAAATATAGCTAAGTAGATAAAAAGGTTTAAAAAAAAAGAAATAAGTTTTATATTTTTCCAAGTGATGTAAAAATTTCCATCACCACTGTGACCAGCCCATTGTATTATGAAACAAAATCCACAGAGCACAAAACTAATGGAAAATGCAGAGAAAAAAAATACGTTGCATTGAATTGATTCGTTTTTCTTGTTTTTTTTTTTTTTTTTCATTTCTCATGAGAGGTGCTTTGCAACTATACAGCGATAGCAGGTGCATTACCTTGACAATTGCATTGCTAATGCATAGCGTTCAACACTCAACTCCACATGAGGGGCGCGCTCGCCAAATAACTGCAACCAAACAGTGATTCCATGTATCTTATGGATATTCAATTCACTCTCAGTCACATCTAAACCAATCATTTATTGCTAATGACTAAGTCGATACAATTCAAGGTTCCATAGAAAACCAAAGCCAAACCATGAATCAGGCAGAATCGGAGAATCACAACAAATTGCGTGAGTGTCGGTCACATCAAAGTGGGCAAACAATGTGCACCACTGCAACATTTCGCTACAAAATTCATAAATTGTTTTCTAATTGATGCGATCGCTATCGTGGAAATGGAAAAATCTATGAATTCATCGCTACTGCTGCTGCTATAGAGTCATGCAGCGAAATAGTTTTCTTCTTTCGTAAACGGGATAGGTTTCCGGTACAGCGGCGACGACGACAGTAATGGCGATCGCGATCACCGATCTTGTAGTGTGAGAAAATATGTCTCAACATAGTACGTATATGTCGAGCGATTGAGACATCCGTTTACAGACAGGAAAGTAAATTAACCATCGATGGGACAGGTGCAGCCGTTATTCGTTGTCCATCAACACCTTTTATCGCGCAATAGTGGTTTGCGTGCGAAAATACAGATATACAGGAAACCGAGGCACAAATTCAAGTTCCCTTGCGAACGTCCGAGTGCCTAGATCCGCTTTAATATTGGCGCATCGCAACTGTGAAGGCCGCTAGAATTTCAATGGAAAAGAAAAAAAGTTCTGATGTGATTTTCCGGAAAATCCGATAAAGTTTCTGACACGAGTCAGAGAGACCGATGAAAAAGATCTTTCGATCGTAAATCAGAGGATACATACTAGCGGCACACGGCGGCGACAATGTGAAAAACAATGCAGGGAAACTTCGCTTGCGTCCGTTGTGCGCATTTTCAATGGAAAAACTATGAAGCGAAAAATCTGTAAAAAAAAAAAAAAAAAGAACACCACCTCAACCCGAACATCACGGGTTGAGAAAATTTATTAGCATTGAATGAACGAACGTAAGCGTGCACCGGTGTACGTTTGTACGCCGCGTCCGGCAGTTTTTGTATTCATTCATCGGGGTTTTTTTTTTTTTTTTAATGGAAAGGCACCTCAGGGCGAATTAGATGAATGTGAAATGAAAGAACATACAAAAGAGCTATTATGGATTGTAAACGGATTATATAACACTTTATGATCGAAATATCTTTTAGGGGCCAAAATGTTATCAACTTAAACAACAATGTTTGGTGTTGTGATGTAGACTACATATCCATACCTAGACGCGGATGCCAACTCGAATTATCCAACGCAGAAACTTCAATACAATGGCTCAGCAGTAAGTCCTTTTATTAGATAGTTCTCATTTTCCTCGATATGTGGAAGGCTTGCAGTTGATGAAGAGCAGGTGTATCCCTGATCTCGATTGCTCGTGTCCGAATTCAATCACCATTAGATTATTATTATATCCCTTCTGCCACTGGCTAATGCATTGAGTCAATATATGTACTCGTATGTACCGCACTTAGTCCAGGCATAACCCGCAGATATTGCACAAGTCCCATCTTCTTTTGATGATAGTTGCTCGTACCACATCCTGTAGAGATCTCTACTATCCATTGGAGCGTTCCTCTCTTGGAAGAGATTAGTGACATCCCAACAGTGACTTTGCCTTCCGGTGTTTATTAGTGACCCATTTCTCTTTTATGTCCATCATCAATCCTCTTTACTCGGAAATTTTGAGACCGACTTCTTCTTTGCGTTTTTTGTCCTACGGACATGCATAGATGGTATAACGCCAGTGCAGCTGTCTTCTTTATGAATAAATCCAGAGGCAAACTCCCAAGAATCACTTATAAGGCACACGCAGGTATCGCACCTATAATTCTCATTCAAGCCAGTGTCTGCACCCTATCCAAGTATCTTTCTACGGTTTTTGTGACGTTTTGTGCAACCAGACCACTCTTTTGCACTGACTAAACGTCCCTTTTACCTTCCAGATCTTCTGTTAAACATGCCAAGTTAGTTTTGCATTAAGTCATACTGCTAGATTACTTAACTATCTAGGACACTTTGATTTCCATTCCAGAAAGTGTGAAGTGCTGAAACAGCAATTTTTTTCACTTTCTAGTAAAGGTCTGTCCTTTCCGCATTAATGGTCCAAACATTCCAAATTTAAGGCTTCCGAATTGTATTTGGTCAATGTTATACCTCAGTGTTGTGGTCAATGTTACACCTCTGATAGGTATTAAGCTTTTCTTCCACAACGCGTACGACTTGATGAAACGCTGTTTCCGTAGACATACCCATACGTACTCCATAAGCATTTTGTTTACTATTAAGGAGATACGTTTCACTGTTGATCTGTCCTTTTTATTGGCATTAATAGAAATGATATTAGGCTTACCGGTCTGAAGGACATGTGTAATCCCTTTTACCCGGTTTTGGTACTTATGCTGTTTTTCCTTGTGGCCACAGATACATGTGTATGCTCCCTTAAATCTGTATGCAATTATTTCCAAACTGCATTGCATTATGACTGGGAATATTACATACCATCCGAACCTACGGTTTTGTAAGGAGCAAAATTGGCTATTGCGCTTTTTATCCTTTCAGGGAGCGTAACTCAAATCAAATCCTCTTTGACACTCGTCCTGCTTGACCGCTTATTTAAAGCGGGCTTATTTAATCGTGACATCACGTGTGAAACCTATCGATACTCGTATAATTGAAGAGCCTTAACTTTAACTTGAGGGCTATGACTGCTATATATGGAAGCTTCGGTGTTACTTGGGGATTTTGGACGACATTCTTCATAGGGTTATAGCGATACCTACACATTTGAGTAGTATTTCGAATGAAAGTATCGATACTACCCATACAAAAAGTATTCGATAACTATTGGTATCGAGTACTTTCTGTGAATATTTGTGCTTCCTCGCAATACGTATTCCAAAAATACGGGAAAAAATGTCAATTTTAAAATTTTTAATTCAGGTCAAAAAAAACACTCGTCTCGTGTGTATTCGTCTGTCGGTCTGTCTCTTCTCACAATCCTAATTCAAGGACCACCGAACGGATTTCTACGTCTGGTGTTCCCCACAGACTAAGTAGGGTATGAGAGTTGAGTGCTAAAAGTCGTAGATATTTTGATTGCCAGCTAATTTTTTCTCATACGCCTATCTGAAGCACCACCAGTTTATAGATTTTGATAATATTTTGTTTGCTAGTTTTATCTTGCGTGCAGATGATCCTGTCTAGAAGATCATTAACGTTAAACAAAGTGGTGGCAAGATAAGTGTGGTGGCGACTCCAAAATCTTCAAAAATGGTTCTTGTACGAATATTTACCGCGACATAACAGAGTTTTATGAAATTTAGTTTTTTGTTTCGATCGTGTGCATAGCCGGTGATATCTAAAAATTATTAAAATTGGGTAGAGTGGCTGCAAGATACATATACGGAGCGAAGTTGCGAAAAGCTTCAGAAATCATCCCCCTCGCACGTCTAACTTAAGAACAATTGTACAGATTTTGATGACACTTGGCTTGTTAGCTTGGAATATTGTGTTGATACTTCCATATGACAATTAAAATTAGATGGAATGGGAATAAGATATGAGAAGCTCTAAAATATCAGAGGAATCAGGGGCTGGCATCTTCTGTGCTAACCCACAGATTGAACTTGCTTTCACTTGTAATTGTATTCCAATATTCCAAGCAATTGTAATTGTGTTCCTTGCAATTATTAAAGCAATAGAAATACTCGCAGAAGACACCAGCAATAATTAAATTGAACCTACTTGCCAGGCGCAATAGAGTCCGCCTAATATGGGTACCGGGTAACTAGCATGGAAAGAAGCGAGTGACACAGAACTGAATCCAGTTAAGACTATGGGGGTCCCTCTGACAACTATTAAAACAATAATCAATGAGAAGATTAGACAGGAGTTCAATAACTACTGGACGAATCTAGACACGTGTAAAGTGTCCAGATCCGTGGTAACAGAACTGAGTAACAACACAGCAAAAAGAGTTTCCAACTCAAGCAGAACACAGTTAAGAGCGATGGTGGGACTTTTAACAGCGCACATCAATCTGGAGGGAGAAAGATATAGAACACCTCTTCTGCCACTGCCCTGCAACAGCGAGATTAAGACTGCAGATACTGGGATCCCCAAGGATACAGGATCTAACACACCTCAGTAAGAAAGGAATCGGTGATATATTTGAGTTCGCTAGACGAACAAGACGATTTCCCGATCACTATATGACATAATCTCCATTTTGATACACCCAATACCTACATCATCTCTCATCATTTAATTCCGATATTGCACAACTTTTCCTACAGCTCGACAGACGAGGGGAACACAACGGGCCCAGTGGAGGCCTAAGTGAAGAGCTTAAGCTCAACCTCTTAAACCAACCAACCAACCAAGATATGAGAGGCGGGGTTTTAAGAATTTTTTAAATGCCTAACTTGAGAAATACTGAATTAGTGATGGGGTTCCAAAAACGACAACAACGAAGGGCTGGGAAGATGCTTTTTTTATAGAAAACAAAACGAAATATCTGGTACTCGTTTTATGTCAATGAAAGGCGCAGATTATTTAATAAAAATGTTTTTGAAAGTAGCACATCAAACGGGGTAGCCGTATGGCATGATCTAGAGAGGATTTCTGTAAATACTATTAGATGCTTCCGACACATTTTGAATGGCTCATGTTACCGTAAGTTCCAAATCAGAACATAGATAGATACTCGTACTCTATATCTTTGTATAGTAGAAATTAACTATTCTATCTCAACCTGCTCGTCGAGCTGTAACATTTCCCTGCCACTTGACAATACTATTTTTTGTTATTTTTCATCAAATTAGACAGGTGATAAATTTAAGGAGGTGAGGCGATTTCTCAGGCGAGCCAGAGAAGAGTCCATTCATTACCAGCTGGTCGAGCTGTCATCGCCTGTTTGTCCAGATTAGGAAAGATACAAGCTTTCAAGATTTAACAAATAAGCTGAAGTTTATTTTTTTAAAGCACTATCAGATCTGTGTCGTAGAGGGCTTATTACAAGCAGCTCCCATGAGCAGAGATTTGCCAAAGAATAAACAATGCATCCACAGGCTCATCATTTACTGCTGGTGTTAGTGGTTAAAAATAAACAAGACAAACATCACTAACACGAACACAAAAAGGACAAATGAATACTAACATTTAACGTGGAACACTGGAACGTATTTTGTTTTTGTTTAAACTACTTTTATTAATATTGAAGTTCACGAGGTTTGTGTTTATAAGTTGCTCATGCGACTAATTGGCTCATAAATGCCATAATTTGTTCTATGATGCGGGACATGCAATATGTCGAAAGAAAGACCCCCCACAAAAGTCAAATCCAACTGAGGATAACAAATCAGGCGCATCAATTAAGACTGAAATGAGTTGTTGTAAAGAAAAATTATATCAATATTTAACCGTCTTTGAGACAAAAGTAAGATTTGTAAACGTTCACTGCGATGCGTGTATGGTGGTAGGTTCCTTGGGAGCGCTTTTAATGCGAATCGGATAAAGTTTAGCCTCAATTCGATCTTGATAATCTTTATAAAAGGGAGTCCAAGGGAGTACTGAGGCATAGTGACGTACTCGTATGTATTTTGAAACCCTTTTGATCATCTTTTTTTATAAAACCTAACATAGAATTGGACTTGTTAACAATGAAGTTAATGTGTTCGTGAAGTCAAGATTAGGGTTCAAGTAAATCTCCAGGTAATAAAAACAATTGACACGACAAAGAGTATGTTGCGATAATGAATAATTAAATGTGGTTGGCATACGCCTTCTAGAAAATTTCATATTTTCGCATTTAAGAGGGTTCAAAATTATACCGCTTTTAACACACCATGTGGAGAGACAATATCGGATTGAAGAAGGTTTTTTTAGGTCATTAATACTCTTAAAGAGAATATCGCTATGACTAATACATGATGTAACATCATTAAAAGCGAGTATAAAGAGAATCGGACTTAAGTGACTACCCTGAGGAACACCAGATTGTGCTGTAAAGGAGTTGGAGAGTAAATCTCTAAATTTTACCTCACTGGACCTCGTACTAAGGTATGTGAACCAACCTATTCAATAAATGCTGACGCAAAAACATATACCTTAAGTTTATGTTCAATTATATCAGCGACTTTTCCAAGGTCGTGTATGTTAATTCTTATCTCGGTTTTTTTTTTTTTTTTTTTCTTGTTTCTGTTTATGGTATATTCATTCCATACTATGGTCACTAGCATGGAATTTATTCATACTACTAGCAAATAAACATTTTTGTTTATCACGAAAAATGTCATTAGAAGGTTGCCCTCAGTAGTTTACATCGTTTGAATTGATCTTACCGAAGTAAGAGATCTTCTTTGATCTACGTCACTCGAAAAGTGCAAGAATTTCAAACTTTGTCTTTCTATCCGCGTTTACTTGCAAAACTTCAATGGACCACAGAAATGGATGTACTTGAGTAGAGTCAATCGTGTTTCGAATCCATTTGAGTTTAAATAGGATTCAATTCACGATATAAGCGTTTATGGGTCCATTAGGTTACCTTTGATTCGATACTGAGTACTTTTCATTCGATATCATGGTAGTATGTTTGCTTGTGCCCCGAGCTGTGCAGGTTCAAGTCCGAACAGCGAACAGCAACGAACAGCCATCGCGAATAAAAGAAAGTTCGTCCAACCGCTACACAAAAAATGAGTTTCTGTCTGGTAGTAAACTGAACCGTAAAATCGAGTCTAAGTGCTCCGAAATTGCCCTTTTAATAAACAAAAAAAAATGTATTTGGAAAAAACAATCGATGACAAAAGTACTTCGTATCGAACCAAAAATATTTTGTACTTATTTCGTTGCATAACTAATTCTTCATCCCAAGATGGAGCGCGTTTCATTCACCAACTCAGTTCCATAGTGATTCTGGACGTAGCACGTTTTAGTTGCTCTAACATAATTCGAATTTAAAACCATGACGTTGGCATCGTTTCCCGCATTCTTACATTATGTTGAATACAGACTGGACTTTGTATCTAACTAGGACTACCAGAAGGGGCAGAACCAGCTGTTGATCACATCCAGTTTTACGAAACCTGGTAGATCTTCAGTCTGACCTATGGAAATATTTCAGTCCATCTTGATGATTCACTGATTTTTCCTGCACTTCTTTAAACGTTATTTTCTAATAGCGAAAATATATACTCGTAGATTACCTAATAGAAAAGAGTTGTCTAAACACAAACCCTCAATACTATAAGTAGCTGTCTTTAGTGACAACCTCGTCAAACTGCCCACCAAGTAAGATGTTTCTTGCGAGATGGTAGTGAAAAAGTGGCTTCAAAGAGCCGAGTTCTAAAAGAGCTACCTCTGTTCATCTGAAATTGCGGTGGATTCAACTTCACCACTAAATAACGCAAGGGTTCACTGTCAGTCGTAGCTGATAGACTCGTATACTATATACATAAACTCGCACTATGAGCTAGGTAGGTTGTATCTATGTAGGTTGATGATTCCGTAATGATCGTAATGAGCAATCTGTGGAATATCGGAAGACGATACACAACTATGACCTGACTTTATGGTAAAACCCGTGCTCTTGGATTTAATTGGACGTACCTTTCCTGCAAAGCTTCAAGTTTTTGTCACCTCTACTCAGCCAAAAGCTGCTACAGATACCCACTCTATGTATAGCTTATACAAATAAACATAGAAGATTAATCACCATTTAAAAATGCACTTGAAACAAATCGTATGCACCCTATTGACGACTCAAACAAGAATGAAAAAATCCCAACAACCCTCTACATATGATTTCCGATTCATGGTTGACGGATTACGCAATTCGTGCTTACGGAAAACTGAACTTAAAACAGCAAAAATTAGTAAAAAAAAAAAAAAAAAAGACAAAAAAAGAAACTTCAGAGAATTCTAAAGAAACTTCGTTGCGAATGTTTTTCTTTTCGTTCGGTTCCCGCTTTTATGGGAAACAATGCACTTCTGTGATCGCGTTGCATGCCGCGTGAACGGTGGTATTTTTTTTTTTTTTTTCCTGATTTTCCCCATCGGATGATAGACGTGTGTGACGCACTCCACATTCTGTATCCAGTACAGAATGAGCGCAAAATGCAACAAAACACAATCTAACGCACGAGCAACTTGACGATGTAAACACTCGAAAAGGTTAATCAAAATCATGCCACACTGAGGACACAACAGCGGATACGGGTTACATGTGTATCTGCGTGTATCGCAATCGCGCTACGCACGAAAAATTATGACATGAACCGCTTTTTTTTTCTTTTTTTTTTTTTTTTTGAGTCCGCGGGTTTAATGTGATTCGACATGATGGACAGGTTATGAGCGTGTTTTCTTCGTTGTCTTTTTTTTTTCTTCATTCAACGTCTACTGCAAGATCTATCTGAATGTCAATGCTGGTCAGTGAGATGATGTGTTCTTGAGTTGATGGTCCGATACGATACGACGACCTGAGAGATAGCTACATAGATACGACGCGCTTCATCTACTTGCGAGCAATTAAATGCGTTCGATAGTTTGAGATGCATCCAAAATGGACTGCAGAGATACATAGTTAGCATTGTTATGAAGATGAATGAGATGACGGCGCGATGGTCTGTTTTGGACAATAGTGGAATAGTTGAGATGGTTGACAGTTTTGAAAGTTTTGTCTAGAAGAGTTTTCAGATCTTTGGAAAGATTAGAATGCTTAAGTAATTGAGGAATCTAACAGATTTGACAATCGAAGTGGGAATGGGAGTATAATATGGTGCGGCGTTTTTTGTACTGTCAGTATTTTGTACGTAAGCAAAGCAAGTTGCTAACATCAGTTTCAGGCTATCAGTTCACAATAAAATAAATATAAATGGTAATGTGATCGTCTTAACTGTCAAACATCGACTTGAAAGAACTCCAAAAGTAAGACACAAAGATCGCTGAAAATGCCAATACTTAAGGCTGAACTATAATAGAAGAATGGCTCCGTACGACCACTTCCGAAACAGTGCGAATACAAAGATTTGTATTGTGTGACCATAATTGCTTTTTGCTTCGATTCGTTAAGTTTTCGTTCACTTTTGCCCACTTACGAAAGAGCGAATGGATTCGTGAAGGAAGCGAAAGAAACTTAACGTAGAATTATGACATTAGCTTCCGATTGCTTCCGACTATTATAGTTCAGCCTTAAATCTGTATTATTGTGCGCCGAGTATAGGCTACTTTTTATTTCAATAATTTCATTCATATTATTTAAATTAAATAAATGAAAACTTTCACTGCATCTCCACAGGCAATATTTCAGGCAATGGCAACGGCATTGGCAATGGCAATTTAATTTAGGTTGGCATTTCATTGCTGGCAATATCCAAATGTCAAATGTAATTATGTCATTCAACAAGAAACGTGTGCGTGCCATTTTTTTTTCCACCAGAATTTTCTCCTACAAAAAGTTTTTTTTTTTTGCCACACGTTCTTCTTTTTCACTTTCCGCCATTTTGAAAACTTCGAAACGTCAAATTCATTGCCTTTGCGACGGAAAGTAATCATTGCCTTCCATCTGGCGGGCAATATTGACATTGTCATTGCTTGAGCGTCTACACTAGGGAATTTTAAGCCAATGGCAATGGCCAGACGCAGTGTTTGTCTTAAATCCGAATTTTTCTAACGAAGTTTGACAGTTCTAATCAGTTGTTTTTTCGAGACTCGATGAATGAACGTTGGCAGCAGTGCATAAAGAGAGGTACAGATGGGTGTTGACAACTTTGTGTTTACGGGGATAGGTGGCGCTACACAAAATGACAGTATAAAGTTGAAGAAAATAAAAAAAAAGCTTAAAATGTATGTTCAGAATCCAATTACCCGATCAGTTATCTGCCATGACGATATAATGAGAGTATTGCTACTGTTTTAGTACAACTAATATTGCTGCTAGCAATAATAATAAGTAACAACCGAGTCGAGTAGTATTGGGTTCCCTACAAGATGCGATGTACACGGTAAGCATTAATAACCATCCTATACGTCATACTTACATATGTACATAGTTCACTTTAGACCCATCGTAATGCACAATGGAAGAAAGATAAACCCACACAATCCTCTTTCAAATTTGGGTTTTAAGCCTTCCGGTAGCTACAATAATGCTGTGAATATCATCTTTAAATAAGTGTTTGCGGAAGAATCTAGAGTGGTAGTGGTAGATCGTAAGTGGTAGTGGTAGATCCCAGAACAGTGACTGTGAACTAAGAATGTATCCTAGTGCACTTTTTCATCACCGTAGCCTTTATATCGATCATTTTCGTTTTGATTTAGTTTTTTTCTTAATTAGCCGTAAAACATACTTAAAAGGACGGATTGAGAGTTCTTGTTCTGTTGTAAGATATTATCTGATCTTACTTTATCTACCGTCTGCTTCTAAAGAAGCCTTATTCTTACAGGACTCTGATAGTCAGGCTCTACCTTCTCTTCCAATTCATCAGTCTTCTCACTACAAGAAGTATCCGTTATTGTTGCCTGGTTGTCAATGAAAGAGGTGATGGCATCACGTTTTATTGTTGTCATTGCTGCGGGAATTCATTAGGTCCGCTTAAAAAACGCTGCTGGAAGTCTTATTCAGTTCGGGAAGTCCCAACATATCAAAAGAGAGTTGCCTGCACCTCCGCCTACGGCCATTTTAGATCCATAAGTGTGGATGCACGTGGATTGGGTGTTTAGTCCTTTCCCATTCTATGATGCTTATGTAGCTACATGCTCACATACTTAACTGTATCCCGACCGAAGAGTCTCCACCTGAGACACATTGCTTTCAATTCTCTAGACCAACACTAACGGAGACTATTTGCTCTTCGCTAACCTGAGATCTGGGCATTAAGACTCACTTGGCTATAGTCGCAGACAGGACTAAATGAAGAAGGATATTTCCCTCGAAAGAGCTAAGTATATGCTCAGCTTTCATGTTTATAATCCACCACTCGGCGCAGTATAATACAACAGATGGGATTATCGATCTATGGAGCATAAATTTTGTTCCCCAAATTAAGAGCTTAATCTAAATTGTTTTACCAAATGAAAGTAGCAGTAGTTTCTTAGGGAATCATTTATGGATTTCATATTTACTCCGAGGAAAATGAATCCTTAACTATTTCGAAGTTGGAATTATCAGCAGTGACGTTCTGCTCTAAACTTTGTTTGTTGGCTCGAAACTACCTAGTTTTATCCTTATTAACCTTAAGCCAAACTAGTTTCGGCACGCTAAAAACGTCCGATGATGTCAATATCCTCATGCGTATCCCAGCAGCTGGACGGACTTATTGTATTCTGTGTCAACACTAGCGCTGTACAGTTCATGCAGCGGGACTGATATGAATCAATTAGCGTTGCACAGAAAAACTTTAGATGTTCACATAACACTCTGGATAGGATCTCGTACGGGACATTTTACAAGGATGTGCCTCTATAGTACTTACTTTGTAAATGGCGTACGATCATCAGTCAAGTCTTCGCATTTGCCTGGAAACAAATTAGAAAATGACCAGCAGTCTGAGTTTGTTCCATGGAGCACGACTTCAAGTTATCCGATAGACTAATTCTCAGAGCACTTTTATCTCTAGCCGTCCGCATAAATAGGTAAAGCTAGGTGAAGCAGATTGCAAATGATCTCAAGTCCCTTTATTTTGTTGTAAAGTGTAACTATCTTCAAGCAGGTCTGAACAGGTTAGCACATAAGATCTGCTATCCAGTGTCTCCGATCGCGGTTTTTACAAGCTGGAATTTACTAAGTTTGTTGTGCCACCGCTCTGAACCTTAGTTACGAACCTGCAAACATTTCACTAAATTTGTAGTGCTTTGTCATTCAACTCCGTGATAAGTCTATTGCCAGATTTCCAACTCACTGTTCGTCTCCGGAAAAAAGTCCACTTTGGCTAATGAATTCCAAATCGATAGCAATGTGATCTAACCGTGTTACATTAAAATGTATCTTAAGCCTAAATCCTCTTCTAATGCCTTACGCCGGCCGTGATAGTATGTCATACCATGGCACTGTACTGCGATAGAGCTCACTAGTCTGAAACAGCTGAAGTCTCTATTTGAAATCTGTTCATATCTAGACTTCACTGACAGCATAACGCCTATCACACCTGGAAGTTGAATCACTACAACCACAACAAATAAAGCAACCTTACTCTTAACCAATGAAACAAGGCCCATACATTTTCCTTCAGGACACAAATACCCAATATCAAAACACAACTTCTTACTTCAATCCGAACAAGTTTCCGTAGATACTCGTACCTATCTTCCACACACATTTGCAATTAAGTCTTGCCTAAGGCCCATACAATAACTGTAATTGAATAAAACCTGTGACCCACCACTATCTTCACACATCTACCCTCTGACCATCGTGTATCTAAGTACAATTTTTGCGGCTTTTATCAAAAAAATTGACAGGTATTCGAAAGTTTTCAAGCGCACCAAAACTATCCATCACATCTAATACTCGTAGTGCAAAAAATACTTCCATATAAATGCATAAATGTTTGGAAAAACCACGCGCATTTCCCTCACAATCCAATGTGATTCCATCAAAAAGCAAGCGCATTCTCCCTCATCCCCAACCACTGTACATCAGTTAAACGTGCAACACCTCAACGTTCACGAACTGAATGCGTTTTTCATTCGCACCCAGTCAACTTTTATTATGTGTACACAATTTGTAAGTTGGCACCATCACCACCACCAACAGCATGGGCAACTAAACCTTCAGATCCTCCCCGGGTGGAGTTGGACCGTCCTAAGTACGTGTTCGTTCCGTGATCGTTCGTATTCGCACGCCAAAGTATTTACAATCTGGTGCGGCAGACCTTTGCGTTTCGCCAGAGAATTTTATATCGACAATTATTGTCGGTCGATTGGTCAGTAGTACGGTTGAGATACAATCTACTACTACGTTTCTTTGATCGAAGAGTGTGAGTATGCGGATCATCTATTAATCCATGAGATGCGATTGATTTCTTCGTTGTCGGTAATTCTCTTCTTTGTGGTTCGTTGGTATGCGATTGGGGATTTCATAGGCCAGATAGGTTGGATACTTTTGGAGAACCCTCTCGGGGCATCACATCAATTGGGGATGTGAGGTGAATGTGGTTTGTTCAAAGATCAATTGATGTGTTAATGAAGATTCATTGGTTATAGTCTGTGAACTTACCTATATATGATCTAAGGGCGGGTTGGTATAAGTGATGGAAAAGTGATGATGGGGTTAGGTTTCAGTTGGATGCAACGTGTGAGGTTTGATGAGAAATCGATTAGCACGTGTAAAGATTGTGAAGCGGTAGTCGATAGAATAAGATCCCGTATCTAATTTCACAATATCCGTGGTGCTTTGTAGAGCTAAATTTAAATTGAGTTAATGACTTTTTTAAAGAAAAGGATGCGAGTCTGTCAGAAGAAGATAGGGTTGTAAAGCGCTGACTAGGGAAGCTAATGAAGCTATAATCATTTAATTCTGTTCATTTTGTCCCCAGCGTGGCAGTAAGGGTGTCACCGTTTTGGAAAGAAAAGTCAAAACCTATACAAACCAGTGGCATATCGAGGAATGACAACGAATATTACACGCTGGTGGGTAATTTAGAGATGGACGTCTTAACGAAATTTGTGAAGTCATCATCAACCCATCTGAAACCAACAAACATGAATCGTTGAAGCAGCGAATTTTGACGGCGTTCCAAGTATCGAACAAAAACTTCTTAGCAGCATCATTTTCTATGGAAGGCGTCGAACGCAGCTGCTCGTATCTTCCAGCATAACCGAAGAAGTTGTTAGGATACTTTGAACGTAGCAACTTCCTTCCGAAGTTTATTCAACTTCAGATATGTCAGCGGTATTAACTTCTTCAGCTGTATCCCCAGTTGCCGAACTCCAAACTACTTTATTCGAAGTGGAAGCAAGACTCGTTCAGACAGCAATAATCTGAAAATATTCTGGCTTCAGGGAAAGCATGGTAAGACCGCAAAGAAATGGGAGCAAAGTTGCAGCTCCAGGAAAACTAAGTTACCGATCGCAATTGGCGGCTTGACAGTTCGCATCCGACATTAGTCGCCTATTTCTTGACGAGAAATCAATCAATCGAAAATTTCTTATAGACACTGCAACGGAATCGAATCGCAAATATCCTACGACACGAATACTCTCTGCAGTTAATGCAATCAAAGTTGCGACTCATGGACAGCGGGCCTAATGACAGTCAACTGATGATAGGTAGATGCATCCAATACAGCTGTAGGTGCAGTAGTTCAACAGAAGACTTCAGAGGGTTGACAATTGCTAGGTTTTTTTTCTCAAAAACTGTCACCAGTAAAACGAAGTGTAGTGCGTCAAGCACTTCCAACACTTTTGGAGGGAAGACAATTTGTACCCTAAATAGCTACTTACATATGCCTTTCAGCAGTTAAGGCCCTCACAATACATAGGACACTTTACAAGAGATATAGGACACATCTCTGGAAAACAAGCAATGTTGAAGGCGATACTTTATCCAGAATAAAACCTATTTCACCACCTTCCCCCCATTGACTATGATTACTTGGCGAAGAAACAGCAAAATTATATAGAACATTTGCAGGCATGGTCCGTCCGTATCTTTCTTTAGTTCCAATTCAAATAGACAACGGACGCCGGTTCGAATCCGCAGGCGTTCCACAAGATGCTTGAAACCACAATGAGTCGCAGCAGTAGGTTGTCAATCTGTCTCTTGTTCGAAAGCGACCTGATGTTGTTCCCGCACTTCCCTCTTCAAAACGCTTTATTTAAGGGGTTAAGGTGAACAAATGCGTTCTAAAAAGACTCACTGTAAGTTATTTCCACAATTACTAAATGCTGTTTCTTGTTTTTGGCACTCCCCGAATCCAGCACTATAAAGCAGTCACTCTACAATAAAAATCTCAGTCTATACTTTAACTATTAGTGGCACAATTAAGTCTCTTAATGAGTGCCCTTTAGCCATTTAATGTACCCCCTGAGGTTGCTCACCTCATAACCTGACCTAAACAATTTATCCACTCTCTTTGCCAAACTATCTCAACAATCCCGACAGTGGAGCACGATAGGCATTATGTAAATGCATGCATGGCAATGACAGCGGTAGCAACCTCTACCTCATTACCAATCATATTTCAACGAGAAACGCATAAAATTGTTCTATGGTAATTTTGTTCGCATAATAAATTTTCCAAGCAAACTACGGCACCGAAAAAACGCAAACATACAACACAGACTACTCGCTCTTAGACACAACTCAACAAAATAATGCAAAAACCAAGATTTATTACCTTGGCCCAAACCGAGCTCTTTGCGATCAATGAATGAATAAATGAAAACGCCTCACGTATGCACTTGTGCAGTACAGTGGCAACAATCGCTGCATGCATACTCTGTATCTACGTGTGGAACAGTTGTTTGTAAAAGAATCCCAATTAGGAAATATTTTATTTTTGTTCTATTCTTCAGTTGCGTTATGCTTCAGAGAGAGAAATTTTCATGCAGTAAGCTGTGAAAATAGTGATTTTCTGAAATACCACTCATAAGAGTCGGACTCCGATTTATGGCCATTTTTCATGCAGTGATGGTCTCCGAAAGAGGTAAAACTATCTACAATGCGAAAGTATTCATAAATTTATTTAACAATTAGCAATAATCTCAACAGCGGATGATAAAAGCTGAGGTTGAGCGCACTTACTTTCGACAGTTTGAATGGAATTAGTTAGTCAAGTTAATTAAGTGGCGCCCAACGCAACGTTTTTCACGTGTTTCATTTCGTATTTGATTGGTGTGGGCTATTCGCTGCGCATCATTACAGCTGATTTGGATGTCTAAATTAAAATAAAATATCCAACTTTATGATTCAACCAATCTTGGCTTGAAATTGAAGAAAAACCCATCATGTATACAGGGGTCCAGTCGCCACACCATCATTGCATATTCATACCGTCTGCAGTCCCATTCAATGTAAATTAATAGTGAACTTTTGTTTGTTTTATGTATTTTGCTTTATTCGTTCTATACTATGTTCATCTTTCTTTCCATTGACTTGGCGCGCTGCACCTCTGGCCATTAGGCATTAGGGACAGCAGCAACAGCTATTACCGTGTGTGTGACGTTTTTTTTTTTCCGCTCTCCTAAGCGTCCATTACTCATGTGCGGATATTTGATGCCGAATAATCATACATGGGCAATAAATTGCAACACAAAAAGTTAAGAGTTAAACAAAAAAATATGGAAATTCATTTAGCCATTCTCTGTCGGTATAAATCAAGTTGAACATTAGTACAAGTGCTGCTCGACCACTTGTTCGAACACAGTTTCTTTTTATGCGCTACACAATCGCTTTATTTTAAACAATGAATATTGAGTGAATTTAATTATTTAAATGACAGTGTGTGCAGGCAATAATTCACATAATGGGCTGTGGCTGCAGTTGAACTAATAAATTTATTTGGACGGCTGATTTTCGCTGTAACAGGTGTTAAATGGCAGCGCTTGCGGTGCTGCGAATTACCGACGGGGTATTCAAATGGTAATTTTTTTAACGACAGTTGTGACAGGTGATATTAAGTAGCGCTTTAAGAGATTTTAGATGATTTGTGGGATCTGTGGTGTGTGGTTTATAATGAGTGGCCATTAATATTGTCATAGAAGTTTAGGATGGGTTTTCTTTGAATTCTTCTTTAAACCTGATGCGGCGGGTGATAGAATACCAGGTAGTGCAATGCAATGGATACAAAGAATATTTAAATAGAATCGTAACAAGTTGAACAGGAAGTCCGGCTTTGTCTATAACCCTTTTCTTCAGAACTAATATAATAGTTAGGTTCCCGATTTATTGGAAAGCTTACGAACGATATTGCGGCAATAAAAGATTGAAAGACTTACTGGAATATAATAAGGAAATTGAATGGCAACGAATCCAATGTTCTGACAATGTACTTCAAGAAATTGCTGACTTTATACATACATACGAGTATGTCGACTTGTAACTGACAGCTTCCTTAAAAATATAGGTAATGCCAAAGATCCGAGAGAGAATTGATTTCCTGAACAATGTTTTCGAGGGTCTTGCTACAACGACTTTCGACGTACGGTCTTTTGAGCGAATTCCAGACTATCTTTCGAGCAAACTAAGGTAGACAACATCTTCGTCTTGTCAAACATCGCAAAACTCTACTTGAGATAAAGGAAGAAGCTATATGAGTTCTTTGTGGACTTCCGTGTAGCGTTTAAATGTGTGAACAGAAGAGCACTATTTCATAAATATCCTCCAAAATGTTTCACGTAATACAAAGTCTATGGGACGCAGATTCCACATCCGACTGGTTTGGTACCACGTTAGGAGTAAAACGAGGATATCAACTGAGCTCTCTTTTATTTTTGTATAATCTTCTCTCAGAAAAGGCGAACCAATAACGTTGGAACAGCGTCCCGAGATACTTGTGGTAGATGCCTGTTAATTCTGCTCATAAATAGCTGGAGATTGAAAGCTTCTGGAAAATGTCTCCTGATAGTGAAAGTTTACTTGTCCTTCAGAAGGAATTTTGATACAAAGATGTTCGCGCCGTTGCTAGGTGGACATATAAGTGATGTGCGCTGGTGGCTTGCATGTACGAGTATTTCTAGGTACCATCCCATTGAGGTCTTCAGGACATCTGCCGTAATAGTATCTATAGGAACGGCATAGATCTGACACCAGTCTTCGATGAGCCTACGGTTCGAGATTAGATGGACTGCACGTCTATGTATGCTGTCAAGAAGTTCAAGAGAATGTTTAGGACCCGAACTTCATACATGTGAATAATATTCAAGCCGCAGTCTAATTTGTGTTTATACAGAAGAAGGAGCTATTTCTATGTAAAGTATCTCTTTGCTCAAAACAAATATGTCGTCGAGCCATGTTACACCAGAGTTGACTGTAATACCAAGAAGATGCATTGTTTCATGGCGGCATTAAGTTAGAAAACGTCCGCGGATGATGACATGCAATTAATGATCAATAAGCTGGAACAATAGAATCTTTCGGACTGTCGAAGGAATATTTAACCGCGAGGAAAACTGGAGCTTTGACGAGTAGCGTTTGGAAATTTTTAAGCAATGTCGGTACCCAGGCGTCGTTCTCACTCCAAGACAGTCAATAGTACGCCGAAGAGGATCCTCGACAGAAAAGGAGTCTTGAAAAATAAAATTAAGTATTTTACAACAGTTAAGCCCGAGTTATGGAAAACGAATCTGCAGTCGAGTCAGTCGGGTGAGTGATCAAAAAATGTTGAAGTCGCCTGATCTTAATTAGAAAAATGTTGATAGGATATTTTCCTGTTTTAATCTATGATACTTTTTACAAACTAACCACCCATCTCTAAGGGTAGCCGCTTTTACAAGAATAAGTACCATTAGGAAAAATTACTGCGCAAGTCTCGGGAAAACATCTAGAAGCACTGATAAATTCGGCACGGTACTGTGGATGATGCTGAGTCTAACGCCGCACAAAAGCCATAAACTTACGTATGTATCAAGATACTATTAAGTTACAAGATGTTGAACGACTGATGTCGGAGCAAAGTAGAAATGGTAGTATCCACCTCATAGTTTTCGCACCGATGCATGAAGCATTAAATAGACAATCACATAGATCATAGACAGCGATCATCCAACCATAAATATTGACTACGCATAGAAAATGCTTCTGAGCCTCTAAAACAATCATGGAACCTATATTAGAATGGTGTGTGATCATCAACTTATAAATTCTGTAGTCGCTACATATTCTTACAGCATCCAACAATAAGACCAACGGCTTCGTATACACGTGTAAAATCTGGACGAACTTCATGATTTTATAATGTGACAGCAGTTAAAAGTTCAACGCGACTGAGCTTAAGCATGAGGGTGGCCGTGGTGTAGTGGTAACATCATCGCTTGTCACGCTACAGGTTCACGGTTCGAATCCTGATGTCAATAATCATCTATTTATTTCGCATGGAATAAATAAAAAGTCGATCAATTGCGAAAGCTTATGTCAACTCTACTGTGAAGGCATAACACTGGCAGTAGGGCGGTCATATGGCTAAAATGCAACTTAATCGTGATGATGACATCAGGAGGACGGAGAAAAAATACTGTGAATCATAAGCAACGACAAAAGCAAAAAAAAACAATCAAACTCCCCAGTTATCTGGACAGCCACCCTTGGAGTTCACTGAAACTTAATAACAGCTGAGTTTCAAACCAATTGCACCAATCTGTCTTTCTCTCTGTCTCTTCCCCTTTCCTCAAAAACGCCCGTGTCCTAAAAAGTAGTATAAGGGTATTCATAACCCCTTTCACACGTGCAAATTATAAAAAAAAAAAAAAAAAAAAAAAAAAAAAAGCATAACAGCATATAGCTTTCTGCATAAATAGAGCAGGACTCCTAAACCATCACTTGAAGAGGAAATATTGTGAAACCGTTTCAATCAACCGAACGTAAGAATCAGCAGCGCGATTGTCTATATCTATATTACCTCCATGAAGCTGGCAGGTTGTCAGAGATTCAAACAATGGCCAGTGAATAATTTAAACGATGTCACTGTGAAGTACTTACGCTAATAAGCTATCCGATCCCAGTAACAAGGATTTCTTAAAAGCGATTGCTTTAGTTTTATATTGGGCAGCATTTCAGGCCATTGTACCGGCTGGAGAAGCCCAGGTCCAGGCTTCTTCAGCCGGCACGATCCTTTACAAATTGATTTCAGTTGCGTACCCCAAATTGGTTGAAGTGACCCTCAAATGGTATGATCCGAAGAATCTTCCAGGCGGATTGTTGATATTTATCCACTTCACATGACCTAGTCATCATAAGCGGGTGAAGGAGTATCTTTTTTTACCAGTTCGTGATCGAGTCTTCTCCATATGATGTCAACGTATCGGTATATATCATGGAAGCGTTTTCTCTCAAAGGATTCCAAGAATACTTTGATCCGGCTCCGATAGAATCCACACTTCTGTACCATACAACAAGACTGTCGATAGGGACTTACTACTTAATTTTATAGCAGAGCCTAGGTAGACAAAATACTTGAATACCCCGTAGATATATCCGTCCATCGTCTGGTTTTGGAAAACGCGGCTGAGCTCTGTACTATGGCAGAAATACCAAACCATAGACATGGTGCGATGTGCATATGTATGTAGTTCGTCCCTATTCAAGCTGTCTTAGGCAGTCATCAATAAAAAGGCGGTCAGTATCAGCTTTTGTTTAATCTTCTCCCGAATCTAGCGTAATGTGAATATTTGGTCAATTGTCTATTTTAGAGGCCTAAAACCCTAATAGGGGCAAAAAGTAAAAGGTGAGACGGCCGTCGTTTTATGGATCAGGCAAGTAGTACTGAGGTTCCAATTATCGAGCACTATCAGAGCCTTAATTTGACTATGTATATGCCTAAACAGATATGCCTAAACATTTCAGTTCTACATTCGAAAGTTTCAGAAAATCGTAGATCATAGCTATGTCTGAGGGCATCTATTACTAATAGCATCTATTGACTCAAGTGATTGTCTGGATTATTACACATGGAAAAAGCGTTGGTATCCCACTTCGGATATGGAAGACAGTAATGGTTTTTTGACTCACTGAACTCAACTCATGGTTTCTCACTCCAATGTGAATGCAACAATATGAAAGTAGAGTTCAGTCAAAATTCACTATAGCAGCTGCTATACTGACAACTTGGAGTCCTTGCCGTGGATGAAGTAAAGCATGCAGTTGTCCGTGAAGGCGACGATATTTCTGAATTTTCATTGAAGACAAGGTTTGGGTCTCTAAATCTCTAAAACAGCAGGGCTTACTCAGGCCACCATTGTATAAATTGTTCATCAAAATGAGTTTAAGAAAAGTTGTTTTATCGCAAATTGAACAGAGCTTTCATCTTATTCGCCAACACTACAGCTGCTACAGAAGTTCTTAGCAATCACATTTACAATGTCCTGTTAAAACCCCGACTATGATGGTATTCTGTACCCTGATCCTCAGTCGGTTGGGAAGAAGTTTGTAACGAAATCTCATCTTTAAATCCCTCAATTAGCGCACCAAATTTATCCGGAACAGAACCGAAGTCCTGACTAGCCATCAATCCATTTCATCGTATCACAATAGAATGTCGACTACATCGTCATACAATGAGAAATACTATACAACTAAGTATGACATTATGCAGTACTATTCATAATAAATATTCTGTTGAAAATCGATTTGTTGTCACAAGAAAAATAGTTATACCTATCATACATAAGAGTGCACCCTCGTTTGCGTAGGTATATACTCGTAATCGTACACCCACTCTGATGATGGCGAAAATAATTTATTTGTCACCTACTAGGCCAATTAATTGCAACATACGGTAGTAGCCTTGCATATGTTCTCAAACTAGTTGAACAAAAAACTAAAATAGTCAAACGAGGCAAAAACCTATCTATCGTGGTGTCATTGGTAACCACAATCTACATGGCCCATGAATGCAGACTTGCTACCTATGGCAGCACAACAAGAATTTTGGCCATAAGTAGACAGCAACATGGCTGTGTACAAGCAAATCTTATCGCGATTTATGCCTGACAAGTTTCATACTCTTAGTGGAGCGAATATACCTACTAACTTTAACCAATATCTACGAGTAGCCATACCTACTCTTACAGCCATAATTTAAATACAAGCAGACCATAGTGTTTTGTTATGAGATAGGATGAAGCAAATAAACTGCAGAAAAGGGAAATAAAATTGAACCTTAATGTGTAGGAGTAATCACATAGAAACAGAAATCTAGGCGGAGAATATCTAAATGCATGCTTCTTCAATGTAGCGCAACTGGCATGCTCGATTCACGAACCCTGATCTAAACAAAATTTGCATACGAAAAAAAAAACACTAACTACTCCCCACTGAAACTGAAATTTGATTGGAACTTCCGAGCAACAATTCCAATGAGTAGGAAATATTCCCATTTAAGCTGGATGCAATCAGCAAAGGCAATCGTAGATAGGAAAATACCAAGTCTCTGGACAGATCGTCCTTACAGATTGCAAACCAATCGGAAATTTAGATTTGACGATTTCTGCGGGAGATGCAGGGATAAAGATGAGGTGTACCTATCCAAAAGAGGACTACTCCATCTGACGATTTTTCACTTCATTGACGGTGACCTGGCAAATATTGGCGTCTGCTTCATAAGATGCTCCAGCTGGTTCAATTAGACCTTTAGGTAGTGGTATTACAATGTGCGTAATGCAGACAGCAACCCTAACCTAACTAAACCTAAAATAATCCTGGCCTGAGATTAGAGGGAATTATTTGATTTCGAAAAGGTAGCTACTAATTTAAGAAATGATACGACTTAGTATCTGAACAGTTTTCTTTATTTACGATATGTTTCGATGAAATGAGGTAGTAAGCTGGAAATAACAAGAGAGGTGACACGGTAGTAGCATCACAAATATTTCAAAGACTATTCTGATATATAAAAAACAACTGAATTAAGTTTCCAAAGAATTGGTTTTTGATTCAAAAATATTCTGCAACTACTAGATCGACTCTCAATCTAAGGCCGCCTGGAGGGTAGCAAATTGAATTGCCACGCTACACGTCTAATCACCAGCTAAGTTGGCTAGGTAGATCGGAGAGCGCAGTGTCTGTGATAGAAACTTGCCACCAGCTTTGCGATTCACTGCCCATTCCCCACTATACAAACGGCTCGCAGTGCGTCCGTAGGTCCATAGGTCCTATCCATAAAGGGAGATTGTAATGGAAAGCTTTTTTCCTGCGGCCTAAAATAGGTGGAAACAGATTAAAAAAGAGTCTAATCTCTCTACTAAGCAGATATTTCATAGCTCTAGGATCGAGGCTGATTACGGGACTCAACCTTTTTATGATTTTATGAGAATCACAAACAAAGGACATATCTGCAGAGGCTGCGGAAACCCTGAAGTAGTGGTTTCTACGCCAATTTTCGAACCGAAGAGGAGAACTTTCAGATGTCTTGAAGAAGTCTTCCTTTGAGGAGCTACACGAAAAATAGGGGCGAATAGATATCACTGCGCACATCAGCGCACTATAATGGACTGTAAAGATGGCGGAGTTCACTTGCAGCAATCAGGCTAGTTGCAATGGAACTTCTCTAAGGAGAGCGTAAATCCCCTCAAGAAAGAGATGATGGGCAACCGCTGAGAAAAATCCTGATCAAAACATTAAAACCTTTGTCTTCTATTAAGAGGATCAATGGCGGCAAAGCAATCCACAACTGTTAGATATCGAGTGCAATGAAATAAGTTACCCCATCTCTTACATGGAATGGATTCACCGGCTGGCAATGCTGCATTTAGAGGGAGTTGTTGTTCTGTGACACAAATAGATTTATACATGCTTTTCTGTTTTAAGGTAAACTATGTTCCCAAAGATTTGCAGGAGCTAAGTGTAATTCTAGTTTTAGAGCTATAGTGGTCTATAGTCTGTCATCCTTTCGGTTGAGGACTCTGGAACGTTTAACAGACATAGTACATTGCACAAAAGTGATTGGAGACTTAGCTACATCAAAGCATGCGTCCGAGTATATCGAAGGTAAGTCATACAGCTTTACTCTTTAGTAGGGCTCACAGATCAAAGTAGAAATATGGCTACAACTTAAGGAAGTTGTCTCCCTAGGAGCCTTTTTTCGCTATCCGAACTTTCAGCAATGTTAGTGAGAACGATATCCTTAGCAGTTTGTGTCGGGTTCAGCATTGGTGTTTCCTACTAGATTGGGCTTCTACTTATGTCGAAGAAGATAGATAGCTCAGGACAGCTTCTTCTTGGCACTCAAACCTATGGTTACTTATTACTGACAAAATTTTAAGAATACTCGTATATATTGACTCCTCTCTTTACATTTTTGCGTCAGAGTCAAGGGCATTGTTAATCCTCCATAAGAAAAGATCATTGCCCTAAATTTTCTAGAAACCAGTGGAGTTGACTTAAAGCACGAAATGGCAAGGATAACTCTATGATTCCTCAGACCTAACCTAACGTAAGGCCGAGTTTCTTGCAGATCAGCACAAGTGATTAGTTAAAGGGCCAAATAACAGCATCGCAAATTCATTATCAATTTGGGTTGGAAGGACTTCCGTCAGTTCCCCTGTCAGTGTCTTGTTTTAGCGAAAATAAAATGACTCACTTTGAACATCAGTGTCATGGAAATTAACTATGTTCACTTTATAACCTAAGAAATTATGAGATTAATCAATACTGCAGAGGACAAATTTCAATGGACCATGTTTGGTGAAATAAATGCTATTCACTTAATTAATTCAATATCTGTAGGCAAACCCCACAAGCGGACCAGTAGGGATGCAGTAAAGTGGGAAGGTTGTGATCCTTCTACTCCGGGTCATAACTTCTCCGTAAGAAGAAGAATTCAATATCTGTAGATCTTCTTGTTCGAAGGGGATATGAATACCCTTATACTATGGGCACGGGCGTTGTATGGATAGTCAGAGTGAGAAGAAAGATTTGGTGTAGTGGTTTGAAACTCAGGTGGTATTAAGTATCTGTAAACTCCAAGGGTGGCGTCCAGATAACTGGAAAATTTTTTGTTTTTTTTTTTGTTTTTGTCGTTGCTCATGATTCACAGTATTTTTTTTTTTGTCCTTCTGATGTCATCATCATGATGAAGTTGCATTTTCAGCATAACAAAAGCCTTCAGCATTGTCAACCGTGAAATTTTGCTGATGAAATTAGAAAAAGCTGAAGTGAAAATGAAGTTAAATTATACCAAGAGTAGAATTAAATACATTAATTTAGGAGTGCCAAAAGGTTCTGTTGTGGAACACCTACTATTTACAATTTATATCAGTTCTCTGTTTGGGTTGGATTCTAAAGGCCTACTGCGTTTGCGTATGATGTTGGTTGTGCGTATTGTTCATACAATCTTTTGAATTTGACTTCTAATATAAACTGGCATCTTAATTTACTGAGAATTTCGTTTGCAGAGCATAATTTGTTGATTTGTTCAAAAACTAAAATTATGTATTTCAGTTTATCAGCGCAATACTTTTGGGCAGATGTTTTCTTCCATGCACCCGAGTGCCAACAAATTAAATTGTAAAGGAGTTGAAATAGTCGATGAATTTAAATATCATTGATATTAAGATGTGATTTGCTAATCACATTGATACTCGTACCTTAAAGTCGTTACTTCCGTTTTACGATAAGAAATTCATTTTATTTGCAAACTGTTTTCTCATCGAAACTCTTATTGACAATTTATCACGGAATTTTCCATTCTAAATTGCAATATGATATAACCTGCTGGGGACGAGCCTATTTGAATAATACAAAACCTCTGCTCATAATACAAACATTAGTTTTAAGGAAGATATGCAATAAACATCTTTTGCGTCCTAGTTTGCCATATTTTTTATTTCCCTTGAATATTTACAACTGTCTATAATGTGACATCTAGTAAATTATTTTATAGAATTGGGATCTATATATACGTTGGACCTTTGTCCTTAAAATTGCATCACCTTTGTTTTTAAAAGAAAAGAAAAGAATGATTGGGACAGGTGGGATTTAATCCACCCGAAGCGTTGGGGGTTTTTATTCACTCCGAGCGCCCCTTTTCGCTTGTTGTTGTCGCCTTATTTTGTGGTGCGTACAATTGTTTACATGCATGGACACAATGGATTTACATATGATGAAATTTGCATAACGTGAATTTACATTTAAAGAATAACAAGTAATATTTTTATAAACGGATAACAATTTTACTGGAAAATTAGGTCGGTGGGTCTTTTCACGTTTAAGCCTTCTTCTTCTTGAGGTTTCTAGGACGAGTAGGGTATTGACTTCGATGTTGGAATGTGCCAGAATTTTTCCTACATATGTGTCTTGTACTAATACTCTTTCATTGTCGACAGTATTGATCTGCAGGTCACGATGGATGTCTTGGTTGCAAATATACCATTCTGCGTTGGTAATCGTCCTTAGAATTTTTGTTTGCTGTCTTTGTATGATATCTAGATTCGATTTTTTTGAGGTTCCCCAAATTTGAATACCATACGTCCATATAGGCTTAATTATACTCTTGTAAATGAGTAGTTTGTTATTTATGGTCGTAATATTATAATATTTATGGTTATCGTAATAGCCAATAGAGTTGACGAAATTAATTCTTTATTTGGTTGCGTTTTTGTTGGATGTGTTGCTTCCATGTTAATTTGCTGTCTAGATGAATCCCCAGATATTTAGCTACCAGTTGAATGGATACTTGTTTGTTGTTAATAGTTAATGGTGAAGGTATATGTTTAGTTCTGGTGGTGTAAATAAAAATTGTCTTCGTTAACCTTTATATGCCATTTGGAGAACCACTCTGTCGTTTTGTCCAGTGTTTTTTGTAATTGGGATGTAGTAGTTTGGAGATGACTTCCGGAGTTCAGGAGTACTGTGTCGACGGCAAATGTTGCAACCATGATCGTTTCTCTATTGGGAGACGGAATGTCTGCTGTAAAGAGAAGATAAAGAAGGGGCTCCAGAATACTTCCTTGAGGTACTCCTGCATTAACTGGGTGTTGGGAACATTTGTCATCATACCTTTCATAAAATCATCGATCTTCTAGGTAACTTTTTAGTAGCAAAAAGTAGTCTTTTGGGATGATTTTGCTAAGTTTGTATAAAAGACCTTTATGACAGACCGAGTTGCTTTCACAACGTCAAGGTAAACTGATACACAAAATTGCTTTTCGTCAATGGATGTTGACATTTTGTTTGCCACTCTGTTTATGTAGTGATGTCTTCTAAAACCGAAAAGATGACTGGGAACAGCAGTAGATTGTGCCAATATTGGTCGGAGTCTCTTTTGTAGAAGTTTTTCAAATATTTTGGAAATTAGGGGGAGTAGACTGATAGGTCTATTCGATGTAATGTTCGTGGCGTCCTTCCCTGACTTTGCAATAGCAATTAACACTGCGACTTTCCAAAGTTTTGGAAAGTATTTGAGTCTTGCTATACTGTTGAACAGGTTGCGTGAAAAGGCAAGTTGTGGTAGTTCCCTTAATATTTTTCCAGTTAAGAGGTTTTTAGCGCAGGCCTCAATTTCTTTTGCTGTCACCCTGTTAAAGTATTTCTTCTCTGAGATGCTGTTGTAGTGGAGTATTGCTAAGTTTTTATCACCATCCGTGTTGGTAATCGTAGTCTCGAAGTACTTGGCGAGGATTGATGCTTTTTCAAAATTATCTCTAGCCCATGAGTTGTCCGATTTATTGAGTGGTGGGGGATGTTTTGTCTTGTTTGCTGTGTGTCTTGTTCCATAGTGAATAATTTGTCTCAGATGTTGGGGTAAGATTTTTTAAACAGTTCGCCAGGTTAGTTTCCTGGACATCTCTTAATTTTCATTTGAGTTCTTTGGTTATCTTGTTTAACCGGGTTTTGTCGTTTGGTGCTCCAATCATCTGCCACCTTTTCCTTAGTTTCCTCTTGGTAAGTATTCGTTTTTTAATGATATGAGTTTACCATTAATTCGTGATTTAAAAATTCTTCCTGTATGATTTTAAAGTGTAATTATAGTTTGTCATAGTTTGCGTAGTAATTCTCGTATTTAGTCACTGTGTCCATTTTTCACACTGAGGCGTTTCGTAATTTTGTTGCTATAGCTTCATGTCGCTTATATAATACACTCCTCTATCTCTCAGGACCGTTCAGGCTTCATAGTACGTCTGTGAAGTATCTGAAACAGTGGTTTTTAGATTTTGATTTTTTAAGTTTGGAATCACTCTCAAATATAGTGTGAAATTTAAATAAAATAACTACACAATATATTCATGCCGTATGGAATAGCACATCATTTAAATGGCCGCCTCGGCTTCGCTGGTGGTGCTTCAAGCGGTCGGTCCAATTTTTGATGACTCGATCCAATATGTGCGGCGTTATTCCGGCAATAGCATCTCGAGTGTTGGCCTCGAGTTCGTCCAAAGTGGTTAGCTTGTTAGCGTAGACTAAGGACTTAACGTAGCCTCAGAGAAAATAATCGAGGGGTGTCAAGTCGCATGATCGCGGCGGTCAAATGATGAACACTCGCCGTGAGATGACCCAGTCGCTAAATTTCTCCTTCACCACTTCGAGCATTTCGTCTTGTTGGAATCACAGCTCAGATATATCGATGTTGTCGAGCTTTGGCCACAGAAAGATGGTTAACATTGCTCTATACCGAAAGAAATAAGGTCCGATAATGCCGCCGTGCCATAAACCACACCAAGCAGTCAATCTTTGTGGATACATTGATGCTTGGTCGAACACTAGTGGATTGTGGTCGCTCCACTAATAGCAATTTTGCTTGTTGAAGTGGGCCTCGTCCGAGAAGATGGCCCAAATCTAACCGCAAAATAAGCCTGGTTGACTCTCTGGCTATGCCCAATTCAGCTGACGTCGAATCGATATTTCTGGGTCTTCTTCGACACTGGCCGCTACGGCGACTATGTTTTCATCACTTCGCACCGATCGCTGTCTGGTTGATGGCTTAAGGTCCAAAAGAGTGTACTCACGCTCAGACTTTTCCACGGTGCGACGAATTGCCTGCGCACTGAAGCCATGATGACGACCGACGTCACGACGAAATTCATGTTGCTTATTTACAACTGAGCCGGAATTTCGATAAAATTTTTTAATAATTTCCACACGTTCGGGAAGCGTCAAACGATACTTGATGAAATGGCAAACCCTGCTGAATATTTTGACAGCCAGATGTCATTGGTAACTTTGACAGCTGCTAAAACATAGCAATTGGAAAAACTATCATTGCTATCTGGTCACCCTTTATTATGACTTAGTGCTTTATCTGGTATTTTATTGTGACAATTGATTGTGTTTACTTTTTTTTTCCTACTTTCTTCAGCTAATTATTACATTTTTCTATTGATTCTTAGTCAATCTTTTGTTATCCATTAAATACTTCTTTTTTTGCTAATTATGAAAGTATGCTAGTTCAAGGGTCACCCCATCCATCTATACTAAGATCGCTCTAATGTTCACCACACATTCGAGCAGCTGATCACATCCCAAATATTAATATTTAACTAAGAACATCAACGATTCTCTTTAAAAAGTCACCTGTCTGTAAAAAAAAAAAATACACTAATTAGGCTGCCCACAAACTAATTAGTTCACTTAATTTGACAGACTGAAAGTTAACTTTTTAAAACTGAAATAGAATCGACAGACAGATGACCAAAGATGACACCAACATTTGATCCATTCGATATTTTCAATTCGTTGCACTGTTAATTAACACAACGAAACACATGCCCATGCCATTTAACATTTAAACATATTCGCAAATATATTAGGTATCCAACCCTTGTAGCCCATTTAACCCGCTTACAGAGTCTACTCCTGTGAACATCGATCGAATTGCATTCTATACCCATTTCAACTCTACAAGTCCAGCGGAGCACAGAAAACAAAATAAATTTTAATTGGACGAAAAAAGGATCAAATTTTAACCTCCAACCCACACGCAAACTTTGTGTATCTGTGTATCTTTGGGGTAAATTCGATGCCAGTCTAGTAATGTCGCACATGTAAGTAAAGTCTCTGTAATTGGAGGACTATTAGCAAGCAGGTTTTCTACATGTAACATAAATTCACTCAAATTTAAGAAAAGACTGACATTTTGTTGGTATATAAGAAGATACATGAAACCCTTTCGTTGGCTAGGTGCATTGGTTTATGGTATGAGCATCTGATAGTGCATGCTACATAAAAGTTTCATTAAAACACTCCAAAGCACATATAAAAGTCGTTCAATGCCATCAATCGGTGTTCGTGTATCTGCATGTGTATCATTTAAAGTTTATACCACACACTACTCGTCATGCATCCGTTCTCAGGTTCTCACGCGTAAATATCTTTACCGCCCTCACCGTATAGTATTGCTTCTTTCTTTTTTTCTTTTTTTTTTTTTGTGAAAAAAAAATAACATCACTCAACAACACGAACTTAGTAATATTGTTGCTGCTACTGTGCTCATGTCTATGTTCATTTTATTTTCATTTTTCCACCACTGACTGTGACTGTTGAGAAGGGAAAAAAAAAAAAAAAAAAACTAACAAAATAAAATAATAACAATAATTTTGTTGCCTTTCTCATTCAACCGACAAAACCAAAAAGCGTCCCCCTCCAACCTAAGCAACAACACCAACAAAAAAAAATGGATTTTCCATCAAAGTCACATCATCATCATCAACAAAAAATACGAGTATCATGCGATTGTTGTGTATAGTTAGAAGAAAACAAAAAAAAAACGAATAATTTCCGCACTTGTCACACGAAACTGCACGCAATTGTTGTTTCTTACTTTTTTTTCTACCTTTCCCAACACGATTTTCTGCTGAATGTGTATCTAGGAGCTAAACATTTGTAGGAGAACGTCAAGAACTACTAACATGACCACTCAGAGAACAAAAAAAGAAGAGAAAAAAAACTCCACGGATGACTAAGTTTCTTTTTATTTATCGCTCCGTCAAGCGATTCGCATTTGCGTATCTTTTTATCTAACAATAGTATCTGCGGTCAATTTGGTAGCTTCTTTGGGAAGAACTAACATTTTGAGACCCCTTTTCCGTTGATGTTTGACAAATTTTTGATGGATATTTACTTAGCAGAGAACCCTAGGTGGTGCACTGGTGGTATGGTGGCCCAGTATGAAATGAGTTGACAAAATGTATCTAACAATGGAAATCTGTCACAGTTGCTTGAATTTGCGCCCGTAAGGGGGAAAGTGCTTAAGTTTAACTATTTTATGTTCATGATTTGATGTGATTTCGGTGGTTTTTTTTGTTACAGGGAATACCTACGAGTACATACACCAAAAGGCTACCACATTTAATTCCCAACTAAATTGGGCAATTATATTTACCGCATCGAAGTAATGATTGTAATTTTTGGTTATGTACGTTTTTATTATGTGTTTTGTGTTATTTTATTTTTTTTTTTGTGTATAGCTTTGGTACTCATAATAGGTAAATTGGTTATGACAAAGTCACAGCATTTCATTAGATTCAACAGTGCGAAGGAAGCTCCCTTTCCACGCTTTGCATAGAGAGAGATATTTTTTTTTTTTTATAATTTATGGACAGTTAAACACAGTATACGGTTATGTGCATTTTCATTATAACAATAAGTATTTACTATTTTTTTTTGATCTCAATTGAGATGTTTAGAGATTAATGTTTGGTTAAGCGTGTTTACCTGTAGTTTAGGTTTCGCTTTGGCCGTTTTTCTTATTGTTGTAGTGGGATACTTTTGTAATGCTCAAGTGCATGTTTCAAAACATGCTCAGATAGGTCGTTTATATTTATTTTCCTCGGTTCAATGCTTAGCTTTTGAGAAGCAGATACACGGAATGTGTGTTGAATGGAAAAAAAAGACGCGTAGATACATAAAATATGACTATTCAATGCAAGAGCAATTTCATTATTTCACATCCGTTCGGAAAGTTTGTTTTGAACAACAAGAGTGTATTCATTTGTAACTTTGACAATCATAAGCTCGTAGTAGTGATGATAAAAGTTGGTCTTGGTGTTACTCTTGGACTTAAAATATTTTTTTTTATTTTTACATGAAATTAGCTGACCTAGTCAGCTATGTCCGTGCCATTGTATGTTGCTATATTTTCACCGCACTCACCATGAATTGATTATCTCATACTCCTTCCGTAACGACAAATTTACCAAAGAATAAATTTAGGTAGGTGGTGTCCCACTTTGAAATATTGTTACTTACACTGCATGTAACAGTGAAACAATTGGAATGCATCATCTGCCACAGGCTGGAGGCAGCTATAGAGAATGCAGGAGGACTAGTTGAGCACCAATACGGCTTCCGGAAGGCTCGCTGAAAAAATAGTTCTTGACACAGCACACAAGGCTATAAAAGGCAGAAGGTGGAAAGAAGGTGTTAAGCAGTACTGCATTCAATTCCGCAAACTGGAAGCATATCGTAGATGCGCTCCGAAACATGAGTGTACCTCAGGCAGAGAATCTTGATTTGTGATACAGACGACGATGGAGTACGCGATCACAGTGGGGTACCACAAGATTCAGTTTTAGGCCCTATTCTATGGAATGACAGGTACGATAGCATCGATAGAATTATGTCACATATTGGAGGGCCAAAATACAGTCGGAGATTTCTAAGCTAGGGTAGTTACGTCTCCAGTCAATCAATCTGGGCGGGAGCCATGAAAATTGAATTAAATAGGCGGCACATTGGGACAGTACATCGGCTATGTGCTTTGAGAGGAAGCAGCACTTTTCGCACAACTTTGGACGATGCAGTCTGTGTCATTGTAGGAAAGATACCTATAGACATATTAGTTGAAGAACTACGAATAATATATAAGAAGAGAAGGCAGGAGAGAACATGGTAGCAATAATGAAATTTGTCATCCAAAGGCCGATGGACTTATCGCATTATGCCCACCATTGAGAAGTGGACAAGACAGGGACATTGAGAAGTAGACTTCTACGTGACACAAGTTTTATCGGGATATGGCTGTCCTTGCCGTAAACCTCTACTTAGTAGCCAAAATGCTGGGATCAGAGATAAAATGGAACGCAGTGCACAAAATATGTACGTGGAGTTAAGACAACTAGAACGAGAAAGGAGAGAAAGCCAAGAAAGACAAAGGCAACATGTTGAGCAGATAAATGCCAATACCCTTCCCACAAAGAAATGCCCTGATGGCGGTACCTTGTGGAATGAGGAAAAGTTGTAGGAAGTGTATTTAGCGGGTGGAAATCCCATACTTTTACTGAGTACGGACTCAGTTTCGTCTTTAAAAGATTTATTTATTTAGGTACCTTAGCAATACCTAGTGCATGGTGAATTGATCTAGCTAACACTAGAGATCTGCGAAAGCAGTGAGTAAGGGATTCCTTCTCATTTCCATGACTGGTAGGGGATATCATAGTTAGTTGAATTATTCAGGATCCTTATTGAGGAGTTGGTTTGCATTAACCTTGTTGTAGGTGAGTCATACCTTTCTGGATATGCAGCAACTAAGTAAACCACTCCATATGAAATCGGCCTTTGACACTCGTAAATAGGGGGAACATACTCGTATTTACCCTTTCCAACCAAAAAGGGAACACTATCCCGCAAGCCTTAAAGATTACCAGCAGTTCTGCCTAGAAGACACTAGCAGTATCCGGCAACTAGCAGGACTTAGATTTATTCAACTCACAATGAACATGCAGTCCATGGCTGAGCTATTAGTGGTGATTGCAGTGTCGAAACCTATCATTACCCGACCGGTGGTCCATTTCGCTCTGATGGTGAAATCATTCCTGAAGTATAGTTGCTATGACCTTACGGCTTAGTAGTCTGGCAACCAGATTCCTTCAGTTCGACTATCGTTCACCATAGTTTTTGTCGGACATGAACGAGGATCACCTCTGGTGAATATACTTTCAGTTCTTTGAACCTTTTTTAATGGTCCGTACTGAAACGGACAGTCGGTTCAATACACATTCCTCCGATCAATGCAGATCCCTTGTGGAACGTTTCCACCTTTCGCTTAAGCTGTTAAGAGAAAAATCGATTTGCACTTTCTATCAAAGGCCAACTACAGGTGGAACAGTTTGGATAACTGTGTCATATCCAGGAAGTTATGACCCATCTACAACTGGCCAAGGACACAAGAAATTCAAATGCTGATTTCACAGAATTCGGATGAACATTTTCTTCAGAATACCCATGAAGAAACAAACAGATAATTTTTTATCAGAACAAAAAACTGTGTTTGAATCGTACGAAAACGGACCCCCTGGACTTCTCCTTGGCTACGTGCCTGGGCTGCTTTCAAGGTGCAGAAAGGTTTACCTATAAGATCCAGCTACGCTACGTGCGACGTGACAAATCAAATTTAATCAACGCACTGGCTGAACTGAACAATCTGAAAGAGCTGTAAGTAGGAAGAAGTGACAGCAGAACCGTGCACAGAGTCATCCAAACCTGATAGCTGGTCATAATTTGTGTCAATATTCGGTGAGGACTTCAGATGGTTTTCTAATATTTTCGCATCAAATAATAAGATAGAGCGAACATTTCTAAACCACATTGTGAATGCAGATATACCCCAAAATTTGAAGGAGCTATACCATGGCAAAATTTCGCATTGCACTTTCTACCAAGGATAAGATCAATACTGTGATCAAGGCTTTCATGAATTAGCAAAGTCAATCCAAAAACAAACCAAAAAGTATATATTTTTACCACCAAAACCAAAGTACTCCCCAAACTGAATGGTCAACCACTCTGATTATCCTCCAGCAATAAGTCAGGCACATTCCTTGTTTCAACACTTAGCTGGGTCACAATGTAAATGTTGGACACGATACCAAATGAAGTGGTTACGTCTCCTATTGACTACATCACATCCTAGCTGAATTTCAGGAAGCATTTCTCCGTAGGTTTTCTAACCATAGCTCAATGGAAGAACTTAAAAACTTCGATGCAGTAATTTACACCGATGGCTCGAAAATGGACTGCGGAGTCGGCGCAGGTATTTTCTAGGAAAAGCTAAATATTTCGAAATCATATCGCCTACCGAAATGCACTAGTATCTTCCAAGCTTGCCGTACGCTTAAAAATAATCCAACTCTTAAACATAATATTGCTATCTCTATAGATAATCAAGTCGCTATCAAAGCCTTTGATTCGGTTGCCTCATCCTCCAGACTGGTAGAGCAATGTTGGAATGAGCTCACTCTGCTCTGGATCCCAGGACACAGCGGAAAGAGTTTACATTCCGAAAGGAGGTGTTAAGGGCAATATGCATGTACTTTTTCTTAAAACTGTCCGGCCTCAGGTGGAATAGACTGACTAACTGCATCATACCAAGCCGTGGCAAATTTATAAGATTCCAAATAAACGAGCTACTAAGTAGGTTCAGGATAGATATTCCCAGAATTTTAGCCATAAGTACGGGCCATTGCCCAGTAGAAGACCATACAGCCAAGCTAGGTATTGCTAGGTTGAAAATGAGAAGGAATCTCGAATCCATTTTCTTTGCAGATATCCGGCCGTAGTGAGAGCTAGACAACGTGCGCAAGGTAAACCCTTAAAGAGATCTTTGCGAAAAGAATTGGAGAACTAATCCTCAGTCTTTCAACCATCAAAACATTCAAGCAATCACGATCACGTGAATTTGTGTTTGTATCAAAACGAAGCGCCTCACTACCAATTGAAATTGAAACCCCACACCTATCTGAACACTAATTAACGCTAGATATTGAGTAGTTGTAAATAGGTAAATTGCTGGATGCATAGAACGCTCAATTTTGTCGTAATTAGCATATCATAACTCCTTCAGTGAAACTGTGATGGGTCACCTTGGCATCTTTGTATATCTTTTACCCATTTTTCTCTAAATTCATGCTTAATCCGACCTCTATTTGCTACCTGATTTCATTTGCATACATTTTCACTATCGCAGATACATCATTCTCTAGATACTATAATAAAAAGAAGACAGCATCTCATCCTAATCCAGTTTACAACTTTGACCGACTTTGGCGACGGAATTTTCTTGTTTATTTTTTTTTTTTAATTTTTTATTACATCTTCCCGTTTCGCGGTAGATTGCATAGCAGAACATACATATGTATGTACATATTAAAATAATCACAATCATGGTCATATCCGGTTTGTGGAAAAATTCAAAACAGGTCTTACAGGAAACTGTCGTGCTCAGCGTCTGTGCGCACAGCAACAACAACACACAATCAGTTAAGAGACACATCAAAATCCATTTCACAGTGATATCATGATGTTGACATGATTTGATACGTTTTCCTTGTTGGCTGCCAGGCTGCACTGGTTTGCTATAAGCTCGTACATACTCTATACCTCCTCGATCATAATCAACGATCAACGACGAGCGAGCAAGCGAGCGGGTAATCAAATCGAGCCAAGCAGATGGAACGTCGTTGTAACATAACAACTTTATCTGTACCTGGAAGAAAATTGCATATTCCGTTGGTAGGATGCAGAAATGCATACAAAAGAGAAGGCTGCATCCTACGCGTCAATAGGCTTTGAATACGAACTAGGGTTCTCCAAGCTTTCTGCAAGGTGGGTTGCGAAACTACTTTTATCTACATCTATAGATACTCAAATGTTTACTCACATCTAAACTGGTAGCAACATGTTAAGCACATAAAATTTCAACTAAAATCCCACAAAAGATTCACCAAATCCCCTATCATCATCTGCCTCATATAGTTATCACGAGGTGGCGGTGGTAATAACAACTTTCCCGAGCACGGGCGCGCTCCTGCAGCTTACGTTGCTGGTGGTGTAGTTCTTTTGCTGACCATACTTGACCATGTTATTAACAAACTATTTAAAGTTCATTTCTTTATCAGAGCCTCATCCCATGCCCGGATTCTTCCTCTACCGCCCGACTCGCCAAAGAAGAGGAGGTTGGCTCACCTCGTCGTTCGGTAAAGAGATGCGAGATTTCTGTTACGCGATAATAACAATAATTATTATTTTATTATAAAAATACTCAACATCACCCCCTCCTCCGCGCAGTGCTGCACTCTTGCAGTATCTCGATGCAAAAAAAAAAAAAAAAAAAATCCTTTGCGCGGCACGGAATTTGTGGGCGAATCTTGAAAACTCACATGGGGCCACCACCATATCATGTCCCTGATGGCATTCATTGTTGTGCGCGCTCTCGCTCAAAGTATCTGTGTTTTGTGTGTCTTCGGGTATCTGTTTCTTTTGCCCACGGTTCGTTGTTGATATTCAAAAATCCGTAACACCGACGAAGCTCTACAAGATCGATACGGGACTGTGAAGCGTGCACCAGATTGCGTTGAGAGTGCGGTTTTCATGGATTTACAAAGCCAACAAAACAAAAAAAAAAAACAGCTCAACTTCAATATAAACGTGAAGTGTAGGAATACGAGAATTCATAAGACTCATTCTTTGCCAAAGGAGGCGTGGCGGAGACATGAAAACAAAAAAAAGAATGAGAAACTCAAGAAAAAGATCTTCTTTAGATCTGGCGCGTAGCCTATAGTACCTTTTTTTGAGGAGAATCCCTTTACAAAAGGTCTACCCAGCAGAGAGAGAGAAGAAAAAACCCGATACTTTTTTTCAATCAGAGATAGCAGATACGTCTGCAGACAAACGTGTTGAAAATGAAATGACTGGCGTGCACTATAAACTTTTTAATTTGTGTATTTAATGTCAGTAATTCTTCGATAGTAGTAGTTGAGGTGGGAAATTATTATTTTACGATCTAATTTGAATAAATGTCGAAATCGATTAGGTCGCGATAAGTGAGTTGCAGTAGGTAGCAGTTGACGTGTTGTAAATACGTGGTTTTGTGACGTAAACGAATGGAGTATCTAAACCATTTCCATTGACTGACTGATAAAGATTTATGGCTTTCTTGAAAAATTGGTCTATGCTTTTGTTACTCTAAACGAGTTGTGACAGAATTCGCTTTGAGGTAGTGAGTTGAAAATGGTCGTCAAGCTTGCTTGCCTTGTTGGAGGAGCTTTATTGAAGTCACAATACTCGAAGTAGATGGGTGGATCGAAAAGTTCGTGGAGTACCATAAAAATAGTTTTAGTACTTCCCCCCTTAATTTCCCAACATTCTACGAGTGACTCTGAAGTTTCATTCCTGTATTGCCTTTAGTTCGATTACTATACTCGTAAGTGCTTAAGCGAGGCAAACTAAAGTTATTTTAAAAAATTGACAAAATCGAACATCGTACTTTTATAAGTTTTAAAAAATGGTACACCGAAGCAGATCCATGAAGATATGGTTGAAACTTTGGGGGAATCTGTCCCACTGAAAACAACAATTGAAAAGTGTGTTTTTAAATTCAAACTCGGACGAGAGCGTGTTGAAAACGACCCACGCCGCAGAAGACTATCAACCTCAACTACAGAGGAAAACATCGAACAATTTTGTAATCGAATCATGGGGGACCTAAGATCCAAAATAAGGGAGATAGCTCAGATCGTCGGCATCTCGTATGAACGGTCCAAAAACATTTTTCAAAACGAACTCGGGTACTCCAAGCTTTCTGCAAGACAAGTTGCGAAACGGCTTTCAGTTGAACAAAAATGCAATCGACTGACAATGTCTCGCGAGTGATTGGAGCCGTTTCAAATCGAAATGAAGGATCTTTTGGCTAGATTTGATTTCACTACTATACCCCTGAGACGAAACAGCAATCAAAAGAGCGAAGAAGATCTAGATCACCAGCCCCGAAGAAAGCTAAAGTTAAATTATTGGCGGATAAGGTAATGGCATCGGTATTTTGGGACTCAAAGGGAATCATTATGGTTGATTATCTTGTCAAAGATCCAACAATTAACTCCGATTACTACAGGGTGCACCATCTTTTATGTCGGTATGTAAACATTGAATAACTTTCACATTTATCAACTGATTGACTTGAGTAGGCATGAATCGCTTCACACCAAAACAACCGAAATAGTGACGCTGTACATTGAAAATAGTCGTTCAGTTGTGTTAACTCAACGTGTATATCGTCGAAAATATCGTGGCCAACAAGCACCGTCTGACAACACTATTCGTCGTTTGGTGTCGAATTTTGTTGAGCATGGGACAGTGGGAGATCGTCGACATGTCGTTCATCAACGCCCAAAACGTTCCAATCAACTGGTTGAAGCGGTAAGAGAGAGTGTTGCCGATAACTCATATGTGTCGTATCGTCACCGCGATCAGCATTTTGGCGTCAGTGGAAACACCTTGCGGCGCAAATTTTGATGACCGACGAGGCCCTTTTCGCACTCTCTGGCACCGTTAACAAGCAAAATTGCCGCATTTGGGGAACGGAGAATCCACACGAGATCCATGAAACACCATTGCATGACCAAAAACTGACTGTTTGGGCCGGAGTTTGCGCCAAAACCATCATTGGGCCATTTTTCTTCAGAGAAGGCGAAACAGTCGGTGGGAATCGATATCGGTGGATGTTGGCTCATTATGTCTGCCCACACTGGTTACTGGACGGTTACTGATTTCAACAAGACGGTGCGCCAAACCACACTGCAAATCAAACAATGCAGTTTCTGCAACGAAAATTCCCTGGACGTGTGCTGTCAAAAAATGGAGACATTGACTGGCCACCCAGATCTCCAGATTTGACCCCTCCGGACTTCTTTTTGTGGGGTTATTTGAAAAGCAAAGTGTACGCCAGCAAGCCTCAGACCATTGACAAGCTCAAGGCAAACATTTGAGTCGAAATCATCGCTATACCGCCCTAGATGCACGAAAACGTGATGGAAAACGCAGCAAAAAGGGCACATTTCTCTGAGAAAGTTGAGGAAAAAAGTTTTGTTTCACGATGATAATGCACGCCAGGCTGAAATGCATAAATGTGGGTTTGGGATCCATTGGACTTTCATCTGTTCCCCAACCTAAAGAATGACGACATCGAAGCCGCAATAAACTTATTTTTTGAAGTCATTGAGGAGACATTTTTGAAAACTGGTGTAGGCTTTAGAGACAAAATGGAAGAAGAGTAAAGGAGATTCACGTTGGAGAATATAAGTAATTTTCGAGAACTTTTCAATCCACCCTCGTATTTGATTTAACCAGCAAATTTGTGTAGTCCACACAAGCTATTATCGTATCTAAAGTTGCATATGCACCAACACAGATAGATGTGTGAATCGATCACAACGTGGCGTGTTCTAGAAGAGATTTCTCTTTCGGATCATCGCTACATTGAAGTTCGATTTAGGATTGGAAAAGGTGTCGAGAGCTTCTTGATCAGAAAGTAACTCACATACCGAAGTTCAGAATCATAGACTCGAAACGGAAGCTACAAAATTGGGCCTAACTTTGACTGAAATCATATCGATCTGATCGAGCAGAAGAAGTGAAAGTGTTCCCTGGTGGATTATTGAACTTCAGAAGCTCAGAAAATTGTCCAGAAAACTTTTGAATACAGCACTTAAAAGTCGATAAGAAGAGACTTTCTATTAGTCTGCGCATAAAGAATGTAAGATGAAAGTAATGAAAATCAAACAGGACTCTTATAGGAAATTCTGTGGACAGTTGACGGAAATAAGGGAAATCGCCAGGCTATGTAAAGTTTTTCAAAGAGGCAACACACCCAAGCTGGATTTATTTCGAAAGTCTGACGGTTCCTACACCAGTTCTCATTTTTCAGGTTGCAAAGTAGTGCCGCTTTACTGGAACCTCTGGTTCTATTGCCTCCCGGATGGTGACCGAAAAGACAATTAGATTTATCATCCGGTCCTGATGGCATAAGTGGTGGTGTCAGTCTTACTTGTTTAGCTCAAGAGTATGTACCATCTCTTTGCTGCGATGTCAAAGTAAAAACACTTCCCATAGAATTATGCATACTTTGGCGAAAAGCTTTAGACGTATCAGCCTTTAACATTTTAGCTGCAAAATTTACAACACATGGTAGAAAAATATGTGAGATCGGTAGTTTTGAAAAGAAAGCCTCTGAGTAGACAGCACACCTATCAGAGTGATAGATTCTATGAGTCTGCCCTCCACAATCTTGCCATAGGATCGAGAATGGAATAAACAAGGGAAACTATACTCGTACTTTTAAGTGTTCGTCGACATAGAGGTTGCTTTTGATAATGCTACGGTTGATTCGATGTGCGGCTCTGTCAGAAGGTACTGAGTAGATGAAACCATCGTCAGATAAATCTACAGGTATTTTATGATGTCCCAAAGGCTGCTAACTACTGAGAGTAAATGGGGCGATAGGGTAACGGTTAAGGTTGAGAGTAGCGTTGGAATTCTTTCGCCTCTACTGTGCTTTTTTGTCGATTCACTGTTCGTGGAGGTGCAAAATTTAAGGCAAGCATACACTGACGATATTTATGTATTAGAATCCGGAAAATCCTTGAGAGTGGTCTGCAATCAAAGGGAAGCCGCCTTGGATGAAATCGATGGTTAGTGCACGAGGCATGCGCTATCGACTCTCATTAGTCGAGAGACCTTGATTTGACTGCAAGACTTTTTATGATATAGTCGACTCGATTCTTAGTCAAAAAATGTAGGTACACCAAGAAAAATAAAATATTTTCCCACCCTGAAGTCCTTCCTTGTATAATTGATGGCGACTCCACGAGCGGAAGAGTAGCAGTTCTCTAATTGCACTTCATCTACAGATCTTAGACAACATACCGAACGCAGTCTTTATTTTCGTTCTTATTTCCAAGGTATCGAGAATTTTATACTCTGTCGACTCTTTGTTCAGGATTGTCGGTAAGGTTAAACGTTTTGATTTTAGCTGAGTTCTTTTCAGCCCCATAAAGTTTGCCTCTATCACAAAACCAATTAACTTTTAGTGCAAGTCTATGCAATAGAGTCGGCGTAGTCAAGATGTCAAGACTCCATTGAATTCCACTAATTCGCATCGACAAAGAAGTCAGAAGGAAGTCACTGATCACCATCAGCATAGTAGTAGAGATAGTATACAACCTTGTGGGATACCGCTTCGACTCTTCCTCAGGCAGCCTAATCCTATGCAGCACGTGACATTTCCTAACTTGCCTTAATAATAGACATGGGGATCTGCATGGCGATTGATCGGGAAACTACTGACTGTCCAAAACATGGATTGGACCAGTAGCGCAACAATCAAGTTCGTAATGTAGTGCTTGCTTTACCTCCTCGTGGTGGTCCCCGGGCAACTGCATGTATAAATTTTTATACATATAGGCCAAAATTGCAAGTGCGAGATTGTCTAGGGTCTTATGCCTAGGCTAGGTAACCTGGGCCAGCAACCCGCGTTACCGAAACTACAATAGCTATGGAAACCGTCACAATGCCTCGGATAAGGACTCGATAATACGTTGACGACCTTTGGCTATCGTACCCGGACTAAGATTGGTTTCTGGAATGTGAAGACGCTCCTTGACTCTCAGAGTGAAGGACCTCAGAACGCCAGATTCCTTCAATTGGAACATGAGTTCATGCGATATAGGCTGGACATATTGGGAGTAAGCGAGATAAGATGGTTAGATGCGGGTGAGTACCAATCCCCAACGCGTAATACTGTATTACTCTACTCCGGAAGACCAACCGGAAACCCCCGTGGATATGGAGTTGGACTGCTGCTAACGCCAACAGCACGCAGAGGCCTAATTACCTGGCAACCGCACGGTGATAGGATTTTAACGGCCAGATTCCGGACGAGAGTACGTCGCGTCACCATCATACAGTGTTACGCCCCCACGGATGGTTCGTCTGAGGAAGAAAAGGAGAACTTCTACAACCAGTTGGGAGCTGTTCATAATGCAACACCCAACGGCGACATTGTCATTGTGATGGGGGACCTGAATGCCAAGGTAGGCTGCGACAACGAAGGGCTCAAACATGTTATGGGACGGCACGGACTAGGCAATCGGAATGACAACGGCGAAAGATTTGTTGACTTTTGCAACGCAAATCGTCTTGTCATAGGTGGCACCATGTTTGAGCACAAGCCTGCCATAAAATCAGTTGGGTGTCAACTGACAGGCAAGCAACCTCCAACCAAATTGACCATTTTGCCATCAGTCGCCGTTTTAGAAGTAGTCTCCTAGACGTCCGAAACAGGCGAGGTGCCGACATGGGGTTGGTACGAGATCACCATCTTATGATAGCTACTCTCCGACTACGCACTGCTGCCGTTCGTAGATCTAACGACTCAAGAATACCTAGGTTCAACGTAGACCGACTGAGAGTTCCCACAGTGCGCCAAGAATTAAGGGACCATCTCTCACGTGGAGTGGAAACAATCAGCAGCTCCCTGCCCGCCACCATCCAAGACCATTGGTGCGCTGTGAAAACTGTTTTCACATCAGGTGCTGAAAGGATTGTCGGTCGATCACAGGGAAACCATAGGGCGTGGCTTTCCGAGGATACCTGGAGAAGGATCAACGAACGAAAACAGCTAAGAGCTCAAATTGCAGCAACTCCAGCAGCAGGGAGGATCGAGCTTCAGTCCCTATATCGCATGAAGATGAGAGAAGTACAGCGTAGCGTGAGACGTGACAAGCGCAATTACATCAATGCGCTGGCTACGGAAGCAGAAGAAGCAGCAGCGAGGTGCGACAGCAGAACCGTTTATAGAATCACTAAAGAGCTTATAGGTGGCCGAAGCTCTACTCAACACCCAGTGAAAGGCTTAGACGGTTCGTTGCTAATATCGGATGAGGATCAACTGAAGAGATGGAAGGAGCATTTCGCTTCGGTTCTAAACCGAGTATTCGCCAGCAATATGCACCCAAGTCAGACTGAAGTGTCCGTAGAAAGAAGTTCCCGAATTCGCACCACAACCCCCAGTAAAGAAGATATTATTACCGCAATCAAAGCACTGAAAACTAATAAGGCGGTAGGACTTGACGGCATACCCGCGGAGCTTTTTCAAGCTGCGCCAACAGCATCGGCAGACCTACTGTCCCCACTTGTCGGGAGAACATGGGAAGCCGAGAGTTTTCCAGATGAGTGGAAAAAGGGAATGATTGTCAAGCTCCCTAAAAAAGGCAACCTAATGCAGTGCGAAAACTGGAGAGGTGTCTGCGTGCTGCCTGCTGTGGCCAAGACAATAGCTAGAATCATCCTGGAGCGAATCAAAGAACACCTTGAAGACACACTTGACGCCGAACAAGCAGGTTTCCGCTCTGGATCCTCCTGTGTCGACCACATCAACACCCTGCGCATCATCATCGAGCAATGTGTTGAATATCGATCACCACTTCACCTGTTGTTCATCGATTTTCAAAAGGCGTTTGATAGTGTCAATCGGGAATTTATTTGGCGTGCCTTGCGCAGGAGAGGCATTCCGGATAAATTAATAGCAATTATCAAAGCTACATATGATGGGTCCACATGTCACGTTTTGCACAGAGGAAGGCTGTCTGAGGAATTCGAAGTCCAAAGTGGGGTTCGGCAAGGCTGCATACTTTCACCAATATTGTTTTTATTGGTGATTAGCGATATGCTGAATGCGGCCTTATCAACAGGAAATGGAGGAATTCGATGGACTCTTACATCTGAACTCAAACACCTCGACTACGCCGACGATGTATGCCTACTGTCTCACAGAATAATGGACCTTCACCAAATGACAGCAGATGTGGAGAGGGAAGCAGACGTCGTTGGGCTGAAAATTAACTCGCCAAAAACAAAAATGATCAGCCTAGGACCAAAGTCATCAACTCATATATGTATTGCTGGACAAACGGTTGAGAGAGAAGAGAGTTTCCAATACCTTGGGAGTTTTGTCTCAACCGATGGCGGAACCGAACTGGATATAGCCAGCCGGATATGAGGCACATTTCCAGAAATCGCACACGATGGCGCGTAGGCGTTGTAGAGGCCCTAGAACCCACAAGGGGATACAGGACATAAGAAGAGAATTAATAATAGACATCGGCTTGCAAGCCATGAGAACTCTCTGTTGGACACGGTTTTTGATCTTTCTCTTCTACAAGTTGATTCGATATAGATTTTGGCACGATATCCACCTCTGAAAGTGAAAAACATAATGTTTTCGAAAATGTTCTCAGCCCTGGATCGTTACGTCGTCGATACAATGTAAAGGTAATAAACGCAATTTTTATGATGGTCTACAGAATCGACTTAGAGATACCAGACTTGAGCTTCATTTACAATAAACGCTAAGCGGTCGTAACGATAATATCTTAAAAACCTGACGTCATAATGATATTTCAGCATCGGCTTCAGTAGCCCCTTACAGAACTTAAAGGCCAGAGAAAGCGTCATTTTGTTTCGTAGTGAATCGACGCATTGTTCGATGATGTTCTCTAAGGTGTTGATGTGGCAAAGGTGGGAGGACGCAGAAAGGTATCTCGTTACTTCATTATCCAGAGTATTTTTCAAATGTTCCGTAAGAGCCGTTTCACAGACACTGGTTTCCTCCGGCCCGGCGAGAAACTGACCGGCGAATTCTTTACAGTGGAACATGCAATCAAATGGGAGCTCTCACACTGTCCGGTGTACCTGCGCCGTAGCCGGTCGCTGTACCGGCGTTAATGTCGGACAATTGTGGGGTATGTGAACTCCAAATTTGAATAAGTCAAATATTTATGAGGACACGACTAAGGTAACTTCACCGGCAAAAACCCGGTGTATGTGAAAGGGAACAATGGTCGGTTTTTTACCGGTCTGTTTTTCGCCGGCATGGCGGAAACCGCTGTGTGTGACAGGGTTCTAAAGCATTTGGTTGGCGGTTGCCTCACTTTGGGAGCGTAATAGTCAATATATCCCTCCATTCGTCAGGATAAGTCTCGGTCTATCAAGCCTTTTCTATGAGTGAGTGCAGAAGGTGTGGTGCCGGAATGCGGACAAGTCCAGCCAACTGTTTTGTTTTGGTTGTTTTGACCACGGTAACGATCTCGGAACAAATGCTAAAGTTTTGGACTTAGGACAGCTAATTCCGACTTTGTGGCATTCCTCCATCCACAAAAAATATGGGAAAAAGCCCTCTCAACAGTCAAAAATCAGTCAACGCTACGCTGATTCTAAGGCAGGCCTTGCGCTCATAGTAGTGCCATTGAATCCTTTATTCGTCCGGCTTCCTCAAAGATTATTTCCCTACTTTCTCAGTAATCCTTGGCTTTGCTTATCAGACCCACAAAAGTCGTACTCATAGTCAGCATTATTTTTTTTTAAAATTTAGAAAGTACTGGTGCTTTTACTTCTCCTGTTCGACAACGAAATCGATTACTCCCAATTAACGTATCAATAGCCTTCAACCTACATTCATCGAATCCCTTAACTCCTAGAATGCCTCATGCCCAGCATACTCGTCTTTCTTGTATCTCCACAACAATTATATGGTATTGCAATCAATTAGAGCGGCTTCCTAATTGAATAATTACAGTTCTACTTTAAAGACAAAGTAGAGCTGACAAGAGTCCAACAAGTAACCAACAGAAGATCTCTGTTTCGTGTGAATAACCCACTGAGCGTTGAATATAAATTTCAAGTGTTTATTAGTTGTGAACCATGGAAGAGAAGGCGGTGGAGGAGTAGTCCGATATCTTGAACTTCATTTTCCCTTCCAGATACATCTGAAGAGCTAAAGTATCTCTGACCATGGTAACGCAAAAACATGCGGCGGCATGGGTCAGAGAGAGCATCGTGCGCGCATTTGGAATGCATGCGAAGAATCTACCGAAAAAGTGGGTTGCAACCCAGTCGAAATTCCCTTTAAAAATGTTTTCTGTTCCTTTTTGCTTTTTCCTCTCTCATCTTTTTTTTTTACTTTTTTTCATATTTTTCCGTAAGCGGCGCTCAGTTGATTTCATAAGACCCCGCATCCGCAGGAGTATAGTCAGAGATCTTGCCATAAGTTTGACGTATGTTAAGGTCATGGACTTGTGAAGGTTTCAACATAAAAAAAAAAAAAAAAAGTAAAACACAACAAAAATTAAGGGCACAGGCCAAAGAGATAAATAAATAAAATTAAAGAAATAAAAAATCCAAAACATAACTGAACAAGGAAAAAAAAATTCAGTCTTCAGGTGGGAATTTCACGATAAAACTTCAACTTCAGCAAAACGAGCGCACATCCACTTCATGATGATGATGCTGCAGCACGCTGTTGCAGCTGATGCTGATGTTGATGATGAAATCCCCAACATCGTTGGCAACAAGGGACAGACAGAACGAACGGTTTGAGGCGTTACGCCAGACATTTTAGCTCAGTTATCAGTTCATAGGAGGAAAATTGAAATATAAAACCAAAAGGGGATTTTTCGTATCTAAAAGATGCGAGAAATTCAATCTAAATCCTTGGATTTCCGTAGAAATTAGATTTGCTGGGAGGTTAGTATATACATATTTTGTAGCTAGGAGAATCTACCTATAGTTGAGGAAGGATTTTAATTAAAGTGTCAAAGTGGATTCTATGAATCGTAGGTAACGTTGGATGGCATTGAGGAAATGATGCTTAAATGGGTTTGGTATCTATGAGTATAAACTTAACTTTTGTGACTGAGCACATATACAAAATAAGTACTAGAATGCCAGCTAAATTTATTTGCTTTACTTTCGGAGAAATCGGTGAATTTTCGAGATGAACTCTTCTACCTACACACGATAGTAAGGAATTGCTGCAGGGAATTGGTTTTTTAACCCCCGTTTTCGTCTAGGTTTGGTTATATATGCACTTTCTGAAATACCAGCGTACGATTGGCTCGATTGTGATTCTAAATATCTATGCTAAGTAAGCCGCTAAGAAGGCAAAGAAGGGACATCAAATCATTAGGATCAGTACAAGCTAAGAACTCCACAAAATACCCAATCTGAAGAGGAACACAACACTAAAATCTAAACGTCTAAAAGTAAATATAGTCAGAGAACAATTCCCCCGTGGGAGGTGATGTGAAATCCAATCTCAGGAAAATCATTAAGGTACTCCTCAACGCCTACTAAATGCATTATCTCTGTAAACCTTTAAGCACCATCTAAGAATTGCAAGAAATCAGTACGTCCAAGACACAGGTTTGGATGGAATGCTCTCAATCAATTGAAACCATCAAGGATTCCACTAGGCTCGACAAGATTTTGTCCAAGGAACACTTGAGCACGTCTTTTCTTAAAACATGGGATGGAACGGAGTCTATTGAGGAGTCGGAGCTTTTAATAAACTCTGACTTTCCAGAATGCAAAAACAGATAAATCATTCAGCTCTCATCGTGGGATAAACAATTACGGAACAAAAGTCTTCCTGGGCAGCAGTATACAGTAGAAACCCCGAGACATTGTAATTTTAGGGCTTACGGCGATTTTTAGAAGTTGTATATTATTTACCAAACTTCGTTCCCCAGAGATGGAGATGCATTCGAGTACTATTTATCCTGAAAGCTGGAAAGCAGGGCCATGAATATTAGCTTAACTCATTTCCCAATTAAAACTTTAGATACTACTTTATCCATGCACATACGAGGGATCTTCTTTAAGAAACATTGAAGGAATCTGTCCTGTCAAAACTAGACAGAGATGGGTTCAAAGCAGGTATGCGGATGGTAATCCTGGTGTCGGCGATCGTGATTAATGAAATCATGGAAGGTGTCTTGGATAAGACACGTGGGCTACAAAGTGTGGACTTAAACCACTAAAACCAAAATACCATCCTTCATACCTCCACAGCTCAGTTGGAACAAAGAGTCAAGAAAGCATGTAGAGCTTTTTAGATTTGCAGTAAAACTTATGCCAGGATGTGGGGACTTCAACCAAAGATGGTCTTGTGGATGTACACCGGAGTTGTATGTCCTATTCTTACTTATGGGTCTCTAGTTTGGTGCGCCGCAAGGACTATATCATCAAATAACTCAAGAAGCTTAAAAGAACAGCAGCAATAGGTACAACGGCTGCCTTTAGGCATGATTGAAGCTCTGAGTATGCTTCTGCACCTCCTACCTCTTTACCTACACACATATTAAAAACATTGTGCCATGCAGAGCAGAGATCTGCTGATTTAAATAAAGTTTTAGTCTGATAAGCCCTGCGGTCCTACTTACATTTTGGATTTGTCTCAATGCATTTGGGATCTTGTAACGACTCTGGCTTACTATAATGCATCCAACGGTTTAGAAGGCTAAAAGTTTGACCCTTGAATCCAAGCGAAGCTGCTGCAAATATGTCAGGCTTGTTCAAAACTGAGACAGGTATCATTCTCACAATCTAAACAATCTTGTTAGGCTATTCATTCAAGGTAACTCTTCGCTGGGTATCAGGACATAGAGAGGAATAAGTGGGCTGAGACGAAAATAAACCCTTCACAGATTTCTTGCGGAGGCAATTATCGTTGCGTTGAAAGCTGGCAAACGAAAAACCTTTTCACACTCAGGTTACTGGTGACATAGTTGAATACCTGCGACATATCCAGAAAGGTATGGCCCAACTATAACTAGGCTAGGACACAAGAACTTCAAAACAGTGAGTTGTGGTTATTCTAAATGGCGGCCGAACGCTAACTGGAGAGGTATACTCGAGGAATCACAGAGAACTGATTACTCCTAGAAAATGGTCCCGCTCAATGATACAACCTACACCAGTCTCGTAATTTACCAAAAGTGCAGAGATTCGCTTGCATATGCATTACAGAGAGCAATGAGGACACGTCATACTGAGGGTATGGAGATGACTCTTAATCTAAAGGACCAATCATGAGGATCGGTAGAAGTTATAGGGTTTGAAAAACAAGACCGAATTTCTAGCTTTGCACCTCCTCTTGAAATTTTCAGAGATGCTACAAGAAGCACTTTCAGAAAGACATAAAATGGTATATTGATGCATCGAGGTCTGCAGAGGATCGATCTTAGGGTCAAGATCCAAGAATAAAGCAGTGAAGGTGGCTGTTCAAAAGAGGCCCGATATCTTTATAATGACGATGCAAAAGTGCCTAGACGAAGGAGTTTTTTCTGATCCATGGAAGCTTCAACATTTGGTACTGCTACCAAAAGGAAACAAGTCGCCAGGTGAACCATCGTCATATCGCCCAATATGTCTACTCGACATTTTGGGAAAAATCCTCGAACGAATAATATATAACAGACTGCTCGTGGTAGCAGAGGAGAAAGGATCACTATCAGATCAGCAGTTCGGATTCAGAAAATGGACTTCTACCGTTGATGCCATAAAAGCGGTTGTCGATACAGCAGCTGAAGCGATCCAAGGGAAAAGATGGCGAGAGGGGACAAAGAACTCTGAACATTAAATATGTCTTCAACTTGGCGGATTGATCGTTTATAAGGAGATCGCTGGAGAGAATGGATACTCCATACTACCTGTTGAGGATAATCACAAATTACTTCACAAACAAGAAGTTGAGGTACCAAACTGACGAGGGGGTAAAGTATTACAACGTCACTACGGGAGTCCCACAAGGATCAGTACTAGGGCCTCTTCTATTAAATATTTAATCGGATTCGCTGATGACATCGCCGTAGTTACCATGGCCAAACACATCCGCGAAATAGAGTCAGCCACAAATGAAGCAATCACAAAAATCAAAGACTGGCTAGTATCCACTGGGCTAGAATTAGCAGACCACAAAACTGAGGCTGTTCTTAAAACAAGTCGAAAGGCTGTTGAATATTTAGGAGGCCCTCCATCGAATAGTACCAAACATCAGGAGACCTGGGTACGCTAGACGGATTTTACTATCAGAGTCGTCAGCTCGGTTCTCCTGTATGCTGTCCCGCTTTGGCCAGAGGCGATGGAGATACGGAAAAAACTGTCGGCAGCATACAGGCTCTGCGCGTTAAGAACAATCAGCGGTTTCCGAACAATATCGGACGAAGCAGCCTGTGTCATAGCTGGAATGATCCCTATCGACATCCTCGCAAACGAGATGGTAAGGATCTACGAAAGGAGAAGCTCGAGCAATCAAGAAGCAGGAATTGTCAAGAAAATGAAAGAGAAAGAAAAGGCAGTGTCAAAAGCTAGGTGGGAAAACAGTACAAAAGGCAAATGGACCTACAAGCTGATCCTCACCATCGAGGCATGGATAAGACGAATGCATGGGGACTGCCAGACTGTCAAGATAAAGAGGAAGACACAGAACACTCAGTGATCCATTGCAGTCGCTTCGCAGAATGGAGAAATAACTTGCCGAGTCCACCACTCCTTACAGACCAAAATGTTGCGATCAGAGGAGAACTGGATGGAAATTTGAGCACTCGTAACGAATCTGCAAAAAGAGCTTCGTATAATTGAGGAAGCAAGGAGAGCAGAAGCAGCAATACAAGAAGCATAGCATGAATTGCTAACGCGGGGAGAGTGGTAGAAGTGAGCTGGGTGTGGATTAGTACGTAGGCGCATTCCTGGAATCGAGTAATCGGGTATGCGAATCGTGCATACTAATAGGCTACAAGTATCTCGTTAGAAGATTACCACATTCATTGACGCATCCATAACAAAAAAGGGCCAAGATCCAAGATATCTATTCGTAGCCTAGCATTTTCAAAGCTAAGATTCATGCAACCTGGCCTTGAAAGTTAGTCAAGTTGCCATTAGAGTGCTTAGCTCAAAAGTGGTATGGAATTGCCTTGAGTAGCTGATAAGCTGGCAAAAGATGGAGTGGCGACCGTCTTCGTAAGGTAAGAAGCTTTCTGTAAGATGGGAAAGTAAGTAATCTGAGAAGCGGCGAGAAGAGAAGATCAAGTCAATAGGGCTAAGTTCTACGGAAAACATCTAAGGTTGAAGCAAAGCCAAAATACTTATCGGGAACTAAAATTGGAAGAAGCGAAAGACTTGCTTCAGCTTAAGCAGACTTGGGCTACGATTACTAACGGGCTTCAGTACAGGACAGCAAAATTATCTTAGGATACTCCGTAGTGGATTACTCATTCGACTCACCTTCTCTAGACGTACACCAGATAGCCATGGCCTTTAGCGGAAGCTGTACACTGAAGGATGTGCCAAATTCGTCAGCATCAATAGGGGATACAGTTAGCACTGCATTTTACTCTCTCATTTCATTCGAATATTTAGTTCTAAATATAGAAGAGGAGGACGAATACATGGCCTCTATTTATAAGGTATGCCAGGATCTACAAATGTACATGTACTGCATAGAGCACAGATACGACGACTGATGGTCAACAGCAATGTAGCAAGTGAAGTCTTCGAATTCCAACGACCATGTTTTTTTTGAGACAAAGTCGCTCTACTAAAAGCTTTACGTCATGCTTGCTCTATAAATTTAAAATTTCTCTAGACACAGACCTTTTATTTCCACCATTAAGTTCCACATTATGAGCATTTCTTAGAATTCCTAAGAGCTTACCTTTAGCTTTAAATGGTTCAATGCCAATCAATCGCAGTGTCACTTCCTTCAATACCCTCATGTCAGGGAGTCCAATTGAGACTGATTTTTGTTATTAGCACCTTGCTGCTTTATAGGATTCAGGCAACCCCAAACAGGCAACCCCTTAAATCGAAACAAATTTGAGCTTGTATGCTCGACACACGATTCTGGAAATTAATAAGATGACTAGTGCATGTATGAAGTACCTTTATGGTACTCACTCGCATCTGCGGATATCCTTAGACTAACTGACCCAGTCGACTACAAAATCTGTGAATACTTCAAATTGCTGCATAGATATAGCCTACAGCTACATTTTACACCTGAAACAACTTGGGAAGATAAAAACTAATAACATTGCCTTGACAGTTTCCTGTGGGGCAATCGCATAGCAAAAAGACCTTTCGGTCACCCTTGATCCATTCCTTACTGCTGTCCAGACTATGTTTCTATATCGCCCATTCACATAGCACCGTTTGCAGTTTCAACTTTTTCTGCTTCGACTTAATAAAAAAAAATAAAAAAATATTAACTTTTCTTATCCACGTTCTATCCATAGTAACTTGCAATTATCTGCATGAGGTTAAAGGTAATTAAATCCAATTAAATCCACAATCTCTTCCCCTTCTTCGGTTGCGTTTCTTCGGTTTTTTTTTTTTTTTTTACTGACTTTGCTCTGCTTTACTCATTTGCACACACAACAAGCCTCTCTTGTGACTTGTGCCTTACGTAAGTCGCATATGTCAATGGAATTATGGGTCAGACCAGCATTCTTTTTTTTTTGCTCTCTTTTTTTAAAAATCTATCTCAACAATCAAAACTGAAAATAATCTGACAACTGGTGCGAGTACTCTAGAGCCGTACACAGGAACTCCGAATTAAGATGAATATTCTCATGATGCTGGTGCTGTTGCTGCGACTACAAGTATATTACAAACAGCTACTGCTATCGAATACCCGCTTCTAGTCAGCTGCTGAACTGTGGTCTTAGAGAAAGATACTTGTGCGCTGGAACTTGTTAGTTACACTTGTTAACGTCATCTAATGAATTTATTTGACGCATATCACAGCGTACGTACACACTCACCGGATGCACTTTCAAATTGGTGCCGATTAATAGTTCCAATAGATCGTACTCGTACAATGTTGTAGATACTTTGGATACCACTTTTTTTTTAATTTGCATATGCAAAACGTAGACTCTGACAGAGGAGAATCCACGAAATCTTACGAAGAACGATTTTTAAACACACAGCCCGGTGTGCTATGATGCCGTATCGTCGACATCGTCGTGCGAAATAAGTAAGAGCACTTGCGGGTTACTATAAAAATTTACCTGTTTGGTTGGTATATCTATAAATGTTGCAGAATCAAAACGTGATATCTAAAGAAACACAAATCACAATTATTACGTCACTCTCATGATTGTTGCATAAAAAAGAAGTTAAAATGGATGGGAAGCAGGTTTTTTTTTTTTTTTTTGTTAGATACAACGATTTTTCTGTTTGTTTTTAGGTTCATAATTTCTGACGGTGTCGTTGAAAACTGTGTCGGCTTTATGACCCCCGAGTGGATTTATGATTTAAGTACGGTGTAGCGGTGGCTTTTATGGTTTGTTTGTTGAACGAGGATAAATGGGGATAAAATGTTGCTGAATGAATGGAAATTATAGAGTTGATACGAGATCTACTGGATTAGCTATCTGTATCTGTATCTTTTACTGCTGGTTTTACAATGAACTGGATTTTATTTTTACTGTGATGGTTTTCCTTGTAGCGCAGATCGATCGAATATTAATTGTTAGGTAAAAGTTGATAGATAGTCGGATTAAGATTAACTTGACGGATATAAATTTGAATAAATATGCAATTGCATGAAAGCGGAGGTCTAGAGTGTGATTACACCGAAACAAATATCGGACGTTGATCGATTATTACACAAGCTGCGCAGCTCGATTCAGAGTTCGACTGCGACTTTGAATTGGAATTTATTTGTTGTTACTGTATGAAAGGAAAGCTTGCAGGCGTCGTTATAGGAACAATTGTTTTTTTCCTGTGTCCCTTTTTGGGTCCTAGGGACTCTATCTTGTATGGTTTCTGGCAATGTGTCTCAGCTCTCCCTAACTTTTCCACAACTGCTGTGCTTTCTTTTCGACTATTTTGCGGCATGTTGTCCTCGGCCCGTGAGGTATTCTGCCATCCTAGGTTAAAGCTATGGAAGTGCCACCTTTTAGGAACGTATCTCCAATCCATTGCCACTTCCGTCGTTAAATGGTTGTGCCTATTGGTTCCTGGCGCGTTCTCCAGTAGAGGTGTTCATTAGAGATACGGTTGGGCCAGAAAATCCCTAAGATCTAGCGCAGGCACCTATTAACAAACATTTGCAGCTCTCCCGTGATAGCAATGGTCACTCTTAACGTGCTGCATTCATATAACAACTCGGATACAAGTCTTAGCTTGGTGTTCAAACTGATTACATTACTTCGCCATATTTTGGACAACATCCCGAATGCGAACATTGCTTTGGTGATCCTGTTGGCTACATCCATAGAACCCCGAACTATTGGAAATATACTGCGAAATTGGTTTGACAGGATGGGCTACTGCCAAGCCAGCCACGGTAACCGTTTAAATGAAATTGTTTTCCATAAATAATCGGAAAGTATACTCTCTTCAATAAAGCAAAAAACTTTCAAAAATATTAAATGATTTTTTTTTATAGAAATTTTAAAAAGAAACCAACAGATGGCCCACCCTTTAAATGCTATGTCACATCAGTTCATCGTGCAGCATACCAATATTTTTCTGGTCCAGCACTACAACTACTAAACTTTTTTGTAAAATCTTCAGAAAATGCAACTTGCATGATGATGTCATGAGATGACATCAGGACGGAAAAAAAATATAATACTGTGAATCATAAGCAACGACAATAAAAGCAAAACAAAAATGCACTCCAGTTATCTGGACGCTACCCTTGGGTGTTTACAGAAACTTAATACCATCTGAGTTTCAAACCACTACCCTAAATCTTTCCTTCTCTCTCTTTCTCTCTCTTCTTCACAACGCCCGTGTCCTGTAATAGTATAAGAGTATTCATATTCTCTTTGGCGCGCAAATTATAAAAAAAGGCTATGTAAGGCTACAAAGAAATTAAGCGCATCCTGGGGAAACTAGTAGAAAACGAAAAAGGATTGGTCAATGTTTGATTGAGCTATGATTACACTGTTCGACATCAATCGTTTGACACTTTTTGGACGCAAATTATGTCAAATGGTGTAAACGTGATTTTTGTTTAATAAACTATTTCACACTTTGTCAGGCAGTCTAATCGGATCCAAAGTGATCGTGTCAAATTTTTTGACAGCATTTAAACGTTTGACAATTCAAAAGAAGCTTAATTGTCAAATTCCTGTGATCACGTCGAACGCTTTTTGGCCTCAATATACACAAACTTCGAAAATAAAATATCAGAGGGTGCCTCAAAATACTTCGCTGGACTGCTAATATACAGTGGGGGAAAAAATAATAGAAACAAAATTATAATTCTGTAAAAGTCGTTCGTATTTTTGGAAAATTCATTTACCAATTGAAGTGCTTTTATTGGCATTCAATACTTTGATGAAGCATCTTTATTTTTGATCACTCCCCTACACCTCCTCAAGTAGTTTCGCTGGTTCAGATGATATCTTCCACATAGTTCTGAAGAGGTGTTCTTTCACGCTGACAAAACCTCTGCGTAAGCTTTTCTGTCTATCCTACTCTACTGGGCTCTTTAGATGGAAAACAGTATTTGTCCAGCCTATCCTTAAAAATTGCACTTACGTCCCTTTTTTCCAAGGTCATACAAATGCTGATAAATCGTCAGCTTATGAAATATCTTGATTGATGCAAACTCCTCAATGACCGGCAGTATGGTTTTCACCGAGAAGTGGAACTAATCTCTCCACCACTTCAGCGAAACAAAGATGACTGCGCTTGATATTTCGAAGGCATTTGACAGAGTTTGACATCAGGCTCTTTTGTCGAAAATACGTGCATATGGCGTCGATGAGTCTCTTCTTCAATGGATTAGAAATTACGTTCAATACAAGTTATCTTGGACAGCTTCAAGTCTGCAATTCACCATATAAATGCTGGTGTACCCCAAGGCTCTGTTTTGTCTCCAATTCTCTTTTTCATTTTTATAAATGATCTCTTGTCTGTAACTTCTAATCCAATCCATTCCTTCGCTGATGACAGTACACTCAGTTTTTCATATTCGTCCCCTAACTCACGTTCTTGCTCTTCGGCCGTAGTAGAGGAACGAACCTGGACAGCATAATCAAATGGGGTTCAACCAACAAAGTGAAATTTCCAAAACTGTCTTCTGTCTCTCAAGCGAAACCAAAGCATTCAACAAAAAACTTGTCATTCACGGTATGTAACCATCTTCGATGGAATGATCACATATTCAAGGTCGCACAAAATGCTGCGAAATGTCTAGAATTCGTTAAGCGGTGCAAGACACATTTTACCCCATCTGATCTGGCCTCAATTTATAAGGCATTCATTCACCCATTGTCGTTCCCTATTTATTGTTTTTTTTTTATAAAAAAAAATGGTCTAGCGAAATAGCCAGTCGCATTCTTCCTATAAAACGCTCATGCCCTGAAGTAATAAAGGGTGTCAAAAAATGCACACAGGATTTGAATATTGCGCCATTTGTGCGGTAAAGTGTTACCAACAAAAAAAAAAAGGCAGCGTGACAGCTGACAGTTTAGGGTTATTAAAAATGGAGTGCTACAGGAAAGAACAACGCGTTTTCATTGTTGAACAATATTTTAAAAACAATGAAGGTTTGACAGCTACAGTTCACAATTTTCGTACAAAATATGGTCAGAATAGTGACTTAACTTCAGGGAAACTGGATCAATTAGTGATCGTAGACACTATGGCCCCCCTTCAATACAAAACATTGAATCAGTTCGTGAGAGTGTTGTTTAGAGTCCAGGAACATCAATTCGGCATCATGGTCAAGAATTGGACATTTCGAGAAGCTCTCTGCAGCGTATTCTCACGAAAGATTTGCATCTTCATGCATACAAAGTGCAATTGACTCAAGAACTGAAGCCTACTGACCACGCACAGCTAAGAGAGTTCATTGTATTGATTATGGAACAACAACAAGTTTCATACAAAATCATCTTCAGCAATGAGGCTCATTTTCATCTTGATGGCTTTGTTAATCGTCAAAATTGTCGAATTTGGAGTTCAGAACATCCACGACTGATTGTTGAGAAATAAATGCATCCACAAGGTGTCACTGTTGGACTTTTTTGTTTGGGGTTTTTTGGAGTCTACGGTTTATGCCAACAAGCCCACGACCATGCTTTGAAGGAGCAAATTGAGCGCTGCAACAACGAAATTCAGCCACATTTATGCAAAACGGTCATGGAAAATTTCGACAAAAGAGTGCGTATGTGCCAGCAAAGCCATGGAGGCCATTTACCCGATATGTTATTCCATGCATTACCCTATACTGTACTGTATACTTTATGAATCAATTAAACATTTACAATTTTTAATGTAACACCTGTGTGTGTTTCTATCAAATTGACTTCTTGCGTGATTTTTGGGACACCCTTTATAAGAGTATCCATATCCCCTTTGGCACGCGTAAATTATAAAAAAAAAAAACTGTGTTAACAACAATTAAGACAACTTGAAAATAATAATTTGTCTAGCCCAGTACAGTGTATGGATACCCCTCAATGAGATACTCTAACTGAGTCTCATGAGGCACACATTTATTGTACAATATCTCCCTTCGTAATCTTTAAAATGTTCTCGTTTAACTGGTTTACTATGAACATTTCTTCATAAAATCTAACTTTAATTATGACATATGACACAAGCAGCACATTCATAGTTTATTACTCCTTAGAGGTACATATGTACGAATATACCCAAAATCTATTTACAAAATAATAGTGTATCCATTGCGTTTGACCGCCTTTTGATCTTCGTGCTGATATCTCCCATCATAATCTCGACGTTTTTCAAGTGTCCAAAAAAATACTTGAAGTGCAATAGTATCGCAACCCTCAACTCTCCCTAATATGGCATTATATTGCACCAATTCAATCTTTAAATACTCGTTCATTGTAATAGCACGTGTGTTTACCAGACCTACCCTTTCATAAATTAATTTTCACAACCCTCCCGCTTCTGCGAAGACAAAGCCGTTCGTCCGGCTTCCTTCCCACAGACATAATAAATAAAATCGCAATGAATCATTTCGATTGAGAAACGTTTTCCGTTCGCCTTCCGAAAACCTACCGCACCATCGAGGAGGCTCGATAGCTTCCAGAATTCTAAACCAACTGCACGAGGGTTGTTTAACTCTTTAACTCACCTGGATAGAGACATTTAGCCGCAACAAATGTAATACATTCTACTTCGTTGCATTTGCTACTCTGGAATAGTTTTTCCCCGGTTTTCCCTGTTTTCTTTGCCCATACAGAGTATCTACTTTAGCAAACAATAAACAGAAGAACGAAAGAAAAAATTGTAAGCCCACAACACATTGTAGCCCGCTGTGAGTATGGCATAATTCAATTAGGAAACCCACGCCCACTATCAATAAATTTTAAAAAACAAGACTTGTGACTCTCATTCCACAACTGCAGCCACAACTACCATCACTGACGACACCGACACTACCTCACAAAACCACGACTGGCATTGTGCCATTATCAACTCTCGGACGTATCGCTGACGATCCGAGCCGACCATGTGGATGTCGTGGCGGCGTTGATGGTTTCGTTGCTGTAATTCGTTGCGGAGGCTTATGTTCGAACAATATTGGATATGGATTGGCTTTGAGAATCTCCTCAATGGAGAGATGAATTATTATGGAAGTTTACGCTTGCGTTTGCATTTAACATATTCATGTGACGTGTTGGATGAGCGGGGCACATTTTCATGGTACAGATACAATTAGGCGTTAAGTATTTAATGTCTTAGGTGAGTGATTTAGGCGTATCTTTTATGTGCAAAAGTAAATAGAGAGATGGAGATGGATTTTTTAACAGTCTTGGAACAAAGTTGTTAAGATTATGATGGACCTATTGGCCCAACTGACCTCATGTTTCGTCTATAAATCTCTGCCTTTTTGTGTTTGACTGAATATTGAAATATGACTCATCAAGTTTACACAATGGTTTTTGGAAAAGTATGGATGTGTTTTTTATTTGATTTTAGATTCAACGTACATCAAAGCGACGTGGAAGCAACGTGACAGTGACATGCTACAAACACACAAACTGATGTGAAAATTTTGGCATGTCGAGTTATTTTGGCAGGCGTTGACTCATATGGTCAGATTGGTCCCAATTTGAAGATTCATGTCAAATGCATCGACATAATGTCATACAACTGTCATTTTTTTTCATTGGTTTGCGTGTCAGTCATGCCACTACCATGTCGCTGTCAGATCACATGTCTTGTCACTGATACGTTGATTCGGTGTGCGGTGGGCCTTAGGTTTTTGATTTAATAATATTGTTAAGGACACTACAGAGTGACGAGAATAATACTGTCAGAGACTATATACAAGTGCTAGTATGTAAGGTACATACCTTAAAAATTTTCATAATTAAAGTTGGAAAACTCATTACACAACGAAAGGCATCATTGGACATTTCAAAAACTGTCAAAATCGGATCAAGTGTGAGTGAGATGTGGAAGGCGAAGTTTCAAAAATCTTTAAATCATCTTTGTTAGCCGCCTAACTCTGGAACTCCTGAACGGATTTCGATGAAATTTGGCTAGTAGACTTAGGGTGACACGTTAGTAGTACGAAAATAATTGAAATTGAATGAAGCGGTGGTAAGATGAAATCCTTTTCATACGCCTAACTGAAGAATCGCTTAACGGATTTTAATGAAATTTTAATTTCGAGTTACATCGAACGATTTTTTTAATGATCAAAATCGGACGTCTGCAATAAGGGATAAACTATTCACTGTGCAGACTCTAATGCCATGTTCTTAATTTCTGACGCAAAAGGAAAAGATACATTCCATTCCGGCAAATGGCAACGGGGTTAAATTTGTGGTTCAGTGTTTCTCAACCAATCCTGAGCTGCAGAACATAACAACAACCAGAAATGGTCTAACAGACTTCCCATACAGACAACACCGACCAGTTATCATCGAAACGGGCATCAAAATTCCTTCTATCCACTCCAACCCCCGCCCTAGATGGATTTCTCCACAGACTTGGACGCTAATATCCGATGGATTCCGTCAACGACAGAAAACTACAGAAGATTTGTTGGAATTGTTCCTCCGCTGCAAAAAGATACATCCCAAGAGGTTTTAGTAAGGAATATATCTCAGGCTGGAATACAGAAAGCGAACAGCTTTGTCAAGAGTTTGTGAGTAGTGGTAATGAAGATATAGTGAATAATCTCCTAAAATCCTTAGGCACGGCACGATTAGAGAAATTAGAGACTACTACGTAAGCTAAGGCGATCCAACTCACTATCAATAAAAACACAAAAAATCTATTCCTGAACCCGTTACCAAACGCATTATGGAGACATCAAGTAAAATTGGAAAAAGAGCACACTAAAATGGTAAAAAAAGAGCTTATTAGTCTAAAAGTATCAACACCTGAGTCACACGAATTCCCGAGGAGTTTACTCATCACAGAGTTAGATAGAGCTGAAAACTGGGTAAAGCTGCTGGTTTCGATGGAATATACCCAGAATTTCTAAGAAACTGTGGCAAAAATACCAAACAATACTTATGCCAAAAGAATTTAAAAAAATGTATCCTTAAGCCGGGGAAACAGCCCAAAAGAGCTGTCAGCTCATCCAATAGCACTGCTAAGCGTTGCTTATAAACTCCTTGAGAGTCTCATCTAGAACCAGATAGAGGTGGAGATGAACTCAAAAGTCTCATTAGAGCAAGCTGGCTTTCATTTAGGTCGGAACTACATCGACCAAGCAGTCTCAGACTATGATGATATGGGTAGTAAACCAAAAAAGCAAAACAATGGTCTTCCACAAGGATCAGTACTATCACCCTTATTGTTTAATCTTTATATGTATGACATGCCCGAAACAAGATGCAGAAAGTACCAATAAGCTGATGACATAGCTTTAAAAAACGCAGACCAGAAATATGCAAGTCGCAATAAAAATACTTCAAGATGATCTAAAGAGGTTAGGAAAATATTTCGTAAATTGAAAACTAAAAATTAATCTAAACAAAGCCGAGATAGCTTGTTTCCATCTGAACAATAACCTAGCTAATATACCCCTCCCACACCACTGGTACCCGAAAATACCTGCAAATTACACTCGACCGTATTTTTAACTGCAGAATATGGCTCACCAATATGGACCAACAGTATAAATACCAAAAAAGTCAACCGCCAACTCGATACAACTATCCAAGACCATTAAATCAACTCCTACCGCATGACTTCTTGTTTTCAGCAATACTCGTACTGGACCACCTAATATGAGACGCTCAATCTCGCTGGTTAGTCAGTACGAAAAAATACGCGCAAATCTAGAACTTCCCATACACCAAGACCTAAATGACTTCCTTAATCGACGTCTGCAGCTCAAATCAAGACAATCCCCAATGAAGAGGGCGGCAATGCTTAAAGATTCGAGATTTCAACTGAATCAGGAATTGAAGAGACAGTGAGCTTTGTACCACCAAACAATATCGCAATCGAAGACCCAACTCTTCCTGTTCTGGGTCAGAATCTGCCACGGTATCTATGGACTAGGCTAAAGCATACTGACTTGCTCTACAAGTGGTGCAAAAATTTTTCGAACGTCTGTGACTGCGGTGCCCCAAGGCAGCCAATACGACACATCACATCGGACTGACCGCGAAGACTATTTAGAGGAACTACTACCGACATCCACAAACTTAAATAAAATAAGACTGCATACTTAGTTTTTCGATTAAAATTTCGAAAGCATTACACTACTTATTAGCAGACTTCGGAAAATTGTCTATTTCTCGGATATGACTTAGTCGATTGTAAAAGGTGCTTTTTAGGAGGATTTTCTTTTTCAATATGGCAACACTCAGACAGCTGATAGTTAATCTGACAGCTGACACCATCTTTTTATTCAGTATTGTTTGGCAAATCATCACGCAAAGCCTTACGTCCGAGCAGCGTTTACAAATTGTGGAAATTTTTTTCAAAAATCAGTGTTCAGTAAAAAATGTTTATAGTTTATAGTTATAACATAATCGACCAAAAATTCCGCACTACATTTAGTCTTGTGGACATCACGCCACAGACGAGAATGCAGATGAAAATATCTACGCCATTAAAGCCAGTGTTGAGGAGGATCCTAATTCATCGATCCGTCATTGTGCGCAAGAACTTGTCCTGTGTCCATCGACTTTGTGGAAGATTTGGCGCAAGGATCTTGGTTTACACGCTTATAAGATTAAATTGGTGTAAGAACTGAAGCCGAACGATCCACGTTTGTGTCGTAAGTTCAGTAATTGGGCACAGTTGGAAGTCGATCCACTTTTTGACCGTCAAATTTTGTTCAGTGATGAGGCTCACTTTTGCCTCAGTGGCTTTCGAGCAAGAAAAATCCAAAGGTGATCCATCAGCTACCGATGCACCCCGATAAATATACTGTTTGGTGCAGCTTATGGGCTGGCGGCATCATCGGGACCTACTTCTTCAAAAATGAAGCAAATCGAAATGTCACCGTCAATGGTGCCCAGATCAATGATTTTTTTGTTTCCAAAAGTGCGTGAACTGCAGAACACATGCCATACTGCCGCGGAAACCATCGAGTTATTGAAGGAAATGTTCGATGACATTTTCTACAGAAATGGACCTGTGTCCTGGCCTCCAAGGTCGTGTGATTTGAAGCCGCTGAGCTATTTTCGGTAGGGATATTTGAAGTCGTTGATCTATGCGTACAAGCTCACAATAATTTCAGCCTTGGAAGCCAACATCGAGCGCTTCATTCGTGAGAAACAGCCTCAAATGCTCGAAAAAAATGTTCGGAAATTGGAGCTCCAAGATGCAATTCCTGAGACGCTTCCATGGTGGCCATATGCCCGAAATCATTTTTCATCATTAATGCCATAAAATGATCTATCATTTTTCGAAAATTCAAATGTGATCACCTCTTTTCGACTTTGTACGAGTATGAATTTTGAATCTGAACAGCATACGAATGAACAACACATATGGATCAAGTTTGTGAGGATTCTGCAAACGACAGTCTCACAAAAGGCTCAACAATCACAACGTCGCGACGTACCTAATACTCACTTAAATTTTATTTTGATGCAGCATTCTTTCAAAAAAAAAAAAAAAAAGTAACAAAGAACAACTCCTAAATTTATTCAAATCAAAAAAGTCTACCAATTGTTTCCAAGAAATACATTATGTCCCCCATGCAATGCAAAATAAAATTCAATCAAACTCAATTTAAATCCTAAAACGAAAACTTACTTGTGTTTGCGTTAATCCTAAACTAGCCGCTAATTCTGCACGCTCGGGCAGTGCTAAATATTGTGTCCGTTGAAACCGTCGATTTAATTGTTGCAATTGCAGCGAACTATAAATTGTTCTAGGTTTTCGCATTTTCTTCCCTTTGCCATTCACCCGTAATCCTGTGTCCTCACATTTATCTGCAAAGAAAAAAAGAGCACAATTAGATAATTTCTTGTCACCATCCCTGCCCTGAGTCATATTTCGCTCAACTCAACGTCACACATTCATGTGTCAGTCTTAATTCAATTTTTCCCAATAAAACTTTGTATGCAATCTCACAGATACGAGTATGTGGATCACAACAAATGCCATCACTGATCTAATCGGGTTTAAAAAAAAGTTTCCATTATAAATGTTTAGCACAGTCACTGTAGTCATTTCCAGGAAACAATAAAAAAAATAAAAACAAAACTCCTTTATGAATTAATTTCCCATTGTAAACTAATTACAACAAAACTTCTTTATTCGCGTTTAATTGCAAATAAATCCGTGCGATGTAGAGTGCATGCACTTTGCTGCTGCGATACAGATACTGATTTTTTATTTTTATATCATTCATGCGCCGCATGGGATAAATAAATAAAATTGTTTTGTGCACATTCTGACGGACTGTAACTCAACTGAATTAAAGTTATTTTATTGTGCTACAAGAATTTTTCCCCCGGGCTAGCCATCCTAAGAGTGTCAGTTGTAGTGGCAGTCAGAGCAGTGAGCCGTTTAAACAATAGAGAAATTTTAATGATAGTTAATACGAATTTCTAGTTGGAATTTTATTGTAAGTGGAGTACATTTTATTACTGTTCTATACATGCTATTAAAAATGTGTTGAAATTTAATTACCCCTAGGGACGTACTCGAAACTTCAATCCTTTCAATGAATGCGATTGATTTACGGCGGCTCTAACACAGGTTGGCAAAGTTGGCATTAATTTATTAGTTTTTGTTGATATGATATGTATGATATTGAAAATGTAAAATTAGTGATGTAGGGTCGGAGGAAATTCCACGACCAACACAGCAAGAAATTCGCTTTGTCATCCCTTTCGACGTCAACTACTTTTGATGGAGATACAATTCGGGTGAACCAGGCCTTCCGCTCCACCAACAAGCCACCATAGCCAGCTGTACCCCGTTGTGTACGTCAAGTTCAGTTCAGCCTCCAGTTGCGCAAGACGTCTGTAGTCCCTCAGTGGTGGAGTCAAAGGTTTTTCGAGCTAGAGCATCGGTGTTCATCCGCGCTACATGATCTAGGCGTTGAATACGTATTTATTTACAAGGTTGATGTCACTGTCCAGCTCGTATAGTTCGAGGTTGAATCTTCTTCTCCATGCCCCATCAATGCAGATGGAATGTAGGACTTTCTATGTCCATCCATGTTTTTGTGCCATCAGGCTTGACGCGGATGATAAGGGGTTTCCTCTGTTCTTCTTGATAGAACCTTACTACGTTTGATCTCTGCGCTCATATTGTTGGCAGAATTAATAGCAGAGCCTAGGCAGACAAATTCCTCCACGAAGTTATAGTTGGTCATCCACCAAGACGCGTATGTGTTGTGCCCTCGTTTCTGATACGATGTTTGCGAAGCTGCCAGTAACTGTCAATATTACCTGCGTAATCCTGTACCGTATTGGAATTTTGCACTATTTTCTCCAGTACCAGGTTGAAGAAACTGTGTCATAGGGCGTAGCCTGAAGGTTACGGAGGTGTCTTTTCCGACTTTGACGGCGCATAAGCGAATGAGTTTTGCAGGAATACCACAACTAAACATGGCGCCAAATAGCCCTTCCCTGTTCACATTATCATACGCGGCCTTGAAATCTATGAATAGGTGGTGGGTATCGAATTGGAATTGTTGGGTCTTCTCCAGGGTTTGGCGTAAAGTAAAGATGTGGTCGATTTTTTTAACGTATAACCACACAGGCGTTTCAACACTACACCAAAGATAGGGTATTGAAAGCGGCGTTAAATAAGCGGTTTCGTTTTTTTTTTACAGATGGGGTAGATGGTGCTAAGGTTCCCATCATCGTGCATGCTTTCTCTAATCACGTCTTACATCTTACAGATGCAGACTTGAATTGTTCAGCTTCTTGGCCATCTAAGCCTGCGGCCTTATGGAATTTCAACTTCCCTCCGGTCCGGGAGTGTACTGCTTGGTTGTACTGCAAATTGAGACTATCAAAATGCCAGACAGCGGGATTTTGGCTTTCACCGCCATTTATCAGCTCGCAGAAGTAGACTTCCATATCTTTAGCACCGACTGCGTCTCAACTATTGTGTCCCCGTTTTTATTCTAGCAGGCTGCAGTTTAGGTAGTGAGACCTTGGGTTCCGGTTTAGGTACCCTCTTATAGAAATGTTGGATCTTTTTCCTGTCGTAACATCTCTGCATTTCCTCGATCTAGTGTTTCTCATTTTCCTTTTTCTTTCGTGCGACTACGCGTTTTTCGTGTCTCCTTTTCTGCTCGTAGAGCTTACAAGCGACTGTCCATTTTGTTTGCGCTTTTCTGTGTGTATTCAGCATCAAACGAGAGGTTTCTGTGAGGTGGTAGAGTGAAATCTACCACATCAGTCGCGGCATTTCTGATAGCTCGCTGACGGTGCTGCCACTGGTCTTCTGCAATTGCTGTTGCTGCTAGAGGACTTCTGGAGAGCTCTAGGGACATCCGATCGGTAAAGGACGCAGTTCACACTCCAAAGTGTTCACTTATCATGTAAACAAAGTTCAATAAAGTAAACATATCCAACCTGAAACTACTTTGGCATTTTGTGTTGTTTTTCTCTTTTTCTCAAAGAATAAGAAATCACTCTTTTTCCTAAATGTTCATACATCGGTGGGCGGTGTATAAGTGTGTAGACCACTGATCGGGAGACTCAGGTTCAAGTCCCAGCAACTGTCAACAGTTTATTCACGGTCCCACCTTTCGCAAACGTATAACAAACATCCAAGGGTAAACGGTAATAAACTGTAGGTCACTACCACTCGTGTAAAAATACATAATATGCACAGCACAAGTGAGAAGCCATGCCAGTCCCGGTATAATCTGTAAGCTCCAAAATATTATTTTATTATTCGCATATTCGGCGTCTGTTTTCCAAGATAGATCCTAACGTACGAACTCGCAGAAAAGAGAAACTTATTTTATTATACAGGGCCGCCTTTCAACAGCCATCCCTGAACTTTGACAACTGATTGTCGTCATGTTTGAAATGACAGCGCTGTCATTCTATGACAAATGTGTTCTGTCATATCTGCCATTTAATCATGGAATACTACACACTTCAACAATGTGTCGAAATTGCGAGAATGTAACGAGTATACAAATTCGTGGCTGAAATTTTTGGCTCAATGATTTCGTAGATAATTAAAATTGTCATATCTGGGACGATACCAATCTACAACATCGATGCCAATCTACAACAGTTGAACTTCCTTTGCATCCAGAAAAACTTACTGTTTGGTATAGATTTTGGTCATCGTGCCATACGCCTTCCGAAATGAGGGAGACGAGACGGTAACTGTCAATGGCGGGAGGTATCGAGAGACTAAAGCCTATTTTGGTTTTGGCCCAAATTGGATGATACGGACATAATTTCAGTAAGACGGTGCTACGTGCCACACAGAGGGAAAATTTGCCATGTCACGTTACTCGTATTTCAAGAAGAAGTGATGTCAACTGAAAACCACGATCGTGCGATTTAACGCCCTTAGACTTACTTCTTTGTGGCTGCATTAAGTCTCTAGCCTATGTCAATAAACCAACAACAATTCACAAGCTGGAGAACAATGTCATTCAAGCCATTGCCGAAATTCAGCCTGATATATGTGGAAGAGTCATCCACAATTGGGTTTGTAAGCAAACGAAGCTTTGGAGGCAATTTGAATGATGTTAAATGATGGCAATAGAACCTGCCTGTGTTGTGTTGAACGTAACCCCGTTCTGTTAGAACCACATGTTGTTCACATCAATGTCTACAGTTTCAGGCCTAAAAAAGTTGATTATCACTTGAACATAGTGAAAAGAATTCACCGTAACAGTGGCGTCTTCGTTGTTTTCAAAAAAAATACGGCCCGCCGGTCCACAGCGCACATCAAACGTGGTGGACGCAATGGCCTCTCTACGATCACATTTGGATTCTCGGAACCCCAAATTCAGCAATTTCGTTTGTGTAGGTAGCTGCCGAGCGAGAAATTGGCCTCATCGCTGAAGAAGATTTTGTTCGAAAAATCGCCGTCAAATATAGAACTGTTATTTTTATATGCGTCGACCGGTGGTTAAACGATCCATATTGTGAAATGACAAGGCAAGAATTGTCACTATATGGATGACAGATAGATTTGACAGATGTCATATGACAGGGATGTGAAATTCCAACCTCGAAATGAATAACCACACATTTTTTATACGATTGTAATGAACTAGGAATATATGAACTTATGGTAACTTGGCAGCACTGATTTGGTGATGCCTCAGGCATGTGTGATTATCCGGACATTTTTCTTTGTTTTGACAGAAGTTGAACTAGTTCATTGCGGTTAGGTCTTTTTTCCTTTTGAAATTGAGGTTAGGTCTTTTTCCCTTTTTGTAATTGGAACATGTGTAAAATCTAAAGAATAAAAATCCGAAAATAATCTGGTGATCCAGAGTTCATTACACGATAAAATACGATTTGGAAATATGAAATCTTACGATCTGAAGAAAACTGTTATATCAACACTGGTGGGTTGCCTACTTGTTTCCTTGATTTTTTCTTCCATTTATGAATCCATTATCCACGCCCGAATTCGTGTTCCTCAGCACGGCAGCATTCGTTTTGTTTGCGAACTTTCTCTCCAAGTCGGAGCATTTCTTTAATGGGGGTTATATCATATTCGCAAGGACATCCGACATTTCTGCCATTCTTAGAAACCGGGGGCAAATCGAAAAACCGGTCAGCCTACCTAATAGGCTTATCATCTAAATTGTCTAGTTTGAAACTTTCTACAAGAATATTTAAAACGCTTTCCATAGTCTGTCAAACGCTATACCCACCATAAACTTGAAAACAAACAAAATCTGCCATCGAGCGCAGATACCACCTCCCATCAGAGTCAATGCACTCGGTTTCCCCCTACTCCCGGTTCTAGTTTTTTTTTTTCTTTATTATTTTTATTGAAACCGGCGTCGAGTGCAAAACATTTTACGTATCAGTAGCTAGTAAATAATTAATTACGCCAAACGAAAGTGTAATTACCGTAATAATAATTACACAGTAGCAACAAAGTTTTCATCCATGTGTGTGTGTTCGGTATTCTTATAAAAGTCTGGCGCGAAAACATGCACACTATTGTAAAAGCTGGATCAGTATCTTTTTTTCAATTTTAACCGTCTCTGGTGAGCTTTTTTTTTTGTTTTTTAGTGCGTGTGCAGGATACATCCCCTCTGTTACAGACTGACAAACATGTGGACCACCTTGAGGTACATGCGCAACGACTGTAGTCAGCTGCTGAGGTTCGTTCGATACACATACCGGCTTTGTTCTTTTTTTTTAGCCTTTAATGGATGCCACCTTCAGGCTAAATTAAGTTACAAACTAGTAGTTAAGCACGGTGGGGAAGGGGAAGGGGAAGGGGAAGGGGATAGCAATGTCTTTCCTTCTCGTTCTAACAAATGAAACGAAAATCGAATGCAATAAATTTTGTTAATTATCGCACCCGCACACTCGCTTGTGAGGCAATCATCACCCGTGTGGTTTGGCTGGTTGTATGAATGAAATGTATCTATTGGATATTTTTGTGTGTGCATGGAGGAGAGGGAGTATCTATTCAACTAAAATTGTTATAATTCTGTTATAAATGAGGTGCTAATCATATGTTATTTCGCCGGTTGTACTTAAATCATTAGTGTAGCGATGGATGTATCTGCAGAGTTACAGCAGTGCAGGAATTACAAATTGATTGCGGATTATTGTGTGAGGGAATCGTGACAATGGGGCATTCGTCAAAATTTTGTAGGTATAAAGCAATTTGTCAGTTTGTTACAAAGGGTAATGCTGTAATGGTATTTATGTGGGATAATAATAGATGGGTATCAAGGTTAGAGGCAGTAGTAAAAAGTGAGTTAAGGAATAGTTTAACACATTTCAACTGAGGGCCACACTTTACACCTCTCAATTCCTTTGCAACTGATAAAATGGATGGCACACGACTAGCAGAGGCCTCGTAGAAGTAGTATGTATATAAGTGCCAGTTCGTAAAATGACGATAAATAGTCACTACAGCCAAATATCTTGTAGCTCTGTTAGTAAGTCCTACTTGGCGGGCTCCTTATGCCAAATAACAGGGAAAGTTGAAGTTTGGCTGTGGGCCAGAAACCTCCATCTCTAAAAAAAAAAATGTTTAAAACTTTAAAGCAGCAAACCATGTCTCACAAACGGAAGGATACTTCTTTGACAACCTTTGAGTATCGAATAAGGACTAAGATAGGATTCTGGTTTCAAAACACCGGACTGATCCAGAAAGTACCATTTACCAACAAGAAACATTGTCTTGCTCTGCTCTGGAAAACATCCAACAAGAGATTGGCCATTTAGCCATCGGGCAGTAATTTAGAAGTTGTCTCCTTGGAGTCCGAAAAAATCATGGGGCCAACATTGAAAACTTCGTATTCGTACTGCATTGATGGGTACCTACATCACCGACAAGCTCCAAAATCCTGTAGGTGGCCTATAATTTATAGACCATCTCGCCGAAGGAACCAAAGCAATTAGAAGCCCTTATGTGCTTATTCTGCTCTGTCCAATTTAGGAACACCATTTTTGTGTACTTCTACAACAATCTAAACGTCCTGTCAGATCTAATGGATAACCAAGCAGAATAAAACATTAACCTTATGTCATGGAGAAACCAAGAGAACTACATGTGAAATGGTTAAGAGTACCAAAAAGATTCGGTCCCTTGGTCTAAATGTCATTTTGTTGGGCAGCTTTCTTACCTGGCCTAATAAGAAGCTCAGTAGAACCGAGTACAGGTAAACACTGGACAGCCGTTTTTTTTATAACTAATCCAAAAACTACTGTCGTACTATTATAATATAGGTAAACTGCAGCAGAGTCGAGCTTGAAGGCCAGTACCGCATGAAGACTAGTGTAACGAAACCGCATAAGCGTCCATTTTTCACAAGCTGATGAAGCACCAAATGGCTGTGACGGTCTTTATCATCACGAAAGAGTTGACAGGTGGTCAGAACTCTAAACATGAGTCTCGACCATTCTCTCGGCACTAAACTGTTTAAATGACGGCGTCATAGCCACAAACTCAAAGGAGCTATCTGAAGCTGTAAATACCAGAATTCGTTTCGATCTGCTTGATGGTATACCTTAGGGATCAGCGGTTATTGAAAAATAACCAATTAGCTCTTAACCAGTTAATTCAGAGACCGGTTTAATTGGGGCCGGTTAAACTGAAGCGAAAAAATAGCCAGTTATTAACCGATTAACCGCCGCTAATTAACTGATTATTCAAATAACCGCCTTTTGCTGTACCTATTTTCACGACTTTTTTTTTGAGAAGATCAAAGTTTATCTAAAATACCCGGTTATTTTGTTTATAATTAAGGTTATTCGATTAACTGTGAACCAACAAATTTCGAGTTATTGTATTAACCAGCTATTCTTGCCCATCTCTACTATACCTCGCTAGTTTTTCCAAGCCACGGCAAATTTAGCGACAGGGCATCTGCAAGAATTCATGGAAACAGAAAGTTGTCCGGAAGAATGCAATACAGGTCTGATGATCAAATTCACATAGAATGGCCACGATAATAACCAGAACTCGGGCAGGATTAAAGAACACCTTCATTCAACTCTCTATATCAAATAAATCGGTTTCTGCTAGTGCGCCTCATGCATCGGCCACATTAAATGCATCGTATAAAGTCCCTTTCATCTGCTACCTACACAGCAAAATGCGAATTAAAAATTGCAAATATTGTCATTTGCCCAATACATTGAATAATTTCATATAGCAGCATATCATACAAAATTTTATTATTAATTATCCGGTTTACATACGAGTATGTAATATCCTTACTGTTCCAGAAAAGTTCGGTATAAGTTATTTAGGCATAGAATTTCAATTTACTCATAAACAATTGTATTTATTTACTATGTATGTTTGTTTCAATCTCCCCAATAAAAATAGCTGAAACAGCTATTTATGAAAAGCAATGTGGGTTATTTTTCATAGCTAACTCACCCATTTGCATTACGACTACACAGGAATAGCAATAATGGCTATTTCTCATAGCTAATTCTCCTATAAATGAATGCTTAAAAAACTATTTAGAAAAGCTATTTTATAAAAAAAAAAAACTATGACAGCTGTGGACTGCTGCATGCACAGCTCCTGTCAATATGGGAATCGAAATCTGTAGTATAAATTCTTGCCGTTGCAACCAGATTACTGAAATATAATAAATAGCACATCCGTCTGTTTAAGTTATTTATATAGCAAATATTTGCAAAAAAAAATAGCTTTTGTCGCATTCGCCTGCGTGAACTATCTTTATTAGATGTAAAGGTTACCTACGACAGTGGTAAGAGTCGTGGTGGTAAGAGTCATGGATTGCACAACGATCATTTATCGAAAGACTTTAAGGTCCAAAATGGGTGCGACAAGATTGTGTGCCGTCACCAGTTGATGTTCTACTAGCAGCGAGTGCAAGGGAATGCAACCACATATTATAAAAGCCAGTGTCGCTATGTCTATCTGTCTGCCGAATTTTGATGCGGTATTCAATGCCCTAGAACTTATTCTGTGCAGTTGTATACCTAAGCATATGTTGAGTCTTCTTAGGGCTGAGCTGTGAATAACAATGTGCAGAAATTTATAAGAATATAGCTGTTGATGCATAAAAACCTTGAAGCGTTGATGAGTGGATGGTATGTAGCCATTGTACGGTTTTACAAAAAAGTCAGTTGGGGTATGTACCTCAGTCAATAGGTAACTCACAATTAGTATGTCGGACCAGTAGTGTCGATATTTCTAATTGAAGGCGCTAATATGGAGAAGAACTGAATAAATTTTTATGCGGTTTCACCATTCGATAGCATATTCTTTCAGAAAGGTTCAAGTTTAGGAGCCCGTGTGGTAAACATAAAAGCGCAGCAAATCGGAACAAAATTTGTTAATGCGCGTTAAACTTAGGGCGCTGCAAAAATGTATAAAAAGTACATAAACATTTCGGATGGTAGATATGTAGCTCTTTAATAACTCTCAAAAAAAGGTCAGCGGGAGCATATCTAAGTAACTCGCACTACGTAACTCACAATCATTCATTTTTTGTTGGCTCGAGCAAAGCCGCGTCATAGTTTAGAAGCCGATAGAGCGAAATGCATCGAAAGATCGATACGATCAAGACAAAAATACTCATTATTTCTAATTAGTGCCGTTAGCACTGAACTGGATGTGAGCAGTAGAATTGCGAAAGCAATGTTTTCAGGTTGACTGCCACTGTAACTTATACATACTCGTAAGCTGAAGTCCTTCATAAACAGATTTGTTTGTGTTATCTTAATAATTTTCTGACCGAATTGTATCTTTAACGATCAGATTTACGCGAGAACGAGTCAGGAACCTATAGACACCACAATATGATTAAGACCCAAAGGTAACAACTTTTATGACAGCAACTTCGTGCAACCTAACCCCTTGAAATAGTTTTGAAAGCAACATGACTTTCCCACATTAACTACACTACAACTTTTCTTATGAGCAAGCAGGTGAACGCTTCAATCACGCCCGCAGGCTATGAAATTCAACGTGTCTATGGATACAACACACAAAAAGTGAGTTTAAAAATTGATTGGTGACAATGGATACACGAGTTTGTTTTGTAAATATTCCTCAAAGTCCAAGTACCTATCGAAGCTGTCATATCCATCTTTGCCTCATTTCACTTTGTCAACAGAGTCGCCGTTGATGGATTATGTTACATTTTGACAGTTTTAAATTGTCATTCTTGATTAGACAGGAAAAATATGTAAATTAACTAATTTCGAGTTATTTCGCCTGTATTTACCACACGTTCTTGGGCAAAAACAAACATACAATGGTTAGTAATGTCGCCGTCAATGGCCTTTGGTGTCATGGGGCCATTTCGTTGAATATTTAAAATTTTTCAGGGAACTTGTAACGTAAAGTAGTTCAGGAATCAGGAAATTCGTGGCTCTTGATCTGTCACATATCTACGTTGGGAAGTCACAAGTAGACGTCTCTAAGGTATGTTATTATCATATTTATTCAGTCTACCACTATACACCATGTTTTGGAAGTTTAGACAAGGTTTCCTATTCGAGGAGTGATGAGCACACTGTGCGAGCAATGGATAGCTATTCAATGTGGGTATGTCCACCCACAATCGTTGTCACTTACACCTTTAGGGCATCTGTATCCAGATGCAGAAAACCGTACGCTGAACTCGCAATTATGACAAATAAAAAAATAGAAAAGTAATTCCCACATCCACCCAACTCAACCCCCATTCTAATCCTTCACTGGCGTTGACACATGTCAAAATTTTGCAAACGGATATGTTGCGAATCTCAAAATACTCTTTCATACTTTTTTGTTTGCTCTTACACCTCAAGGTTAATTGCGTCTCAATTGGAGGAAGAGGAGACTCACTCCATAGAGACACTAAAGAGTCTCTCCTCTAGCACAGCACACACAAAAGTACATCCAGTCAGACAGACAGATAGACAGACATACGAACTACATACATACATAAAAATACCGAAGGTACTTCCGTCATTTTATACATAGCTCATGTGAATAATCCGCGTACCTCTCTATTCGGTTCGTGTTCACCGTTTTTATTTTTGTATCTACAACGCATAAATTCATATAGCTAAACACCAAGATGAGTTGTTGTTGTTATGTGTTGCAAGTACCCACTTGAGCATCACTTAACAACATATTCTTCACCATCAACAACCGACAACACAAAGCAGTACACACAAAAGAGTACCCAGTGTATAGGTACATTTATATGAATGTATCTCGAACTCAGCAGTACTCCATTCCATTTGAAGTAGTAAATTTGGCAATAGACAGACGATGCTCGTGGCAATGCTTGAGAGTACGCGTTAAGTACGTACTACACTACTACTCCGGGCCACATAAATAAGTTATTTGTATCAATTTCATTATCATTGATTCACTTACCATCTTTCGGCGGACTCGTACAGGGTGGCGCATAACTGCCTAAGTGATAACCTGTCGCATATGAATTCTGATGCATGGGCGGGAATGGATAACCTAAAGCACTACGAGGACTTGGAAAACCGGAATCTTGTCCACCTTGAGGTCCAAAGTGTTGATAACCACTTCGGATAGCACCATATCTGTAATAAAAATGGAAATTAAAATTCAAAATGTTGCCATACAAGAGTTGTGATTTTATTTTAATTTTTAAATGCAAAATAAAAATTTAATTGATGATAATTGTTTTCGACTCCGCGAAATTAGGCCTAGGAAATAAGACCCAAAAACAAAAAATCAGCAAAAAATTACACGAAACACAACTAAAAGAATTGCGACTAATTGTCATCATTTTTCTTGAGGTCCTATTTAATTCTAAATTTGTTTGAATTTAAAAAATACAGGGTGGGCCATTTAAACCTTCGGGATGTGCTCGTTTTTTGGCATTTCCCATCACTTTTCGAATTGAATAGCGGCAATTTCCTGTCGTATATTGTCTTTCAAGGCTTCTAGGGTCCGTGGCTTGTTGACATACAATTTGGAATTCAAATAACCCCACAAGAAGAAGTCTGGAGGCATTAAATCGGGTAATCGCGGAGACCAGTCAAAATCACTATTTTTCGAAATTAGACGGCCGAGGAACAAAGGATGCAATAATGTATGAGCTGTGGCGCCGGTCGTTTTGGAACCTAAAGTTGACTATGGCGTTATCATTCAGAATTGGCATCAAAAAATCCGTTATCAGGGCGCGATAACGCTCTTCATTAACGGCTACGGCTGCTCCAGCATCGTCTTCGAAGAAGAACGGTCCAATGATTCCTTCCGCACAAATTCCAGCCCAAACAGACGGAGTCGGTTGTGGAGAAGTTCTTCGTGAAATACAATACTTGAGGGTCCCATTCAAAGACAAATGAGCCTCATCGCTCATGATAATTTGTTGCCAAAAATCATTGTCGAATTGAGCCATGTTCACCACAAAATTCGCATAATCCAAGCGACGTGACTTGTCGATTGATAAAAGTCGTTGCGTTAATCGAATTTACGGGAATAACTTCAAATCAGCACGAATTATGAGTCGGGGAGACGTGCGAGGGATGCCCAACTACAAAGAACGGCGACGACTCAATGTTATCGGTAATCTCTCAACACTGGCTTGTGTAGGCTCAATGTTCTCATCAGACGGCCTCGGATGAAGATGGCCTTAATAACTGGCATTGCCTAGACTACCGGTGGTGATACATTTTTGGTGTAAACGCCTGATGGTGTGGTCTGAAGGCGCTTCCCTCATTCGATATTCTGCACGATACGCACGTTGCGTTTTCACAATTGCGAACATATTTTAAATGTAAGACTGCACGATAACAGGGCGTTGTGGTGGCGTGTACTGTTCCATAGCACAAATTCGCTTGGACTGACGCTTCGAACAGATGTCAAAGCTATAGGGTTGCCAGATGCCGATGGTTTAAATGGCCCACCATGTATAAAAGTTCAATATTCTGGCTAATTTTTTACTATCATTTTTAAATTGTACAAAGTTTTCAATAATTTTCTAGAACCTGAAACCTAGCTAGGTAGTGGCTTTCAGAAATATCATAAAAAAAATACAACAACCGACTGGCTACAAATCTTGTTTTCCTTCCCAGCCACAAATAACTGTCTACGTATTGTTACACTCCTCACAGATAGGTGGCCTGATTTACAACAACCGACTGGCTACAAATCTTGTTTTTCTTCCCAGCCACAAATAACTGTCTACGTATTGTTACACTCCTCACAGATAGGTGGCCTGATTTTATCCATAGAAGTTGGTACGCCTGTGGAATTTTCGGTCGTTCAGGTTCTTGTTCGTAAAGTGAAACCATTTTCGATGAATCTTGTGCAGTGACTTTTGTTTTGCCGGAAAATAGAATGTTGTTAATTAACGTACTTTGTGTGTTAGGTATGTAATAAATAAATTTAAAAAAATGTTTAAGAAAAGGAAATTTGAAAAAATGGTTTGAATAAGTTGTTAATTGAAAACCTGGTACGATATCTGATAGAATATCCCAAACCTAACTCAGATTTAGCATTTCCATAAAATCGTTCTAGCCATGTTTGACAAAATTGAACAAAACAAATCATTTTCTAAAGTTCTTCTGGAATACTTTACACGCCATCAAATAGCATACGTCTAACATAACACACATTATGAATTTAAGCAAAATTAATTCATAAAATTCATAAAATTAATTTTCAAAATTAAATAAAGCAAACATTCACTCATCTCCCTTTAATTTTCCTTCTCTTTTTATTTAATAATTTCTTGGTATTTGACGCTAGTAAAATTGTAAAGCCCAGTACACTATTCATTCGAAACGAAAATTCCCACATAAAATTAGAAACAAATATATTCTTCCAATTGAAAAATGACACTTGCTTATCATAAATTTATAATGTAAAATATTTTTCTTATCTATTGAGCCACATATATTTCTGTTCATGAGTACTTTAAATACCGGCTACCACTTTTACAGCTATAAACATAGCCGCTTCGTATTGCGAATGATTTGACAGTTGACAGCTAATGTCAGGCAGAAATACCATATCTTCAAATACAAAACAAAAATATTAAAAAACCAACTAGCTAGGAATCGTTTTAATGAACCACTGGATAGGTAGATTTGATAAAATAATAGTTAACAATTCGAACGATTTGTTTGCTATTATTTTATGAAACTGCAGAAGCTGGAGGACGGCGAATTGCCTTGGCTAAATCTTCTAGTGGTCTTAAAAGCAGCGAATGTTCTTCATCGTTATCCCAGATTTTATTTCACTGAACCTACGACATTGAAATCATCAACAAAATGATACGAATTCCAATACTTTCGGTAGTCGTGTTCGGAATTCTGCAATGTTGTTCAACTCTCTTCAACTCGATTCCTCCTCGAATGCTCTGCACCATGATTACTTTGGGCGAAGCCGTTTCTGCTGTAAAGTGTGATCGATTCCTTCTCACTTCCTTCGTCGAATTATGGTGTGTTCCTGACCCATTCTCGCATATAGCTTTTCATTTGATATACGATTCGGCCAGGAAACCTTTTAAATATTTCGAAGACATTTACTTCTGAAGCACTGCAGCTTACGAATGACAGTGACCGCCACGGACATCTTTCAAGAACTACACCCGTATCCATAAAACGAAGTAGTTGTAGGTTAGTTGTTATCCTTCCAAATTTGGCGAAGACAATATGTACCTGTCTGCAATCTTATCACCTCCTAAAGTTTGGTTATCTGAAGTGACATGCATACATACAGACGGACGACCAAATCGACAGACGGACGGAAACTAATTTCTGCAAGTTTTATTGCTAGTTCATAACGCCCTTTAAACAATTTCTTCTATTAACAAAAACCGTCAAGATGTTTACGAAAAGTATTAACACAAATGTCTTCGAAAGATGTCTCCAAGAGACATCATGTAAAATCTCTTCAACAGATATTTTAGAGAGTACCAGTCATTTTGTCTAAAGTTATCGTCAAAAGAAAGATGTCCTCGGCAAACTTTTTCCTAACATATGTATGTCAGAGAGATATTTCCGAAAGATGTCTTCCAAAGATATACTCGGCAGTTCTTTTTAGGAACTGTGCATATATAGTTAGACATTTGTAAGCTTTCTTAGGGCTAGGTATTTTGAAAACTCACTACACTGTTCAAAAACCACTTAGAGATCTCTAAAAAGGAAAGATAATAGAAATGTCTTCAAGAGATGTCTTTGCGAGATATCTTGAAAAACTGAATACTAGAACTTCGTATAGTGGCATCTACAGGATAGCAGTATGATCTAATGAACTAGCAGGGTCTTTACTTTAAACCTGTGCATAGAAGACAGACCGACAAAGATCTTTCAATATGTATTACCATTTTGATTGGAAACAAAAATTCAACACCCATTCTTAAACGACTTCATTGTCCACTTTAAGCAAAATATCCTCCCTTCACAATAAAATGATGAGCACACCTGGTAATTTCAATAAAAAAAAAAGTAGGATTATGTACTTTTCCCATACAACAATTTCTTAAGACTCTATGGAAGGAAGGGTGAATATACTATGTATGTTCTGCCCTAAAAAAAAAAAAGAATAAAAACGACATAATTACTCTATATCCCATCGAGTAAACTAATACCTAGCATAATGTATTTTCGATTGAAAAACTCCCTATATATGGTGCAATAAACAAATTTCTCTTTGCAGATACCGCATCTACCACACCCACATTTCGTGAAATTTTATTTGTCACCAAATGCAAACGCTCCTCTGGTCGGTATGTATCACCAATAGAACTCTCGCCGTTTCGTGCTTACTATTCCACCGATGGACATTGTGGATAAAAAGGACACATTGGTCAATGGTTGCGTGTCGTCGATGGTGTACTACCTAACAGGACACTACCTAAGGGGAAACATGCTAGGTTAACACTTTGAATTGTGCGGCAGATATGAGGCACAGGAAAACACGGAAAAGCTGTTGGTTGGCGGTTGTTGTTTTTTTTTTTTTTTATAACTTTATTCCGTATCCAAGAAAATCGATGGATAAAGGAAGGAAACATCACCCCGTGCCAACCGTCGCCGAGACCTTTTTCGAATAAATCTCTATAAACTAACGGCCGATAGCCATCGTCCGGCCAGCGCAACGCAGCGGCAATCCCTTTATGACTGTATATATCCAGGACACGTACGAAACACGTCCTGAGCTTATAACTTATTTCACTTGTCCAGTTTAGTTAATAAATTATTTTCACTTTTAAGTTTCCTTTTTAAGTTAGAATGGAAGAGAAGTCGGGAAGAGGAGGTTTATTTCTATGTTTCATTTTCCATGTGCCCTTCTTCTCATACCAAACATGGTGAGAACTTCTTCTTTTTTTTTGTGGTCTGGACAGAAGGATACGAGTATTTATAGAATAAGGACTTCACTATAAACGTTTAAAAATGTTCGGTTTTATACGAATAGCTGTGATAGATAGAGGAAGAGAAGTCTGCGTGGTAAACACGAAAATGTCAGGGTTTTCCGTATCTTTATTCCATTTTCATCAAGACACCATAAAAGAGAACAAGAAAAACAACACAAAGAAAATGTAGTTACAAAGCTCGATTGAAATACAATGGGACGTGTCGTGGAATGGGAACCGCTGGAGTGCTATTGGCGGATGTGAACTTTTAGATTTTGATAGCATTTCTATTTTATCGCAGGCGAACGATCAAAAAACGTGCAAGGAGAACAAATGTCTGATATGACGTTCCCTGATTGATATAACTAGGTATATAGTTACTTACATATGTACATATTTAATTCGCAGAATTTAATGGTAAAATAAAGTAAGACGAAATTGATTTTAACCATGTTTAGGAAAATATTAGATATTGAATGTAGAAGTCCAGATATTCGGCCTCGGAATCAGTCCTAATAGAATGCAAATGCTGAAGAAAAATCTGGTTTGATCCATTTAAATGAGGGAAAATACGTACGTATTTGTACAAGGTGGCGCAAAAGTAATGACAGCTTATTCTACGATTTTTGAAAATGGCGTCTCCTGTCATCGTGATATTGACAGTTGCGAAAAACACGACGATGAACTCCTCAAGAACGTGGAATAATTGTGTCGATTTTTTTGCGAAATAATTCATCAGTGGTAGAATACAACGTGAATTTCGTCGAAGATTTCCCCACAGTTCGGCACCAACTGGTCGCACAATTCGACGCCAAGTTGCACGCCTGGCTCAATACAAGATAGAGTAAGGACTGGCAGACCAAAAACAGGCCGTCTAACCGAGATTATAGATTCTGCACGCGAGGATGTGGAATAGTGTCCAACCAGATGATGTGCCACGCATAAGCTTTAACCATTAAGAGGACGATTTTCCTTCAAGTACATTTCCATCTCTCCGGACATATCACAAGCAGGATTTAGGGGCACTGAAGACCCGCGTATTATTCAAGAATCGCCTATATAGGTACATCCACTTGAATTTACTGTGTGGTGCGACAGGGCGATTGGACCCTACTTTTTCGAAAACGCTGCTGAAGACGTGATAACAGTCACTAGCAAGTGCTGCAGAACCGAATTAAATAAATTGAGGTTGTAGCATATGTGGCTTCAACAAGACTGCACACACAGCGGGCAATACAATGGACTTAGTGAAGGATACTTTTCCAGGTCGTGTTATCTCCCATTTTTTGCGATTTGCATTGGCCCGCAATGTCTCCCAATCTGAACATTCTAGACTACATTACTTGGGGTTATTTAAAGTCAACAAGCCACAGACTCTTGCAGTCCTGAAAGTCACCATTGGATAAGAAATAGAGAACATACCGGCGGAAGTATTTGCATAAACGCTGGAGGCCAACATTTGATCAATATCATCTTCAGTACTTAACGGAACAAAATTCAAGGCCCAGATAAAAATAATTAAAAATAAAATCATCGCTTTTTTAATTAGAAAAAAAGTTATAACTAATTCATTGGATCATTACTTTTGCGCCCCCTTTAAGCTCTACTTATAGTATATACCTCGTAAAACACGAACTAATTTATGAATAAAAAAATTTAGTATTCCTACGGAAAGATAATACAGACATATGCCTGATTTCTGAAACCCACTCGACGAAGGAATCTCGTGTAAGAATAAAAAGATACTTTGCTTATCACGCATACCATTCATCCAAAAGGGCAAGAGGCAGAACCTCCCTCTTCATTAAAGACTGTGTTGAGCAATCGATGAATATAATTATTGAGCTCGATACAATGCAGGTATTGTCGTCCTAGAAAAGAATGACTTTATAAGTCTCTTTAACTCACTTAGACCGAATTTTATAATCAATGCGACAGACTTCTTTACGAAGCCCGCATGCTATAATATTTCGTGTTGACTTCTTTTCAACGGGGAAACCGACATATCAGCCTTCCAATGTAACAAAGATGCCTGATATCATAGAATTCTTTATCACAAAAGGGGTGGCTATGAACTTTACCAACGTGGAGGAAAGTTTTGATCTCTCCTCAGATCACTCACGCGTCGTATTGACAATTAGTGAAAGTCTAATGAAAAAAGAAGGAGCTTTAGAAAATATTGTTCTAAATATGTCGCTTAAAACACCGTACGCAATAGAAGACAAAGTTGGCAAATGTATTGAAGTTTTACAAAGTGCCGCGTGGAACAACCACTCCCTATAGGAGAAAAGAAGTCGCAAATAGCAAAATTCGATATCCACCGGAAATAAAAGAACTGATACTGATAGGGAGCGAGCACAAAATGGCAACAATCCCGCGCTCCCTAGCATAAAACTCATTCGAACTACCTTCATAGAGTTCCTTTGGCCGAACTTCAAAACACTGAAAAGTAATAAGGCCCCTGGATATGATTTAACAACCGGCCAAATCCTCAAGGAATTGCCAAAGAAAGCTCTAATCAAACTGCTTTCTCTAACAAATGCTTCGCTGAGACTACTATACATTTCAAGACAATGGAAAGTCACCGAAGTTATAATGATTCCAAAACCGGGAAAATCTCCAAAAATCCGATATAGACCGATAATATTAAAGGTATTTGAAAAACTTCTATTGAAGCACCTACAAGCGGTCATTGAAGAAATACGTCTAATTCCTGATCATCAATTTGGCTTCAAAATCAAACATTACAAGGTTTATAGAATAACCAATGATATTGAGAGAGCTCTAAAAGGGAAAAAGGTAGATTTGCGCAATTCTTGATATCTCTTAAGCCTTAGACAAGGCAAAGAACGAAGGATCAAGTCAGGTTCTTCCGCAAAAGTTATATAAGATTTTAGTATCCTACCTTGCGAACAGATTTGTGGGTGATAAAAACGGAACAAAATACTCAGCATTTAAGGAAATCGGTGGCGGAGTTCCACAAGGAAGCGTTCTTGGTCCAGTCTTGTTCTTAGTCTACACTCGAGATAACCCTCAAGAAGAGGGCACCGTTGCAGCCACGTATATGATACAGCTATACTGGCAACGAAAAGCTTCAATCGAGTCAGCAATTGAAAAACTCCAGCGAACTTTGCACAAATTTTGCGAATGGACAAAGATTTGGCGCAGGGTTTTTAACGAATTCAAATCAACGCATGTTAACGTAACTTACGGGCAAAATATTTGGAGTGACGCTAGACGTGGAACTTAAGTGGAAGCCGCACGTTAAAAATAAACACGACGAGCTCTACTTGGAAGACATTCAAAATTAAGCACATTTAAGCTTTTATATAAGCAAGTCCTTAAACCTATATGGACGTGGACTAAGCAATAGAAATGTACTACAAAACAAATTGCCAAGAGCAATCCTGAATACGAGACTTAGAAATAGCTACCGTCGTAGACAAACTTACTCCATATTCGTCTCCATGGGTCATTGCAACAACATAACACTCCAAATTCTGTGTGTGTAGGCACACAACTACTAGAAAGAATGGAACCGATGGATTTAGCGCAATAAGGAGTAGCCTCAGGTAATGGCGATATCAGCAGGTGCTTTGCTGGAAAGCGAATATTTTTGAAACTTAAACTACCAGATAAGGTAGCTAAGTTGTAGTCAACAAGAGGAAGGAAGATGTTTTCAGTGAGTAAAAATATCACACGGTCCGTTCGGTTTTTAGTAAGATATTCATATTTACAGCTGCCTAATTTGAGTTGTGAGACCCTAAAACCCTCCAAATAAACACAAACAGTCGAACAATTTGTTTGTGTTATAAAAAGTATCCTGCAAAACCCTTCGATGAAGAGACATTTATTTGTAAATTTGTATTTCCACTACAATCGCTCAAAAAAATTGTTAAAAAACACAAAAAAAAAAACTGGTAATTTGCACTTTTTTGCAATATGAAGGTTGAACTTTGACCGCGCGTGCAAACCTTTAAAGTTAAAGTTTTTAAATTATTGCTGTAGATAATTGTATAATCTAGAAAAAGATTTGTACACATTGGTACTCTATCGTGCTTCCTTTTCGAGGTATTTAAAAAAAGGCAAGTTTTTTGTAAAATTTTGATGTGTCATTTATAAGTATCAACAGACAGTTCGAACTAATTTCGATATTAACCCCCTAAATTAATCTAACTCGACTTAATTGTTGGTAAAAGTAAAGAATAAAGAAGAAAACGTGCGAGTTGTAACTTGTGAGTTGTAAATATACTGCTGAGTCGATCCTTAGATATCGTTGAACATAGTCATGACACTCATATCAAGGTGCTAAATAATCTCTCAATAGTAGAACTGGAGTACTCTAAAAAGCTGCATTAAACACTGGCTGATGCCCACAGCTTAATTCGCATAAATTTTGGATTTGTCGTTTATAAACGATTTAGTGGTTGAATTTTTGGAAATACTGAAACACGTATTGCATTATTAGTGTTGTAGAGTACTTAGACCAAGTTTCAAGTAAATGCAAACTGTTATACCTCCTTTTACCTCCTTGGAGGTTGAATTTCGAAAAATGGATGCCTACGTCATAAAACGCAACTACTGTCCAAATTGCATAGTTCTAGCTTTGGCGGTTTCGGCACGCGTTTATGAATCAGTCAGAACATGTTTCTTTATATATTTAGATTATGGTACAAATGCTTTGCCTCCTGATTTACTTAAATCAAATTTAAGTCTATTTTGATATTTTTTTCATCCAAAGATAGGTGGGTTTCCTTCTAAGAGTCTTCATGTGCGAACGGCTCTTCTAATTAGGTTCTAAGCGAAACAGATACAAGGAGCGCTTCAAATACTCTGAAACAGTTCAAATATACAAAATTATTATGTACCCTGTACCTAACAAATATACAAGAATTTCTAGGGAAATGATATTGTAGCATAATAATAACTACGCTCCTACGACTATGCAACCCATTCCGAAGTGTCTTTTCATTCTGGCAGAATTTTGGTCCGAAGTGTCCTTTCATTCGAGGTTCGTGTCTGCGGTTAAGTCTCCACAGTTCATGTCTACGAAAGAGACGGATAATATCACGAATAAGAGGGAATTATAACTGCAAGAAATGATTATCATCTTGGAATTATTACATCAGAATTTTTCTTGTTCCAATGGTCGAAGAATTTGCTAGAAGTTTCTGGCTATCAGAAACTTCTGCTATATAAGGACAGATGGCGATCGAGAAGAGGCAGTAGTTTTAAAACCGTGGCGAAGAGATTAGAAAAGTGATAATGGGCGAAGTTGTAATTTTGTGATAAATTGAAAGTTGAGAGTTAACAAGAAGAAGTAATCAGTTTGGATTTGTGAATTAAGTAACAGAAAGGAGATAAAGTGATTTGAGAGGACAGAGACCTTGTAAGAAAAGAATTGCGAAGAATAGTATAATGTGAACCTGAATTGTTCTATAGACTAGAAAATAAAGAAATAATTTCACAGAATATTGTTTTATCTACTCGAGCCGTAGCTCGCATATTACAATATTAATGCGAAAAATTGGAGTAAATTTTCGTTTTCTTTTCAGCACTTTGTCGGCTGGCTGCCTTTCGGACCGCCATGCATGCTCGCATAACGTACTACTCATATGTAGGCATGGACATAATATCCAACAAGGTAAGAAGAAATGTTCACGGAAGCACATGCTAGAATTTCAAACCCAATATTTTGCCTGTAATTTTGAGGATTTCTGAACTTTTATAAGGCAAAATTTTGGATTTTAAACACACATTTGTTTAACCGAGTTTATTTAAGAACCCATTTGGCGGGTGGTTCAATGATTAAGAGTTGTAATCTTATATCTTTCGTTTGATGGCAAATATATTATCATTACTTAGAACAAAATGATGCTTTATCAGGAAATACTTAAACCCGTCTGGACGTATGGCATTCTATTTGGGAGATAGTACAAACATTTTAAAACAAAGTCCTTCGTGGATTAGTCAACGCCCCATGGTACGTAGTAAGAAACAAAGACTTACATCGTGACTATCGACCCGGTGACACAATCAAAGATGAACTAAGCTACATGAGCTTATGATTTAACCACGAAGAAAAATTATTTAAAAACATAATATTTGTTCGATCTTCATTAGATTGGTCCTAATCGAAGGTGTTTTTAGTGCCACTACTATGGGTTGAGATCCCCATTGTGTCCTTCGCGATTTTTACCTCATTTAAAAAAAAAGAAGAAAGTAATAATGGGACAAATTGAGAAACCGAGCTACAATACTTTAAAATTTACTAATTCTTGAGTTATGTGCTTAATAGAGTAGATTTGTAAAAATGTTTAAAACGCCGCCTAACCACCTTGCTTCCAATTATCCACATTTCGATTATTTTTAGCACAAACCACCAAATTTGAAATCTTAGTAGTGTTAAGAAAAAAGGGATTTTTGAATTTTCTTTTAAATACTATTCTGCATAGCATATCTTATATAAACAGCAACCGATTTCGATGCATTCTAAATGCGGCCATCTAGACTACGAGGGTGGGTCAATAAGTCCCTGAAAAATGAAATAAGGAGCACTCTTTTCGGTATAAAAACATTTTATTTTTCAACATAGTCTCCTTTTAGCTCTACGAATATACACTTCATCCAACGTTTCTCCAATTTTTTGATGCCCTCCAAATAATACGATTTCTCGAGCCCCTCAAAATAAGCGTTTGTTTCAGCGATGACCTCTTCATTCGACCCAAATCTCTTACCTCCGAGCCATTTCTTCATGTTTGGAAACAAGAAATAGTCGCAGGGGGCTAAATCTGGGGAATATGCTGGATGAGGGAGAAGTTCGTAGCCTATCTCATGCAATTTTGCCATTGCGACTGCGGACTTGTGCGCCGGTGCGTTGGCCTAGTGAAAAAGAACTTTTTCTTCGCCAAATGCGGCCGTTTTTGTTTCAAATCGGCTTGGAATCGATCCAGCAGCTCTGCGTAATATGCACCGGTGATCGTTTTACTCTTTTCAAGGTAATCGATGTGAATAACAGCGCGCGCATTCCAAAAAACTGTCGCCATGACCTTGTTTGCTGACAAACCCGCCTTGGCCTTCTTCGGCTTCGTTTCACCAGGAGAAGTCCATTGCTTTGACTGTTCCTTGGTTTCTAGTGTGTTGTGGTGAATCCAGGTTTCATTCACGGTTACGAAACGGTGCAAAAACTCAACCGAATTTTCCTGGAACATCGCCAAGCACACCTTTGAAGTTGTCAAACGAATGCGTTTGTTGTCGATTGTGAACAAACGCGGCACCCATCTTGCGGAAAGCTTTTTCATATCCAAATATTTATGTAAAATCGATATCACTGAGCCATGTGAAAAGCCTGTGGCCTCTTCAAGCTCGCGCACTTTCACTCGCCGATCGTCCATTATCAAACCATGGATTTTGTCGACCATTTCTGGTGTGGTGACCTCAATTGGGCGACCAGAATGTCACTTGTGCTTGAACGACCGCACCGAAATTGAGTAAACCAGTGGTGAATGGTTCCAATCGATGGTGAAGAGTCCTCATAATATTTACCAAACTTTTGTTTGGTTTGCGTGATAGTTTTTTCTCGCAAAAAATAGTGTTTAATGAGCACTCGAAATTCATTTTTTTCCATTTTAACGAAAATGCTAGTAGGCGTCTATATAAAATGGCTGCCACAACAAAACTATTTGACAGATCTGTCTGAAAATTTGGGTGCGTTCTTTTGAAAGATGATTCTTGACAAAAAAAAAATTACACAATTTGTGTTAATTTTCAGGGACTACCCACTCTCGTATTCTAGACTCAAACTTCTATAAGACTCAGAATCAGTTTCAACCAGAACTCCTTAGACCTTATCAAGTGACTCTCAAACACAGACGTGGAACAAGGATATACAAATGTGCTTGTGCAATCACAATTTTCAGTGTTCCGATACTAACAGGGTAACACAAAGAAAGAACGGTACAATTATAGTGAGAATCAGTTGTCTGTCAATTTCTCCGTCTGTCCGACTGTCCATCTGTCTTACCAGCCTTATAGTAGAAAGTTGAAATTTGGATCAGAATTAAGTCTTACTAACCCGCAAACAGATCAAAAGTATAATTTTGGAGGCTAGAGTAAAAATCAAAAACAAATTTAAGACCATACGCTGACTTCGATTCCGTCATTTTTGCTTAACCAGGTCTCAAGGAAAATCAAAAAAGAAATTTCAAAAAATACATTCTCTCCCTTGTCTATGAAACTACTGAGCCGAACAATTTTGAAAAATTCGTGGATATGTGCCATCTTTGAAGAATTACAGGAATATTTGGGTTTTCGAAAAGTTTTTAGAAATGTGTCGAATATTTGCTCTTACTCGTGATAAAAATACTAATCGTTTGATAATCTTTTTATAAAAATCGGAGCAAATATGCATACATAATTACATACACACATGCAAACACATGAAACAGATACACATGACTTGGCTGTAGTTAGTTAAAACAAAAAACACTATAAAAAATAAAGTGCACGACTGGATCGCACGGAATTGTGTTTGTGTGCTGTTTATTTGAAAATCACACAGATTTAAGATTTAGGTGAAATTCTTAAAATGCATTTTTATTTTTTTATTTTTTTAAATTTATTTAAAACAATTTTTCAAAACTTGGTACTGCACATGTCAAATAATGCTAAGATGTCGACACAATCTTTCGAGTCATATCTGTGAATTAATCAATTTTCAAAATATAAAATTGTTTTCTAAACATTCGGTACGCCATCTAGTAAAGTATGCCGACCCCAACTCGAATTTAAAGAAAATCGTAAAATCTATTTTTTTTACAAAATCGTTCATTAGTAAATTTTGAATTACGGTTCTACTAATCATAGATATGAAGTTTGAAGAAAATTCGTCCAGCTGTTTAGACTAAAGTCAACCATAAATACAGACAGACAGATAGAGAGACAGACAGTCAAACAAACAAACAGACACCCACTTTACTGAGTTCCGAGATCGAAAATTTTCAGGAAACCAATACTTGCCCTTGCTATTGAAAATGGAGATCGGTACATATGGTGCTCATAATATGATGTGTAATAATTGTAACAAATAGCAGTAAAATATTAAATGCAATATGTTTACTGTAATTGCTCCAGAACCCTCGGCACATGAAGCACTTTTATGTTTGACCGTATTTTGAGGACTTTTGGCCCTTATGACCCTTTTTTTTTTTTTTTTTTTTATAATTTGCACGCGTTAAAGGGGATATGAATACCCTTATACTAATTTTTAGAACACACGAAAAAGACAGAGTGGTGTAGTTTGAAACTCAGGTGATATTAAGTTTCTGTAAACTCCAAGGGTGGCTGTCCAGATAACTGGGGAGTATTTTGTTTGTTTTCGTTATTATTGTCGTTGCTTATGATTCACAGTATTTTTTTCCGTCCACCTAATGTCATCATCACAACCCTACTGCCAGTGTTATGCCTTCACAGTAGTGTTGACTTAGCTTTCGCAATTGATCGACTTTTTTATTTATTTCATGCGAAATAAATAGATGATTCTTGACATCAGGATTCGAACCGTGAATCAACAGCGTGACAAGCGATGATGTTACCACTACACCACGGCCACCCTGCATATTTTACCCGAATTTAAGAGTTAGAAAATTTATCAAATTACTAATTTCACTAAATTTGTTTAAAGCAAGGAATGTAAATAATATATTATTTATAATTTTGTAGTTGTCGACTAAAAATAAAACCATTATGTGGGAATGTGTCTTCACTGTCTTTTGGACCTTGCCTAATTCACGGGCAAATAAAGGACTATTCATTTCTAGATTGGGATTTCACATCCCTGCCTGTCAAAATTCATCTGTCATCCATAGTGACAGATAGTTAATTATTATCTTAGCATTTTACAATATGGATCATTTAACCACCGCCTGCTGACCATAGAATGTGTAGAACATACTTATGTCGATTGGGTGCTGGAAAATCGACAAGTTGACGCCGATTCGATTCTTCGATCAAAATCTTCTTCAACAATGAGGCTCATTCGGCGTCTACGTAAACAAACAAAATTGCAGAACTTGGGGTTCGGGGAATCCAAATGTAATCGCTGAGAGGCATCCACTACGGGTGGCAGTTTGGTGCGCTTTGTGGACCGGCGGCGTGATCGGGCCGTATTTTCTTGAAAACGACGAAGGCGCCTCTGTTACGATGAATTCTCTGCGTTATGGTAAAATAATAACCAACTTCGTTTGACCTGAGATTGAAGACATTGATGTGAGCGAGATGTGGTTTCAACAGGACGGAGCTACGTGCCACATAACAAAGGCAAATTTGGCTGTATTGCACGAAAAGTTTCCAGATTTGGCATTGGCCACTGAGATCGTGTGATCTGACCTCGTTGGATTTATTTTTAGTAAGGCTCTGCTAAAGACTGCATCCATGCAGACAATCTTCAACTTAAAAACCAACACCCGTGAAGTTATGGCCGCAATACAGCCACAAAAATGTGACGAAAAGTCTTCTAAAATTATATCAGAATAATTGAAGTTTGTAAGTACTCCTGTGGCGGCCATGTTGTTTTACATACATAATGGCACAGACCAGAATTTAAAGCAGTAAATAAATTTCATTAAAATCTTTTTATTTTATTTAAATTTAATATCCTAAAGCACAAAATAATGTAAGATCTACTCAGAAGAATTGACAGAAACTGCAATTACTTGTATAATATAGAACGGACCTAAATCAAAAACCTTTCCTTTTTTTTTTTGTTTTAGGTTGTGACTTAAACTAAATTTGCTCTTAAGTTATTATACTCGTATATAAGAAATGATTTTAATATTATCAACAGAAAAGTAAAACAAATTCAAAAACAAAAAATATAGGAAGGCTATTTTTTGGTAACAAAGGAGAGCGACTATTTCTGGCGCAGACTTGGGTTTTTTTTTAGAAAAAATATCATTTTTTTGTTAAATAAAAATAGGATACCTGAACAAAATAAATACCCAAGCAAATTCATGTACATTTCCGAATAAAAGTGAAGGATTCTACTATCGGTATCAAATCGATGTTCCAAACTGTGACTCAAAAGTTTTACGCAGATGTACCTCAGGGTTTTGTTCTTGATCCCATTCTTTACAATATAAGCACATAGCAGCATGTGAAGCAGCTGCAAACACGGGAATACACATTAAGACAATTTTGAAAATGCAATCAGAATATTAACTAAATACTACAACAAGTGGAAAATAAGGTTAAATACTGATAAAGTGCAGTCGGTAAATGAATAGTTGTTACTACCCCAGCAATCAGCTAAATATCTGTGGTGTAAGCATCAATTGTGATCCTAGTGTGAAATACCTGAGTATTCATCTTTTCATTGCAAAGACTGCACAAAAGGTAAATATTGCCATTAAGATGCTTTTAATTTGTTTTGATTTCAACTAATGAAGACTGGAAATGGTAGCCTCACATAAATCTGAATAAAAAAAATCCCGACGCTGCAAAATCCCAGAAAAAATCGCACACAGATTTATCACGGATTAAAAAAATCCCAGAACAGAATATCTAGGCTTACAGAATCCCAGAATTCTCTAAAAATGCCGGACATATTCTAAGCATTTCCAGGATTTCTTTATTTTAGTAAATAATAGAAAAAAAATTGTTTTAACATTCTAAATTGTTGCGCAAAGTATTTGTTCGTCCTAAAAAGTGCGTTTTTCGTGATTGGAAATGTCTAAAGTAGCAAATTTCAGAATCCATTTTGGTGTTTCATGCAGTTTTTAACAGTGAAATTTTGAAATCATTAAGGAAGCGTTCTTTTCAGGACGATAAACGTATTTTCATTGAGAGGTGTATAATATATTAGATATATTTTAAATTGAAAGAAATTAAATGAAAGAAACTCTGCTACAGGAACAATTTTCGAAAAAAGAACACACATTCACGTACATTTAAAAAAAACAAAATCAAGTAATAATAGCAGTGCAATTATTGGTGTTAAAAATTGCGGCGATTCTGCATCAAGGGATTATTGAGTTCTGGGATTCTGTAGTCGGAATTTTGAATTCCGGAACATCGTTCCCCCAACCCTTACAATTTATAAATTGTTTAATAAATATTTATCGACACAATTCTTAGACATCAAAAAAGCATTATTAAAATTTCTGGACACATTTTTAATTCGCTTGTTAAACGCAGGATTTCTAGTAAGCCCTAGTCTGGTATTTAAGCTGATTTCCCCCCCACTATACAGTGGTGGTCATTAAAGTAGAGCCATTCTATGTTACCTCTAATATTATACAAAAACGATTGTTCAAGAGAATGAATTAAAAGAAAAAGAACTATTCCAGTAGAACTTAAACATAATATACATATCATATTAAATGAAAAAAAAAAAAATTAATTCATAGAAAAACATTGATTTGAAAATAAGGAGTCTAAAAATTAGGATGAAACTCCTCGTCAATGGAATAAAGCCAGTTTATCTTTTTGGCAATAAAGTGAGAATAGTGAAGAATAGTTTTAAGAGCACAGTTTTACTGGGAGACTTTCTTTCATTCATACTTGGCTGCAAAACCTTTACAACTAACGATTGACATCGCTGGATGGATATGAATGACCATTCTTTCTGCACAATCTTCCACAATTCTGTTGCGTTTTTAACTCTGTGCCTGCTTACTAAAGTTTTGAGTCCCTGTCACAAGTTTTCAATCAGATTTAGGCCCGATGATTGAGCTGGCTAAAACAAAACTGTCAAGTTGTGATCCTTTTGTTTTCCTCTCGAAGTATATTTTTGGATCATTATCTTGCTGAAATGTGCATCTTAAAGGCATGTTATCCTCAGCATAAGGCAATATCACATTCTCAGATAATGTATTCGGTCCATTTGTTCCTTAATCCAGTATATGGAGCAAACAGGAAACTGATGCCCAAGTTTAGTATTTTTATGCATTTCGGTGAAAATTCTTCATTTGGCGGACGTCTCACGTACTTCTTGCCATTAGATCCGATTGATTTAATCTTCGTTTTGTCACTCCATTAAAGTCCACTCCACTTTTTTATACCTTTTATGTCTCTCCATTAAAAGTGGTCATTAACACTTAGGAGTGGAACCTTTCTCGCCACTTTACCATTATGATTTGACTCCTGTGATTTTCGTCGAATTCTAGTCCCATTGCAATATTATGCGAAGACATAAACGGATCTGAATTCGCGGCATGATCAATTCTTCGATTGATTCGAACTGTGGCTTTTCATTTTGCCCCTCGATTTTCCACTATCTCTTCAACCGCTCTATGATTTCAGGATCTGTGCTCGCTCAATAGAAGTAAAATGAATTCCTCAAGTCATAGCTACTAAGAATTGTTCCGAAAATGAACCAAAATTTAAATTTATGGTTTTAGTTTCTTATATACACAATTTCCTTCAAAACACTTTGGTCTGTCTAAAAATCGCCAATCACTACTGTCTCTATTATTCTGACCACGCAAAACTGACACTTCAACTTAAAAATGTGTTTCTTTACACAGCTGACAAACAGTGTAACGGTAGTTTTTTGTGCGTACATATGCCAGTAATTTACATATTTTCTCCGCTAGATGGCTACATCATAAAGGATACATTTTGAAAATGTTGACTTTACCTAGTGGTAGATAGATGGCTTTATTTTAGTGGCCACCACTGTATGTTCGAGTATATGATTAATTTATTTTTCCCCTCAAAGGCAAGGACAAATTAAGAAGGCATTAAAGATTACTTTTCGTTTTTTAGGAAGCGCATGTTGAGTAGAAAAGAAAATTGGGGAAGCTCTGCTAAGGCAAATAACAAAAATAATTTTCGGATGATTTCCAAGTAGCCAAGATTTAGCACAGCATATGTAACTGCAGTACGACCCAGGAAACAATAAAGCAAATTTGAAACATAAGAATTAGGGCATTTATTCGAGAATCCCTTTATGAGACCTAATCGACTCGTTACTTTCCAATTTATAAAGGGTGGACCACCTGTTGGTTTCTTTTCAAAATTGCAATAAAAAACCATTTAATATTTTTCAGAATTTTTTGCTTTACTGAAGAGAGTACACTTTCTGATTATTTATGGAAAATAATTTCATTTAAATGGCTGACTTCACAGTAGCCCATCCTGTCAACCCAATTTTGCAGTATATTTCGTGGTTCAGGACTCTATTTCACGAATAGCTTGATCAATATTGTGCTTAAGTGCCTCAATCGTTTCTGGATTGTCAGCATAGCACAGATCTTTAAAGGCACCCCACAAAAAACTAAGCCAAATAACATCATCAAAACGGCTGATTGCACGATTATTGAACTTAGTGCGCAAAAGATCGATTGTTGGACAGCTTGTTTGACACGTAGCACAATCTGGCTGGAACCAGAAGTCGTCCAACTTAATTTCCTTAGTTTCTGGCTAAAAAAAAAAATTTGGTTATCATGCCTCTGTAGCACTCTCCGTTGTCCGTAAAGTTGTTGCCATCTTCATCTTCGAAGAAAAGTGGGCCAATAATGCTGCAATTTCACAAACCACACCAAACAGTCACACGCTGAGGATGGATTTTCCGAGTTCCAACTGTGGCAGTTCTGCTTGTCTAAAAAGCAGCCGAGTTAAAAATGCGCCTCATCCGGAAAAATGTTTTTTTTTTTCAGTAAAATCGACGTCGATATCTGCTCTAAACCCCAAACAGATAAGCAATGAAGAAGCGGGTGTTAATTTTGCTTCAATTTCTGTGTCAGTTGGATCTTGTAAGGGTCTTTATGCATAATTCTCCTCAGACTAGTGAAGCTAATGTTCAGTTGCTGAGATCTGTGACGAGTTGAGATTCTCAGCTTTAGGCGCACATTTTCGGCAACAGCAGCAATATTCGCGGCTGAGCGCACAGGACAAAGTTATCAATTGGCATGTCTATCTCATGAAATTTGTCACAAACTTGCTTAGAGCAGGCACGGCTGGTGGTGCATTATTTCGACCGAAATTTCTTTTCAAAATTTACACTGTTTCGGCAACACATCACTCATTTTGGAAATAAGTTTTCAATATTTCCCAACGTTTTTCAAGCATAAATCGGTTCATTTCGTACCGCGGAGACATGATAATGTGTTTCCGTCAATCTTTTAAGCGCGAAAGAACTGTCAGTGTCAAAATAATATGTAATTCAAAAATAAACCAGCAGATGGCCCACGCGTCAATTTTTTTTTTTTATTCTTAATAACATGAAATACGTTTTTTACCCCTTAAATGTTGATTCCTATAGCATTTCTTATGCTGACTAAACACGGATCTCGTATAAGAATAGTCTTATCACGTCAGTTGGTGAAGATGTTGATGTTTGAAATAGTTTTCGGTTTATTGTAAATCAAATGTCCTCGATGTCTATAATTTAAATTTGAGTGTAGCTTAAAACTTGTGTGTAAATCGATTTTGAAGGCCAGTTCAGGCGATCATTCAATGGGGATAGTGTCGAACTTGTGCTCGTTAAATAGTGTTTCAAAGAGGGATGCAGTCGATTGTATCACTTTTAATCTTTCGCAAAAAAGCAACTATTCAATTTTGAATACTCAACACCTCAGTCAAGTGTGTACAGAAGCCTTCAAAATCTGTGTATAGAAGCCTGTTCTAGTAGGCTTACATTTCTTTTTAAAGTAAATTGGAAGTATCCACGACGTACAAATCGAAATTAGGTTGATTTGAAGTAGCTTGAAAACGGTGAATTTTTAGAGCTTTCAAACGTATGTATTTTCAGAACCTGACGTAACAGGAATATTCTAATACCGGGTTCGTGTTTAGCATATCGAAATCCATAAAATGCAATATTTATTAAAATCGTTGGTATTAGGGTCTACGTTTTTTCGTTTAATCTACTACGCAATTTGGTTTTCGAAGTCCGAACCCTGCTTACAGTCAGTAAAAGGTCTAAGAAAAGTCGATTTTCTTTTTCAGATTCATTATTATTTTTTTCTAAACCTCTAGATGACTGTTGGTTCTGCTCTTGAATACCTAGAGATTGAAAGCTTCTGGAAATATGTCTCACTTGTCATGCAGCAGAATGAATTTTGATATAAAGATGTTGGCGCCGTTGCCCGTTGGACATAGGTATATCTGGTGGACACTGGCGGCTTGCCTAGAAGAACACTCTAAATGTTGCATATCTTGGGATCATTGCACTGAGGTCTTGGAAGCACCTGCCGAAGTAGCATCTATAGAATAGTCATAGGTCTGACGGTTAGAGATTGAATGTTAGAGCGGTGACATCAATTTAGCGAACTTCTCAACTCTATAAGCTGTCAAGTAAACGAAGAGAATGTTCATGGGCCGAGCTCTATACATGGGAATAATATTTAAGCCACTGCCTAACTGGTTTTTTGTACAGAAGTAGGAGCTGTTTCGCTACAATATATCTCTTTGCTTTAAGCAGATACTTCACCAATTTTGCTATAGTACCAAGAATATGCATGGTGGAATGATTTGGTCGTTCATTTGAAGCTGTGGTACAGTAGACGTGTTCTTTCTGGAAAAGCAATGAATCGGGTTTTTCTTGACATTGAAGTCTACTGATTTTCTGCACGTCTTCAGTTAATGAATTGATTTGGTCGCATCTTCGACGATGTGATGTATTTGCATTCACCGACGTGTTGTTCGACCAAGATGACGTTAGGTTTTTGACTCTAGTAGGACGTTGATATGAAGTAGAAATAGAGTTGGTGAAAGTGTAGATAACTGTGGCACTCCAGGTTTTTCAACAAAGTCTTCGGAAGACACACCGTCGACTGCACCATATAAATAGTAAATTTGCTTGAGGTCATAGTCCTTATTGTGACAAACACTGAATATGACAGTAAATAACAATTGAATCTATCAACAAGCCAAGGATGCAATAAAGGAAATTATTTGCTTATCTGTGGCGCTGTGGTGCAAGTATTTAAGGCATTGGACTTCTAAGCATACTGACAGGCTTGGCTAAAATCTCGCGACTGTCTCAAAAATCTCTAATAGTATAATCGCTATGAGGAGGTTCTCCATTTGCCATTAGAATTCGGTAATAAAACTGTAGGTCCCTTTCATTTGTGTCGAATATACAACATAAACAGCATGAACTTGTTTACATGGCTAAGCTACAGGTTCTCTATGAGCTGTTTACACATTTGTCATTCACATGAATTTATATTTTCTAAAGGGCACATCATGTCCCAGACTTTTAGTTGTGCTGCTGCCTGGAATATATCCTTTACGTACAATCCTTGAACAAATACACTTGGAGATGTTTCAGTTCTGACTGGATTAAAAAACTGAGCAGAGTTGTATCACCCATATTTTTAAAAACCGCGTGATTTTCATTCTATTTTTGACTACTTTCCAAAAGGACTTTTCCACTTTTTTCTAAAGAACTGAACTTTTAGTTAGGTTTTCTTATTCATTAGTTATATGAGTACATACTATATGTACATATATTTAGAGCTATAATACTTCTACTACAGTGTTCCTTTCTAACTCCTGGAAATATTACTACGGTTGTGCATCTTAATGAATAGAATTCATTTGTACTAAGATTATACTTTGTAGACGTATAAGTATCTGAATGGCAATATTTTGACAAACTGCTATAATAGAAGTGGTGGTTCCCATCTTGGTTTGAAGAACATTAATCTGATTAGCTTCTTCTGGGCCGTAGTAAGCTGTTGTAAGTTACTAATGAATGCACTGCCCCAACAAGAAATACCATACTCTAGACAAGTTATCGTAGGTGAACAATCTTATTCATGACTATATACGGCTTTTAAATATTTGTTCAATATGGTTTCCAATTCAAGTTAATATCTAGAGTTACAGTTGAATTCTGTAACAGATTTAAACCGCATGCAAGCATCATTGCAGTTCAGATGTGTCACAATTCCGTCGATGACATGCTGATTAATGAGGGAAAGTTACACGACTTTTAATTCACTACTAAGCACCATTTGATGACACATAAACAAGTTGTGTAACACGGATTAGTCGATGTTCATTTGTTATCTTATATTATCTACACAAGAAGCAGCATACGAGAGAGCCAGGTCATCGGCAAAAGCAACAATATTTCCCGTTTAGATGCAACTTAAAGACAGAATTAATATATACAAGAAAGAGTAAGGGTCCAAGAACTGATCCTTGAGGAACTTCGACACCTGGACAGGGCAATAAATGACTCAAGATTGTATTACGGAAACTTGTTAATATTACTTCTAAATCCATATCTGTAAAGTATCTTCAATAATAATTTGTGATTAACTAAATCAAATGCCTTTGCTCTCAAGAAAGAGAGCAGTGGATTTATTACTTCTACCGAATTCCGCGTGAATATACTTCAAATAAAACAATACAGCATCTTCGGTAGTAGACTTTACTAAGGAGCTTGTATTTTTGTAAGAAATAAAACTTTCAGTAACTACTTTTCCGAAACAATTTTAGAGAAGACTGATAGTAAGGATATCGGCCTATAAACTGTTGGGATCAGATGTGTCCCCCTTTTTTGAAGAGTGGAATTTTTATAGCAGTTTTGAGGCACTGTGGATATATACTACTTCGAAGCTTTTAATTAGCTTCTTTTAATTGCTAAGCTGTTTCACTTTTTAGTGACATAGGACACCTCAGCTTCAGACACAGTACCAAGGAAAAACGAAGATAGAACTTCGTTATCTAGAAGAGCCTTTCTGAGGGGCTATTTTCAGATGGATTTGGCCTTGCACTCTCTGTCACATTTTTAGGAACAAATTGGGCATTGTGTATTTATCTAAAGTTATGCTGCAAGTTTCAAACGTTTTAATGTTCCATTGCTGTTTTGGATTGAATATATTTTCGACTGTATCCTGCCGCATCTTTTTATAAACATTTTTTACAGCGGCTATATGCAATCTATTTTCATTTGTTTCTCTAATCCTTTTCCAATGTTTTCTTATTCTAAAAGGAACCTCAACAGGAATGCTCCGAAAAACGGTTGAGTAATGAACTCAATGTAATATTTCGTAGTTTAGTGTTGACTTTTGATGAGAACATTTATTTCACTTCTTTCTCAGCTGACCAAAGAAGACTAGGTTTGAAGGCAAACTTAAAGTCAAAAGTGGATAGTTAAATACCACAGTTGAGTCAAGTTTGCGTAACTAAAGGAACTCAAATTCTGTTACATAGTTCGTACACCATTTACGCTGGTGAAAAATTTCTAAAGCACACACTTTTTCAGCAAAATTAAATCACTTTTCACTAAAAAAAAAAAAAATACACTTTTTACACTTTTGCAACTCACCCATGTTGTTGCAGCTCAACAAATGCCGATTTGCCAGGTATGTTGGCCGTTGTTGTACCCCCGTCCATATATTTTGGGGTATGAGGTGCGTCGGGTGCATCCATACCCGATTGTGGTGTACTAGGGGGGCCCTCGTAGGGGCTCCCCAAATCCGTGAAATTAAGCGTGTTGGCGCCTATTGAGGCCACTTTATCTAAAATTTTGACGGCTGTTTGTTAATCCAACGAGGATACCAAAACAAAAACGAAATAGCAATCCAAGCACAAATATCACTAGAGAAGCTTTTTTGTTACACTATATCACAAAATCTTTATATTATTAGATACTTTTTTTAATTTTTAAAACACGGCAAATGTGGCATTCACTTTGTCAAATTGGTTTGCACTTTTAATTAAATTTAAAACAAAAATTCAATCAGTGTTTTTTTTTTATCCAAAAGATACAAATATTATTCAAACATAAAACTGTAATCCTTAATTATGGCAGACAGCGTGACAGAGAGGGCGGGAGAGTGAGAGAGTAATTAGATGTTTTGGGCAGGTTTTTTTTTTTAAAAAAAAAAAAAAAAAAAAAAGGGTTGTAGCGCACACAAACCCAACACAGTGAACGGATTTAAACGCGACGGTAATATTCAATAATCGATGTATCTGCACTAATTAACTTAAATTGTATGCATCCCAGATGCACAGGTAGTGACGACGGGTTCAAGTGTATCGCGATTACATGCCCGGCGAATGCCACAGTGGGTGGAAATTGAGGGCTCTCCCAAAATTATTGTTATCAATAATTTTTTGCGCTATTAATTCTGCAGGCGGGGGGCCAATAAATGGTGGACCCTTTTCGGTTTTTTTTTTTCACAGCCTTTTCACCGGTGTTCTTACGAAAGAAGCGACGATAACAACGACGACGAAACGTGTGCAGAGGCGACGGATAATATTCGTGTGTAGGTTGTTGTTGTGTTTTTTTTTTTTGTTTTTTCTTCGAACGTACGACGACGGCGAAACGACGACGAAAAACGCTGCGCGACCAACCACGAACAAAGTGCGTGAACGACTAGGTACGAGGTGATTATGGGATCGTTTGCCGATTCGAAAATTGGCGGCTTGGAAAACAAGCTGTGTATTGCACACAGCCATAGGTTGAAGACCAGTTAGACGGGTACATACACAATTGCAGGATTGTATCTAGATACATTCAGGTGCAGCCCACTGGCGGTTGTTAGAGGAGAGTTCAATGCAAGGGAGACGGCTGATTGTTAGTGCGGTTGTGTTTGTTTTTGTGGTTACAGAGAGGTAGAGAAACCGGTTTTCCAGTGGATGGTGTATCTGGTGCGGACGACAGAGATGGTTGGTATAGCCTGGGGTGTTGCGATGGCGCATGCTTTTGTGGGGTTTAGAGGGTTGTTTTTGGCAGTGTGAATAGAGCAGAGTGTGTTGAGTGAGGTTTGCTGGTGATTGGTTTGTTGGGAGATTGTAGAAGGTGTGGCATGCCGAATGGCGGAGAACTGTTGGGAAGTAGTACAGTGGCGTAGAGAATTATTGTTTGCGGGGAAATAATGTTTGAATATTGAACTATTGGGTTACGATTAGAATACTTAGCAGATTCATTGGAAAGATATCGACATAGAAATAGATATAAAGTTGAACACAGTGCCAATTAAGATATGCAGTGTGAGTTTTTTTTTAAGAAAAAGTTCACCTCATTCGTCATAGAAAATGCTAGAGCTAGGAGGAAAATGTTAATGAACAAATTTTTAATCAGATACATGAATTAGAATTTATAAAATTTATTTGCTTAAATAGTAAGCACTTTAAAAAAAATGCGGCTTAATCAAAACGACCGCCTTTTGCTTTTATGTAGGCCCTCAAACAGTGTGGCCACTGGGCTGCAGCAGCACTCACGGTTTACAGGGGTATGGGCAACGCTTTCGATGGGGTCCCTCGCAGAGCATACTCTCCAACAATAATTCAATGGAATCAAATCTGAGCTTCCTGAAGGCCAATCGTCGGGTGCAATAAAAGTAGGAATATTGATTCTAAGCCACTGCTGAGTTGTTTTTTCTTTATGTGCTTGAGCAACTCGTTGGAAAACCCATTTTACTCAATTTAAAAGGATATTCATCAAGCCTTTAACGACGCCTTCTAGGACATCTTCTTGGTAGTTTTGACTCCTTTTCACAAATATTGAGAGCAGTAACTCCATGGCCGTGCTGAACCTTCGGAACTGTATTTTTTGCTTACTCAGATTGTGTTTTGACTTTACAATCTAAAGTGCGCACTTTTTCATTATGAAAATGATTTTTTGTCTCATTATTTTTTTTTTTTAATTTTGGAAGAACAAAGTTTTGAAATGCGAAATTTTAAAGGAGCGGTTACTCTGTACTCTGAGTGTATCTTAAACTCCTTATTTTCACATCAGTCTTTTAGTTTATTTATTTCACTCGTTCCTCGGGGCTCGGAATCTTAGCCCTTTCGGACAAATTTACGCTGAAAAAATTCAAAAATCTCTTTCCTAGTCCGCTAATCCTCTAGTCTTGTATCTGAGATGGCTTCACAATTCGAGTTAAAATCTGAAATTATTCTTAACCTAATTATCAGTACTTCACTGAGAGATATGCTCTCTCGAAAGGTGTCCAAACTATCATATGTTCATAAAATTTTATTTTTAAGATATATGTTAAAGATATACTGTGAGACGGTGTACGAGATTTTACACAAACATACAAAGCTTTTGAAAAAAATAAAAAGGGATTGTGTTTTGACCTTCAATCTTAAAATCTCTAAAGTGTAAACAAATTTCCTAAATAAAGTGTGCATTTGTCTATTATCAAAACGATTTTACTTTAAATATTTTCAACATCTTTGAATACAGAATTTCGAATATAGGACCATGCTGAATTATGACGAATACTCTGCCTTGTGTTTCAAATACCTTGGGCAGTGTTCTTCTACGCAGCAGGTGACATTGTATCTTCACAAATTGTTCCGGAATGAAAAATATTATCATAATACTGTCATTCGATTCCTCGGCCCATTACGAAAGGTATTGGCTGTGCCGAGTTCTGTCAGACACTGTTGCCTCTTAACTCTTTAGCAACGTTTTCAGCGGTGTTCACCTATATTTTGTTTAAGCTGGTATGACCTTTATGCTGTTCTTCGTTCACACGTTAATCTCAACTTTCCCAATCTTTATTGGTGAGAAAACTTTTGTTCGCTAAGCCATAGCTTCCTTTCTTCCATACGTTTCCTTATATCTAAAGGCAGCTGTTTGATTTATTGTTAGCATTCTTCTAAAATATTTTATGCTTCAGACAGAGATACAGCTTGCAATGCATTTAGATTTTTTTTTTTTTTTTTGTATGGAAATGAGGAAGGCGGTTCGAAGCTCTTCACTTCAAGAACTATGGTGCCCAAGGTCCACTTCAAATCTATTTTGTGAGAAAGTGCATTATAAATAGATATTGAATTTAAAAATCTTAATAATATTTTGTCTCAAAATACCAACTCAAAATGAACAAATTTGAAAAGCCAGAGGGGCCACCACTAACCAAGATGGTTCTCAAATCGTCTCGCTGTGAAATGAAAGAAGAAGTTTGGGCAAAATTAATGAAATGAAACTGAAATTGAGAATTTAAAATAAACCCCCAAAAATTTAAATACCGACTCAATCAGAGACAATTCATTTTTATTGCTGTTTTTGTATACCTGTATGTAGGGGGATTGTTTAGTCTTTATTTTGGAATCTAATTTCGCGGAGCCGGCAGCCCTTTCAAATTATTTACTGGAAGTAGTCAGAGCCATAGAAGAGATTCAGGAAGTTCCTTTGTAGAATCAGCGTACGCTTTACAAATCTTTTGGATAAAATTAGAGGCAAGAATGTTAAGTGGGAAAGCCTAAATTAATATAAGCAGAAGACACTCTGAAGAAAACCTGAATTACGAAGTTCAAGGAACATTCTATGAATTGTGCGTAGATGTATGCAGAATGTTCAATGTTCAAACAGTGCTTTCTAAAAGAATAAAACGAGAATTCGCAGCATCATTAGCTACAAGTCTACTTAGGCCTTCTTTATTGGCCTTGAAATAGTAAATGTGCAAAGAATGGGACACGCCTGGATCTGACTTAAAATCTGTCGATTTCTGCCAGAACTCGTTGTATTTAAAGAACAAACTCAATTTTGATTCGGAGACACAGAAAAAGCAAGCATTTTCTGTCTTTTACAATAGATTTGTCTGGCACTACAGTTAAGAAATTTGTGACTGCCTCAACGGTGACTGTGTAATTTCTATGGAATCAAAGCGATTAAGTTTCAGAGTGAATAGTAATTAGATCAGCGGTGGTAAAACTCTGCAACCGGACTCGAACGACTTAACAGCAGCCAATGCTTTGAACATATACTGGATACCGGGCACACTACAGAGCTGGTGAGTTAGAAGAAGGAATCGTAAATCAATAATGTCCTGGATGTGGTTGTCCACTTTGGCCAATCTTGGCTTAGTTTAGACTGATTTTCCTATCTTGGCTACTTTAGAAACTGCGAGGATGCGGATTCTTACTTAATGACTTACTCTAGATAACTAAATCCTCAGGTTAAACTTGGTTCATTCTACTACCAGTCAAAAACCACTTTATGATGTAATTGTTCGAAAAATATAGATTTTCTTCGTTTCCCTCTTAATTTGTTGCTATTCTCCGGTGGCACTCGAACCTATAACGTTCGATTCGCAGGTAAACACAGTATCCACCCACTTGTGTACTCTTGGCAGTATTTCTACTGTTCTCACAATGAACTTAATTGTTGGTTTACTTGAGCAGCTGACTTATGTCACAGGGAGACCTACATACCTTTTGCGAATGCATTTTGCTCCCTTTCCACTCTTTGTCCTTCGTTTTTTTTCTTTAACTTAAGGGTCAATGACGCTTTTCGCTCATGCGTTGCTATTAATCTCACGAAACAAATGTTTTTATTTATAATTTCACTACTTTGAGTTATAACCAATCGAACAAAGCTTTAGCCTAGACTTCAGCAGGCTAATAAAAGTCATAATAAATTCTTGCTATGCCGACATACCCGCTTCTCAAAACTAGCAACTTATTCGGTAGAATAATTATATTTGGGAAACAATATCTAAACAATTTATTCGGACTGGCCGCCATTTACATTTATGCAGTCCTTGAGTGGCTCTGGCCACTCATCGATCGCAGCACGCATCTTGTCCATTGAAAAATTGTCCACTGCACAGATAAGTCCGCGTTTCAAGGACTCAATAATTGAGTGTCGAATATAACAACACATGGCCCCTAAAATAGACCACAGCTCCAAAAGATTTAGGTCTGGACTACCTGACGGCCAATCTTCTGCTGCTGTGAAGTCCGTTTTCGAGCCACTCTTGTGTTGTTTTCGCCATATGAACTGGCGTGGAGTCTTCTTGGAAAGTCCACTGGTTGTTTCAATACAATTGTTGTTTAAGTCCCTTTCAGAACATCCGTTTGGTAGGTTTTTGCCCATGTTTTTCGGCGTAGAGCTTTCAATCTTTCATTCCGTTTTTCGCTTTAATTGAGCTGTAAATCTTTTTTAATAAAGTGAGGCATGGATTTCTGCGATATCTTCTTTTCCCGTGGCAATATTTTCTGCTTTCGCAGTGGTTTCTAATTAACCCTAGTTTTAATAGTTTTAATGTAGAGTTCTGACAATGCGAGGGCCACCACTATCCTCAAACAATTTAACAATTCGATACACAAAATTTCGGGTGATTCCAAGCGGTCGCAAGATTCGGAAAATATCGCCTCTTTTCATTTTGCACTTGTGAAGGCCAATTACAACAACAAGGTTTTCAATATCGTCCCACTACATATTTACAAACCACTTTTGTGTAAATCTTTTTGCGCGTTAACTTAGTATAAATGTCACTTATTGAATACCTGTCAATATAGAATGGATGTGTTCAATAATAGTTTCACAGTATTGACATGAATAGGTAAAATCATTAAGTTACTAACTATCGATAGTCGAATCCAGTGCCCTGAACCACACTGGTTCATACAACAACCCTAAGAGTGCAATATTTTTAGACACACAAACAAAAACAAGTTTCTTATTAACCCCTTCAACAACTCACCTGTGAAAGTCAACTCCACCACTGCCAGGTGCGCTCACAACTCACGGGGCGTCTACTTTCCATGGACCACCCATTCATTGGAACGATGCTGCGTACTGGGACACCTTTTGCTGGCCCTTTCAACCGGTTTCACGCCAATCACAAAGTTAACACCACTACTAATAAGGATACCTTTTTCAGTCATTCCCTTTCACACTTGCTCCTTTGAGCGCATAGGCAGACAAAAATGGCGCCCTTTGCTACAGGGTGTGAGGATACACCAGCCGCATAAAAGGCACTTCAACTCTCTGGCGCTCTTGTGTTTATTTTTGAATTGAAAACAAAAAAAAAGCTGAAAGACTTTCCGTCTGCCACCGACTAACTATGAAACAACGTCAAAGGACTTCAAAAGGTTTTGAAGTTTTCATTTCATTTTTTTTTTCTCTTGTTATTGTTAAGTGTTAACACTAAATCGTGCGCCTCTATTCATTCCGTGTCCAGTACTCTTAAAGTTAATATTAAAGTTTAATTTATCGCTGAAGGTGACAGCTACGACAACTAGAGCGAAATGAAACGAGATAGAGAGAGAGAGAGGATGATGGCTGTGCCTTGTTATTGGAAAATTGAAAAATGTTTGCGTAAACAGTGTTTATTTGTTAATGAAATTTCGTAATTGCGGGGAAATTATTTTTAAATAATAATAATAACTGATCCACTCAAGTGATTTACTTTATCGTTAAATGTATCTGGAATAATTAATCTTGAAAATATTATGCGTGCCTTTCGAAGGAAAATGTTTTCGTTGCAACGATTTTAAATTAGACAGATACATAATATTTGTGTATACTCGTACATAGGTACGTACCTAGTGGAAAAATATCTTTTTTTGTTTAAAGAAGATGAAAATCTGGAAGACACTATGGGAACAACACATAGTAGTGGATTGAGATTACCATAGTTTCCCATGACCTATCCAAGAAAGATTGACAAATGATTTTATTTCTTTTACGACTATGAATGCCATCGCTTTAGAGAAAATGTTATGTTCTTGATCATAAACTCGTGTGGCTAAGTTCTTCGCAATCTGCTAACGTTATTGTGTACATCTAGGACGAATTTAATCTCAGGGTTGATGTGTATCTGCAATCTTTGAGTAGTGTAGTATTGCATTCTTTTTAACGGCATCTGTCACCGGGTCGATATGCAAAATCATACTCGTAACTTTGTTTCTTAAGTACCATGGGGCGTTGAATATTCCACGAAGGACTTTATCCTGAAATGTTTGTATTATTTTGTTTTCTTTGTTCAGCCAAAATGGAATACCATGCGTCCAGACGGGCTTAAGTATTTGCTGATAAAAGGACGCCACTTTACTTTGGCATCTAATGTCATTCCTACTTTGATTAAGGAATTATTTGGTCGTTCATAAGAACGGGCAGACAGCTAATTATCTTGTTTGTAAAGTTAACGTGGGTAAACTTTGTCTCTACTATCTACTGCTTTATTGACTGCGTCGTGCAGCTTAACAGTAGCTTTGTCTGCGCATTTGTTGACTGCACGTATTGCGGCGTCATCTACAACTGTGGCTACCATGACATTGTGTCTAATGGTATATCCATTGTGTATAATAAATACAGCGTTGGTCCAAGAACACTGCCTTGTGGGACGCCTGTTATTTCCTTCAATTCTGAGTATTCTTCACCGTACCGTACTCGGTAGATTCCTCTGCAGTTTGAACTCTAAGCCTTTGTGCCACACCTTATCAAAAGCTTGCGCTACGTCCAGAAATAATGCAGTGTTTACTCTATCGCGACAGTTATAAACATGTCTATTGTGGAATGCTTATTGCTAAATCCCGGTGGCTTCGTCCTGTAGTTCTTTCAAAATTTGCGCGGTAACTAGATCGTAACCCAGCGCTATTTTATTTATTTTTCTCTTGTAGTGACATAGGGTATTTTTGCGTCATCTACTTTATTTTCATTCATTAAGTCAGGTGGAAAAGGTTTGAAAATTCCCGACAGGTGTTCTGCAAAAAGATCACCCTTCTGGTTGGGATTTCCGACCCATTTTTCATCGGGTGCTTTCAATGGTGGGTCTTGTAGTTGTGACCTTTTTAAATATATTTCGCTGCTCTCCAAAGGGAATACGTAGGAGTCTTTTCATGGATTTTATAATACATTTTTTTTTACTTGTTGTTTATACAATTGAAGATAGTTTTGTCTTCCGGATATGTGGTCATTTGCTACTTTCTACGCACTCTTCTCTTTTCTAGGACCATTTCCTTGATGTCTCTTGGATATTTTCATTGTGGTTTGTGTTTTGGTTTGCGTAGATCGTGTACTTTCTTCCTCTGCTTGTTGGACATCAGCAATAAATTTGGTCTTTTCAATCTAATGGCGATCTTAGGTTAATAAAACGTTCCAGCTTTTCTATGAATTAGTTCGTTTATTCGTAAGGCTTGGGCGATTTGTATAATTTCTTTACTTATACAAGGCGGCGCAAAAGTTCTCACTCGATTTCCTAAGGCAGTAACTTTATTTGTAAATAACCAATTCTTTGGTTCTGTTTGTTGGTTCTGTTTATTTAGACGATTAAACTTTTATCCATTAAGTCGAGAAGGTAATATCGGTCAAGTGGCCGCCGCCAGAGTTGATGCACATTCGGGCTCGTTTCACAGCATTTTCCATTACTTTTACAACTTTTGGCGATAAATTCTCCACTTCTTGGCGGATGTTTTCCTTTAGGGCCGCCAAGGTCTTAGGCTTGTTTATATAGACCCGTGACTTCAAAAAATACCAAAGAAAGAAGTCTGGAACGGTCTAATCGGGCGATCTTGCGAGCCAGTGCAAATCACCAAAACGAAAGATTAAGCGGCTGGGCAACGCAATTGGCGGTTTGCAGGCAATAGCTGATCCACTGATTGCACTTTGTACGGGTACATCTTCAATTCTTTCACCAAAATTCACTCTAAAGATCGTCTATTGATGCCCAATTGCGTGGCCCGTCGCCTGCTTAATGTTTGGGGGTCCTCTTGCAGCGTCAGCAACGATATTCTCGACCGAACGGCAGCTCCGGGGTCGGCCACGTCTGCTGCTGTCATGAGATGAGCCTCGAGGCGAGCTTCTAAATGCCGCTGTGTTTGATCAGTTGGTGCCATACCACCAACGAGTCGACGAAGAAATTCACGTTGAGCCAAAACCACCAACCGATTATTTTTTATTCCGAGTTCTTGAAGAGTGTAGCAATCCATGGGTTGTGTACGTGTATTCTGCTTCTATTTACTTCACAAATGTCAAAGTCGCGATGACATAAGACGCCATTTCCAAAAATGAGAGCATCTTCGAATACAGTAATGACTTTGCGTTACCTTCTAGTTAGAATCACAGGAATATGATCTGACGCTAAATTGTCAGTATTTACAACTTTAACCTGCGTTCTATTTACACCTTTCACTATAAAGAAATCTATATGAACAGGTGTTGCACTGGGCATCCTCTGTTGTTTGCTGAAAAGTCTAACGTAGCGGCAGAAGAAAACTCAGTTATATTTAATTTTTAATTAAATTCTCTTTATTAAACCTTTTTAACTTCAAAACTCTCCTAACTCGAGGTAATTTTGTCTCTCGTTTTCTTACCACAGCATCTGTCAGTTCTCTGACAGCTCTGTCATTGGCAGTCAGAAACAATGCGTATGCGTTCTCAAATGCAACATTTGTTACAATGTTCAAGCATGGCTTTAGCATAGGTTGACAATATTTTATTTAAATAATCAAAAGAATCTTTACATGTGGTAGCAAAGGGTTATTCATTTCGAGGCTGGAATTTCACATCCCTGTCGTATGACATCTGTCAAATCCATCTGTCATCCATAGTGACAGGTTGTTAATTCTTGCCTTATCATTTCACAATATGGAACGTTTAACACCGCTCAACGCATTCAACAGTTCTGCAATATCTGTGTATCGCGATTTAAGGAAAGGTAGGTGTAGCTCCATTTGATGGATTTTCATCTTAATCCATATAAGGTCCAGCTTATAAAACAACTAAAGCCTGCTGATCATATAATGCACATCACATACACAGATTGTGTGCCGGAAAATCAACAAGTTGACGCCGATTTTTTAGCGATGAGGCCAATTTCTCACTCGGCTGCTACGTAAACAAACAATATTATAGAATTTGGGGTTCTGAGAATCCAAATGTGATCGTTGAGAGGCCATTGTATCTACCACAGGTGGCAGTTTGGTGCGGCGGCGGGCGTGATCGGGTCGCATTTTTTTTTTTTTTTTTTTTTGAAACCGAAGGCGACACTGTTACTGTGAATTCTCTGCACTATGGTCAAATGACAACCAACTTTTTTTTGGCCTGAGATTAAAGAGATTGATGTGAGCGACATATGGTTCCCACAGAACGGGGCTACGTTCTCCAGATTTTGCGACATCAATTGGCCATCAAGATCGTGGATCTGATCCCACTGGATTTCGTTTTGTGGGGCTTTGCTAAGGATCGTGTCAATGCAGACAATCTCCAAACTTTGGTGCACTTAAAAACCAACACCCGTGAAGATACATCTGCAATACGGATAGAAATGTTTTCTACTAACATTCCATCCACTGAATAAATTACCAGTTCTGTGAAAGTTCATATAGAAGACCGACTAAACCCTTTATTCAAAAGAAGGCGGAACAATTTTAGACATATCATCTCACTCTTTTTTATATAAGTTAATAGAATTTACGCCGAAATTATTTAAAAAAAATACTTTTCAGGGCAGATTGCCCTGTCCTTTATTGTATGAAGTATCGATTAAGACTAACTTAAAAAAAAAGAAGACTCGTACAAGTAAAATTATTGAAGGTTGCATTTTCATTAGTTTATTGCAATGTTGATTTCCCTAGCTTGCATTTTATTTCCCAACGTGAATTTCCCTGGAAATTCGTTTCTCGCCCCAGACGCTAGGTCAGCATTTCCGCTGCGCGTGCGAGTGGTTGACGATGTTAACTCTTCCCCCTTTAAATGCGATGGTCCTCAATCGCCTAAAAGTAAGGAAGGTCGTTGAACTTTGTTTGTTGGATTCTTCCTTTTGGTAAACTTTCAGTGTGTGGTGGAGCTTCGATGTTCTTAATTTCTTGCTGCTGGATCATGACTCTGGTTTCATTACTTGAATGCCTTGTTATGATTCTATAGATGGTGATAATTACTAGGATAATCCCGATGAGACTTATTGTTCCGCAGCTGATGAATGCGTAAGCTTCGTTTTCGCTTTTGAGCAACTCGATACTTTTGGTATTGTTGATGTGGAGTTCGCCCATCATTTCGAGCGACAATAGTCGATGGAATCTGTTCTCTATGGGTGTTGGCTGCAGTATGGCTGGAAGAACGGTGTGTGTAGAAGCTTCGTATGCCGCAAATACTCTATTATTTATCGTTATGTTGGTTTTCTCGTATTTAATAAGGAAGGTACCAGTAAGGTTCCGAGGCGTGGATTCGACTTGGAGAGTTCCGTTAAAGTCGTTAAGCAGGATCATTCCACTTGTTATTTCCTCGATCGACGGGATATGCTGACTATTCACTTTATTACATGTTGCTATTTTACTATTTAATAGGTTGGGAATACATGCTGAGTTAGCAATATTTATAAGATCTCTTTTATTACAAATTGAAACACTATTTATTACTTTACAATCATTAGTTACGCCAAAAATTTCGTTTTTGTTTCTTACAACTTCTTTATAGTCTATTTCTATGGCTACTCCATTTCTCTTCACAGGTTTTAATAATATTCGTTCATATGTGGAAGGATCGGTAGTAGGGATATTAACAATATAAAGTATGGAAGCTGTGTTTGTTATTATCTTTATTTCAGCAAAATTAAGAGCTTCTTCTATAGTAGTGAAAGGGACATTCTCTTGATTTAGTGTTTTTACAGCTAGGCTTATTTCTTCTTTTGATAAAATCATTGAATTAACAATTCCTAGTTTCGCCCAATGTATGGCCAAATTAATGTTAACTAATTCTTCTTTTAAAATTTTAAATTTGTATTGAATATTTAATATTACATCTCTGTTGAAATTTTTATTGGTTTTTAGCATTGATTCAATCTCATTCGTAATCTTGGTTATGTTATTAATTCTTTCATTATGCAATTTATTTATTACAACTTGATCGTTAGAGTTAGTAAGTAGGTTATTCATTTTTCTTTTGATAGTAATGAAATCGTTGTGGTCGGGATTACCGGCAATCCACTTCCACGTCGAACCTATAAAATCTAGAGATCTTCTTACCCTTTTTGGTTTTAGGTTAGATATCAAATTTTTTATTTGCTCGTGCTCATGGGAAAGGTATAGGAAAAGGGAATCGTTCCTTGTTTCGTTAAGTTTAAGCATTGGAGAAATTTTGGTCGAGAGTTGGTCGTATTGGTCGAGGTCAATGTCATGGATTAATTTGAAATTTCCGTTCTGTATCTTTGTTTGTCCAGTGTGTATTGAAACGAATTGAGAATTAGAGAAGTCCAAAATTTGGATTTCCGCTTCCGCGATGCATAATGCATGTCTGAAAAGAGAGATATGAAATTTATTGTTCAGTTCCTAATATTGCTTTTGTGGATCGTTTTGCCGGATTCAGTCACGACAGTTGTATTTTTGTTTTCCTTAACTACTTCCTTTTTATATCGGACGGTGAGTTTAGAACCAATTCTTTTGTTATGCTTTATGTAAATGACGTCTCCAGGATGGTACATCTTACATGGTTTCCTGGTTTGGTTATGATAACTTAAATCTTGTTCTTGTTTTTGGATAATTTTATCTATATTATTCTGCCTGGTTTTATCAAGTTCTTCGGGGGTTATTTGTGGAGATCGACCAAAGAAGAGTTCGACCGGTTTTTTTCCTGTTGTGGAGTGAATTGTAAAATTATATTCGTTAGTGGCTCTTTCGAGCAGTTCCTCGAAGGATCGGGATACCTTTTCAGCCTTGAGGCATCTCATGATCTCTGAGAGAGTTGAATGAAACCGCTCAATCTGCCCGTTTACTTCGGATTTGTAGGGTGGTGTTCTGTGAATACGAATGCCCAACTCGTCTTCCTATATGGATAATATGGATACCGAATTAAGGGCTTTTTCGTTGTCTATGACAACACTCTCGGGAATGCAGAAAGAGAATAAGATTTCTCGAAGAGGTTGCCTGAGGTCGGTTATTGCTCTTGACTTGATAATTTTAGTCTTGGCGAACTTGGTGAGCTTGCATATGGCGGTTAATACCAGTTTTTTTTCCGTTGAATAAATATCTAAATGCAGAGTGTGGCCAGGATAATTAGGGATTGGAGTTGGTTCAAGGATAGGTTTATTTGGGTAATTTACCCTCTGAGTTCTAATGGAATGATCTATGTCCATAGGCTTGGGAGGAAGTTCGCGTTGGTTTGGTGGAAACCGTTGCGGTTGGGCTTGTTGGAAAGACCTAGAGTGATATTGTGGTTGCCTGTGGAATTGGGGTTGCTGAGGTTGACTAGGGTTATGAAGCAATTGTGGAAAGAACTCTCGCCTTGGGGCTGGAACAGGAACTGGGTGTGGAGGATTGAATCTTCTAGGAGGAACCGGTGGAGGTGTTTGCTGGAAGGTTTTCCGAGCTGTTGATTGGGAATTATTGGCGTGTTGAGTTCTGAAGTCAACATTTTGGAGTTTAAGACAAAGATGCAGAGCCTGCGGCAAATCTGCGGGTTCCCTTATACTGAGTAATCTGGGAAGGTCGCCTTTCAACCCTCTAACGAAAGTATCAAGTGCCTTATCTCTATAACATTGAGTCATGTTATTTAACGACTCATGGCTCATGTCAATACAACCGAGTTTGTTAAGAATCAGAGATAAATGATGATAAACTGCTTGATAGAATTCGGGTATTGTATTGTTACCCTGTACCAAAGTCGTCATTTGGTACTCGAGTGTCCCTAGATCCCTTTTATCTGCATAATGCAGAGTCAAACATTTAGAAATCTTTTCCCAGTTTAAAGGGGTATTATATGATTCGAGCGCTATATCGGCATGGCCTGTTATTTTATTTCTAATAACGGACAAGATGCCATAATATTTTGGAGTACCCTTGAGGTGCTCGTAGATCTTAAGTATTCTTTCAACACTTTTCTTCCACGAGTTGAACTCCTGAGCTTCACCTGAAAACTCGCGCAAACTCTTAACCACATCTGGAACTTTGTCCATGTCGGAAAGATTCTGATCAGTGGTGTTAATCGGTTGATCAATATCATTATTGATATCTGAGGCTGGATTCATAATTGAATTAAATATCTGTCGTCCCTGAATGTGTAGTGTTTCGGTTACGAGTCTGGTTATGAGATGTACCAAGTTATCGTCTATTTGGTTTGTAAAGGAGGGGGCAGGAGGAGCAGGAGGAGCAGCATTTTCTCCTGGTACTTCTAAGCGGGCTGGTCTGATTAAGTTATTTGGGTTCGACATTTTGAAATTTTTGTGATTGAAATTAAGTCAATGAATGTGAACCGAGATTCGCAATTGAAATTGAATCAAAAATAATTAAAATGGGTCTTAATCTAGATGAGTCTTAAGTTGTTACACAAATAATTACGAATTATGTATAAAAAAAAAAAAAAAAAAAAAAAAAAAAAATGTTCTTACAGAAATTAAAATTTGGATCTTATTCTAGTTGAGTCTTAGGATGTTACAAAATCGATTACAAATTACAAAGGACAAAAATATTCTTACAGAAATATAACGGCTTCAATTCTCATAACGAAGATGGGTTCTGGACCGTGGCTGTTGGTTGGGGCGGCTGTTCGCTATTCCGGAACTCCTTTTTATCCCTGTTTTACAGGATTACTCGGGGGCCTCTTTTCCCCTACACAATTACTAATCAGTCTCGTGGCCTGGTGTCCACGTTACGAAACTTGTGGCTTGGTGTCCACTTTGTTTTACACGCACTATCAATAATTTCGTGGCTTGGTGTCCACTTTACACAACTTGCGGCTTGGTGTCCACTTTTGTTGCTTACACGCACTATAGTAAAAATTTCGTGGCTTGGTGTCCACTATGAAACTTGCGGCTTGGTGTCCACTATTTTGTCTCACGCACTAGCGATGATTTCGCGGCTTGGTGTCCACTATATTTTTCTCACTAGCACTATTTCCACGATTATTTTAGTTTATAAGTGCATTTATTATTCGTACGCGTATTGACTATTTAGTAAAACCGCACGGTCCCTGCTCGGGCGCCAGTTAATAGAATTTACGCCGAAATTATTTAAAAAAAATACTTTTCAGGGCAGATTGCCCTGTCCTTTATTGTATGAAGTATCGATTAAGACTAACTTAAAAATAAAGAAGACTCGTACAAGTAAAATTATTGAAGGTTGCATTTTCATTAGTTTATTGCAATGTTGATTTCCCTAGCTTGCATTTTATTTCCCAACGTGAATTTCCCTGGAAATTCGTTTCTCGCCCCAGACGCTAGGTCAGCATTTCCGCTGCGCGTGCGAGTGGTTGACGATGTTAACTTATATATATAATTTGCACGCGCCAAATGGGATATGAATACCATTAAATTATTTTAGGGCACGGGCGTTTGTAGAAATTGAGAGAGAGAGAGAGAGAGAGAGAGAAAGATTGGTGTAGTGGGTTTGAAACTTAGGTGGTATTAAGTTTCAGTAAACTCCAAGGGTGGCGTCCAGATAACTGGGGAGTTGTTTGTTTTGCTTTTTGTCGGTGCTCATGATTCACAGTATTTTTTCCGTCCTCCTGATGTCATCATCACGATCAAGTTGCATTTAAGCCATATGACCACCCTACTGCCAGTGTTATGCCTTCGCAGTAGAGCTGACTAAACTTTTCGCAATTGATCGACATTTTTATTTACTTCATGCGAAAAGAAGGACCGTTTTCAGACACAAACTTGGGTTTTTTTTTAATTACCTTTGGGGCCTTTAATATTTCTAATTTCGACTGTCAGCTACATTAACGTCGCAACTCAAAAAACCTAATTGGATGACCAAAATACTCGTAAGAATACCAATAACATTGACTCCTTAAGGATGCAATCCATTGACCTTCACTCTCTAGGCACGAATTCTGTAACTAAACGAACATCACTTTGCAAGAATATGTAGGTACACAGATTCCTGGACTTTGACATTGGTTATTGGTAAAAAGTAAAATCTTAGGAAGTTGTATCTCTTAAGATACAAAATCGTCAAATTCAAGATTCAAATCCAAGCTAACTACTGAGGATTACTTGAAACCTCCCCGGAAGAAAAAAAGGCGTCCTAGTTGCAGCACAATATCACGGCAATCAGTATTGAAACGTTGAAGAACATTCTTGATGGGAATAATAGAAATCTTACCAAAAAATTAACTACCAAGGCTCCTTATCTCTGGAGTAACTTCCCTAAAAGCAAAACACAAAGAAATCTGTGCTAAAATTGTTCATCTTGACAATCGAAATAAGCACCTGGAGGCACAATTGGAAAACTAATGCAGAAGAACACCGACACGAATATTTTTACACACTTACCTGTTGAGAAGAACACTGTTATGAAAGAAAAGGCAACGTTGGTCTGTTCTGAACTTTTCTTTTACTTTACTTTACTTTAGATGGCACTACAGTCAGAGATGGACCTGGGCCTCAACCAACAAGCGACTCCTCGAAGTTCGATCTTGTACTAGCCGCCTGGGGTTTTGCACACTAAGTTGGTTGGGGTCCCTTTTCACTTGTGTGCTCCACCTTTGGTGAGGTCTTACTTTACCGCGTGTCGTCCCTCCGCTCGTCGTCCCATTCGCTCTATATGTCCTAAACACCTCTGAAGATGAATTCGAATCCTTCTGAACAAGTTCATGTCACTGTACAACTGGTATAGTTCATTGTTGTATCCTTCATTCCATTCCGCATTGATACAAACAGGACCAAAAATCATTCGAAGAATTTTTCTTTCAAAGTAACCAAGGATCCTTTCATTAGGGCTTTGATAACGTCTATACTTCTGCTCTGAAGGGCAGAACCGGGATGATTAGGTCACATATAAAGTCACCTTAGTTATGAGAGGGCTTTGCTACTCAATTGCCTTCTTAGTCCAAAGAAACAGCGGTTGGCAAGAGTGATTCTTCGCTTGATTTCTGCGCTGGTGACATTATTTGAATTTACAGCGGAGCCTAGGTAGTCCTTAACTACCTCAAAATTGTAGTTGCCTACTGTGACGTTCTGTCGATTTTGACTGTCCTTTTCTGGTGAGAGCATATATTTTGTTTTGCCCTCTCTAACCGCTAAACTAATTATGGCCTCTTCCGTCTCAATACTGACGAATGCACCACGGATACTCCACCGTGTTCTTCCAATTATGTCAACGTCGTAGGCGTACGAGAGTAATTGTACAGAGTTTTGGAAGATCGTACCAGTGATGTTAGCTTGAGAATTTTGTACAATCCTTTCAAGAATGATGTTAAGGAAATCACATGACAGCGGGTCACCTTGTCGTAGTCTTTTTTCTGATATCAAAAGCCTCAGTGATATTGTCACCGACCTTAATGTTGGATGTAGACATAGCTCGTCTCTATAGACGCTATCATAGGCCACTTTGAAATCAATGAAAAGGTGGTGAGTATAGATTTTGAGTTTGTTTTCCAATATCTACCGATCTGGTGGACTTTTCTGGCCTAAAACCACATTGATACGGACTAATCAGATTGTTGACAAAAGGTTTAAAGCGTTCACATAATATGGCAGTTACGATCTTATACGCGATGTTGGGGAGACTGATATCTCTACAGTTAGTGCAATTCGGAAGGTCTCCCTTCTTGAAGATTTTAAGATTAAAAAACAATTATAAATTTTTCAAGGAATTAGGGGGTAAGACCCATCTCCCATCTTCCCAACTTCCTTTGGGTACGCCCAGACGTACCCATCGACAACAAAGTGCATTTTAAGAAACATTTTTTACACAACTCACACATTGTACACGCATTAGCCAACGATTAATCTTCTGTCGAGGTCTGGTCAATCGAGATTGTCAGAGACAGTGTGAAAGCCCTTTCTCCGAAATACAGTGACCAGGACACTTTAGCATACAACTTTAAATGGCAAACTGAGTTACATCGCTAGAAACCTTAACTATGGCGGGTACGCATGTTAGATGTTATAAAACCCATGTCATCAGTTAGACAAATAACAATTGAATTAATTTTTTTTTTTCTACCTGGAATGTTATTTTTTTAAATAAAAATAATAATGAATCATTCACATGATACATATATATGTACGCAGGTACGTTTATCGAGTCCTTGTCAATTTATCAAATCACTCAATGGACTAAGCAGAGTCACCACCCCCAAGACATGCACACATCCAGCGCTGGGTTAATAAAATAAAGTGGAAGACTCGGTCGCAAGAACTAGCTGAGATCACGGTTCTGTGTACATATCCCACAATTTGTATACTTTCCATCAACTCATGGTACGGGCACATATCGGAAATCACAAAATCGACGCCTGTGAAGTTTAAAGCAAAGAGATACTTTACAGCAAAATAGTTCCTTCTGTACAAAGCATAAGTTAGGCCACGGCTTGAGACTGTACTGACGTGTACATACTCCCACCGTTGGATCATTGAAAGATGGTAGCAAACATATAGTATTCGTAGATACTACCATGGCAAATGTTCCGCAAACTCCAATGGAAGCCGCTAGGGCCCATCATCTTATCAAAATACGTTATGTTATGTTCATAACTAAAGGGTGGGCCATCTGTTGGTTTCTTTTTGAAATTTCTACAAAAAATTTGCTGAAGAGAGTACAATTTTCGATTATTTATGGAAAATAATTTCATTTAAATGGCTGCCGCGGCTGACTTGGCAGTACCCCCTCCTGTCAACCCAATTCGACAGTATATTTTCAATAGTTCGGGGCTCTATTTGCAACATCTCCAAAACGACTGATTACACGATTATTCAACTTATCGCGCAAATTAGCGATTGTTGGACGGCTTGTATAGCACGTAGGGCCATCTTAATGAAACCAGAGATCGTCTAAATTCATTTCCTCAGTTTATGGTCAAACAAATGGGTTATAATGCCTCTGTTGCGCTCTTCATCTGTTGTTAATATAGTCATATCGTTCGGGAACGTAGCTACGATAGTGCCTTCTTCTTGCAGTATATCTCGAGTGTGCAGTAAGAACAAGACCGGACCAAGAACACTTCCTTGCGGTACTCTGGCAACGATTGCCTTAAATTGGAAGTATTAAGAGCCATATTTAACATGGTCTGTTCGAAAGGTAGGATTCTAAGATCTCATATAATTGTTCCTGAAGAACCTGTCTTAACTTAAACTTCAAGCCTTCATGCCATATCTTGTCGAAGGCTTGAGAGAAAAACGCTAAAACATATCTTTTTCATTTGTTATTCTATAAACCTGATCAATTGTGGAATATTCTTCAATAAACTGTTGTAAGCGCTACAACAAAAGCTTTTCAAATACCTTAGATACTATTGGCAGGAGCGATATCGGTCTGTACTATTTTTTGTCGTTTGGAGACTTTCCTGGTTTTGGAGCCATTATAACCTCGGCGACTTTCCATTGCCTTGGAACGTATCATAATCATAGCGCAGCATTTATAATATGCAGAAGCTTGATCAGGGCTTTTTTTAGGCAGGGCTTTCGAAGAAAAATGAGCCTCGGTTTAGGCGCACCCTTTCGGCAATATTCGCGGCTGAGCGCACAGGACAAGCACGAGGATAACTGTGTTATCAATTAGCGGTTAAATGCATTATTTCGACCGAAATTTATTTTCATAATTCACACTGTTTTGGCAACAAAGCACTCATTTTGGAAATAAGTTTTCAATATTTTCCAACATTATTCAAGCGTAAATCGATTTATTTCGTGCCGCGGAGACATGATAATGTGTTTCTGTCAACTTTTTGATCGCGAAAGAGCTTTCAGTGTCAAAATAACATTTATTTTAAAAGCAAACCTGCAGATGCCCCACCCGTTAGTAAACTTTGAAAAATACCAGAAGTTTTTAATCGCCAGATTGGCTTTAAAGTTTGATATTTTCCCAATAATTAATGAATTTTCAAATTCTGCATAATACCCTGTTAAAATAAAAATATTGCCTCATGGTTTATCCGAAGAAATAAAAATAATTTCTAAAAGTCGAACAATTTTCAAGTGTACGGTTTCAGAATTTTCATTCGTGACGTACCTATCTCAAGAACCACTGAACGGATTTTGGTGAAGTTTGACCAAAAATGTTAGATACCACACATAGATAACTGCGTCTGATTTGAATGGAGTGCAGGTGTGATATGTACATACAGGCGTGACTTTAAAAAGCTTCAGGTAACGCAAGAACCGCTGGAACCGCTGGACAGATTTTGATTAAATTTAGTTACTAAGTCAGATGTGACGTCTTGACGGTCACTCTTGAAACCATTAAAGTCGAATAAAAGGAAGTAAGACATGAGTTAATATTCAGCTAAAAATTATTATTTACTCTACCTATGCACAGAGACTGCATCTCGTTTTTAAATACAGGGTGGCCCAAAAGTCCAGAACTGGTTTGTTTACCATATAGTTTCTGAAATATTGATGAAAACACAAAAATGACGATTGGACTTTCTTATTTAATAAATCATTTTTTTAGGTGACCTCCAATTACCTTTCTTAGTAATTCGGGCTGTATTGCTCGAACTTCATGCTCAATGTTGACTTTTAGCGCTTGAATGGTCTGCGGCTTGTTTACGTAGACACGTTCTTTTAACTATCCCCAAAGAAAAGAATCGGGTGTCGATAAATCCGGGTAACGTGGAGGTCAAGATAAGTCCGCATTTTTCGAAATCAATCGTTCCCCAACAGTTGCGCGCAACAGGTCTATTGAAGCTCGAGCAGTCTACGATGTTGCAACATCTTGCTGGCACCACGAAAAACTTTTCAATTATTGTCCGGTATCGGTCGCCTGTGATGGACATAGTATAGTGATCCTCAAGAAAATATGGTCCAATTATTCTTGCTGACGTAACACTGCACCATACTGTACAGCGAAGTGGATGCAACTGACGCTGGTGAACTGGTCCTGCAGTTTTCTTTATTAACAAACCCATTAAAATTAAAATTAGCTTCATCGCTCATGATGAGTGTGTGAATAAAATTATTGTTTTGTCTGACAAAATCTTGGAGTCTACGGAAGTACTGAAGGCGCTTTTGTGGATCCAATGGATTCAATTCTTGCACCATTTGAATTTTGTATACAAAAAATGTGCAGATCCTTAAAAATGCTTTGCAGTGATATTCTGCGAAGCTTTGAAGAACGTCGCCTGCTGATGTTGTTGCATTTTTAGCCACATTATCCTTCACCCATTCGAATTGTTCGCGGTCTTCCGCATAGGGACAAGTCCGTAACTGATCCTTGTGCTCGAAAACGTTGAATAATAATTCCTTATAACTGACCGCGATGGACAGTTTGCAGTATTAAAATAACGTTGATATGCACGCTGAGTTCCAACAATTGACTGTTGATTTATAAAAAAAAAATTTGACCAAATTCGTTCGTTGCTCGGTAGTGAAACTTCTCATTATTAATTGTAGGGGTTCACTTTAAGTTATTCTGAAAAGAAAAGATTAAAAAGTTACCTAATTAATAAGTTTTAAATTATTTACACTAGTTCGTGACTTCTGGGCCACCCTGTATATTTACCTTTACGTAAAAAGCTTCGTAATATGCGGTTTACTTGTAGCTATCTTCGGATGTCTAGAGGTGACCAAGAAACTTATAACTTTCCATACACTTAATAAAGGCTACAGAAAGAAGCTTGATGTTGACTTGATGATGATGACGCTATGCAAACTTATAGGATGAATCACGCAGAAGAATAAAATGGAGCCCAAATTGAGAACAGTTTTCTTCTGCACTTATATACAATTTTTCAATGTGAATGTGAATGTGAATTTCAGCACTCCTCCAGGAGCTCCTAGATAACTTCCAAAGCTGGAACATTGCACACTTTGCTCGAGTTTTAAAAAAGAACTTAGAGGAGCCATACCCATACGCTAGTCCAAAAGACCTCAGATCTAGTCTATCATCATTCATTCTAAAAACACTTACGTGACAGTATAGACACGCAACTACTGTCCGCGGCTCAATATGCATACTTTAAAGGCAAATCAGTAGAAACAGCATTGCATACGTTAGTCAAGAAGATCGAATACTCTATGTATCATAAGGAGTACACTATGGTAGCTTTCCTAGATATACAAGGCGCTTTTAACAACGTCTACTCATCTGCGATAATGAGAGCAACGTCAAACCTGAAGATAGATAGTTCACTTGGCGAGCTTAATGGTCGGATTATCAACTCAAAGCTGGGTGAGTCATCTGTCAGACGATATGTCAGCAGGGGTACCCCTCAAGGGGGCGTCCTATCCCCACTTCTTTGAAATCTGGTTAATGAACTACTGTTAATCCTGGAAGCTGGGGGTTGCGAAGTTATCGCCTATGTGGACGATATTGCTATAGCAGTCTCCGGTAAACACCTCACTACCTTAAAAAAAGCTCCTACAAAACGCTTGAAAAAAGCTATCTAGATGGACAGCTCGGTGTGGTCTAGGAGTGAATCCCCACAAAACCGAACTAGTCCTTTTATTTTGGAAAGGAAACTAAGCTGAATACCTAATATACAGGAAAGAATTAAGAAAGCCACTGTCGCATTCTCTTGCAAAAAAGCCATTGGGAACAAATGGGGCTTACAACTATTACTGGCTCTATATTTCGAAAGACCGATCCTTATGTACGGAGTAATTGTCTGGTGGACTGCCTTGGATAAGGCTATAAACCAGAAGTTATTAAGCAAAGTCCAACGTTCAGCTTGTCTGTGCATTAACGGAGCACTGCGGACGACACCTTCTACAGCAATGCACATTCTTTTTCATTTAACACCCACAGCAATGGACATTTATGGCAGGCAAATAGTAGCTAACTCAGCTATTCGCCTTAAAGCTACTTCATAGTGGTTCAAAACAGTATATGGCCACGCCTCCATCTTAAACAAGATTAATATCTTCCCTGAAGACATTGACTACACCATACCCAAGTTATCATCCCTTCCAGAGCATTCTGGGAAGAAGGGGGTTTTACGAAAGACAAGTCGGTACATTTCTATACCGACGGTTCAAAAACTAACGACGGGGTGGGTGGTGGTGTCTTCTCTGATAGGCTTAATCCAAACATCTCTTTTTGTCTCCCAAACAATTTTAGCGTGTTCCAGGCGAAAATAAGGGAAGGCAATAAGGGAAGTCTTGTTTTGGCTAAAGAAAAACGTGATATCGGCCATTGATATCCGCATCTTTTCAGACAGCCAAGCCACAATTAAATCCCTTAAATCTTCCTCAATAAATTCTTTGACAGCTCTAGACTGCCGATCGTCTCTTATAGAAATGGCGGAGCAGATTAATATTCACCTAATTTGGGTGCTGGGGCATAGGAATATTCCAATGAATTGTAAGGCTGACGAACTTGTCAGACATTGAACAACAATACCCATCCTTTCAGGCAAAAGTTTACTGGGTATGTCTATCGCTACATGCAAACTCAAATTAAAGGTGGATGCTATCGTAAAGACAAATTCTAGGTGGACAAGTGGTACAACTTGTTTAGCGATAAAAGAGATTTGGCCTAAGCTGGATCTGAAACTCTCTAAGAATCATATCAGCGCTGTTATTGGTGTCATAACTGGACACCGTCTAATAGGCAAGCATGCAACAAGGCTTGGCGTCTTCTCAAATGATTTCTGCAGAAGCTGCATGGACGAGGACGAGGAGGAGTCTATTCTTCACCTTCTTTTCACCTGCCCAGCTCTCTCCCAAAGAAGGAAACTCCACTTAGGAGCCCTCTGTTTCAACGAGCTAAATGATCTGAATAAAATAGACGTTAGGTACCTTCTACGCTCTTCACCAGGAGCTCCAAATGGTTCAATGAGTAAGCTAGAGGCCGCTTCCCAAACCAATGTAGTATCACAATGGACCTATTACTGGTCTAAGTATGTTGGCTTTCTTAGCCGACAACCACCTCAACCTAACCTAGCCTATACACAATTTGTCATCGTGCGTACGTGTTCAAATACTCGCCAAGAATCCCCAAGATGACTTAAGAAGCTGAAACTTTGGGTAGTCAGGTTCTCGATTTCGTCGGATACTAGGATGGAAGGTGTTGCCAAATCTTCGCATGAGATGCGTGCTTTAAAAATTGGCCGACAGGTAGGTTAGGTACTTGTACCCATTTACCATTCCATGCATTTTATTCCAAAAATGTATTGCCTACGCCAATTTATTACTTACAACTATCTCTATTCTTGTCCGAAAAAGAATGTATCTTTCAAAATATAGTCTTAGTAGTAAACACTCACTTTTAAGCCCCTCGCGGTCCTTTTCCGAGGCTAGTGTACCGCTTAGCACTCTATACAGGGAGATAGACATCGAGTCTAATGAGGAAGCCAACGAACGCTGGTGTCGATTAGATACATGCGCTACAGCCAAATAATTATGGCCAGTCTACGACAAAAAGAGATCCATCAATCTTATAGAACTAAGTCGAAGAGATATCCGTATAGCTGTTGGTGTCGTGACGGGACACTGGGCGATAGGTAATCATGCAGCACGGTTAGGGTTACCTCATAACGACTACTGTAGAACCTGCAGGGACGAAGAGGAAATAGAATCCGTTCGTCATCTCCTGTGTGATTGTCCAGCTCTGCCCATCAAAATAAGCTGTGCTTTTAGCAGATACTTCTTTTCAGAGCTGGATGAGCTACGTAGCATTGAGCTAAGAAAACTCCTGAGATTCATACATTTATCTGGGTGGCTTAGCTTAGCGGTCGAAGACTGAAATTTTTAGCTTCCCAAGGTTCTAAATATGTGGCACAATTGACTCTAAGTAGTCTAAGTGAGTTGTTGACAACCCTGTCAACAAGAGCACCCGGTTACCTAACCTAACCTTGGTCATCAGGACCTATGGTCGGCATGACCGCTTGAATCCTATCCCGATGGGAAACTAAAGGGTATTCATTAAGCGCTTCCTATTTTTAAATTTAAATAAAACAAAGTGTGTGTGAGATGCCATCGAAATTTTTTATTTGTTTGAAAGGTCTATCGATGCCATTATGTATGGAATATGTCCAATTTTGCATGACTCTGGCGCATAAATCAGGCTGAATTTGACCGATGGCATGGGTTATGTTGGCTTTGAGGGCCACTGTAGTTTGTGACTTATTCGCATAGACCTGTGACTTCAGAAAATCCCACAAGAAAAAGTCTAACGGGGTCAAATCGCACGAACTCGGTGGCCAGTTCACATCACCTCCACGTGAGATGACCATGCCCTCGAATCGCTCGTGCAGAAGATCCAATGTGGCGTGAGCTGTGTGGGACGTAGCGCCGTCCTGTTGAAACCACATCTCGTTGGTGTCCCTATGATGCACTTCAGGCCAAAAGAAGTTAGTAATCAGTTTCAGTTTCCAACTGCTCCAGAGCCCATTCAGCGAACACACGTCTTTGTCTATGGTCGTTTACCTTCAGCTTCTGGGTCAGTTGAATTTTGTACGGGTGCAGACCCAAGTCACGACGCAAAATTCGCCAAGTTGTGGTCTGCGAAAGGCCGAGTTCTTGTGAGCGACGCGAAATCGACTGCCTCGGATTCTCCTGCACACTCTCACGGACAGCGGCGATGTTTTAGGCAGATCTTACGTTTCGTCGATGTACGGGTGTTGGCTGATCGTTTACTGAACCAGTGGGCTCAAATTTATCCACCGCACTGAACGTTGCCCGCACGCGCGGAACGTTGCCCGAATAGAACACCCATTTTGATAAAACAATTTTATTATTTGCACGTGTTGTTGAACGCTATATCCATTCATGGTAATTTGACAAAACAGACTGAATAAATGACAGCCAATTTGACAGATGTAGCTTCAACAACATGGCCGCTATCAACTGTCAAATTTCGTAATTCCCTATTGGAAGACCCTGAACTACCAAGCTGATAGAAGACGACTATGTGACTCCGCCACTTGGTTTCGACGGGAGAATCAATATCAGATGTCCTGACAGAAGTGACTATAGGAATCAGCAAGTCACAACAAGGAGCTGGACATCGGAGCAGGGCTGGTGTTCTGTGAAACTCTAGGAGTGAAACACTTCTTTAGAATTAACAATGACTGCAGCGTTTTCCAAACGGAGATCGCAGCTTTACTCAGGCTGCAAAAATTATCCTACAGTGACAGTCAGGCAGACTTTAGGCTTTGGACTCCGCGGGTAAGCAGATCAAGACTAGTAAACACCTGCACAAGACACCTAAATGAGGTATCGAGACCCTATGTTGGGTACCAGGGCATATGAATATTCCAAGTAATGAAATAGCAGATGAACATGCAAGGAAAGCGTTCTTAGTCTCTCCCCTTTGTAAGAACTCCCATTGGCTCTATAATTAAGTTCATCGACGATGAAGCCACTGGTATAGCCAACAGGTACATGTTTGTCGGGTAGTACCCTATGGCTGATCTATGACAATAAAAGATCTCTTTCTCTAGTTAAGCTAAATCGTAATAACACACGAGTCGTCTCCGGCATCATTACGGGGCACTGTGCCATTGTTATTCACGCGGAGCGCCTCGGGGTTATACCTATACAGACCGATTATTGCAGTCTGTACGTCACTTGGTATGTGAATGTCCTGCCCTTACCAACAAAAGAATGAGGACTCTTGGTAGACATTTTTTCATGGAATTGGAGGACTTGAACAAAATCGAGCGTATCCATATTTGGGTGGTTCTAAATTGGCGGCCTTCTTTCTTTTTAGGTTCCCAGCGTAAAAAACAACTCACATAGGCTCAATGGACCCGACTGTTGGTCTAAGTGAGCAGTGACAAGCAAGTCACAGGGCACTCATCTACCTTACCTAACCTAACCTAGCACTAACTACCCTTTTAGGGCAGAGTAAAAATTCTTATTTCGGCTCAAATTGTGACTGACTTCACTGTATGTAAACGCGTCCAGCCGTCTAAGCGTCCCAAGTTTGCCGCAACTCAACTCCATTAGTTTTCACGAAACCAATACTGTCCCTTTGCAGTGCAAGTTAAAACAAAAAAGTGATCAATCAACCCCCAAATGAATTGTGTCGAATCGATGTTTTGAGGGGTCAACGTCAGAGAGCTCAAATTGCTTTTTAATGAGCGCGCACCGAACCCAATGAACGCAACAAAAAATAAATAAAAAAATTTGTATCCAAAACAAAACAAAGGACTCGAGCAACAAACTCACTGCCAAGAGAAACGAGAATCTAAGTCACAGAATAATGCCTATAGTTAATGATTTGTTTATACAAATCCGACAATACTGTACATACTCGCGAAGCAGTTACCTAATCAATTAATTAAACAATCACTGAAATAATAATGACCATTCGGACGGGGAAACAAGGACAAACTGAAGAACTGCACGGCAGGTGGTGCGCAGTATTGTGCCATCAACGACAGCAGCAATCACAGTTTGTGGCCAACATCCGCCAGTGGAACACACTATGAATTTATGAACTTCCGTTGAAAGGATACGCTAGTGTGAGACGAGGGGGGTTAGGTTAAGATGCGGATCACAGAACCATGCTGTGAGAGAAGGCGCCCTGCTTGCCTTTCATGACTGCCGCCACCGCCACCATAAAGAAGATGCTTTGAATTATTGTTTTCATATTTCTCTTCATTTCTAAGGGAAACGCGGAATGGGGAAATGGGATAAATGGAACTAGAGCAACACAACAAAGTTAATGATGCCCATTTCAGAGAGACGGTGTTGATGGTTAAATTGGTTCCAGCGAGCTTAACAAATTGTCGATTCCTTTCGCTCAATGATCATCAGTCATAGAAAGATGGAGTTACAATTGATAAACGTGCAGGTGGAGGAAAGGCACTTTGATGGAAAGGCAACAACACAGTGAGTGGCTAGTATCTGATGAATGCAACAAGTAAAAGGAAAAGTAAAAGTTATAAGAAATGTATCTTTAAGTTGTACTTGCTTTTGCTTTGTCTACGTGAGAGCTCATTCAAGGTTATAAGTTTTATTTTTTTTTTAAGATTTTTAACAAAAGACTACTGCTTGGTGGCAGTCCCTTTGTAAAGCAATTTTTTCAATCTATAATTGTTGTATCTGCTTGATAATTAGATAGGTAGGTTTACTAGGTGAGAGCACGGCTATACATTGTGATCCACGATCATCAGGAAAGAAAGGCGATAAGTGTAGTTGCTAGTTTTTATTTGGCCACGGTGCAGTCGGTAGTGTGTTCGCTTGTGACCCGAACAGTGCAGGTTCGAGGCCGGACGGGGAACAGCAACCACAGCTACCCGAGCATAAAAGAAAAACGAAGTTTTTCTAAAAATAGTTCTGCCTGGTAGTAAAATGGAAAGAAAATCTGAGTGCTAGAAGGATTTTGAAATTTAATAATAATAAATAGTTGTTATTCCAATTAAAACAAGGAACAAGCAGGAGTTAGAATTGAGCTCTGAATGACCCTCGGTGTCCTTACTGACAGTCTCTAGTGCTTAATCGTTTCGTTTATGTCCTCTGACCCCTTTTCGGGGCATAGGGCGTCAACAATCGAGTTCAGAGTTGAGCTCCCTCCAAGTCAGCCCCAATAATCTGGATTCCTCCTCAACTGTCCTTCTCCATGTCTGCCTAGGGGGCGGCCCACTCATCTGCCTGATTGGGTAAGTGGAATCCATTGCATGGCGTACTCCGCAATAGAATTGACTTCGCGCCATAAGGTATGACCAATTCAGTGCCACTTTCTCCTCCGTATATTCGAGTTTAGTTGGTCATTCGGTATACGATTCGGTCAGAAGATCCTTAGGATGTTGCGAAGATATCTATTTATGAAGATTTGCAGCTTCCTTGTGACGGTGTTGGTAACTTTCCAAGTACTACACCCTTAAAGTAACACTGTTTCTACGTTTGATCGGAACAGTCTCAGCTTGGTTTTTGTGTTGAAAACATTGCTTTTCCAGATTTTAGACAGCACACCGAATGCAGCTTTTGCTTTACGAATTTAGCTGTCCACATCCAGTTCGGTACCACCATCTTCTATTCGGAGCTGTTTGGAGGGTCTGGAGTGCCAAAAATCATAATAGCTACGCTGGATGAGGAAAACTTAAGGATCCTTGCTGTGAATGTTAATTCACTGGTCAGGATTGAGAGAAGAACCAACCTTTCAAACCTGCTAGGAACCGAAAACCCGGATGTGCTTTTGGTTAGCGAAACTAAGCTAAAGCAAGAACAAAACCAGGGATATAAGAACTAGAGACCGGCCTCACTCCACACAAGGAGGTGGGGGTTGGAATCTTGATTCGTAAAGGCCTGCGCCATAAGGTTATATATAGCGGTGACGTGCATAGGTTCCAGTCGGTGGAAGCATGCATTATAAGCATTCCTCTCCATAGTAGGAGGCGAATGTATGTGGTGTCGCTTTACGCACCTGAAGCACCTCAACCCTTTCAATTTATGGCAGGGCTCGAGACATTTTTTCGTAGCCTTCAGCTCCATTCAGTTGAAAATTATCTTAATGCCAAACATGCGGCATGGGGAAATATTTCGCCAAACACTACGGGCAACTAGTTGTACGACACTGCTGGAGGAATTCGACACGCGATCGGTGTGCCCTTCGATTACCGAAGGGCACACTCATCAAACAATGGAAGGAAATGCAGGTGGGACGTTCCGATGACGACCAGACAGAAAAGTACAGAAACCCTACAATCGACGCACTGTACTGACAAAAAAGTAGACTGCTCTCGAGGTTTTAACAGCTGCACAGACAATTTACTGACCAAAACGAACCGGAGATAAGGACGCTGAATTCAGAGATCCGAAACCTGAAGCAGCTTATTAAAGAAAATTTCAGGAAAACTTTAAATCTATATTGGGTTCGAATATGTCATTCAGGAGGAAGGATCATAATGGTATTCCATGTGTCCGAATCTCCCAGACAACAGACATTACTGACTGCTGGAATAAGTCCGGAAAGTATCGCGTCAAAGGACGGTTTTTTCATAGTAGAGGACCCACAGGAGAGAGTGGACGCTTGTTTCGAGGCCGTGTATACGGTGAATAAACCTATTCACCGTAAGCACGACATTGAGAATAGAGTTCTGGTGAATCACATTTAGAATTGGCGATCTGAGAATAACGGTTTCACCGTATTCAATGATGAAAACCATGCGAACATCGTCATCGCCTATAGACGATACACATCTAACTTGTTCGTGTAGAAAGATGATCTTCTCTGCATCTTCGACTCACTTAAGAATAAAAAGTCGGCGGCAGTGGATGGTATCCCAAGCTTCGTATTGAGACACCTACCTCTAGAGGCTGTAGATATTTTCGCCGCGCTATTTAACAATACGCTGAATAATGCATTTTATCCGGCGGTGGTACACCCAAGATAGGACGAACCCTGCTAATCTTCGGTCAATTAGTTTGCTTCCGAATGTTAGCAAGGTCTTTGAGAAAGTTGTCAATAGAGCCCTGTTGAAGTGGGTCGAGGACAATAAAGTTATTCCAGACACTATTCATGCCGCATCGAAACTGGTATCCGACATACAGTGGAACAAATTCAAGTACCAATGCACGGGTGCTTGCCTAGTTGACTTTGAAAAGGCCTTCGACACTGTATGGTTAGAGGGTCTTTTCTATAAGTTGACTATGCTGGGTATGCACAAACTCTTGCTACATGTAATTTACAATATGGTTATGGGAAAGAAGTTCGTTGTCAAATGTGGCAACGTGATTTCGAGCAGAGTCTTCGACATTAAAAACGGTTTACAGCAGGGGACGGTGAATTGGCCGATACTGTTTAACATCTAAACGAGTGATATGGTGAGTTCATCCAAACACGCTATAGCGTATGTTGATAAATACAGATCAAGTCCTAAAATCGAGGTCATCAACATCCTTTTGCAGCATGACTTCGATCAAATTAAGGGATATAGCGACGACTGGAAGCTGAAAATCAACTTTTAGAATTTTAATTTTGGTGGGGGCGAAAGCCCCCATTTATTTGGCTTATTCCAAGCTACAACTAACTTAAAAACTTAAAACTAAAACTTAAAACTAAGACTTAAAGCTAAGGAGAATGGTGAAGAAGTTCGGTTTTGAGGCAGGGAGTGTTGGGGTTAAAATCAAACTGGGTGAGGTTTGAATTCGCGGTGGGACGGTAGATAGAAAAGACAGAGGGTATCGTAAATTTTGTGGGTTGGTATTGAAGTAAATTGAATTATAAAGAGATGCGCAATCGACAGAGCCTGAAAGAAGTCGATGAATGAAAAGAATGTCTGCAACATCTCTGCGTTTCTTTAGAGTACAGGTTGATGAGGTTGAGGCGGTCTTGATAGGGAGGCAAGATAAATGGATCGTTCCAAGGAAGACCTCGAAGGGCAAATCGAAGAAATCGACGTTGAATATTCTCGATTCTGGTCACATGAACTTGCTGAAAGGGTGACCAGGCTTGACTGGCGTGTTCAAGGAGGGGGCGCACAAAGGTAATGTAGAGGTATCTGGTCACGTAAGGGTCGGAGAATTCTTTGGACCATCGTTTGACAAAGCTTTATGAATTATCTCATCAATATGTGAACGGAAATTTAGTTCCCTATCGTACAATATACCAAGATCCCGGAGAGATTGAACGATGGATATAGGTTGACCATGGAGAAGGTAAAGGCGGGCGGAGGACACGTGGTGCTTACGTGATAAGGTAATGGATTAACATTTGGCGATATTGAGCTCTAAGCGATTTTGTCGGCACCAGTTCGAAAAACTATCAAGGTCTTGTTGAAGGAGACAGTAGTTATGTGGTGAAGAGATGGCTTAGAAAAATTTGGTATCATCAGCGTACAGAGAGAGGGAAGAGTGTTTAATAACCCTCTCGACATCGTTTATGGTTAGAATGAAGAGAAGGGGACCTAGATGGCTGCCTTGCGGAACACCAGAGGTGGCCAAGAAGGGAGTCGATAAGATGGATCTGAAGCGAACTCTGTAAGAACGGTTTTCCAAGTAAGAAGATATCCATTTTAACAATATGGGTTCGAAACCGAGGGCAGACAATTTGAAGAGGATTAAGTTATGCGATATCTTATTAAAAGCCTTACTAAAATCAGTTGCAATAATGTCGACTTCTTTGCCATTCTCTAAGGCAGACAGGGCGAAGGACACGAATTCGACAAGTTAGTGGTAGTTGATCTACTTTTCAGAAAGCCGTGTTGGGTGGAAGAGATAAGAGACTTGCACTGAAAGCTTAAGGCTTCGTATAAAATACTTTCGAAAAGTTTGGATAGATGAGGAAGTTTAGCAATGGGGCGATAGTTTGTTACTTCGTTCTTTGATCACTTTTTGAGTATGGAGGTTAGGAAAGAGGTCTTCCAAATCTGAGGCAATTTTCTCCTAGTGATAGTGACAAACGGAAGAGATGAGAGAGGGGGAGGGAGAGAATGGAAGAGCATTTTTTAAGAAAAATGGCAGGGAGACCATCTGGGCCGGGTGAGAATTCATCATTAAGATTTTGTAGTTTATTTTCAATTACAGTAGGATCAAAAGGAAGGGACAGAAAGGGGCCAACGGAGAAATTAAGAAGGTGAGTGAAGTAAGAGGGGTCTGGTTCAAAAGAGTTGTCGGTGAAGGATTGTTTAAAATAAGTGGCAAAAAAGTTGGCAATGGTTTGCGGATTAGTTGAAGATATGTTTTCAAAAGAGAGGGACGTCAGATTTTTTTTTATAGTTGACGAATTGAAAAAATGACTTAGGATCGTTTATAAGATTTGCTTGCGCGTTAATTAGGTGCCGCTGGTAGAGAGAGTTATAAAGATGATTGAATTGAAGGTAGGAACCGAGATAGTCGAAAACAGAATTGTTACGAAGGAAAGCTGCCCATAACTTGTTTCTCTTGTTACGTAAGGCGCGAAGTTTGCGATTATACCAAGGAGGGATGAAGATGAAGTTTTATGTCGAGAAAAGGGGGCATAAAGAGAAATAGAGTTAAACATTTTTCTGTAAAAATTGTGAGGGCTTCGTTTAAGGATAAGTTAGCAAACTCAAAGGAACATCTACTCATTAGGGGCATTTATTTTGCGGAAATTAGCTTTATGAAAGTCGTAAGAAGTGCGAAATGCAGGAGGTGTAGATTGAAGTGGGGAATTGGGGAAAAGTTAAAGAAGAAGGGGAGGATGAAAGTTATCAATAGTCGACAGAGTTAGGGGACAAAGTGAGACTGAGGAATTAATGGGATCAGTTGTGAATATAAGGTCTAATTGCCTTCCCATTTAATTTAAGACATTACTAACTTGACATAGACTTGAATCAGTTAACCGATCTATGAAGAGACACTCCTTAGTGAAGATGGCATTTGAAGCAATAAAAAAGGATTCATCATCGGAAGGACTCCACAGCAGAGGTAGATTAAAGTCGCCAAAAATTAAGATGTCATCGAGGGAATCAGAAATGTCGATTATCTGATCAATCGCGCCTATAGCAAGTTGGTAGGATTCGATAGATTGATTTGGTAGAATGTAACAACACATAACATACAGGGATCGGTGTGGAAAAGTTATTTTTATTGTAACAAAGTCGACCTTAGACGAGGAAGAAATGGCAATGAGAGAAGAGTCAAGGTCATTATGAATGGCCAGTAGCACGCCTGGAGAGGGAGAGTCAACCAAGGGTTGGGTAGGGTCGTCGTCCCGAAAAACATTAAAAGTAGGGGAGAATAATTCTTGGCTCTTTATGCCGGGGATCAGATTGAGGGAGAGCATGGGATTGGCGCAAAACAGCTTGGGTTTTCGAGCGTAGGCCTCTTACGTTCTGGTAGTAAAATGTAAGAGGAAGATTGTTGTGTAGAGAAGAAGGGGAAGGTGGTTGAAGTGCTGATGATAGTGGCAGTTTATGGACGAAAAAATTTGTTGTGGTCATTTCGGCTCCGTTGGAGATGTTGCGTTCTTTTAGAGTGTACGTAGTTGCCAAAAGCAGCAAGGTCATCTGCTACTTTTGAGGAGACAAATTAAAAATCTCGTGGAACTTGATATAGATTTTCTTGAGACTGTCTATTTCAGTGGGGAGGCCTTCCTGCTGAATGGAAACCATGACGCTTGTTTTGGTTTTACCCTCATAGCAAACTGAGTCAGATTTGTCATGAAGATACGCGAGAAAGAGACGTATATTCTCGTAAACTCTTTTTGTCTCTTAGCCTGGAGAGTGCATAGCGACATTCTGTAGTGTCAAGAGAAAGGTGTATTAGATGAGACATTAGATGTGGGGTTCAGAGTATGAGAGCTTATAAAGTTATGGTATTTAGCTCCAGTTGTGAGATTGAACAGAAGTCGGAAACAATCCTGTTTAGAACTCCATTGCCTGGTGCCTCTAGGGATACTAGAAAAAACCGGAAAAAATTGATCATTATTGGACAAAATGGACAGCCATTGGCTGTGAGAAGTGTAGTTAGATATCTCGGTATCTGGCTCGAGCAGTATCTATATTTTGATAAACATGTGGTTGCTTGTCTTGCCGGGGCCAAGAGAGCTTTTGCTCTGACAAAGAGACTGTTTTACAACAGTCAACTTGACGCTTATGATTGTCCATTGTGTTTCAATATAGCGCATAGTTATATGGAAAAGATTTGGGCTTTGGAGAGACAATGTCTTAGGACTTGTCTCCGGTTGTTCCGAACACCTGAATCCAACTATATAAAATACTATCCCAACAAGGCCCTATACGATGGGGCTCAATTGAACAGGATTGACAATTTCCTTATTAAAGTGATTCGAAGGCACGTTGCAAAGGCGATGGCCAGCGACAATAGCCTGATCTTTGGGGCTTTTTACCCCAATGAAATGTACCTTGAGAGTACGCTCCGGTCTGGCTTCATACCGCCGGAGGCATTTATCCATATCAATGCAAAAGGGCTGATACAGGCGAGGGATGGTATCCGGGTATTGTAGCACCGCCACCGCAGCGGGAGAGATAAACGGCTGAACCACGGCGGGTAAGTAGCCGATGCTCCTGAGTTCCTCTGTTTTAGTTCCGCAATTGCGGAGAGGGCCACAACGGATACTGCAAAACAGTACACCACTTTCTGGTGGTTGTTCGAAGGGGAAGGGCTCAACACGAATTCCCAGGACGGTGCGTTACTTTCGGTAACATCCTCTTAGTTTAAAGTTAGTTTAAGTTAGCTAGGTTAGTTAGGGAGTTTCTGTGAGAGGTCGGGCTCACCAACATGAAATGGTGCTTCCAAGAGGTGACTGACGCCTCTTGACCTCAGTCAGCTCCCGGCGGCGCATGTGCACCTATTGGCGACTGCCAATAGCATTTGGGATGATGAACACTCGGTGCGTGAGGCAACGACTGCTCACCACCCTCATTATAGTTATTGTAGGTGAAGTAGCTTAGGTAGGTTAAGTAGCGTAGGTAGCTTGTAAGCTACTACCGCACAGTGACTCGTTTTAGGTGCAGTTCCGTCTCATGGAGTATTTCTGGATTAGATTCACTCCATATACGGCAATTTTCCTTGTTTACATTGCCGTTTAGATCAAAATGGGCCTCATCAGACATCTTCTTCTTCGGTCATATCAATCATTTTTTGGGCAAAATTCCAGGCGAATAGGCCAATCCAGGGGGTTTGACTTGCTTGTAATTTGGACTTTGTACGGAAACAAGTTTAAGTCATCATGATTTATCCTTTGTAATGACCGTCTGCTAACTCCAAATTGCGCCGATAAGTTTCGAGTCGAAACGCTTGGATTTGCCTGAATTGACGATGCTACAGCCGCGATTGTGTCTTGAACCCGAACATAGGGATCTCGTTGATACGGTCTTCGTGCGATGCTTCCAGATTCGGCAAACATGTTTACCAGCCTCATAATGGTTCATCTACTCGGGGGAGTGCCGCCAAACTCGGACGAAAAATGAAGGACTGCAAAGCATGGTACCGTTGCACTATCGCTGGTGTTTTGTTGAGAAATTGATGTGCTTAGAGCTTTTACTTTTGCCATTAATTTTGAGCTCTACTTTGTTCGCTTCTGTCCACAAATTATGAGCCATCGGATGAAGGCCCATTAACCTGTGTGAGAACAGGCAAACGTCATTAGCATAGTAAAGGTGCTTAAGATATATCAGCCCCATGTTTCCTGCAGACAAAGTTGCCCGGATGACTTCACTGATTACTACAAGGAATAACAGTGGCCGAAGAATGCATCCTTGTCGTACTCCGCTGCGGACTTCAAATTCCTCTGACACCTTACCGTTGTGTTGTGTAAGACATGACATTAACCGCCATCCTTTATAATAGTGACGAGGTTTTCTGGTATACCTCTCCTGCGCAAGGCTCGCCAAATAGCATCTCGATTCAAGCTGTCGAAGGCCTTCTTAAAATCAATGAACAGCAAATGTAGCGGAGATCTGACCTCGACACATTGTTCAATTACAATCCGCAAAGTGTTGATGTGGTTGATGCAGGAGGATCCAGCTCGAAAGTCTGCCTATTCATTGTCAACCGTGGGTTATGGTTATAAAATGTACTTCATAAGATTTCGGAGCAATGTTATTTGTTCATGATGGCCTCTTGTAGGAGATATGCAGTGCTTCTTGATGATATGATTTTATTCTGTGTTCTATACAAACGGCTCTAGTATCTCGAGCGTAACTGGAGCTGGTTGGTATTAGTACGATGATACTAAATTCTCTTGCGCTTTGGGTAAAATTGCGATTTCCAGATGGAAGTTTATGCCTTACAAACTGGATAATTTAAGAGAGGTGGCATAGTAGAAGCATCAGCATTTGGAGTGACGGCAAGGCTGCACTCAAGGTATTCAGGTCTCTCAAAAATTACTCAAAGATTGTTTTAGAAACAAGTTTTTCAAATGGAATCTGGTTTGACTTAAACTGATGTCAGTTCAGCACAAAGTCTGCATTGGATCAAACCCTCACATACTCGTAGTTTCAATATTTAAAGAGAGATGGTCTAGTTTGGTTTCTAGCAGAACCAAGTGCCAGGATTTCCTGGCCAATTAAGCTCTGACCTTATTATTTGTTGTTTGTCGACCTCTTAGTGCGTTTACCTCGCTGTTTGCATTTACTCAAAGTGCTCGTCTGTGCAAGTTTTAAACTGACCTATCTCAACAATGGAAAAGCAATGTGGTAACGGAAATTGTGTCGAAAGCAACAACGCTGAACTGGTGTCTTGCAGTGGCCTCTGTGGGAAATCATTCCATCCCATTTGCACCGGCATCATCAAAAGGTCAGTTACCTCTCTCACATCATGTTCGCTATAAGTGCAACAGTGATTCGACAAACTCGCTTTTCAACCAAATTAAGCTTTCATCCAAAAAAATGATCCAGCAACTGGCAAAGTTTGATGAAGTCATTAAGTGTGTTGACGACCTTAATAATGTTATCGAATGTGCGCTGCTAACTCCACCGTCGCATCATCTGGCTTTTTAGATCCGCTGCTACCTCCCACTGTCAAACTTACAAAACAGATTCCGGAGATGATGTCACGTCTAAGAGACCGGAGAATTTACGATAACGTCCGTCTTTATCTTGCATACCTGCATGATAAAGCTAACTCCATCTGTATCGATGGAAAAACGAGCACCAATATCAAGGTCTTAATCTCCCAGGAAGGTCTCCCAATTGATGAACATGCTTTGAAAAAATTTTCGTTCAGTTTCATGAGAGCTTCAGTATACCACCTCTTCAGGTAACAAGCGATCTAACCTCCTACGCGCCCTACATAACCTCTAAACGCAGGTCCCACCTCCAAAGAACTCGCGAATTAGATTTGTAAGAAAGTGCCAGGTCATCCGCATGCCCAACTAACTAACCACTCGTCGATAAGCTGAAAACAGAATAAATGTAAATGAGGGAGAGTATTGGACCAAGAACGGAGCCTTGGGGTACATCAACATTGGGGCACAGCTCCTCCTCACTTAGGATTCCAATTTATTCTTGTGCACTGTTTTCTATTTAGTGAGATGTATTATGACGCGCCGTAGTTTTCTACTTCTTCTTGGTTTTGAAAAAGCAATGAAGTCATAATCTTCTTAACTACTTTATGACCTTTTATGGGACAAATTTGATTCAAACACATGCAAGCATCTCACAATTCGAATACCTACCACTTTTTGCCAGTCCATTAAATTCCACTTCGATTGGTCATTTGTTTGTAGAAATGTTTGCTTTTTTATTCATCACGCGAATCCAATACAAACTGCTGGATAACACACCAACAGCGAGTCAAGACCCCCGATAGCATTTTCTCCAATGTCCGCATGTGAAAATTAATAAAATTACACCAGCAGCACTAGTGGCACCTCCTCCTGCTACCCCCTAGCCTACCACCCATAGTCCACTACAACTTTGTTGTTATTTTCGTCCGATTGTTTCTCTCGTATTTGCATGAAAAGCCCCGCGAACCGCCAGGTCTGTGCTTTGCGATTTCATTTTTCCATAATTTTTTTTTATCTTGATGGTGATTTTATGGAGCCCGCAAAAGGAAACGGAACCGGCCCGACTGTTACCGCAGCAGCAGCAGCAGCTCCAGCAACGGCAACAACATCACCAACAAACTGTAATAAATTGTCGCCCGGGGGATGTTCCTGTACACATTTTCCCCCAAATGGCTTCCATGTAGGTTTAAGATACTCTCAGATAGCCAAGATAACACAGAGTCTTGATCTTTAGCCGTGGCTTTAGCATGGCACCGATGCTTTTTTTTTCGTTTTTTGTGCTCCATCTAATGAGGAAGCGAATGTGGTGTTGCTGCTGTAGAAAGTGCACCACTGCAGTGTTTAGTCCTAGTACCCCCTGGCCCGGTTCATCGCCACTGTAAGTGCGAGGCTGGTGTAAACTCCTCATTAGAATGCACCGAGTGCAACCAGGAGTTATTAACTACTGGTTTTAGTCCGGTCGAGAGATGGATTTCGCAATTTGTTGCCCAGTCATGATGACGGGAAACGTTAGAGACTTTCGTTTTCTTTCCATCGTCGTACAGTGAACGATGCGATGATGGTAATGATGGAACCATTCTAATATCAGGTGGAAGATAATTCATCACTGACCTGCATTCGACTGCGGTTAATGAGGTAGCAAAATGAATTAATCAACCTGTAGGCAAACAGTGTTATTTGAAGAGAAGATTTGTAAAGCTTCACCAGCTGTGATGCTGAATTGTAATTTGTGAAGTTTTAGTATCGTGTAGTGTTTACACAGTAAGTAACTATCTGGCAGAACTAACACGTGTCATACTTAAAAGAGTTTAAAGAATGTTGTGGTAGCTTGTCAATTGATCCACAAAATTAAGTTATCATATTTTGCGTATGTGGTTGATTGGGAAACTACTGACGGCTCAAGACATTGCTTGGGCCAGTAGCACAACAATCATGTTCGTGATGAAGTATTTGCTTTACCTCCTCTCCTAGTAGTGTTTGCCAGGTAACTATGTCTAAGTGCGGGTTGTCTAGGACCGTAATTCTAAACTAGGTAACGTGGCCCAGCAACCTGCGTTACCGAAAATTGCCCGCTACCTTTGGACTTTTGTACCCGGACAACGGTAGGATTCTGGAATCTGAAGACTCTCCTCGACTCGGGAAGCGAAGAACCTCACAATGATAGATTCCCTCAACTAGAAACAGAAAATTCATGCGATATACACTGGACATTTTGCGGTGTAAGTGAGATAAAATGGTTCGAAGCGGGCGACTACCAGTCCCCAACGCGTAACACTGTACTACTCAATTCCGGTAGGCCATCCGGAAGTCCACGGGAATATGGAGTTGGACAACTGCTAACACTAACAGCACGCAAGTGCCTAATTTGGTGACAGCCTTATGCTCGTAGGATTATGACGGTCAGTTTTTGGGCTAGAGTACGACGCGCCACCATTATACAGTTTTATGCTGGCGGATGGCTCGTCTGAGAACGTAAAGGAGGGCTTCTACAACTAACGAAGCGCCATCTTCAACACAACACCGAATGGAAACATGGTCATAGTAATGGGGAATTTGAATGATAACGAAAGGCTCAAACATATTATCGGGAAGAATGGACTAGGCAACCGCAATGACAACGGCGAAAGGTTTGTGGATTTCTGCAATGCCTTGCGATAGGTGGCACCATGTTTGAGCCACAAAGTCAGCAACCTGCAATCAAATTGACCATTTTGCCATCAGCAGCTGCTTTAGGAGCTGTCTGCTGGGCGTTCGAAACATGCGAGGATCAGTTGTGGGGATAGTACGAGATTACCATCTTATGATAGCTATTCTCCAACTAAGCACTGCTGCAGTTCAAAGATCTCACGACAACACAAGAATGCCCAGGTTCAACATCGACAAGATATGTGATCCCTAAGTGCGCCAGTAATTAAGGGATCACCTTTCACAAGATGTGGAGATGGATTGACGAACGAAAACAGCTGAAAGCACGCATTGCAGTTACTCCAGCAGCAAGGAAGAGCGAGCTTTATTCCCTATAATGCATGAAGATGAGAAAAGTTCAGCGTAGTGTGCGACGTGACAAGCGTAAATACATCAACGATCTGGCTACAGAGGAAGAAGTAACTGCAAGCAGATGCGACAGCAGGACCGTCTACAGAATCATCAAAGAGCTGACAGGTGGTCGCAGCTCCAGCCAACACCCAATGAAAAGCCAAGACTGTTCTTTGCTCATTTCGAATGAGAAGCAGCTCAAGAGATGGAAGGAGCATTTTGCTACGGTTTTAAACAGTGTATTCGCTCCCAAATCATACTGAGGGGCCAGAGGTAGGAAGTGCTCGAATACGCACCACGACCCCCACTAAGGATGACATTACTACTGCGATCAAAGCACTGAAAAGCAACAAGGTGGTAGGACTTGTATTCCTACACAGCTGAGCTACTGCTCCCACTTATAGAGAGAGCTTAAAAAACTAAGAGCTTTCCTTAAGAGTGGAAGAAAGAAACGATAATCAAGCTTCCTAAGAATGGAAATTTAATGCAGTCCGAAAATTGCAGGGGTATCTGCGTGCTGCCTGCTATAGGTAAGAAAATAGCTAATATCATCCTGAAACGAATCAATCAACATCTCGAAGACACACTCAAAGCCGAACAAGCAGGTTTCCGATATGGCTCCTCCTATGTCGACCACATCAACAGCCTGCGGATCATCCACGAGCAGTGTGTTGAATATAGATCGCCACTTCACCTGTGGTTCATCGATTTCAACAGGGAGTAGAGGGAAGTACTCCCGATAAATTAATTGCTATTATCAAACCTACAAACGATAGGTCCAAATGTCATGTTCTGCACAGAGGAAGGTTGTTTGAGAAATTCGAGATCCAAAGTGAGGTAAGACAAGGGTGCATTCTTTCACCAATACTATTCCTATTGGTGATTAGTGATGTGCTTCGTGCATCTTTATCGACGGGAAACAGAGGAATTCGATGGACTCTTACGAGTATATTCCAACCGAAATATCTTGACCTCGCTGCCGATGTATGCCTAATCTCTGCCAGATTTATGAATCTTCACCAAATCACAGCAGGTGTGGAAAGGGAGGCAGGCGTCGTCAGACTTTGGAACAAGCTCATCAGTTCAAATATGCATTGCTGGACAACCAGTAGAGAGAGTAGAGAATTATTGCCAGTGTCTTTGGAGTATTGTCTCGACCGATGGTGGAACCGAACTGGATATAGCTAACACGATTGCCAAAGAAAGTCCGCATTCGGGATGTCGTCCAAAATATGTCGATGCAATGCAAACAGTTTGCACACCAAGCTAAGACTGTTCCACACCAACGTTGTATCCGTGCTATTATATGGATGCAGCTCATGGAACGTGACCATTATTATCACGAGAAAGTTTTGTTAACAGGTGCCTACGCAATGTCTTAAGGATTTTCTAGTCCAACAGCATCTCCGACGAACACCTCTACCAGAGAATGGGCCAGGAACCAAGAGGCACAATCAACCAACGATGGAAGTGGCATTGGATTGGTTACACTTTCCGAAAAGGTGACAATTCCATAGCTAACATGTTGCGCAATGGAACCCTTTGACCCAGTATGGTAGAATGCCTACCAGTCCGAGGTGTATATGGCGCAAAAGAGTGGCGAAGGAGGCACTGCAGTTGGGGAAAAGTGGGAAAAGCTGAGACACATTGCCAGAAACCGTACACGATGGCTCATAAGCGTAATAGAGGCCCTATGACCCACAACAGGTTACAAGACATAAGTAAGGTAAGTAAGTTGGGGCAAGACATGGAGGAGTTTTAAAAGTCTTTGAATCATCTTTCTCACGCAATTAACTCAAAAATTACTTAACCGATTTTTATGAAATTTAGTCATCGAGTTAAGTTGGACGTCTAGATATGTTCGTCGGGAAATCATCAAAATGACAGCCAGGCAGTCAGTAATAAAAGCGATTTCTAAAATATAAGAGATATACACAATGACCGAAGCTCGTCAAGTGTTGTTGTGAAGAACAACAGAAAGTACAGCTGATGAACTGGCAAGTATAAGCTCACATATTACGGCCACAACTGAAAACTTCTTTATAAGGAATTGGCGACTTCGAAGTGTGACTTGAAGAAAATAAAACTTTATCAGATTGACCTAGGTACATATGTAATATGTATGTTTGTAGGACCTGCGACAATGAGGATACTCACGCGGACCTGTTCAGAAAATTCGTGAAAGAAATATATGGCTTCTGCTGCATTAAAGCTGCAGGATGGCTTATAGCTGAAAGTAGGTTAAGTGGGATGAAAGTGCTCCGACAGGGAGCTTCTGTACTAACCTAAGTGTCATGTAAAGGGTATGTAACTTCTTTTTGTCAACCTGTTAACCTAGACTAACCTTAGTGTTAGTAAGTTGCGCTACGACGAAAATAGTGTACAGAGGAGGTTATCAATAAAAACATCTTTTAAAATGTTTTAAGGCTATACATACTCGTATGTAGGTACAATAAGTTAGTTAGGGGTCTTTTTTTTAAAATACCAGTGCTACCCATTATTATTATTATTGTGTAAGGTTATCTTGCACTGGTCTATTGTGCCCCCTGCTATTACCTAGGAGAGGTTTATTCCCTCATTAGGGTTCCCCTCGGAACATAATTACTTCAGCATTTTGTCCGAAGATCAAACACTCTTGTTTTGCCTTGGCAAGGATAGTTCGCCTTAGAGCACACTCTCTAATCTAGTTTCTCTTAGGACAGTACCCCACAAGACTCTAGAAGATGTTCTGGAGTCTTACTGGACTCATTGCAGAATCTGCAAAGGCCTTCGTTAGTTATACCGGGTTTTCTTACTTGTAGATGCTCGCCGAGTTTACAGTGCCCCGTTAGAAAGCCTGAGAGGATTCGTAGGTTATCCTTGTTCAGCTTCCAATCTTTTCCGGTTGTATCCCGGTTGTGTCCCAGAAGTTTCTTAGCTTGCCTCAGACCTCTCGCCCTGCCTTCTTTTTCCATCTTCCAGAATTCTTCGCATATAGTACGATTTCCTATTCCGTAGAATAGATCAGGTCGAATGAAGCATTCTGCTGGTCCTTGTCTTGCCAAGGAGTCTGTTCCTTCTTTGCCCTCTATTCCGACGTGGCCAGATACCCAATAGAAAGTTACCTTGTTACTACAACCCAATTCATTAAGTTTGTGTAGGCATTCCCACACAAGTTTTGATTTAATAACATGGGAGGCAAGTGCTCTGATAGTTGCTTAGGTTAGGTTAAGGTGGCTGTCAGCTAAAAGCTAACACACTTGGACCAATAATAGGTCCATTGTGATACCATGTGGATTGGGAAGTGGTCTTAGGCTTACTCATTGAACCATTTGGAGCTTCTGGTGAAACGTAGGAGGTCCCCAACGTCTATTTCTTTCAGACCGTTTAGGTTGTTGAAACAGAAGGCTCCTAAGTGGAGTATCCTTCTTTGCGAGAGAGCTGGGCAGGTGCAAAGAAGGTGAAAAATAGTCTCCTTCTCCTCCCCGTCCATGCAGTTTCTGCAGAAATCATTTGAAAATACGCCAAGCCTTGTTGCATACTTGCCTAAAAGTGTCCAGTAATAATACCAATTACAGCGCTGATATGCAATTTATTGAGAGAAATCAAATTCTTAGAACGCTTCAGATAAAGCTTAGGCCAAATCTATTTTGTCGCTAGACACGTTGTACAACTTGTCCACATAGAATTTATCCTTTCAATAGCATCCAGCTTTATTTATGTTTGGAGGTAGCAATCGGCATACGAGTACCAGTAAACTTTTGTCTGGAAGGATGGGTATTGTTGTTCCATGTCTGGCAAGTTAGTCAGCCTAACAATTTCCTGGAACGTCCCTGTGCCCACGTACTCAAATTAGGTGAATATTGAATATTGATAATTGATCGGTAGTCTATCATGTCGCAGTTATTGTATCTTCTATCGAGAATTGAACACATCTATCTATAGAGTATATTTCGGCTTGAAAAATGCGGATACTTTTGCCCATAGGTTCTGAGTGCTTTATTCTTGTCACAGATACTAGTACACCTGTTCCAGTTCCTTCTTCAGATCAATGCTATCCAAGTTAATACTCTAAAAATCAAAGTCCTGTCAACGATGTCAAGTTTGAACGAATGCACAGCAATGCTTGAGTCAAGAGGGTCCTTAAATTGAGGCTCCCAGATGCGAGACGAAAAGCTTCTTTAGCAGAAATCTACATTTGACAAAATACGCTTTGACGACTCTAACCTTCCCTCGAAATGGAATTTTACATAGAGCTTCCGCCTTCTCATGAACTGAGAGCTGATACGCTAAGTGTGCTGACATATTTAGCGCTGTCGAGATATGCATTTAACCGCAACTAAGATCTGAATCTTACTGTGGGAGTGCTTACGATTACACCAAACCAATAAAGGCCAGAAATTAGTCTGCGGTCTTACCTTATAACTTAATTTTATCCAGCGCCGAAAAGAATAGACCTCCCAATTGTAATATCACTGTGGTGAAGTATAAATCATCAAAACCACTACTTCCATATGAATTCTTCGAATCAACTAGATTTCCATGGAAACTCATGAGCATTTGGTCCCAATTCCTTGGAGCAAAATCCCAACCGCCCCAATCTACACAAAAAGGGTTGCCGCTTGCATAAAATATTCCAAATATAGTGTCCGCCCTGCGGAATAATGTTCGCTTTCCTTGATCTCCTGCCCTTGATGTCCCAACTAACCCCGTAATGGGATCATTTCTCTGCGATAAAATTCCAATCGAAACATGGAATCTAGCTGGCGATCTAATTCCCTGCGTCTGTATTAATTAAAATCGCAAAACACACGTGCTATAGACAACGGTCGCATCTTGTTTGCCGCCGCCAGCTATGGTGTAAGGAGCATCTAAAGTGATACCGTTTTTTTTTTTTTTTTTTTCTGTTGATGAACTTAACATCGATCGTGTATATGAGATCTGTTTTGTAGATCAGATGAGCCCACAGCTATGGAACTTGGTCCGTTTTAATTACTACCACGGCAAAAGGTGTTAACCCAGAGCGAAGGATACTTGAGAGATACACCATGGCGCTCGTGCACACAAAGAATATTTCCAACAGGTAGATTCGCCATAACGGAGGATAATGATGATGATGATCATCATGTCAAGAAGATGTCAGTATAACTACAGTTTGGCAAGTTGCAACACATACACATTGACAAGCTGTCAACCTGCAAAGTCCTTCGTTTCCTTCCTAACTACCTGAATGCAGCTTTACTCCAACTCATCCTGCGTATCCATGGATTGAATTGAAATTTTGTTTGCAATTTTTTTTTTTTTTTTTGCTGATCCTCTTCTAACAAAGGTTCGTTGCTGTTGTGTTTTGAGACTTTAATCCTTCAGTCTGGTGGCGCCAGTCCTTACAGACAACATAATAGGATCAGGTGTAATGTACTTACGCAGGGTATTCGTATTCACTTGCGTATCCTTGAGACTGAAATGGGATGAATTAGAATTTGTCTTGTTGCAAGGAAGAAGGGTTTTTTGCTATGTCTGTCTCTTGCTAGGATGTGTGGTAATATATACTGGACCTGGTTGTGTTATTCTTTCAGATTGTCTCTTCGCTGGAATGAAATTGTGTAAAATTTTAAGACGAGTAAGGATAATATTTTCATACACGAACGGAAAAAAAGGAGCTGTGTTTATTTTTCCATTTTGAAGAACAAAAATAATGTCGAATGAGTCTATTCGTTGAGGTGACTTTCAAAGTGGATGAGTGGGTGCTAATGAATTTTACTTTAGCTATTCGTACGGCTGGAGAAAGGAGAACTCCTCTTAGGAGGATAATTAGATCACTAAGTCCGATAAGGAAAATATGTTGGGATGAATGTAATGTCCTTGAAAAGGGGAAAGATATATTGAATCAAGGATCTGGCCATGGTTGCTTTTTATTACTGGAATCCGTAGGTAGTTTCTTCAGGCGTTAAAGTTTCTTTCTGTCGTAGTCCTTTTGGGCGAAATAGATGAAACAGAAAGAATGCTACTTGAAATACTGTGATTTAGTACAACTCAAAGGACAAGTTTGAATCACTAGCTGACGCAAGAGTCCAGGCATTCATTTGCAAAATCCAAGAAAACGAATTACGAGTACACGATATGAGTGATCATAGCGAAGGGAAGTAGAAAAATATGAAAACCTGCAGAAGCACGTAGTCGTAGTCCCTTTGACCAAGATAAGATGAAAACAGAATTTGAGGGTTGTCAGTCTACAACATACCTGCAGAGGTTGCCATGACCCACGTATTTTCTGTGTCAATATCCAAGCATCAGTGGACAGTGGACCCTTCCTTAATGGCTTGATCGACCGTCTAGTCGATCATGAGGCTCCGCAGTAAATCCAGATGGACAAAGTTCCTGTTCGAAACGGACAGGACCACATCAAGCATTCGCTTTTTTTTACGTACATTAGTCCTATTTAATTTCTAGCCTTCTCCATTCAGGTACAAGCGTGTAGCACTAAGGGCCAAAGTAGGCCAATGCGAGCAGTTAGAGAGTCTGCCGGCAGACCCTCGACCTAACCTAAAGCACATGCGGTATATTTAAGATAAAATCGTTAGATAAAGTTACTGTTAAGATCACTGAGCGGAAGACTCAAGGTTCGAGTCCTGAAAAATACCACAAAGTTTTTCAACGGTTCCACCTCTCGCGAACGTCTGACAAACATCCGACAGTGAAATTGTAATCGGGAGCTTCTCGCTATCGAAAGAATTCTTCTGAAACTATTTGTGTGTCGTACAGCACGAATGGCAGCGTAAAGCTAGGTCAGGCCCGGTATGGGCTGTTAGCACTGAAATATTTATTAAATTGAAGTTACTGAAATGAACGAGATGGAGATCCTCGACGAGTTTAGAATCTCTTAGAAAGCTAGGAGTGCGATAGTAACCTATCAAATGGTCAAGGATAGTCTTTTGTTTGTCGTAGTAAATACATGGGGGACTACTTTTCGACTACGAAAAGAAGCGGGCTGTGGAGGATATGAGTATGAACTTCGTTAACGAGCGTGCTGACTTCTAAGAACCCCACCTACCATTAAGAATGCTCGGTTTGCAACACATCTTGCAACTGGCATACGAAGATCAATGTTTGATCAGCTACATTAGGTAGACTTTCAGCGGCCTTTGTGAAGTTTTGCCCAATATCCCCACAGGCCAAGGGCAAAGATCTGCATTCCGCTCGGATTAAGTGGTACCATAAAAGTACTGCACATCATGGCATTCCATAGATTTCAACTCCCTGTTAACGACTGGATAATCGTTTAAGAAAGCTCCGGTAAGTTTTGTTTCGGGGTCGAAAGAAACTGTACGACAATTTCACCTTCGACGTTAAAAGGAACCAAGAAAACCATCAGATACATATCTCGTAGAGCACGGCTTGAAAGCAATTGATATAAAGCTTTTATGTGACTAGGTTTTCTACCCCAAGTACCTCCTCCATTGGAAGGTGCGTACTTCCATTGTACAGACATCAGGTTAGCAGCATCCGCTAAAGGAGACCTTTCCTTTATCCTGAAACCGAGGTTAGTACAAAGCAACATAATACCTCTAGATTAAGGGCTCGCACGATGTACTGTGCACAATGTCAAACTAACCTTTCCTCCATACCATAGTATAAATGACTTTCCACCTTTGAGTGGAAAAGTCAAATTTTGTCATCGGCGTATAATCCGTATGACGACGAGCAGTGCTCCCAACCTATCTCATAGGTTGTGCGCCAAATTGAAAAAATTGTACTGGGGTGGGACACTAATGTACACCACGACTTATGGGTTAGCTAAACGCTGACCACATAGGCCCAAACCTCCTTGCTTGTTATAAGGTAACAGGTCCTTTTTTTATTACTAAAAACTGACAGGAGCCGTTACACGTTACCTTTGTTTCTCAGAATCTGTACCCAACAATTAAAGTTTGGAGAGCATCGGGCAAACCCTTTTACTCAAACTACCGGCACATACATACAATTTAATCTGAAGAATCGCTTCACAATCTTATCGCAACTCTCGTAAGACTAAATATAGCTGGAACTGGATAAGCTAAACAATATCCAGACTTTTATCTTGAACATAGCGTTTACCAAATTTTGCCCTATTTTCAGGAAGAGAAATAGTAATCACCCACCTTGGTAAAATGCTCACCTCACCACTCTTCACTGCAAAAGCAAGTCTGATACTTTACAGAACGGAGGTTTGGAAAGCCTCGCATGACGCTGCGCCAATAGAAAAATTTACTGCACCGTGGAGTCATTCAGACTGCACAAAGCCCTTTCTAAAGTCCCCTCAATTGCTAAGTAACCGTTTAAGCCAAAGCGAAACTAGCATTCAGAAGAAGAATCACTGAATCTGTTAAGGGACACCCACTTTTCCGGCTGCATGCCTATCCCAGGCATTCATACTGCTTTTAACAGCTTAGTTGGCCCCAGGTAGGTACCGCTACATTTAATCTGTGAGGACAAACTTAAATGGGCAATCAGTAGTTTTGAGCCATTCTGATTCCCAAGGTCAAATGTTATCTTTCATGGAACACCACAGGGTGGTGTACTGTCACCATTATTATAGAATGTAGTTCTAAGAGAACTTCTCTTTGGTTCCATATGCGAATGACGCAGCTACTCGCATCTCAGTATCAGCTAAGTTCAGCTGGAGCTACCTGACATATTACAATTTGCTTTCTCCAATCTGGTCTCATGGACTGAGAGCTTCGGACTAAATGTCAAATCAGCTGAAAGAAATGTAGTCAAATTCGAAAAAAAATATTAAAGGATAAGGAAAGGATGTCATTTTCAATTGGCCACAAAATCGGCCCGAGCCTGCAAAACTCGCAAGATTGGAGAAGCAGGATATAGGACTAGCCTTACAATTCATCGGAAAGACCTGGTGGTTTGGAAACAAATAAGGGACTTGATAGCGGTGTTTCTTAGGTGACTTACACGCACACCGATACTTTAACCTTCTGAACGAAGCAATGCGAAGGCATTTCTATTCGTCAGGCTTCCATTTGGTTAGCGTTGAATCCAATATCATAAACAGGCGATCTACATCGACAGCCAGGCAGTAATGCGAGAAAGCAGCACCCAACTCACCGGATTATATGCCTTACGGGTATTCCCGAAGCTTCGCAAGCATCTTCAGCCAACTTAAGTACGAAGGCTGAGCAGACATAAAGGAAAAGATACAACCGAGAACTCTGTGAGCTGTACCAAAGTGCTCAATATGATCACGGGCCCTTAAGTGAGAATCTCTGAATCCCAGCCACCAGGTTCGAGACAACCCAGAAAGACAAAGCCCCCGTTTCAAAAACCATGCGGTCGAGGATACCAGGCATCTTAGTCTAATGAATTTGAAGTAATACTTCCAAGAACAGCTTTTATGGAAGGCTGCGATGTCTCAGCGCAGACCGCTTATAAGTTGGAAGCCCGATAAGAAAGTAATTTGTAGTAAAGGATTACATGATTCTGATTATCCTGCATACTTTCATCCGACTTCATCTTATAGAAGATCTGATGCATACCTACGAGCCAACTACCTGTTGTTTGTACTCTTTTCCTAGTTTTAGTTAACGCCTTCCTTTTTCTTTAAATTGGCTACATATATGGCTTTCCACTTTGGGCGCAAAACCTTACATTGCTCCATTTTCTAAAAATCCCCAAGATCTTTCCTCGTGGAGCTGACCAACGAAATTATCCCGTTTTTATAGCGCTGTTCTATTATTGAACTATTTGGCTGCTACAAGGACGCAATTTTAACGTCATACCTCGGATATTTCTCGTAAGTCTTGAGTCGAAGAGCTTGGAAAAACAATTCACTCTGTAGCATGACTGGTGAGTTCAAATAAAACTGATACCGTAAAATTTGCCATTGTCTAAGTCTGCAGCTGAAAAGAAACCTATATCTCGATTAAATAGGCATAAAATAGCCCTCATATAAAGGGAGTCCCAAAATTCAGGCAAGATTTGAATTTTGCGCCATTTGTGCGATAAAGTGTTGCCAACAAAAAAAAAAGAAGACAGCGTGACTGAGTGACAGCTGACAGTTCAGGGCTATTAAAAATGAAGTGCTACACAAAAGAACAACGCGTTTTCATTGTTCAGCAACATTTTAAAAATATTGAAGGTTTGGCGGCTACAGTTCGTAAATTTCGTACAAAATATGGTCGGAATAGTGTGAAGAGATTAATTCAAGAATTCAGAGAGACTGGATTAATTAGTGATCTTAGCAGTTCGTGGGAGTGTTGTTGAGAGTCCAGGAACATCAATTCGGCACCGTGGTCAAGAACTGGACATTTCGAGAAGCTGTCTACAGCGTATTCTCACGAAAGATTTGCATCTCCATGCATACAAAGTGCAACTGACTCAAGAACTAAAGCCTACTGACCACGCACAGATAAGAGTGGAATGAATTATGGAACAATAACAAGTGGATGCTGATTTTTCAAACAAAATCATTTTCAGCGATCAGGCTCATTTTCATCTCGATGGCTGTTGTTAATCGTCAAAATTTGTCGAATTTGAGGTTCAGAAAATCCACGAGTGATTGTTGAGAGACAAATGCGTCCACAACGTGTCACTGTTTGATGCGAATTTTGGGCTAAAGGAATCATCGGACCATTCTTCTTTGCAAATGAGGCTTAACACTCTATATACGGTCGCTGGCGTGTGGCTTGCTTTTCCATTCGGAATTTTATTTATTTTTACTTATCGCCATACCTGGGACTTGAGTTAAGTTACTAGTATGCAGACTGTGATCCTTGAGAAAGTTAAAAGAAAGGACAACACAAGAAGTTAGAAAGCCTGAACCTAAACAATCGTGGGTTTCATAGATATAAGCTTTAAGCACGTTCCATTGTCCGAACGTCTATCAGACAGATATCGTTCTGGTACTTTCGAACATTTCCTGGAAAAGTCCGCCTAGTCATCAAATGCCTTGGTTTGTAGATTTGCCAAAGACTCAATGCCCATTCTTAAGGATTCTGTTTCATAAATCTAGAAAACTTTTAAAAAGACTTTAAAAATCTTCTAAAGACACCATAAGGCCCGACAAGATTTTTACTCACTAAAAAAACACCTCTCTTCAAGATTGATACTAAAGGGTGGTTAAGTTTTAAGGGCCGATGTTGATTTTGAATAAAACACAAATTATTTAGGAAATTACTGTCATTTCTTTTTATTATGATAATATTGGTATGGTTCAATTATGTATGGAACAAAATATCGGCCAAATGGCCGCCGCGACCTCGGCGGCACACCTCCATCCGATGGTCCAAATTTTCGATGACGCTGAGGCATAATTGAGGTTCTATGTCGTTGATGTGCCGAATTATCTCATCCTTTAGCTCTTGAATTGTTGCTGGCGACGTACACCTTTTCTTTCAAATAACCCCAAAGAAAGAAGTCCAACGGTATCAAATCACATGATCTTGGCGGCCAATTGACATCGCCACCACGCGCAAAAGAGCCATTGTTTCGTTAGCTGTGTGGCAAGTTGCACCATCCTGTTGAAACCACATATCGTCCACATCCATATCTTCCAATTCGGGCCATAAAAAGTTCGTTATCATCTCACGATAGCGAACACCATTCACAGTAACTGCCTGACCGGCCTCATTTTGGAAAAAATACGGCCCGATGATGCCGCCAGCCCATAAACCGCACCAAACAGTCACTCTTTGTGGGTGCATTAGTTTTTCGACAATCACTCTTGGATTATCATTCGCCCAAATGCGGCAATTCTGCTTATTGACGAATCCACTGAGGTGAAAATGTGCCTCATCATTGAAGATGATTTTCTTCGAAAATTGATCATCCACTGTTGCCATTTCTTGCCACCATTGTGACCATTGACGACGCTTGAAATGGTCAAGAGGCTTTAGTTCTTGAGTCAATTGCACCTTGTAAGCGCGTAAATGCATGTCTTTATGCATAATGTTCATCAACGACGAGCGTGAGAGGTGCAATTGTTGGGCACGACGACGAGTTGAGGTGGACGGCTCTTCAGCCACACTATCGCGAACAGCAGCAATATTTTCTGCAGTACGAGCTGTACGAGCATGCACTGGTGTTTTCAAATCTCCTACAGACCCGGTTTGCACAAATTTGTGCACGATTTTTCCGATTGTACGCACATTTGGACGATTAAATTGACCGAAAGAATCACGAAATGCACGATATGCATTTTGATTTGAACGCCCATTTTCATAATAAGCCTGAATAACTTTAACGCGTTGCTCGATTCTGTATCTTTCCATGGTTCAAATTGAGTTAGTCTGAAATTTAGAAATGTCAAATGAAATGCAGAAAAAAACTTGACGTTTAGGTGTGGTTCACATTCAACATCGGCCCTTAAAATTTAACCACCCTTTACAACTAAGCCGATGCTTATCCCGCAGTTTTATTTTCACTTACGAGACTCGTGATTTTTCGAAAAAGATGTTCGTATGTAATTTAAAATGAATGCAGCGCTTTAGACAGGTTATATTTCCATGAAAGTACCTGCGGTTTTCACGACCGGCATATACTATGACGCGAGGTCAAAAGGTTTTGTCCTTTGCAGACAACGAATTGAATTGTTCGCGTCAAGTAGTTGAATGACGGTACATTTACAATGGCCGTGAACACGATCTTTGACTACGCTGGGAATTCCCAGGTCCCGATGAATATCTACGTTACGTACGTACCACGGTGCGCTAACGATCGTTGTAAGAACTTTATTTTCAAAAGTTTGCAGGATGTTTCTATTGCTTTTCCTGGCACAACCCTATAGTTGTAGACCATACGTTCACACTGGCTTTAGCATTTGCTTATAGATAAGCAGTTTGTTATGTAGGCTTAACTTCGAATGTTTTCCGAGTAGCCAGTACATTTGTCGGTATTTGTTTTCGAGCTCGTCGCGTTTCTTTTTTACATGCAATTTCCATTTAAGCTTACTCGTAACATCTAGAGTCATTCCTAGATATTTTGCTTCGTTCGCGTATGGTATTTGAGCCGAGTTTATATATACGGGTATCTGTTCACTTTTTTGTAGGTAAAGTTGACGTGAGTAGATTTGCTTTCGTTCAGCACAATACGCTAAGAATTCGTCCAAGCTTGGACTTTTATAATAGCATGTTGCAGCTTTTCAGTTGCTGCTTCAATTGTCGCCCGTTTCAATAGCGCCGTATCGTCCGCAAACGTGGCGACGACGCAGTTTCTTTCCTGCGGGATATCACGCGTGTAGAGTACATATAGAATCGGGCCGAGGACACTTCCTTGTGGGACTCCGGTCGCAATCTCCTTGAACTCAGAGTAATCATTTCCGTGCTTAACACGAAAAAATTTTTCGGTGAGGTACGATCGTAAGATTAGAAAGAGTTGCCGTGGCAGTAGTAGTTGCAATTTATACTCCAAGCTTTCGTGCCAAACCTTATCGAAAGCTTGGGAGACGTCAAGAAATACACCACAACAAACCTTTTTTTTTGAGAGTTTTCTCAATCACGTCAGTTATTTTGTGGACTTGGTCGATTGTAGAATGTTTGATTCTAAATTCAAACTGATAGTCAGGAATGAGACGTCTTTCGTTGATTACGGGTTGTAGTCGTTTTGAAAGTAGTTTTTCGAATATTTTAGAGATAACCTGCAATAGGGAAATATGCCGATATGATTACTTCTCATTCAGAGGTTTGCCAGGTTTCGGGAGCATTATAATCTCTGCGACTTTCCATTGTCTCGGAACGTAGAGCAATCTGAACGGAGCGTTAATCAAATATAGCAGTTTTATAAGAGCTTTAGTCGGCAATTCCTCGACCACCAGCGCCGTTATCAAGTCGTAACCCGGTGCTTTTTTTGCCTTTATATTTTTAATCACTTCCCTCAGTTCAATTAATGCAACTTTTCTTACTTTAAAGTTGTCAGATGTCGTGACTGGGGAGTCAGGCGTTATCAAAGAGCCGTCGAATGGCTTAAACGTTCCTTCTAAGTGCAAAGCAAAAAAGAAAAGCCTTTTCTTTGTCGATCTTGGCCCAATTTCTATCGTTTTTCAGAATTGGTGGCGCTTGCATTTGAAGTTTCCGGATGCCTTTTAGCGCTTTCGCAAAGTGAATAATTTGATTCTCTTTCAGCGGAGAGAAGGCTTTTAAATTCCCGAATACTTTCTCTAAGGCGATTGCATGGTCGGTTAAGGATCTTTTTATGCTGCGGTGCACGAGTGATTTGTCATTTCTTTTCTCCCTCACGAATCAATGATTTCTTTTGGACACTTTTCGTTGCGGTTAATCTTATAGCTTCTCGAAGGAGTGTTTCTCCATGCCGCTCTTTGGATTACTTCCACGAAACGATCAACTTCGTCCTCCAGTTCACAAGGTGTTTTAAGTGATACATTTAAGTCGATATTTGTTTCGCAATCATTTCTAAAGCCCCCCCAGTTTGTTCTATTGCTAGTAAGCCTTGGATGTCCTTCTCTCTTGATCAGCGCTTCACCAAAATACTTTTATGTTCAGTTGAGCATTAGTAACTGACATTTTCTTGAAATCGAAACCTTTTGTATCGGGCAAAAATATACATGGTACAGACACCTTGTAAGTTCCAACCAAAGTCAATAAAGTCAGCTGACAGACTGAAAATAACTCATCTTCCGATTTGTCAACACAAGTCTCCCTTCAATGCAAGCAAAATTGCACTGAAATAACATGTTACCTCGGTTTCATAAATATTTCAGTGCCTTCTTCAGTTCATACGAAAGTATCTTTAAGTAAAGTCCACAGAACGAACTCTAGCACCGCGGCAATGTACACTTCCTATCCAGCTCATTAGCCATATGTAAATTCTCACAAATTTACGCATGGGCATATTATATGAGAGCAACGTTCTCCAAGCAATATGCACCCAGTTCCCATTCCAGCAGCTACTGTATTCCCCGTAATTGTGTCGAAGCAATTTGTTCCTTTTGTTGTCTGCATCTCGGGTCCCCATGCTTCGCAAGTGTTGCAACAGCAATCGTAATCACCCAGTGAGGACATTACACGGTCCTAACCTAACCTAAAATATCACATGCGCTTAATCTTGGTGCTGTTTAAAAATGACCACCAATTGGCGGCGAAGCTGTTGCACTGTAGAGCTCATGTAGCCGAAAACGGCCTCATAACGTTAATGCTAAGCTACGGATCTCATTGCTACCAGTTAAGTATAACCTAGCGTCGAGCGTGGCTCGTTGGAATGGCCTCAATTACACGAGAAGTCCACTAGTGTTTTTTTTTTTTTTTTTTCGCTGGCATCTCTGGTTTATTATTTTTTTAGTGGTAACCCCTCGGGGGAGGACCTTTCTGCCATTAACCAGTACCACGGTGGTATGACCCATCGACGATGTGTTTCCGATGGACACTGGATACGTTTCGTTCATGTGTGGGGCACACCTGTACGTTAGTGCACAGCATAGGTTATAATTACCGCATCCATGTCTTTGCTACTTCATAAATTAGCATGCTACACCTATGTGAACATGGGGATTGCTGTTTGGGAGGCACAGGGCGATATAGAGAGCGGGAGGGAAGGAAGCCACCATAACGATGCTCCATGAAGAGGAGTGGCGAGTAAAATACATCTCGCCGATGCTGGAGCCAAAATCGAAAAGCCAGCATCCAACAGTAGTATCTCTGAGTAATTCATTGCAGATTAACAGGCTGCTTCCTTGGAACCCACAAATGTGGAGGAGAGTCCAGTGTATTTCTTGCAAGAAAGTGCCCATCGCTGGAGGCGGCTATCTTGTGTTTCTTGTTTTGTATAAACTGTGCACAGGTTTGCCTGGACACATTAGGTGCTGTTCCATCTAGAGAAGAGTTTCTTGGGGTAGCCGTCGTGATCGTCGCGTCGCGTCGAAATGTGAACTCTGCTTTTGGGGCCGTTGCGATATGCAAAAGCGTGTTGCAACCCCTTTTTTGCGAGATGATGTCCGCAGGGAGAACGTTGTTGTGGTCCGATTTCTTTGCCCTGCACGCACGCAGAATGTCTTGACGGTGATATTTATTATTGTGAATTGTTGTGAGTTTTCTGGAAATCCATCTTTGTGGCATTGTGTAGGAAGTAGCAGGCTCTAGGAGATTTACTTTTCAAGTTTGCTAAAGAAATGCGTGGAAGGAACTTTCAATTTGCACGTATAACGATTAATATTAAAATTCAAGGATTTCCTATCAAAAATTTCCCTATACCAGGACATATAAGAACATCCTTCATATGTACATGTCTCTCAAACAACCGATCCGAATATTAGGCTATGTCAAGGGCTCTGAGTCGTAGGAACTTAGAATATTTTGAGCTCAGTTACTTTATTAATCCGAGTATAAGTAGGTTTGTTAGGAGCTGCAAAGTATCAAATATTATGTTTGACATAAAATTCAAGGAAAATAAATTGGAAAGTCACAATCTAGAGAGCAAGCTGGTGCAAGGAAAGATCTCCAGCCCATCCTATGGAACTTGAAAACGCAGTAAGAGATGATGCTTACGAAACAATTTGCCCAAACTTGAACACATAGGTGTAAAAGAGATGTCCCATGTTTTTTTTTTTTTTTTTAATCTGCACGTGTGAAAGGGGATATGAATATCCTTATACTTATTGTTTAGGACACGGGCGTTTTGTGGAAAGGGACATAGAGAGAAAGACAGATTGGTGTAGTTGGTTCGAAACTCAGGTGGTATTAAGTTTCTGTAAACTTCGAGGGTGGCTGTCCAGATAACTGGGGAGTATTTTGTTTGTTTTCGCTATTATTGTCGTTGCTTATGATTCACAGTATTTTTTTTCCATCCTCCTTATGTCATCATCGATCAAGTTGCATTTTAGCCATATGACGGCTCTACTGCCAGTGTTATGCCTTCACAGTAGAGTTGACTTAGCTTTCGCAAGTGATCGACTTTTTTATTTATTTCATGCGAAATAAATAGATGATTCTTAACATCAGGATTCGAACCGTGAATCAACAGCGTGACAAGCGATGATGTTACCACTACACCACGGCCACCCTCGTGGTGGAATGACAAACTGTTTGGCACAGTTACAAACTGGCACTTACCAACTTATTTGATTTGAAAAGCAAAAAGTAAGTAACATTAGAAACTTTGCGAGACCATTGCAAATACTCATGCGGCAACCAAACTTCACAAAACTCTGTCTAAAGCGGGAGCAATACCGACGTTTCTGAAGAAACCGGATGGTAGTTAAAAGTAATTTAAAATTTTTTTATGCCTACTCTAAGAATCTCACTTTCTTGATAGTAGATCCCGTGTAGGCACTGCGGCAAATTTAATTTAGAAAGACTACAGAAAGATGGCCAGCAAATAATGACAACTATCTATTTCAGACTGGATTGAGCACTAAGTACGAGTACCTTCCAGCCTTTCAAGACACGATGTGTAGTGTAAGAGAGACTATTAAAAAGTGCGCGATCACTGAGCGATCACTGAGCTGGAGATTCAAGGTTCGAATCCAGATAATACAAAAAAAACATTTCTTACAGTTCCACCTCTCGCGAACGTCTGGCAAACATCCGAGAGTAAAATTGTCATGAAAAGCTTCGCTCAATTGAAAAAATTGTCCTTCAGAAACGGCATAAATTCGTAGGGCCCAACCATTCATGCGACGCATAGCACGAGTGGTTGCAAAAGCTACGACAGGCCCTGTATGGGCCATTAGCAGCAAAATATTTATTTATTTTTAGCCTTGCCTTGAGTTATATGTAAATCAAGCCAATAGGTTATAGACCAAATCAACCGAAGTAGTTAGTATATAGATCAGCTAAACAATGGGTGACTAGATAGCAATGATAGTTTTTTCAATTGTCATATTCCAGCAGATGTCAAAGCTGCCAATGACATCCAGCTGTTAGAGTATTCAATAAGGTTTGCCATTTCATCATGCATTTGACGCTTCCCGCACGCGTTGAAATTATTAAAAAAAATATTAATTATTAGTAAATACGCAACGTGAATTTCGTCGTGAGATCGCACAGTGGAAAAGTTTGAGCGTGAGTACACTCTTTTGGACCTTAGGTTAGGTTAGGTAGATGGGTGCTTTGTGACAAATAGAGTCACTGCTCACTTAGACCAACAAATTCGGTTCCATTGTGCCCAATCGTTTAACCCTGAAAACGTTAAAAGTCCACTATTAGAACCACCCAGATAATGATATAAATCTCAGAAGGTCCGTAAGCTCTATATTACCTAAGTCCTCCAATTCCGAGAAGAAGTGACTTCCAAGAGTCCTCATTCTTGTAACGGATAGGACAGCACAATCACACAGCAGGTGACGAACTGATTCAATTTCTTCTTCGTCCCTGCAGCTTTTACTATAGTCGTTATGTAGCACACCGAGAGCTCCGCGTGAACTCCAATGGCACAATTATTCCAGAAACGACCCGTGTATTATAACGACTAAGTTTCACCAAAGAAGCTGATCTCTTCTTGCTAAAGGCCGGCCATAGCACCCTGGCCGTTGCGCATGTTTCCAGATGAATCTATCTTCTGTTTGCTCGATCGGTGGTTTCATCTTCTATTTACTTCCGTAAAGAACTGATTGGGGTTACTACAAAAGGGAGGACCCGCGATAAGTGCAGCGCCGACCCTTTCCTAGCAAGCTAATCAGCCGTCAGGGTCACCGCATTGGCTCTGGATATTCCATTTAAGACCGATTTGCAGGTTCTCACAAGCCTTGATCTAATTACAGCAGAGTCCAGAGCCTTAATGGCTGCCTGGCTGTCTATATAGACAGTTATCGTTTTACGAACGATATTACTCTCGCGTATAATTTCCGCAGCCTGTATGATGGCTGTGATTTCGGCCTGAAAGACGCTGCAGTCGTCGCTTATTCTAAAGGTGTTGTTTATTCCTAGGGCCGCACAATAAACTCCGGCTCCCGTGCCAACGTCCATCTTAGAACCATCGGTATAGAATGCCAGTTCCTTTTCCTTCATGGTTCTCAGGTTCCTATAGTGCGTTCCGTCAGGAATTCTTATGTTGAATCTCCTTTCAAAAGCTAGCGTAGGGGTCATGAAATCAGTTTCCGCCGATCTGCTGGTAGTTCCCCATCGGAATAAAATGGAGGCATGGCCGTAATGGCTCAATGACCACAATCGGCCTTCTCTCAGTCTTACAGCGGTTTTAGCCGCCAGACTGCTACAGTATATATCAAGCGGAATGAAACTGAGCATGGTTTCCATTGCCGCTGTAGGTGTTGTTCTTATTGACCCCATGCCTCCGATACACGCTGCCCTCTAGATTTTGGTGAGGTTTGAAAGCTGATATTGCTTCTCAAGAGCCATCCACCAGACTAGTCTAGCAGTGGTTCCGCGAGGATCTGAGCTACCGACGGTAAGGTTTAGTCAGCAAGAATCTGACACTATCGTCCAGCCTGGAGTGCGATGCCTATGCAAGGTATTAAAAGGGCTAAATTTGAGTTGCCAGGAGTAGAGGACTAGCGCTCCCTACCATTCGTGTGTCACACCAAACGAATTGCTGCGAGAAGCTAGGTCAGGCCCAGTATGGGCTGTTAACTCCAAAATATTTATTTATTTCTGAAACCCAGCCTACTTTTACCTGCGGAAGTGACAAAACTATTCATTACATAATTTGCCGAAACATTAAGTTTGTCTATGCCATTTGTACTGTCCCCTCTCATGCACATGACTCGATTGGAAGCAACTTGCCGTCGACTTCTGATGATATCATAAACAAAACATCTCAAAAATATACACACAAACTGTGAAATGATCTTCGTTCTAACTTGTAGCCTTTCGCGATATTTAGCATTTTATAATGCAAAATCCGGGTTTTTCCTCTCCACACTATCTTCTGGCATCCAAATAGTGATCGCGTGTTGCAACTACACAATGGACACACGGAGGTCTTCAAAATCTCGTAAATGTCTGACAGAATGTTTCGTTTTCTTCAGTTAACTGGAAATGGAAGCACCAAAAACTGCCTCCGGTAGTTCGGAAGGCTTTAATGATTTTAAAATTAGACCAACAAAAAAAAACAAAAACCTAAAAGATACACGAAACATTTTGAGAGTCCAATTCAAAGAAAAAGAATAAAAAAAAAAAAAACAATCTTATTTCAAACATCGAATCTTTCATCTCTAATTTGAAATGCCGCTGTCTCTGAATTGTGAAGGGACATCATAACCACTCCCACATCTCCTAATCCTTTTAACCATCGTCGGTATCACCCCCACATGATCTTCATCCTTGATCGTTGGTCGGTCCCTGTCGTCATCGTCACCATCGTCTGTAGAGATGTTGAAGGATACACTTGATTTGCCTTTCAACACCGGCCGACCGACAGGCATCGACAGATTTCTTACTGGTTCCCAGGTTTTATTTTATTATTGTCGGTGGATTCGGAGCACAAGCACCAGCAGTGACCATTGTTCAGGTTTGGGAAAACGCTGACGCGCTCCATAGTAATTAAATTGTATGACTTGTGAGGTTTTTTTTTTGTATATCTTACTATCCTCTGGTCAAAGTGAGAAGAAGAAAAAAAAAAAAAGAAACATTCTGAACAACAAATCTGTATCTTTCACTATTCATTCATGAGTTTCAGTCATCGTCGTCGTCATCGTCGACTGAGATTGGGAATGATTTCGAAAAAAAAATAAAATAAAAATCAACCGACACGGGCATCACTACAATTTTAGATACAAATTGATCTGAGCTTCAAGATAATTTCACCAATAAATTGAATTTGACTTCCGTTGAGATGGTGAAGTTGCGATAAATATTTCTTCTTTTTTTTTTAACTTACGGGCTTTTTTCCCCTCCCCCTCTATAGATACATAGATACAGATAAAATCATGGGTTTTATATTCTTTTATCTGCTGCTAGTTCACTTTATTTCAGGTACTAGCTAGCATATGCGATCAAAACATTGTGCGCCAGCAGAGATGACTTCGCCTTCATCTTTGGCGGTGGCTTTTAGCCGCCCAGCCACACTATTATCTGGTGGCGCTGATCAAAAGGCAAGAGAGCTGATCAGAAAGAAGCCGAAGCCAAAGCCATTTGACGTAAGTCCGGTAGCAGCTCCGAATTGGTATTTAATTGAAAAACTTACTTAATTGACTGAATGAAAAGATAATGTTAAGGTGAGGAGCATGGATGGATGGTATACGTTAGGGAATTTCTGCTGAGTCAAAGCTTGAAAAAAAAAAAAATCACTTTTCGTGGGAAACTTTTCGAAGTAGGCTGTGGGTAAGCTCGCAAAATTACGGAATTGCATTGACTATGTTATTGGTATGGGAAAATGTGCTTAGAAGTCGAGGTATTGCCAAATAAAATATAAAGAGAGGAACACTGATATTCCGTACGGATGTTTTGGCTTCCCACTTAAGATATACAATCTGTCTAATGGTGGACATTATCCGAAATTCTATCTACAAACCTCAGGTGGGCCTTCATCGATTACCCACCCTGCCATAGTTGAAAGCTGTAAGACAAGATACTGATCAAAGCGACCAGAAAGTCAGTCTAATATGCCTTCGCTGTGAAAAGTGTTCAAGATAAGAATTTTATCTTAACTCGTAGCCCAATCCACTGGATGTGAATGAAATACTTAGGCGAACTGTATTCAAAGTCGGCTTTGGAAAGTTGAAGTCTTAGGAATAGACTTAGAAAGGATTGTCCACAGAATGGTCCACTTTTCTATTGAGGAGACTGGTATGTACTCAGTTCGTTATGGAAACGATGTACAGGGTGGCTGATGAATATTGCTACATTAAGAAACTCAAATAATTTTTTTTTCAGTGCATGGAATTCATTTTTCTTTTATTCATGTTAAAGCTCATTCAATTTTATTAAATAAAGCTTAATTAGTTTTAAAAATAATGGAATTTAAATGCCCCCCCCCCTGCTCGTTGATGCATGTGCGGCATCTTACCAAGAAGTTGTTCATTACTGCTTGGTGAGTTGAGACAGGAATAGCCGCAATTGGATTGCTTTAGTTCATTCAAATTTGTTGGTTTTGCTTTGTAGACTTCCTGTTTGCAATAACCCCACAAAAAAAAGTCAGGTGCAGTAAGGTCAGGCGACCTGGGGGGCCAACGGAATGTGGAGTTTCTGGATATCAGCTTATTGGGAAATTTTCGTCGCAATTCTGTCATAACAGGCCGGGCTATATGAGGAGTTGCACCATCTTGCTGAAACCACACAGAGTTGAAAGAAATTCTCATTCGGCGTAATTCTGGATAGAAAAACTCTCTCAACATGCTCAAGTAACGGTCTCCAGTAACCGTAACGGTTGACCGTTTTCTTCGAAGAAGTAGGGCCCGACAATGCAGCGTGATGAAACTGCACACCACAGTGTGACACGAAGTGGATGCAATTCCGTCTCATGGAGTATCTGTGTGTTGGAAGCACTCCATATTCGACAATTTTGTTTGTTTATGTTGCCGTTTAAATCGAAATGGGCCTCGTCATACATAAAAAGACAGTTCAACATGTTTCCGTTCTCTTCCACCATTTGAAGCATCTTCTGGCAAAATTCCAAGCGAATCGGAAAGTCTGCTGCGTTCAGTTTGTTGGCCATTTGAATTTTATATGGGAATAAGTCCAAATCATTGTGCATAATTGACTGCAATGAATGTCTGCTTATACCCATTTGAGCAGATAAGCTTCTTGTCGAAGCTCTTGGATTGTTTTGTATGGCAGCAGCTACAGCAGCGATTGTTTCCTCCGTCCGAACTGAAGGGTTTCGATGGTAAGGTCTTCTTTCGACTGTCCCATGCTCGGCAAAATTGTTAACAAGTCTCATTATGGTCCATCTGCTCGGAGGATTGCCGCCAAACGTGCGCCTATACTCTCTTTGAACCGAAACTACGGACTCCAGTGCGTGATAGCGGCGGACAATCCAAATTCTTGTTTCAGTGTCCCAGTTATCCATTTTTGTTAAATCTTAAAATCAATCTGCAAAATAAAAAAAAAAATTAACCAGATTCATTAAATAGAAAAAAAGTTATTAAATTTTTTTTTGGTAGCGGCTTTCATTAGCCACCCTGTAGCAACAATCGCAAGAGGCAAATTCATGGGCATCCCTGCAAATATCAATAGAAACGCTCTCCAAAAGGTTCAGCAGTGGTGTTATGATCAGAACAGTGTCTTTCCATTGACGCTAGATAAAATTCCAACCCTTAGCACTTTTCGGAACGGAATCAAAGTATTTAGAAACTTTTAATACCAGTATCTAGGGGTACACCTGGTTGCCGAACAAACTTGGAATTATCACGTTGAAGGGATGATTCAGAGAGTGAAAAGGGCGTTATAAGAATTTCAGTGAACACTAGTGTGGGACAGAGATGCGGAATATCGCCAAGGTTAGTATACTGAATGTGGGCCATTTGAACCTTCTGCATCTGGCAAGCCCATAACTTTGACATTTATTTTCAGATCGGTTTATGACAGCCCGCTTTCGAAGCGTCACTCCAAGCGAATTTGTGCCATGGAACATGGTATACGCCACCACAATGCGCAGTTATCGTGTAGTTTTACATTCAAAATATGTTCTCAATCGTGAGAACTTAACGTGCATATCGTGCGAAATATCGAGTAAGAAAGCGCCTTCAGACCACACCATCGGGCGTTTACACCAAAAATGATCGCCACCGGCAATCATGATAATGCCAGTCATCAAAGCCGACGTTGTCCAAGGCGGTCTGATGATTAATTTGTGCGGAAAGAATCATTGAACCGCTCTTCTTCGAAGACGATGCTGGAGCAGCCGTAACCGTCAATGAAGAGCTTTATCGGGCCCTGATAACGGATTTGTTTAAGCCAATTCTGACTGGATAGTTTTTGGTTCTAACAGGAGCTCATACAGCCCGAGTCACGATAGCTTTATTGCGTCCTTTGTTCCTCGGACGCCTAATTTCGAAAAATTGTGATTTTGACTGGTCTCTGCCATCACCCGACTTAATGCCTCCAGATTTCTTCCTATGGGGTTATTTCAAGTCCAAAGTTTATATCAACAAGCCACGGACCCTAGAAGCCTTGAAAGACAATATACGATAGCAAATAGCCGCTATTCAGCCCGAAACACTTCGAAAAGTGATGGGAAATACCGAAAAATGAGCACATTGCGCCATTCGCTCTAGCGGCAACCTTTTATGCGATATCATATTCAAAAAGTGACCGGAACGAATTTGCAAGATTCATCGCTAAATCTTATCCCTGTTAATAAGACCAGTCCCACACATTTTACCGCTACAACCTCCACTTTCTTGGATATCTTACTGGTGAGTCAGCCCGACTACGTGAATTATTACGGACAGTTAGACGTTCCTGGATTTTCAAAACACAAACCTTATTATTGGGTTTTATGACCTTGAAGTAAACCGTTCAATAGAAACTAAAATAATTCAGTTTAGAGATTTCAAGGCAGTGGACATGGTTGCGTTAGCTCGCGATGTTGTAAACACCAACTGGGATAGGGTTTTCCTTGTCTCATCTGTCGATAAACAAGTTGACTTTTTTACGACTAAAATTAACCATATGTTTGACATTCATGTGCCAACTAAAACCATAACGGTCCGGAGTGGGAGGAATGAATGGTATACCAACCGAATTGATACACTTATCAGTCAGAGGAATGCCGTCTGTAAAAGATGGAAGCGTTATCGGATCCCGAGCTTCCATGCTGATTTTAAGAATCTGCGCAACGCTGTTAACATAGCGATACGTAGATCGAAGAGTAGATTCTTTGCCTCTTACTTCGGTAGTCTATCCTCGAGCAAATTGTGGAAAAATATTAAGTCGCTCGGATTATCAAAACAAAAGAGTACTTCTGATGTGGAATGTGATGTTAATGACCTAAATAGACGGTTTTTAACTGCATCTTTAACTGATAACCCCCAGATTGGTATGATGCCTCCAGTCAGTGATGCCCCCTTGGGAAGTATTTCTGACATCAGTTTCAGTTTCTCAAGAGTGGATCAGTTTCAAGTATCCAAAACGGTATTTGAAATTAAATCTGAAGCTACTGGTCTAGACAACTTTCTTTCCGTTCATCTCACCACACATTACTCACATTTTTAACACAATTTTAACCACCTCTTGCTATCCTCACCTCTGGAAAGCTTCCAAAGTTATTCCTATATTAAAAAATTCCAGTCCTGTAAAGGAATATCGCCCGATATCAATCTCACCTTTCTTGTCGAAAGTATTCGAAAAGCTAATTGGAAAACAGGTTTCTGAGTACTTAAATTCCTCAGGCCTTATATCGCCTATGCAATCTGGGTTTAGACCCCAACATAGTTGCTCGACAGCACTGATAAAGATTGTGGATGATATTAGACAAAACATTGATGAAGAATGCTATACGACGTTGGTGCTCTTGGATTTTTCCAAGGCATTCGATTCTGTTTCGCATAGTATCCTCCTAAATAAGCTCAAAAACAATTTCTTTTTTGATCGCTGTGCTTTGTATTCGATTCAAAAGTATCTTACAGGAAGAGCTCAGGCAGTGTGGGCTAATAATCAGTTATCTGGTTTTCTCCCAACTTATGCTGGTGTTCCCCAAGGATCAGTCTTAAGCCCCCTGTTATTTTCCATGTTTATCAACGACCTCCCTAATGTCTTAAAGCACTGTAGATCTCATATGTACGCTGATGATGTGCAGCTTTATTTAAGCTACCCAGCTGGTTTAGTGGAAGACGCCGCTGTCCGAATAAATGAGGACCTAGCGAGCGTTCTTCTCTGGTCAAAACAACATCAGCTGAGGCTGAACACTGGGAAAAGTCAAGCTATTGTTGTGGGTAGGAATGCTATGGATACCTCATGTTTTCCAACAGTCGAGTTATGTGGCACCAATCTAAAATATGTTGATAAGGTGAAGAACTTAGGAATTATATTAAACCAAACCCTTACGTGGGATGATCATGTGTCCTTCACATTGGGTAAAACGTACGGAGCTTTACGTGTTCTCCACTTAGCTGGAAGCTGCCTGCCAACTAAGGTGAAACTAATATTAGCAAAAACACTCGTCCTGCCGATCTTGCTCTACGGTAGCTTTGTTTCCTGCTGCCTCGACAGCGTCAGCCAGCGAAAATTTAACGTTGCCTTTAACAATATCGTCCGATTTATCTATGGCTTGCGCAGATATGACCATGTCTCCGACTACACAAATACGGTTTTTTCCATGCCCCTGCAAAAGTACTTAGACCTTAAAATATTACTGTTTTTATTTAAATTACGACGAACAAAAACACTTCAATATCTCTTCGATAAGCTGGTGCCCGCGACATCGCAAAGAAACAGAGTTCTAATTGTTCCTACATTTAGATATGAAGTTTCTAAGCCGCAATTTTCTGTATATGCTGCTGGTCTATGGAATTCACTTCCAGCCAATTTGAGGAGGATGAGCAACAGCGGTGAATTTGGAAATAATCAGAAACGTTACTTCGTAGGCTAAATCATGTTATAAATAGATTTTTATTATTTACATTTTATTTTATTTTTTTTCTCTTTTTCTTTTTATTTTTGTTATTAAGTTTAAAGGGCCGATGTTGATTTTGAATAAGACACAAATTATTTAGGAAATTACTGTCATTTCTTTTTATTATGATAATATTGGTATGGATCAATTATGTATGGAACAAAATACCGCCGCGACCTCGACGGCACACCTCCATCCGATGGTCCAAATTTTCGATGACGCTGAGGCATAATTGAGGTTCTATGCCGATAATGTGCCGAATTATCTCATCCTTTAGCTCTTGAATTGTTGCTGGCTTATCGACGTACACCTTTTCTTTCAAATAACCCCAAAGAAAGAAGTCCAACGGTGTCAAATCACATGATCTTGGCGGCCAATTGACATCGCCACCACGTGAGATAACACGGCCATTGAATTTGTCGCGCAAAAGAGCCATTGTTTCGTTAGCTGTGTGGCAAGTTGCACCATCCTGTTGAAACCACATATCGTCCACATCCATATCTTCCAATTCGGGCCATAAAAAGTTCGTTATCATCTCACGATAGCGAACACCATTCACAGTAACTGCCTGACCGGCCTCATTTTGGAAAAAATACGGCCCGATGATGCCGCCAGCCCATAAACCGCACCAAACAGTCACTCTTTGTGGGTGCATTGGTTTTTCGACAATCACTCTTGGATTATCATTCGCCCAAATGCGGCAATTCTGCTTATTGACGAATCCACTGAGGTGAAAATGTGCCTCATCATTGAAGATGATTTTCTTCGAAAATTGATCATCCACTGTTGCCATTTCTGCCACCATTGTGACCATTGACGACGCTTGAAATGGTCAAGAGGCTTTAGTTCTTGAGTCAATTGCACCTTGTAAGCGCGTAAATGCATGTCTTTATGCATAATGTTCATCAACGACGAGCGTGAGAGGTGCAATTGTTGGGCACGACGACGAGTTGAGGTGGACGGCTCTTCAGCCACACTATCGCGAACAGCAGCAATATTTTCTGCAGTACGAGCTGTACGAGCATGCACTGGTGTTTGCACATCTCCTACAGACCCGGTTTGCACAAATTTTTGCACGATTTTTCCGATTGTACGCACATTTGGACGATTAAATTGACCGAAAGAATCACGAAATGCACGATATGCATTTTGATTTGAACGCCCATTTTCATAATAAGCCTGAATAACTTTAACGCGTTGCTCGATTGTGTATCTTTCCATGGTTCAAATTGAGTTAGTCTGAAATTTAGAAATGTCAAATGAAATGCAGAAAAAAACTTGACGTTTAGGTGTGGTTCACATTCAACATCGGCCCTTAAAATTTAACCACCCTTTATATACTTATATTGAATTGTAAATTTAACGAATTAACCTATTGCACTAAGTATTACCTGAAAAGACACTGTTTTATAATACTTATGTTCTAATAAACAATACAATACAATACAAAAGGGTGGCCGTGGTGTAGTGGTAACATCATCGCTTGTCACGCTACAGGTTCACGGTTCGAATCCTGATGTCAATAATCATCTATTTATTTCGCATGAAATAAATAAAAAGTCGATAAATTGCGAAAGCTAATGTCAACTCTACAGCGAAGGCATAACACTGGCAGTAGGGCGGTCATATGGCTAAAAATGCAACTTGATCGTGATGATGACATCAGGAGGACGGGCAAAAATTCTGTGAATCATGAGCAGCGACAAAAGCAAGAACAAACAAGCTCCCCAGTTATCTGGACAGCCACCAGCCACCCTTGGAGTTCACTGAAACTTAATACCAGCTAAGTTTCAAACCAACTACACCAATCTGTCTTTCTCTCTGTCTCTTCCCCTTTCCTCAAAACGCCCGTGTCCTAAAATTAGTATAAGGGTATTCACAACCCCTTTCACACGTGCAAATTATAAAAAAAAAAAAAAAAAAAATAAACGAAAAATGACTTCACAGCAAATAATTTGTGTTTTTTTTTTTTTTTAATTATTACCAAAAAACATCCCGAAGGTTTAAATGGCCCACCCTGTATGTCCGTTCTGTTGCGGCACGATGTGCATTTTCACACCAAGTAGCATGGAATTTTGCTACCGTATTTAAATATTTATAAAGTATACAGCGGATTCTGAATGGCATTGGCGCGGTATCATCTATTGGCATAGGAAGATCCTGAAAGTCGTGAAATTAAGGAGCTGATTATGCCTATGGATGGAATGAAAAGAGTTTGAGGGGTCTATGAGGATCACTTCCAGATAAAAAAGAGGGGGAAGGACTGTTATCACCTATGGATCCATGATGGGTGGCAGACCCGGATTAAGTATCTTGTTGAAGGAATTAAAGCTTTCTGGGGACAGAAACTTCAACGTTTCAAGCTAAGATGATCACTCTGCTGCACTCATTGGATCACTTTGTAAAGGGTCAGGCGGAATTACTCGCCTGACCCTCTACCTCTATAGCCTGTTGCCAGATCAAATTACATACAAATATAACGCCAAGGCAAAAGATTGCCATACTCATTGATAGCCAAGCCGCTATCAAAGCCATCGCCTCTATCACTATATCCTCTAAACTAGCGTTAGAATGCCGAAATGAGCTAGTCTCGGTAGATGGACAACTCAAAGTAACCCTGATCTGGGTTCAAGGGCATAGTAACGTTTGTGGAAACAAGCTTGCTGATGAACTAGCTAGGCAAAGTCACTTGCAGAATCAGTCCACTTTCCGCTTGGAGCAGTCCATTCAGAAATCTCCTCAATTTTCCTTAAAAAAGCCAACCTTAGATGGCCTAGGCTAACAAACTGTATCATATCCAAAAGGATGTGGCCACGCTACAAGAAAATTAAAACAACCGACTTCCTAAATAGAACGCGTAAAGACGTCGCCAGATTAATAGCGATCACTACGTGTCATCACCACAAAGAAACCCCTGGTTTGATGATGAATGCCAGCAAGTGCATGCAGCAAAACAAGAGGCGTACAAAGCGGAGCTGCATAAAAGGACCAGAGCTGCTCACGAGCTCTACGAGCAGAGGAGAAAAGAGGAACATCGACTTCTCAGAAAGAAGAAAAAGGAGCATGAGAAGCGCTCGATCGAGGAGATTGAAAGACTTTATCGCAAGAATGATGTTCGACAATTCTACCAGAAGGTAAAAAGAACATGCCAGGGTTTCAAAGCCAGAACAGAAGCCTACAGGGACGAAAATGGTAACATAATAGTGGAATCGCAGACTTCTGCAGACTGCTAAACGGCGATGATGTCCAATATTCCGCTGTCAGGCAGAATGAACCATTCAGCAGTGACGATGATAGCCAAGATTCCCGTCAACCCGATCAGAATGAAGTGAGGATACCGATATCTAAACTTAAATCCAACAAAGCTGCTGGAGACCGACAGCCTTGCCGCCGAACTTTTTAAGGCAGGAGGTGATGAGCTAGTAAGGAGCATGCACCAGCTCATCTGTAAAATCTGGTCGGAATTCTTCCGACGTTTGCCCGATCCTGAAGAAAGGAGACCCTCTGAACTGCGCCAACTACAGAGGTATAAGTCTTCTCAACATCTCAGCATATAAGATCTTATCTGCCGTATTATGTGAACGTCTTAAACCGACCGTCAGTGCGGTTTCAGGCCCGGTAAGACCACCATTGACCAAATAATTACACATAATCTTGGAAAAACCCCCACCTTTTCATGGATTTCAAAGTTGCCTATGATAGCTTGTATAGAGATGAGTTATATAGAGTCATGTCGAGTCTTGGCATCCCTGCCAGGATGACGATGGAGAACTCTCGCTGCTCCATCAAAGTCGGAAAGAACACCACCGAATCGTTCAATATCACGAAAGGTCTTCGACAAGGTGATGCGCTATCATGTGATCTCTTTAACATTATACTTGAAAGAATTGTACGAAACTCACAAGCCAACACCGGAGGTACAATCTTTTACAAGTCTGTACTACTACTCGCTTACGCCGACGACATTGACATAGTCGGAAGAACTCAGCGGGCCGTCAGTGGGGCGTTTGCGAATATTGAGACCGAGGCAGCAAAGATGGGTTTAGCGGTCAATAAAGGCAAAATAAAATATATGCTGTCTACAAAAAAGGACACCCAACATCGGCGTCTTGGACAGAATGCCACAATAGACAGATATAATCTTGAGGTGGTAAAGGAATTTGTCTACCTAGGCTCTATGGTGAGCTCCGCAAATGACACCAGTGGGAGATCAAACGAAGAATTACTCTTGCCAATCGTTGTTTCTATGGGCTAAGAAGGCAACTGAGTAACAAAGGCCTATCACGAACTACTAAGGTAACTCTTTATAAGACGCTAATCATCCCAGTCCTGCTGTATGTCGCAGAGGCATGGACTTTGTTAAAATCGGATGAGGATGCCCTTGGTTACTTTAAGAAAAAAGTTCTGGTCCCGTCTGCATAGACGGCGAGTGGAAGAGAAGATACAAGCCGAATTATACGGCCTTTACAATGACATCGACTTAGCCAGAAGAGTTCATATACAACGACTAAGATGGCCGGGTCATGTAGAGCGGATGGAGCCCAACGTTCCAGCCCGGAAAGTCTTCGAATCCACCCCGGATGGACGGCGCAGTAGAAGACGACCTCGCGGAAGGTGGCGCAAACAAGTGGAGAGGGACCTCAACCAACTTGGCGTGCGCAATTGGAGGCAGCTGGCTCATAACCGGGCTAGCTGGAGAGGTTTGTTGGTTGAGACCCAGGTCTACCCCGGACTGTAGCGCCACCTAAGTAAGTAAGTAAATACTACGGGTCACTGGTCTATAGGAGATCACGCAGTCAAACTAGGTATCCCACATAACACACATTGTTGCAGTTGCAATGTCGCAATTGAAAGAGAAACCCTTATCCACTATTTATGCGACTGTCCAGCACTAGCTAGGACCCTTCAACAATTCCCTAGAGGAAGTCTTAGAGAAAAACATCAAAGAACTTATTACTTTTTGGATTCCACAGGTTGGATCTAGAGACTCCTCACTAACACACTGTAACACCCAGGATTCTGGTAACAAAACGGAACTGACTGCTAATTGGGTTCTTCAGAACCGCCACTCTTAAATACCTACCTACCTAGAGGGTCAGGTGGAAGGTAAAAATATCCTAATACAAAGCTGGTTCAGCTCTAATAAAAACTTAATATTATATGTCACTGGCTATGGAATATGTCTGTCTAGAAACTTAAGGAATGTTGGACTCAAATTGAGCAACTCAAAACGTGAGGAACTAATTGATAAGTCAAAATGGTTATAAGAATGCCGGTAGGCTCTATGAAGAGGGCTCTGGGACTTTTGCAAGACGATGCGTTCATCAATGGATCAATGTCCGACACCAGTTGCAGAAGAAGGTATATTCCAGGCTTCCACTGGTACCCCATCCTGTCAACCCAATTTTGCAGTATATTTTCGATGGTTATGGTAACTCTATCAATATTGTACTTAAGTGACTGAATTGTATCTGGATAGTCAACAATAATATCGATCCTTAACAGCACCCGACAAAAAGAAGTCCAACTGCGTCAAATCGAAGGCCAAGCAACATCACCAAAACTGTTGATTACACGATTATTCAACTTAGTGCGCAAAAGATCGATTGTTGGACTGATTGTATGGCACGTAGCGCTGTCTTGCTAAAACTACAGATCGTCCAAATTCATTTCCTCAGTTTCTTGCAAAAATAATCGGTTATTATGTCTTTGTAGCGCCCTCCGTTGACCGTAACGTTGTTGCTATCTTCATGTGCAAAAAAAGGGCTAATAATTCCGTCATTCTCGGATTTCGATTAAAATTTCTTTTCAAAATTCACACTGTTTCGGCAATACAGTACTCACTTTGGAAATACGAGGGATGGCTGATAAGTTCGCGGCCTAAGGCTTAATGTGAAAGAAGTGGTCCGATGAAAAAATTTGATTTCTCAATATAATCTCCCTCGAGTGAAATGCATTTCTCACATCGGGCATACAGTGCCTTAATACCACCAAAAAAATATTATTTTTCTTTGCCTTCAAAATGACTTTCTACGACCGCCTTGATCTCGCACTCATCTGCAATCCCCCGGCCTTTTAACTCCTTTTTCAAATTGGAAAAATGGAAAAAGTCGCTTGGGGCCAAGTCTGGGATGTAAGGTGTGTCTTTTAAGGCCTGTCTCAAAACCCGCGCCATGTGAACAGGCGCTTTATAATCCGTCCCTGAGTTTCCCACGTCGCTTCCGTACGACCGCTTCAAGTGCGTGAGTCAATAAATTTGCGTAATATTGACCATTCATCGTAGTCCTTTTTGGCAGGTCGAAGCCGACTTTTCCATCTTGAACTTCTTCAGCGGCCTTTCCCCTTTTTGAATCCACTACATGGACTATTGTTTGGACTCCGGATCGTATCATCTACAGTTACGATTCGGTTGCAAATTTCGTTGGGATTGTCCACGGGAAGCTTCAAAAAATCTTTGCAGCACTCGAGTTGTCATTGCTTATCGAACGACGTGAGCGCACACATTTTTCTCATGTTTAAATGCTCGTGTAAATTTCTCCAGTCCATTCTTTGCTGATGTGCAACTAGTCCGCTATCTGCCACATTTTTATTCTTCGGTCGGCCAGAACAAATTTTTCAACTTTTCCGACGTTTTCTACAGTGAACACTGACACAGGACGCCCTGGACGGGGGTCGTTTTCACAGCTCCCTCGCCCTTGTTAGAATAAGCGACCATGGTATAAGAAGGCCCGCAATCCTGAAGACTTCCTTTCCTTTTTTTCTCGAGGTACTTTATCACGGCGCTCTGCCCAAAATTGCAAGAGTTCCCGATTTCGGCTGACATGGTGATGTTCATCCTACCACAGATATGGAATAGCTTATCGAGTAAATGGCTTCCACGACTTTGCTGGCACATACGCACTCTTTTGTCGAAATTTTCGATGACCGTTTTGCATAAATGTGGCTAAATTTCGTTGATACAGCGCTCAATTTGCTCCCTCAAGTGGTGGGTGGTCGTGGGCTTGTTGGCATAAACCTTAGACATCAAAAAACCCCAAAGAAAAAATTCCAACAGCGTTAAATCGCATGATCTAGGCGGTCAATTCTGATCACCAAACGAGAAATTACACAACCAAGAAATGACTCATGCAGTATTGAATTGTTTCTCGGGCTGTATGGCATCTGGCACCGTCTTGTTGAAGCCACATGTCGTCCACATCCATATTCTGTAACTTAGGCACAAAAACTGGATCATCATGTCGCGATAGCGAGCACCATTGCCTGACCAGCCACATTTTCAATGAAGAATGGTCCGTTGATGCCTTCAGCCCAAAATCGGCACCAAACAGTCACACACAGCATCCACTTGTTGTTGTTCCACAATCCACTCAACGAACTCTCTTCGCTGTGCGTGGTCAGTAGGCTTCAAATGAACATGCAAATCTTTCATGAGAATGCACTGTAGAGAGCTTCTCGAAACGTCCAATTCTTGACCACGGTGCCGAATTGATGTTCCTGTTCAACAACACACTCGCGAACTACTTCGATGTTTTGTGCTGAACGACTTGTTGAAGAGCGGCCAGAGTATCTAAGATTACTAATTGATCCAGTCTCCCTGAATTTTTGAATTAATCTATTCACAGTTGATGAAGTTAAATCACTATTCCGACAATATTTTGTACGAAAATTGCGAACTGTAACTGCCAAACCTTCATTATTTTTAAAATATTGCTCAACAATGGCAGTGCATTGTTCTTTCGTGTAGGACTCCACATTTAATAATCGTAAAATGTCAGCTGTCACGCAGTCTTTTTTTTTTTTTTTTGTTGGCAGCACTTTACCGCACTAATGGCGCAAAATTCTAATTTTACGTGAACTTTGGGACACTGTTTTACTACTAAAGAGTGCCGCATTTAGTGCTATCACTAATGAGAAGATGACTCGTTGTTGAGTATCTTAGGCCGCCAACTACTTCGCATGACCTAGGAGGCCAATTGACAGGTTCATCGCGAACTCCGGCCTCATATAAAAAATAATAATAAGGACCGATTATGCCACCAGTGTATAAACCACACCAAACTGTGGCATTTCTTGGAAGTGAATGATAACGATAAACAATTCTGGCCACCCGACCAAAGTAAAAGCGAAGATAACATCGGAGCCGTTGGTCTAAATTCCGAGCTATTTAAAGCGACCGCAAGTTTCAAGTCCGAACGCTGATAGATAGCCTGAGCCAGCACTAGAGGCTAAATATTTATTCAGTACTCGTATCTGAGGTTAGATGTATACCAGCAGTCATGTCCCATTTGACATGCCATATCAACTGCAAAAAATGTGCCACGTCATTCTAGAAATGTAAACAAACAATTTGTTCATATTTACACGAACCGTGCTAATAAATTAATCATTTTCTTTAATATATACATCGTATCACGACAAACGAGTGACAGGCATCGTTACATCAATTCTAGTAGCCGTTGGCATTGTATAACGACGCCAATCAATATCTTCGACTTTTATTTCTATTCATAATCCTATAATTAGGAGCTAATTACGGGTCAGTAATGATTTTATCTGGAAAGACAAGAACAGATCTAGCTATAAGCCATTGTGGTATGGGCTGCATAGCGGTCAGAATGGAACATGGATTGCGGTGTGGATTTTTCCACAGCAAGTGGTCGCGATTTTTCTTTTGAAAAACAAATTTTTTTCTCTTTTTTTAATTGCTGCCGAGGGTCAGATGTGAGACAATTATAACACAAATTGATGACACACGGAACAGATCACACAGATACGTCAGCTAATGACACTCGGATGGCAGGTGCAATTCTAAGATACACATATTAGATGCATGCTACATTGGCGCTACATCTGTTCCATTTTATTCACTGAAATCATCACTAGAGGGCCGGGACTATGTGAAATCGATTGACGATATGATTTAGGACCGCCAAAGCGCGGACCACAATGATTTTATGACATTTATGCCGAAATGATGGATGACTTGACGCCATCATAAATTTAAATAAATACAAGCCCGAAGCGCCAGCCTAGGATCAAAGTGCGTTATGCCGATTGCACTTTTGACGAGTTCCGCTTTTGATATTTTTGGTTTAAATCGTAAAAACCCCGTCAAAAAGGGAGCGCTAATTTGGTTCAGACCGTCAAAAGGCATTCACTGCCGGCCGTCTTTTAGTGTTAGCCTATAGTTGAGGGTGAAAAGGATTTTATTACTGGCACAAAGAAAGGATGGTGGTCTCCGCTATGGGAGCATATACCACCGCCGGGCATCAGTGATGGTGAAGCTTTGGAAATTAATGAGCTGTCTGCGGTTGTAAGCCCGTCGCCAGGTTATGATGTTTTTATTGTGGTTGGCGCTGCCTGATTGTTTCGGGTTATGAACAAGAGAAACTGTTTCGTGTTCTGCCGACATGTGTTTGTTTATCTGTCAGGTGAATATTGATGGAGTGATATTGGCGTTTGCAGCTAACTTAAAGATTCGATTTGAAGGCGTTCACAGGTTTTTTTGAAAACAATTTTCAATCAACGGTAGAAAATAATTTGTACACAGATTTGAAGATTCAAAGAGTAGTACACTGTTCGAGCAAAACAGCATTTTTCATACAATACATGACCTGGCAAAATTCAAAGCAAAAAAAAACATTTGTGGCACGCAGTTTGAGCAAAATCGATGGCAAAATTTGTGTCTCAGCAAAAGTCTCAGAAGGTAGCTGATTTCACTTCTAGTTGGGATATACATGTACCTATATTTGATGATGGCAATATCAAATAACTTGGATCCCTTTTCGTCTCCCTACGTGTGGTTTTTTCCACACTTGCTTTCAACTTGAAGGATATCTGGCACATTTGTTCGGTATCCAAACGCAAACCACAAAACAAGAGGCTTTTACAACGATCCTGTATAGAGTGGCGAAAGGAGCTTATCACATCTACAAGCAGCCGACGACATTTACTTACTTACTAACTTTAGATGGCATTACAGTCCGCGGCGGACCTGGGCATCAACCAACAAGCGTATCCAGCCAGCACAATCGAGCGGCGTCCACCAGCCGCCTCCAGCTTTTCCCTCGTTAACCTCGTTAACCGCTAAACCCATTTTCGCTGGTTTCAATACCCCCGAAAGCACAACTGACAGCCCGCTGCGTTCTTCCAATTATGTTAATGTCGTCAGCGTATGCGAGTAGTTGTAAAGACTTTTGAAAGATCGTACCCTTGAAGTTGACCGGGGACTTTTGAACAATCCTTTCAAGTATGATGTTAAAGAAATCACATGACAGCGCGTCACCTAGTCGTAGTCCTTTTCTGACATTAAAAGCTTCGGTGATGCTGTTACCGCCTTGGTAGCATGCACAAATGGACGAGTTTGGCATGGAGGCCAAAACTAGATAAGACTCCGTATACCTTGCCTCTATAGAGGCTATCTCAGGCGACTTGGAAATCGACATCGATTTAAAGTTTCTGGGTCTTTTCCAATATCTGTTACAATCTGTTTATCTAATCTATGATGGACTTTCCTGGCCTAATCAGATTGTTGATAAAAGGTTGAAGGCTTTCACATAATTTGGCAGATAGAATTTTATATGCGATGCCAAGGAGGCAAATACCTCTGTAGTTGGAGCAATTTAGAGGGTCTCCTTTCCTGCGGATCGGACAAGCGATGCTGAGGTTCCATTCGTTGGGCATACTTTCATCCAACCATACTCCATACCAAATCATCCCTATCTGCTCGACAGTCAAACCGTCGAGTCCAGCAGACTTGTTGTATTTAAGCATTGATATTGCTATCTTTACATCATTTTGGTCGGATCGATGGAAATGATTATCGTCATAGTCCGGGTTGAATGATTGTCACCGTCGTTTAATACTCGGCGGAATTAATTTTTGCAAATTCTCAGCACCAACTGTGACTCTACTACTAAATTTCCTTCTTCATCCCTACAGGCTTCTGTTCAGGCTTTGTAGCCTTGGCATGCTCTGCTTAAATCTGCTTAAATAAATAAAATTGCGCGCTAACAGCCAAATTCACAGTCTGTCCTAACTTCTCGCAGCCACTTGTGCTGTGCGCCATACAAATTGTTGGGACCTACAGCTTAAAGCTGTTTCAGAAGGACTATTTTTTCGATTGAGAGAAACTTCTCATAACAATTTTTACTCTCGGATATTTGTTAGACTTTGGCGAGAGGTGGGACCGTGAGGAAACTCTTTTTTTTTTTGTTTTGTTTTCTTGGATCCGAACCTTGAGCTTCACGGTCAGCGCACTTAGCCACTTAGCCTTGGTGCACACTGCTCTTCTTACTTTCTTGTAAAACTTTCGAGCATCATTCCTGCTATACGAGTAGCACCTCTCCATTGACTTCAGCTCGCGTTTTTCATATTTTTTCTTCCTCTTTCTTAGAACCTGGTGTCCTTCCCTTTTCTCCTGCTGGGAGATATCTTAAGCTCCTCTCGTCACCCTATGCAGCATTGCTTTTTGCGTGCGCACTCTTCATCAACCCAGGTGTTTCTTTGTAGTGGATCCGTGAAACCCAGCACATCAGAGGCGACGTTCTTGACTGGCTTGCTGACAATGATACGATTGCTCATCTGTGCTTAACGTTAGCAGCATTGAACTTCTTGAAAGGTTCAGGGACGCTCGATCATGGAAAGCTCTGGTAATCTCTTGCGATTGTAGCCGTTGGATGTTCAATTTTTCCACATTACTTCTTTGGAGATATCCACATACGTGCCTTGAAAGCAACCACGAAGTCGATGTTAGCTGCTCGGAAGGTGCAAACATCCAAAATAGTGGAGAAGTGCCTTGTTTCAATCTTGCTGATAATTTGTTGATCCGGAGAACGCCAGGTGCCCTTATGAATATCCAAGTGCGGGATCCGTGAGCTAGCTACAGTGATGTTTCGCGCCGCCACAAAGTCGATTAGCCTATGTCCGTTTTTGGAGGTGTTGTGCAAGCTGTATTCTCTGATAGTGTTTTCGTAGATGTCCTCCTTTACACCAAACACATCATAATCATAACCATAACTGACATTGGCCGTAGATTCTGTCGAGAAGCTCATAAAAGCAGTCTTTGGTCACAAAGTCTTTATCCTCTGTGGGGGCCTGAGCGCATATTAGACTGATGTTTTTGAATTTGTCCTTAATGCGGATTGTCATCAAGTGTTCGCTCACATGCTTAAGTCTGCCTCTGAGGACAAGTCCGCATCACAAAATAAACGCTGCTTCTGCTGCTTGTAGCATTCATCGTAGTAGGTGTCTCCACTTTTTGCCTGGCCCATCACACCGCACTTTTTGAATGGCGGTGATATCTGCTTTACAGCTGTCTAGAGCCCCCGCTAATTAATATTCGGCTGCACGTGACCTATTCCGCGTCCGATCATTCCACTTGCAGATCCGCCGGTCGTTGTCATGATTTCGTGGCCTCGTAACTTGAAGCTTTTTCCATGGTAGGGAAATTAACCTACATCACAACCCCCAAACCTGAACTGTCAGATCCCTCGTTAAAACCCCTAGGACAAGGTACCAGTTTGTGGTTTTGGAGCCGTCCGTGAACATTCGACTACAAATTCTTCTTGCCTCAGATTCCGGAAAATCTAGTCCCGATCGTGAGGATCGACTTTGAATTTACAAAGCAATTGAACACATGTTAAACGACATGCCTATAAGACAAGATTCTAAAGATTAGTGTCGTGCATGGTCATCGAAGATCCAGTGCGAATTATGCCAAAAGCTTACTCTTATTGTGCCGCTATGATATAAACATGAAGCAATGCAATGCATCTGGAGAAGGCTTTCGTGCAGCCCAGATAAACCGTCCACCAAACAACCGACGCATGTGCTATGAAAGGTCTTATAATTGCCGTGAAAATCAATAGGACCGTTTTTGGTAATAAGCCCCATTTCTTGCCGAAATCACATTATCATTGCCAGAATAATAAGAACACCTTGGCTACCTTCAACTTAACATATTTTGACTGAACAAGTTAACTATCCTGGATGACCCCTAAATACTTAGCTTCATTTGAGATTCGGAGAGAGGACAACCTCAGTTTTGAGGGGATTAACCGAAAGCACATTCGTAGTGCATATCCAGTACATATCTAGGGCCATGCTACAGACAGTCTCTAGACATGATTCCTTAGAGCTGTTGATAGAGTCGAACCCCACGCACTATACTCGTAACAGTGAGGAAAGGCGACACCTCCCTACCATTACATATTGGCCACAATCCGCATCTGCAACAAAAGTTCTATTCATTAGCATTGCTTTAATCCACGACACTAATGGTTCGTCAACGCCGTATTGTGTGGCAGAATCGCACCCTCAATGTCGATGAATACCCATCGAGTACTCATTAACTTTCAGGAACGCATTCAATTCTTCCAACTTGATTCTGAATCGAAGTCTCGCAGGATTTTTGGCGTTGACATTGGATGTAATTTCAAGTGCAGTTCAACCAGTTTGTCCATGCTTTTCAGCAAGCGGGTAACCTCGAGTAGTCATCTCTACCGATTTTAGGTATAAAGGACACTCTAACAGCAGTGGAAATTCTCTTCGGAGTCGGCAGTAACTGGCTTATATAGCCTGACCAGATAAGAACGATAGGAAAAGAAACTTAAATAAAATAACAACGGTATGAGATATCAAATTGATTCTGGCATTATTTTGAAGCTACATTCATGAAATTATGTATGGAATAGAACATCATTTAAAGCGCCGCCTCGGCTTCGCTGGCAGTGCTTCAAGCGATCGGTCCAATTTTTGATGACTCGGTCCAATATGTGCGGCGTTATTCCGGCAATAGCGTCTCGAATGTTGGCCTTGAGCTCGTCCAAAGTGGTTGGCTTATTAGCTTAGACTAAGGACTTGACGTAGCCCCAGAGAAAATAATCGAGGGGTTAACACCCCTCATGATCGCATGATCGCGGCGGCCAATTGATGAACGCCCGCAGTGAGATGACTCAGTCGCCAAATTTCTCCTTAACCACTTAGAGCGTTGCGTCGCTTGTATGGCATGTGGAGCTGTCTTGTTTGAACCACAGCTCGGATATATCGATGTTGTCGAACTGTGGCAACAGAAAGTCGGTTAACATCGCTCTATACCGAGGACCATTGACGGTGACGGTGTCTCCTTCCTCATTTCGAAAGAAATAAGGTCCGATGATGCCGCCGTGCCATAGACCGCACCAAACAGTCAATCTTTGTGGATGCATTGATGCTTGGTCGAACACTTGTGGATTGTGGTCACTCCAATAATGGCTGAGCCAAAAACGGACCTCGTCCGAGAAGATGATTTTTGGCCAAAATCCGGATCTCCGGCCAACATATCCAGCGCCCAATTAGCGAACTCACGGCGTTGTCTATGATCGTCCGGCTTCAATTCTTGTATCAGCACAGTCTTATACGAATGTAGGCCTAAATTCAATCGTAAAATAAGCCTGCTTGACTCTCTGGCGATGCCCAATTCAGCTGATCGGCGCCTAATCGACATTTATGTGTCTTCTTCGATACTAGCCGCTACGCGGCTATGTTTTCTTCGCTTCGCACTGATCTCTATCTGGTTGGTGGCTTAAGGTCCAAAATAGTGTGCGGCAAACGATAAATGATGAAATGGCAAACCTTACTAAATATTTTGACAGCTGGATGTCATTGATAACTTTGACAGCTGCTAAAACATAACAATTGGAAAAACTATCAATGCTATCTGGTCATCCTTTACCTTGTTGTAGCATGGCGGAGTATATTACGTCAGTACCAGGTGACTTAAAGCCATCAAAGGACGCTGCAGCCTTGTCCGTTACCACAGCCGATGCAACATACCAACTGCACCGAATTGTTTTGATTGTTCTCAGCCTTGGTTATCGGTTATCGGTTATCGGTTATCGGTTATCGGTTCGGGTTGTGACCTTCTGCTGAAGTCTGAGAGCCGACACTGTTAATTGTTATACCGGATAATAGTATAAAATCCAGGAGAGAGGATACATATTACATGTGGAGTTCAAATCTGTAAAATCCGTATAATTCTATAATTTACTTCGACACTATGCGTAAAATGGATCCTGAGTACCGATGATTTGATCGTTTGACTCTTGCTAGACACCTGCTTTACCTTGCTACAGAGGTATAAGTCTCCTAAAAATTGCGTATGAGATTTTATCTGCACTATTATGTGAACGACTTAAACCACCTTTTCATCGATGATAAAGTCCGGCTAGTCTATACAGACACATGTCTAGTCTAGGCATCCCTGCTAAAATCATACGTCTGTGTATAATGACGATGGACAATGCACGCTGTTCCATGAACATCACCAAGGCTCTTGATGTATAGTAAACGACAATGACAAGGTGACGAGCTGTCATGTAATTTCTTTAACATCATACTTGGAAGGATTGCACAAAATTTTCAAGCCATTATCAAATTCTCAAGCCCATATTAGTGGTACGATTTTTCAAAAGTCGGTACAGCTAGGTACAGAAGCGTCGAAAATGGGTTTAGCGGTTAACGAGGGTAAAACCAAATATTTGTTGTCATCAGAAGCGAACACTCATCATTGGCGACTTGGCCAGAACGTCACAGTATACTGTTACAATATTTGTAGGTAGTTAAGAACTTTGTCTGCCTAGGCTCTAGCGCAGAGATCAAGCGAAGAACCTTGGGTAGCAATTTTATATAACACCCATACCGGTTTCCGTTGAACTTTCCCACTAACCGCAATTCGCTAAACAAAATTTCACATTTCTAGGGACAATTATTTGCATCTTCGAATTACATAAGTACACCCGATTCCGATCACATTCGGAACTGACCCATAAACAAACAAAGGCCAAAATATGCATAGGCGTAAACATCCCGTATTCAATAAGACACTAATCAATCAAATGACAAGTTAAATACCCAACACCCCCTACAAGTGTGTACCGTATGCAAATCTGTCATCATTCACAGATCAATTGATTGACTCAAGATACTCAAAGAGTCGCACAAATCTTAAGCTGACAGCCGCTTGACAAAAAACGCCTCTAACAACGACGACATCCTTAATCGATGCCAGATACAGATACGTACACCATACACACTCACACATAGTTCGCTGGCTTTGCGTCTTATAAATAAATGATCGAATGATTCAGCTGCTTCAGAAGCATCCCATTGTTCCGACGATGTTGGTAGATACAACAGAAAACAAAATGTATTCATGTCTTTATCTCTCGATTTTCGTATACGACTTTGATTCGAATCGCGCGCAATGAATGTTCAATGAAAGGGTCCATCGGTTATGGTTCAGTGGTGCTCCCATTCATAACCCATCCAACGAACAGACGCCTGAAAGTTGATTCAGATACGTGTATCTAAAAGTTACCTCCATTACACTAATTCAATGGTCCGCGGGAATCAAAAAAGGTTACCCCCATCCCACCCGCTAGAGACGGGGGAGGCAGTCCAATGTGTCATTAACCAGAATGACTTGGGGGAACATTTCTAAGGTGTCCCCCCCCCCCCCCTCATGGATCTAGGGTGCTGCCACCATTTCAATGATGCTGATGATGATAGTGATGGCCGTCGTCATCATCATCAGCATCAACATCTCAGAACAGCATCTACAACTTCAAATATCAACATCGTTCGAGGGTTTCTAAAAGCAAAGCCCAGCGCAACTCCATAGAGCGGACTACACGTAGGGAGTTGATGCCACAAAACGCCCGTGGCCTCATAATCCACACATCAATCCAATGATAGTGCTGCTGCTGCTGCTGGTGCTGATGATGATATTGGAAGAAGTGCCTACAAGATGCAGATAGTGTAGATAGGTATCTTTTGACAACACGGGCAATGCCACTTCATAGGGCTTTTACGATGGGCCAAAGGAGGCAGATATCCCCAGAGACCATCTCAATAAATGATTTTTTGATTGATGGGATTTTGATTGGAAACCATGAAACCACAAGAGCCTCAGAAGATAGCCGTTCACAATAATGAAGACGCTGCGTGTCGAAGATTATGCTCTGGAGAGGAAAACACACTTATCTTGGCCTGCAGCAACTTGACGTACTGCTGCCTGAGATCGCGTCAAGGTCGCAATAGTTCGATAGAAGACAATCTCCTACTCCAGCCTGCACCTGCACGTACCACTTGGCAGAGCCCACCCCCTCTAGATATCTCTATACCTGGGCTCTGGCTCTTCAAAATGACATTACCAAATGGCCCAGAGCCCATTACCAAATCCAATCATGGTACTGGTACACCAACAATAAAATCGTCTTAATGCCACTTCACTTGACCACTCCAGCACTCAACTCACCACCACCTCTCACTCACTCACTCACTCGCTCACTCGACTATCTCGACCTATGATGAGAAGAGGCGGGTGGCGGCGAGGAGTGTGTATTTGCTTCGTCACACTTTTCAATGGTTCTCCAGGATGATTAGGTCGTTTACAAGTACAAGAGAGATTCACTGTCGTCGTCAAGCGTCTCGTCGAGGAACCTTTTTTTTTCTCGTCTTTCTTCGTTCCATCAGTCCCTCTCGGGACTGATTCTCATTTTTTTTTTTGTTAATAATGTTGTTTTACATTTCACAATGGGTTCCATTTGTTGTTGTTGTTCGGGGCATTGTTTTCGAATTGGAAATTAAGTCATCTTCTTTGGGGCGTTCGCGTCTGACGTTAGTGTCGTTTGAATGGAATTGAAGAATGGCATCATACTCGTAAGCAACGATTCCCTCGAATTGAGATTGAATATCTCGAATCTTGAAAGTCTTGAGTCTTGAATCTCTGTGCGATGATTTGTAGATTGAAAGATAACTCTTTTGGATTGGATTGTGTTTTTATTGTTGTCGCCGTCGTTGTTGTACAATCGAAGAGACAGAATAAGTGACTCAATGGACATAAGAGGGTCATGCGCGCAATGCCCACGCAATTGAATTGAAGACGATACGGTACGCATTTTATTACAGGAGGAGGACATACATACTCGTAGTGGTTGTGGGAGCAGAAGTATGAGATGGTCGTTGGTGTGGGAAAAATTTCGCAGATAGCTGAGATCGGGATAAGCAGAACAATGAAGTTGTACCCATTTCGCATTGTATTGTTGTCATTATCATTTGAAGCGTTTAAAAATACATTTTTTTTTTCATTTACTTTGTGACTTTAGACACATGTGCGGAAGTTGTGAGATCTCTTGTGTAACTTGTTAATGGATAATTTTTAGGGCAATATTTGCACAAGTTTGACTGTTGCTTCCTCCTTATTCGGAGGACATACGTAAGCTACATATGTATATGATCATTTCTGAAGCCAAAACATGTTTGGTTTTCTTATCTGTTAATCTGTCTGATAGACAACCAAGAGATCTCTTATGGGGGGCGCTAAGACAAAAAGGAGTTCCAGAAACCTACGTGCGCATGATCATGGACATGTATGAGGGAGCAAGGATAAGAGTAAGATGTTCCGCAGGAGTCACCGAAGAGTTCCCAATCAATTTCGGTGTACACCAGGGATGCGTCCTTAGTCCTTTGCTATTTATCTATTTATTGCAGTCCTTGATTCTCTGCTTGAAGGAAAAGTGAGGGACCCCAAAGTGCATCAGTTATTCTTTGCTGACGATGGAGCTATCACCCTTTCAGAACCAATGTCTTGAAAACTGTATGGATTTGTGTCAAATTTGGAATATTAGTCATTTAGTGTATTTATTGAACAATATTAAACAGTTTTGGAAGTTTTTTTTTTTTTTGTTGCGCCTGGGGGTGCAGGAATCTTCAAAAGATACCAATGGCCCGTACCATTGGTTATGCCCGATTCATATATCTGACCTGATGATTCATAAGTGTCGGCCAGTATATGCCTACGGGCTAAACCTCACCCCCCAGAGAGGCACTATGAGAACCCGCCGCTTGTGCTCATAGTAGTAGGAAATTCGTTCCTCTCATTTTTTCGTTTTGTGGTGACTATGACTAAGTTACCTTTACAAGTAGTTTACGCTTCTGTAGTGTTAATCGCGTTAGGTAGGTAGCTTTCCAGCGAAGGCACCTACTAATACCGTCATTACATGCGGTTTTCCCTTACTGCGCCAGATCGTACAGTCTTGTTCTTTGTAGTCGGCGCTCGAAGTTTGTCACGTCCAGAGTACGGATTATTTCATTATTGCAATGATCATGAAGGCGAGTACGAAGTTTGTGAGCAAAGTTTGTTACTTCATCCCTCACGGTAGCAATTCCTAGATCTCTGTGAATATCACTATTCCTTATATACCATGGAGCATTCACAATTGCTCTTAGTGTTTTGTTTTGGAATGTTTGCAGAACAGTCATATTGCTTGGCTTGGTACAACCCCAAAGTTGTATACCGTATGTCCAAGATGGTTTTAGCACTTGCTTGTACAGAAGCAGTTTGTTGTATACGCTTAACTTCGAGTATCTCCCGAGTAGCCAGTACATTTCTCTAAGTCTGATTTCGAGCTCGTCGCGCTTCTTTTTAACATGTGGCTTCCACTTAAGTTTTGCGTCTATTGTCATTCCTAGATATTTTGCCTCGTTTGCGTACGGTATTTGTACCGAGTTAATGGAAATAGGTAAGTTGTTTATCTTTTTGTGTGTAAAATTGACATGCGTTAACTTGGTCTCGTTAAGGACGATTCTCCACTCGCATACTTTGTTTAAAACTCGTTGGAGTTTTCCAGTTGATGATTCGACTGACTCATCTGTTGCGAGGATAGCCGTGTCGTCTGCGAACGTTGCTACGACAGTCCCTTCATCTTGTGGTATATCTCTTGTGTAGAGGAGGAACAGGATTGGGCCGAGAACACTTCCTTGCGGAACACCGGCATGTATTTTTTTGAATTTCGAATATTCTGCCCCATGTTTAACAAGAAAAAGTCTGTCATGAAGGTAAGATTCCAATATTCTGTAGAGTTTATCTGGTAAGATTACCCTTAGCTTATATCTCAGGCCTTGGTGCCGTACCTTGTCGAACGCTTACGAAACGTCGAGAAAAGCGGTAGAGCATATCTTTTTCCCTTCTAGAGCTTTTCAATTTCATTTGTAATTCGATACACCTGATCAATTGTGGAATGTTTAACCCGAAACCCGAATTGATGATCCGGGATCAATCGCCTTTCTTCAATTACTGGGTGCAATCTTTTTAGCAGAAGTTTCTCAAAGACTTTTGATATTATCGGCAGAAGCGAAATGGGTCTATATGATTTCTTGTCGTTTGCACATTTCCCCGGTTTCGGAACCATTATTACTTCGGCGACTTTCCATTGCCTTGGAACATATAGAAGTCTCAAAGAAGCATTTATAATGTAGAGTAACTTAACTAACTTTCAATTTTTACAGATATTATAAAAGATCTATACTTACGTTGGCTTCTTCTCGGCAATCCTGACATCACGTCTTTATCACTTCACTGTTTGCACAAAAATAACAAAAGCCATTGAACGGGATATACAAAACACAAGAAAACAACACGAATGATGTACTTGGAACTAGAAAACTTGCCTTAACGAAGTAGAACAAAGCGAAACACGAATGAGAAAATCAGGCAATATTACCCACACAAATGTGTTATAGGACACTGAAAGGGATAAACGAAGATCATATGGTCCTGCTACGAGCACTTGATGTATGGGTGGATGTATTGGAGGGAAATGGGTACCGTATTAGTTAAAAAAAGACAGAGTATCTGTGCTGCTTATTCTCTGATCCACACCGGCCTATTCCAGACATTTACTTGAATGGAAAAGTGCTTCCCAAGTGCGAAAAGTTCAAATATCTGGGATCTATGATCAATAGCGAAGCAACTTGTGATAATGATACCAATCATCGCGTAAGCGTAGGATGGATGAAGTGGCGGGGAAACTCCGCTATCTTCTGTGATCGAAATATGCCCCCTAAGCTTAAAGGAAGGCTCTACACCGCACTTGTATTTCCGGGGCTCACATACGGTTCACAATGCTGGACAATGTACAAAAAGTATGCAATGCTTTGCATGGCAGCAGGAGTAACGAAGATTGATAGAATAAGAAGTTCAAAGATTCGAGGAAGCCTTCATGTAAAAGAACCCATCACAAGTAAGGCAATATCAATCAACGTTCCTACGCAATCGCGCAAAAAAGGCAGATCAAAAAACAACTGGATCACACAAATGCAAAAACACCAGCATTCGATTGGCCTCAGTGACGAAGTGATCCGAAACTGGGAAGTCTGCCGGTACTTCCTGAGGTCAAACCGGCAAACTCCACAGGCGGACCAGTAGGGATGCAGTAAAGTGGGAGGGTTGTGATCCTTCTACTCCGGATCATAACTTCGCGGTAAGAAGAAAAAGATCTATTAATCTGTCTGTCCCATTTGTCATTCCTAATTCAAGAACAGCCAAACAGATTTTGATGATATGTTCTCGGGGTCTGGTCGAAACTGCAAATGCGGACTTTGTTATTGCATGTCTGCAGAAGGTGGTAGATAATCTTACCAGTAAGCTCAACCGCTCTTTTGGAAGGGCCAGTCCTGTCAGACGCGCCAGCGGAAGAAATCATCCACCCTGGTGGAATTCGAAAATAGCTGAGCGTCTGCGCACCTCAAGACATAGCTGGAACCTCGCTAAAGAGGGAGATATTGAGTGGTCAATACATAAGGAAAACGTTAAGCTTCTCAAAAAAGTAATAAGATTAGCTAAGAAAAATTACTGGAGAAGCTTTTATGACTCCATTGAATGCACCACAGTGGCGGCTCGATTGAGGAAGATTCTCACCAAAGCTCCATTACACGTGTCTTCTATTAAGAACTGTAATGGCAGCTGGACGGACTCTTACGAGAATACTCTTGAAGCTATCCTGAAATGTTACTTTCCTGGCTGTGAAGAGGCAGGGACATACGAGTACTGTCCGGCAATCACATCTATGCCAGCTAACATTGAGACTGAAGCTATCGACAATGTGATTGACGATCAGAAAATTTCGTGGGCAATCAAATCGTTTGCACCATACAAATCACCCACGAGATACATCCATGAATATATTATTCCATGGCTCAAGTACATTTATGGTTGGCGTCTCAGATTGGGATATGTGCGAGAGATTAGAGTGGTTTTCATACCAAAGGTGGGTCAAATAAACCACGCTAATGCCAAGGACTGCAGACCAATAAGTCCATCATCATTCTTATTGAAGACACTGGAACGGCATCAAAATCACATAATGCGTGCATAAAAGAAAAATCAGTGGCTACTCTTCACAAAGTGGTTTCTACCATAGAAAACACTCTTCAAGTGAAGGAATACACGATGGGTGCATTCCTTGACATCGAAGGGGCTTTTAATAATGTAAGTACTGAAGCTATAGTAGACATTTTGCTCAGGGCCCAAATACACTCGAGTATATGCAGGTGGATTAAACTAATGTTTAGTACCCGCATAATCAACTCCACAATAGGGGACATAAGAGGAAGAAAGCAAGTTAAGCGGACCACCCCACAATGCGGAGTCCTTTCACCACTCTTATGGCCTCTAGTAGTGGACGAGATGTTAGATATACTTGAAAGGAATGGTTTCAACGTAGCGGCCTATGCCGACGATGTTGCCATCCTGATATCCGGAAAGTTCCTTCCGGTACTCAACGATCGAATCAATGAAGCATTAAAATTAGTGAATAACTGGGTCAAGGGCGGGGGTCTAGAAGTGAATCCGGTGAAAACCGAGTTAGTTCTATTTACTAGGAGAAGATCGATACCAGAATATAATTACCCTCGTATGAATGGTATCGAGCTGATACCTATAATTAACTTCAAAATATCTCGGCGTAATATTGGATTCCAAATTAAACTGGAAAGCTAACAAGAAGGCATCTTGGGGTTTTAAGCCTAAAGTGGTTCACTGGCTATACACTGCGGTAGTAAAACCCATTTTGAACTATGGTTCGATTGTCTGGTGGAAAGCGCTCGAGAATAAATACCAACTTGAAAGCGTTACAAAGATTCAACGGGCAGGCTGTCTGGGGGTGACGGGATCGATGAGATCAATACCGACAGCAGCTCTAGAAACAATACTGAATCTTCTTCCACTTGACATATACAGCGGGAACACGACAGTTAAAACTGCAATAAGACTAAGGGAAGCCGGTCTATGGATAGCTAAACGCTACGGTCATGCCTCAATTCTAAACCGATGGAATGTATTGAGACTCCGGACGGAAACGGACTACAACTGCAACCAAAAGTTCTATATTAGAATACCTAGCAGTGAGGAATGGGATGAGGGAAGAGTCTGTTTCGAGAATGAACTGGCAATCTTTACCGACGAATTCAAAATGGCTGCCAGCACTGGTGCCAGAGTCTACTGTGAGTCTCGAAATATACATCGCTCGTTTAGCCTTATGGATGGTTGCAGTGTCTTCCAAGCCGAAATTGCTGCAATAAATCAAGCTGAGGAAGATGGTCAAGCGGCCATTAAGGCGTTAGAGTCAACATCACTAAGATCCAAGCTCGTAAAAATTTGTAATAAAAACCACTGGATGTTATCTCAGCGGCCAACATGGTGACCCTCTGCTGGGTACCGGGCCACATGGATACCTCCGGTAACGAAAAAGTGGACAAACTAGCCAGGGAAGGTTCACTTATAAGCCCTTCGCGGGCATTTTCCGAGGCTAGCGTACCGTTTAGCACCCTATACGGGGAGATAGACAAACTAATGAACGCTGGTGTCAATTAGATACATGCACTACAGCCAAATCATTATGGCCAGTCTACGACAAAAAGGGATCTATCAATCTTATAGAACTGTTGGCGTCGTAACACGACACTGTGTGATAGGTAATCACGCAGCGCGGTTACCTCACAATGACTACTGTAGAAGCTGCAGGGACGTAGAGGAAATAGAATCCGTTCATCATCTTCTATGTGACTGTCCAGCTCTGGCTAGCAAAAGAAGCCGTGCTTTTGGCAGATACTACTTTTCAGAGCTGGATGAGCTAGGTAGCATTCAGCTAGGAAAACTCCTGAGATTCATACATTCATCTGGGTGGTTTAGCCTAGCGGTCGAAGATTGAAATTTTTTGGTTCCCAGGGTTCTAAATATTGGGCACAATGGACTCTTAGTAGTCTAAGTGAGCTGTTGACAACCTTGTCAACAAGGGCACCCAATTACCTAACCTAACCTAACCTATGTCTGCAGAACGGGCAAAAGACAGTGTTAGCCAAAAGATTTTCAGGGTCGCTGAATCTAAATCTAAAGTAAAATTTCGAAATTCAAAATGACGGATTCAAAATGGCGCCCAAAATTTGGAAAATATTGCCCAAGTTGACATCAATTAGTCCGCATATATGTATATATGTTTTTAAGATCACTGTGCCCAAGCCCGAGGCCGGTATTTTCAAATTCAATGATCAAAAAGCCAAATTAACACCCCTATTCTGGTTGTTGGTTGTGATGTGGTCACAACACACAAATGTCTGTGATGCGAAAATTGTGACGCCTACCTTGTGAGGTTTCAGCTATTTGGTATTCTGGCAAAAAGCTCACCAGAAAACACACAGGAATAGTCACCATGGTGTGGTGAATTCGTTGTCATGTCAAAAACTAGTTTTTTCTTGAGAAATATTATATTCGCGCTTTTTTCTTATGGGAGGACACATTTGGAAGAGAAAAATAAACAAAATAAAGAACAATGGCGAAACATTGCGAACAAGGTAATATTGTGTATGATAAAATGAAATTTATTTATTAACAATGAACATTTTGCAGATAACAAGAAATATCAGCGTACATGCCAGGAACAGTTGGATCATTACATACATTTCATGCACAAGAATCCAAATTTTCTTCCGGGTAAGAATGAACCAACTGATCCGCATAGAATGAGGAACTATTGGGCCACTTTAGCAGACGAGCTAAATGCTTTGTGAGGACCAGTTCGTACTGCGGTCATGTGGAAACAGGTGTTATTTTTTTATTACTGACTTTAAGCCACTGGAAACACCAGTTGCGTTCTCGTGCACGGAAAGCTAAAGTGCACAAGAATTTAACTGATGGTGGTCTACCGTTAGCACCTCAAATAAGCCCTTTTGAAGAAAATGCGTTAAATATATTCGGTGCTGTCGCAATAGAGGGATTGGAAGCTGTTCCAACGTTTAGATGTGTTGTAAGTGTTTCTTTACGTACACCCCGCGCAACAAAAAAAGCCGCATACGGGTTTTCCATTTTTTTGCGCTAATTACCTTTAAGGGATTCGCGGAATTATATTTTACTGCTTCCGGGTTAGGTAATGGACATTTTGGCATGTGTCGGAATTCATTCTGGCAGTATTTAACAGTGCGTGCAGTTGTATTTCTTAAATAAAAGTGAAAAGAGTATATCGCGATGTCTAAAAGAGTACAATTGAGTAACGAAAATAAGGCAGTTATCGTCGCCTTATCCAAACAGAATCAGTCATTTCGTGAAATTGCTCTACAAATTGGATGCAATGAGAGTTCTATAAGAAGATTCTGTAACAAATCACAATCTGGACAGAAAAATTGGCACAGGATTGAAGAGATATACCACTGTTCGGGAGGACCGGGAACTGAAGAGGCTAAGCTTGAGAAACAGGTTTAAAAATGCATCGGAGTTAAGAGCTGACCTGCGAGAAGCTGAAGTTAGCTGGGGCTGAAGTTAGCGTCAGAACTATCCAGAATCGTCTCAACGAGATTGGTTTGCTAGCAAGGAGACCAGCGAAAAAGCTGGGCTAAGGAAAGGCAAAACTGGAGTGTTCAAGATTGGTCAAATGTGGTGTTTGCTGATGAGTCCAAGTTTAACCTAATCGGACCGGATTGCAAGCAGATAGTTCGTCGTAGAAAAGAGGAACGCTACAGCGACGAATGCATAGCTCACACCGTAAAACATTCTCCTTATGTTATGGTGTGGGGATGCATCACCGCAATCGGAGTTGGACCTCTAATTATGCTCGAGGGAACTGTTAACGCCATGCAGTACAAACAAATTGCCTTAGATGGTGTTGTACCGAGTATGGAAATGATAACAGCAGAAACATAAGAACCAATTTTTCAAGATGATTCAGCACCTTGCCACCGAGCAAAATCTGTGACTAATTCGAGGTTTTTTTTTTCATATTTATGGGTGTTTTGAAAATCTTATGGTTTTAATTTTTAAATTTCCTCCACAGATTAAAACTTTGAAAGAAGAATTAGGAATAGAATCCCTAATTTGGCCGGGAAACAGACCAGATCTCAACCCCATCGAAAATGTCTGGGCTCTTATGGGAAAGAAGATCCAAGATAAAAAACCAAAAACCATGCAGCATCTAAAGAGCATCATTGGTTCAATGAAATTAATAACAATTACCTCAGTAATCTCTATGCCTCCATGCCAAACAGGGTTCATGACGTTGTTAGGGCGAAGGGTGTCTTAAATTATGTAAAAAGGTTTCTTAGTTAATAAAAATATAAAAAAAGAAATTTGCTTTTCAAATTGTTGCTCTTTTTTTAATTTAGGTAGTATCTGATATTTTGTAGTCTGATCTTCACGATCATTACGAAATGTATTGTCAAATTGGGGAATGTGTTAACTTAAATGTTAAACATCAAAAATACAAAGTGACTACGCAGTGATTAGACATCATTTATTAAATTTCTTCCATTTTGTTAAAAATTACCATGTGCGGCTTTTTTGTTGCGCGGGGGTATATACATATTACTAATTATGAATATGGTAATTGAATATGTTTTCGTTTTAAGAATTCAGATTATGCGGAAGGATTCATGGAGTCGTTGCCTGTTACGCTTGTTTGAGGACATAATATTAGTTGAGGATGACCCAATAGATTCACCGTCGACGACTCCAGCATCCTCATCAAGAGGCAGCACGCGGCTATCAACAACAGATATGTGTGCACAGAGGCTTGCGATGGATAAGGCAGGAGAAGAAGAGCGAAGGAAAATACAGCGGCAAATCTTGAAAAATCAAAAAGTTATGGCGGAGGCCTTACTCAACATTTCCCAATTGATGAAAGTAAGTAAGCCTCAGTTGCTGTGGCAGGCTCTGGAGTCTGAATATCTTCAAAAAGTTCAATATTCCTACTTCGCATGATATTGTGCAAGATCCCACATGTGTAGAAAATGTGTGCAGCCTTCTCATGGGAGTAATGCAGTACTCGATCCTTTAGCAGGCATCTGTAACAAAATTTCAAAACACCAAAAGCGCATTCAATCACATTCCTCGCTTTTATGTGAGCTTGATTAAATGCTAGCTCATTTTGCGATGAAAAATCACCACTGGGGTCATCAACCAAGGTTCCAATGAATACCCAGAATCACCTAAAAGCCACTTGAACTGCCGGCTGTTATGGCTTTGAATAAGCTGCATTCTAACTGACGATGTTATCCAAATGCCTGAATCATGACATGATCCAGGGAATTTCGCGTTTAAATGCAGAAACTTTAGATCTTCATCACAAACCTATTTACCGCTTCAACATTTAGGCTGTAGTAACCTTTTCTATTCATGTACAAGTGGGCAGGGGTTCGGGGATCTTTTTTTTTTGGCGCTGAGACGATTGCAATGTGTGTGCAGTCCCCCTGATATTAAACTTTTGATGGAACCTTTAAAGATTTTGAGTTATTTTTGATACAACCATTACTGATTTCAACCAACCTTGTTTTAAGAGCACTTATCTCATCATCGGTTGTGGGAAATTTTATTACATTTCCATTGACCCGCAATATCAACCTGCAAATGTGGTCCACACATCGGGAAACTGATGATTGGCTCAGTGGTATGGTATAATTGTTTCCTATGCACTTTTGGTATGAACCATGTGCGGAGAGGAACTGTTGAAAAGAAAAGTATAACGTATTACAGCCCTGAAAGGGCAAGCTACTTAGTTGGTCATCGTAATTTTGCAGCTCTTCCATAATGTCCCAACATAATCCTTTATAAACTGTCTACAATTATAAAAAGCTAATTACCTTTTGTCTCTATTTTCTTCTTCTTCAGTAAGAAACAAAATCAATACAATATTCTCCATTTGCTTATTTTTTCCTTATTTTCGCCTTTTTTCCAAATCAAAATCTGTTTATTTCTGCTTGTCTGTGACAGTTCTTGTGATGCTATTTTTCCTTGTGATTGTGCTCAAGAGAACATCACAATTTTGATGGTTCTTGCGATGCTCACAAGCTGTGAGGTTTTGCTCAGAATACGAAAACCTCACAATTTGTGACTCCCCACGCTCTTGTGAGGTAGTTGTGACTTATCACAGATGGTTTGCCAGAATACGGGTGTAAAATAAACAAAATGCTCCATTTTGAATTTTAAAATGTCGAATTCGGATTCGGACTAAGAAACCTCGAGAATATTTTAACTTATACAGGGTTAATCATTGTGTGCTTTAGGTTTTTAAATCTAAATAAAATAAGAAGTATTAAAATTTCAATGAAATTTGTGTACTGTTTTAAATTTAGGACTACGCCACAGTGGCGTGGGGTGAAATTTCAAGAGAGGGAAGCCGAAAAAAGTTAAAGTAAAATGTTTTATTCAAGACTTACCATTTTGGTGATTATTAGAAACACAGACTTAAGATATGCAATATAAGCCACCTTTGTTATACTTTAAGTCATTGGAATTTACGTAGACAATGAGCATAAAAAAGTGGCCGTTCTGGGCAGAATAATCTATATAAGTTACTGATAACTCGGAGCGTTGTTAAATATAAAAAATTTAGCAATTACGATTATGTACTACCTATTTTTACTCTAAAGCTATCCTACTCGTGCTATTCTTTCATACAAATTCGGCTAAAACTCTTTCATAAAAATTTGAGTTATTTTTAATTTCTAAAAGAAGGTGCTTTTCGATAGATAAAAGTGCCAGATCTGAGAGTCTTTCTTCTTTTTGGGAATTTCTTAAGTAAGTGTGGACTCTTTTTAAAGTCGAAAAAGATCTTTCGACTGAGGCCGCAGTCAAAGGCAGGGTTAAAGAGATTTCACACAATGTTAGAGTTTGAGAAAAAGTATTTCTAAGCATTTCCGTATTAAAATGCTTATAAAGTTGAAAAACCTCAAGCTTTTTAAGTGAAGGGGTAGTGTATAAAACTTTGAGTTCCTTTTTTTGAAGTAGTAAAATTAAAAATTTCATGAAATAGGCTAATTAAAGAAGATATTTTGTAATCCGGCATTGAATTAGAAAAATATTCATATTTTGATTTGTTTAATAAATCAAAGAAAATGTATGAACTAAATGAACTATACCTATTCTTAATCTGACTTGTAACATTATCTATAATTGCTACACAAATTCGGCTATAATTTATATTTGAATCAATATTAAGTAGTCGGCGTTTGCGTGGAGGTTCTGAGCAGTTACTTACGCTCTCATAGATTGAGTCAAATGAGTTTAAAAATTCAGAATGAATCCATGACTCAAAACCCTCGATCTCTTGCTTCGAAAGCTCTATGTCTTGTCTGCAATTGAATAAGACGTTCACTATACGCGAATGATATTGCCATCGAGTCTCTGATACCCCGGAATGCCAGCTCTTGTTTTCCTAGAAGAACTACAGTGTCTATGAAACGCTTCATTAAATCGCGATTGCGATCAACTTTTCTATTATGAACCTCGTAAGAATTCCCTAAAGAAGTCTCTATGCGATATTCGCCAAATTCATGCAAATGCAAGTAGCTGCGTATATGCTTTTCCGTTTTTTAGAAGAATTAATAAAATTGTTTATATCAAAGAAACCTGTATGACTCCAAACACTAGAAGAATTAGAAAAAAGAAGACAAGGAAATCAAAACATTCTATTTAATTTGCAACTGCCAGTCAGCCATGGATTCTTTTTATAAAAAGACTCATGAAAATGTTTCTGATACCCATCCTTTCGCGTATAATCAATTTTCATTGATGGTGTCGAGAGACCTAGTTCTATAACTTTTTTCTTTTTTTTACAAAAAATAAAGCTTACTGAACTCGTGGGTTTCTTTCAGAAGAAAATCAGTTAAACAACACTCAAAATGAACTAGAGACATCTTGTCTAAGAATAATTAGAATGTTCAATGGGGCACCTCTTGAGTATATTTATAATTACTTACTTGGTATATAGCTAATAACTATTCACTTAGCTCACTCACTATTTTATAATAATTTAATAATTTAAAACACTAACTTGACTAAAAAAAAAAAAAAATACCCAACAAGTAAGAAAAACCTCAAACGCCGTTCGAACCACTACATCACCCAATAACTCGATTTTCTTCGGCTTATTTTGTTGCCTACAATAAAAAAAAAAAAACTCCCTCGAACTAAAACCTTTCTCCTCCACCAATGTTCATCTACAAAAGCCGAGAAATCCCGGGTTATTTTCCTCATAAGCGAATGTATGTTAGACAAAGGAATCGCAAATAAACTTCTACTATATGCCAGAAAGGAATAGAGTTGAAAGTTCGTACTGTGAAGAAATGAATGCTTAAGCCGGAAAATGAACGGCTTCTCAAAAAAATTCATTGCACGCTCACTCGCTAGAGGAGTTCATACTTGTCTCGCCTACATGTGCGAGTTTGTGTATGAGTAAAAATGAATAAACAACCGAAGTGGTCGCAGAATTTCATCTTCGAGCGTGTATAAAGTTATGAAAAATGGTTTAATGAACAAATAATTAAATGTGATGGTTGGCAAGTGGCAAAATAAAAATTTTTGATATTTGAAAAGGGAAGCCGGAAGGAATCGGCTTGTATGGACGCCACGCCACTGCTATGCTACTATGTATGCTATACAACATCGGTTAAACGGGAGTTTTTGCAAACCTCGATGTGTGTGAGGTAGTTTTCAATAACTTTGCGACACACAGACATTGAAGTACTCCAAAATTTGGGGATTGCCTGCTTAGACATGATCTTTAGCATAGCCCAACAAAAAGAAATCCAACGGGGACAGATCACACGATATAGCCTCGTTCTGTTGGAACCACATGTCGCAAACATCAATGTCTTCAATTATCAGCCCAAAAAAAGTTGGTTATTATTGGACCATAGCGCAAAGAATTCACCGCCACAATGGCGCCTTCGTCGTTTTCAAAATCACAGAACAGGTCCATAGTGCGCACCGAACTGTCACCCGTGGTGGATGCATCGGCCTCTCAAATATCACATTTGGATTCTCAGAACCCCAAGTTCTACAATTTAGTTTGCTTACATTGCCGCCGAACGAGAATGAGAAATGGGTCTATGGTTGACATATCCTCATCTGATAGTTGGTACTTGCGCAAGCATTTCAATCTTTTGTGGGTCAGTGCCCAACAAGGCTCCAGAAGATGTTCTGAAGTCTTACTGGACTCATTGCAGAAAGGCCTTCGATTGTTATACCTAGTTTCCTTTAATGCTACCCGAGTTTACAGTGCCCCGATAGAAAGCATGTTAGGTACGTAGCTTATTCTTATTAAGGCAAATACATGCTTCGTATCTCTTCCAGTTGTATCCCAGAAGTTTCTTAGCTTGCCTCAGACCTGGAGTATTGGTTTTCGTCCGGTTTTCTTTCTCCATCTTCCTGAATTCTTCGCTGTGTGATTTCCTATTCCGCATAATGGTTCAGGTCCAATAAAGGATTCTTCTGCCTCTTGTCTTGCCAAGGAGTCTGCTTCTTCATTGCCCTCTATTCCCGCATGACCAGGAATCCAATAGGTGGTTACCCTGTTACTGCTACCCAATTCATTAAGTTTTGATCTAATGACATGGGCGTCAAGTGCTGCTTGACTGTCTGGCAATATTGCTATTTCGTATTTTTGTATCTTCTATCGAGATTGAATTGAATACATCTATCTGTAGCGTATATTTCGGCTTGAGAGATGCTAGTACTTTTGCCCATAGGTTCTGAGTATTTTGTTCTTGGCCCAAATACACCTGCCCCTGTTCCTTTTTCAGTTCTCGAGCCGACCGGTGTACCACTTTATTGCGTGGTTACTCGCTCCGTATATTATGACCAAGCCTTTTTGTTACTAAACTTCGTACGGAATTTGTTATCAAAGTTAAATTTTCTGATACTATCGTCCCTAGGAATTGCTAGAAGGGGGAGTTTCTTGAAAAGTACATCATATTCTTTTGAATTGATGCATTTATCCCGATTCTCAACTACAATATGAAGCGGAGTTAGTTCCAGGAATACTTCCATGGCAGCATTGGTCTCACAATAGCGGTATACATGCATCTTAGAATGCTAGGGTTAAATCCCCAAGACTTACCCGCTAGGCTCCTACATATCATGACAGCATGGATAGCCTTTTTAGATATTTCTTCTGTGTGCTTTTTCCACATGAGTTTACTATCTAGGTGTAATCCTAAATACTTTACTTCTTTTACTGGTGTCAGTTCCGCGCCCGACAGCCAAATTGGCTTCCTTTTCCTCGTAAATAGTACTATTGTAGTTTTTGCCGGGATTATGTTGATCCCATCCGTTAGACCTCTTCGTACTATGTCATCAGCATAGGCTTGACAGTTGATTCCGAGGTTGGTTAACTTTTCAAGAAGTTCATCCACAACTAGACTCCACATTAGAGGAGATAGTACTCCACCTTGTTGGCATCCTCTTGTTGTGTTGACCTTAATGCGACATACTAGTTTCTGCTGATCTTGTTCTCAGCAACTCGTACATCCACTTAGATACTGTTCTACTGACTAATTTTCTGTCCAGGGCTCTCTTGATGACTTCGTGTGAAGTATTATCAAATGCTCCCTCGATGTCTAGGAATCCGCCAGAGAATAATCTCTTTCGTTTCAAGAGCTTCCTGTATGGTTTCCGTGAACTGGAATAGAGCCATCTCAGTGGATATGCCCGCTCTGTATGCATGCTGTTAACTACATCCTCCCTTACGTAGTTGTCCACAGATTTTTCTGTGTGACTTCGTCTGTGCGACCTTCGCCCGTCTCCACTGCTTTGGAATATACCCCAGTGCAAGTCATTATTCTGACTAAGTATGGTCGTATTATAGTTTCATATAAGTGGAAACAATTTTATGTGCAAAACTAGAGGCGACTAGCACAAGATCGACCTTCCTGGAGACGCTTGTTGGTTAAGGATCAGGTCCACCCCGGATTGTAGCTCAGTTTTTTAACAGTAAATAAGTCCAGAATATGTACTCAGAATTTTTGAGATATACGAGCATGCGGAGGAGTTGAACCAATGCTGCTATAAGTGACCTAAAAACTAATAGTTTTCTGAAATTTTAACTTTCATGTCCACGATCAGGCATCAAAAATACATCGACAAAACCGAATCGGGCATGGGGTGGTAAATCCGATTTAAGTCCATTATTCCTAGTTATATTCTTTATTTTGCAACAGTCCCACGGTTCTTCACTTAGCAAACAAGACAATAACCGATAAATCATAAACGAAAAAACGAAACCCTTCACACACTTGAACCTCTCAACTTAATAGATGGAGGCGTGTCAGCACCCAAAAAATCCAAAAGACTCAACCAACACCACAACAAATCATTAAATTCGGTTGCTTTATTGTCTCGATATCATTTCGATTTTTGTGATGATGAAGTGGCGCATTGGACACAAACGCGCTATCGGTATTCTTCTATCGAACAGTCACTCGTTCAAGAGGATACCAACAGGACTACGACTATGAACACAAAAGGATACACAAAGGAAAAGATGAAAAATTGCCACAGCCAAACGAAAGGAAATCATAAGTACTTCTTCGACGAGTGACTATGATGACTTCTCCCCCTCAGATCTCGCTCAATCTCACTCCCGCCCTCCACCATCGTACGAGTATTCACATCTCTTCATTGTGTCCGTCGGACGATTTGTTTCTACAAATGACCGCCCGAGACATAAAAGATGCCGCCACTGGCGCCAAAAGGATAAATCATATAATTTATTTTTATTCGTTCGTTCAACCGCACCAACCCAAGAGAAAGGGATCGTACCGTGTGGACTCATTTCGAGGACTCCACCATTCACAAAAGAGTTGAACTTTCGGCACCGCCACAGTGCCAAGATGTCCGGCTGACCCTAGAGAGGAGGTTTCCTAATCAAACCTCTGATGAAGGTCACCACACCGGAGATAACCAAACAAAAAAAAAAACCGTGTCTAACATAAACATGCGATCGCTTTCGGACCTGAACAAAAAAAAAAAAAATCCAAAAAATTTGTTTAAATCTCCCTCTCACTTTGGCTTTGGCTCTTTGTGTATTTTAATTTGATCCATTCACGCTATTTGTATCTGGAGAAAAAAAAAAGTTTCAATCCATTGGCGCTGATCGTGACTTTTATCCACTTGTTTGGTTAGATGGACATCTCGAACCAAAATATTGCGCAAAGTGTAAAAAATGTAAAAAAAAAACAATGTAGACATTGACGTTGACCTTCGCGCTGGACAAGACAACCAAAAGATTCAATTCTCCTCCCGGTCAGTGTGATGATTTGGCGAAAAAATTACTACGATGTTGCAGCGATAATTGCGGCTTCTTGGAGGTTTTCATCAAATTTCGACAGAGTGGCTCACAATCAGAACGCATGGAACCATCTTGAGGCTCAAAAATTCCCACACAAAACATACCACATCCTGCTGAGATGCAAGATCTGGTGATGGCGATAAGTCGCTGTGCAGGAAAAGGGGGCAGTAGAATACCCTAATTGAACTTTTCCCATCTGGGAATGTGTGGTGAGAAGAATGCACTTGTCCGAGTGCAGGAAATGAATCATTGGGTGCTGTCGAAAAAGTGCTCTATTTTGTGTAAAATACATAATTGGAAAGCGATTTTTACCCAAATAGATTTCGATGGAGATACAAGATAACCATTTGGATAACGATGTATCTTTTAGATTGAAAATAGACTGAATGTGAGCATATGTAGGTGTGCGACTAATGAATGAACTTCCGCGCTGTGCGTTGAAATTTTAAAGCACATTTAAACTGGGTTTCGTAACCGAACTCAAACCTATTCAGACAAAAAGGTTAACGACTCTAAGTCTACTCATTGGTGGAACGAGAAATTATCTCTGATCAGAAATGGTCTGTTCAACACATCCACGACATGTGGGTTAACAACCTATTTTATTTCTCATGCGGTGCGGATGTACAGAGAGAGTACCCACCGCACTGCTGCTACCTTTTAAAACTGCTGAAACTGGTTTAACCATCCTCCCTTGATGTTTCGCCGATGGTTAATGATTATTTACTTTAGATGGCGCTACAGTTCGGGGTTGACCTGGGTGCCTACCAACAAGCGTCTCAAGCCAGCTCGATCTTGTGCTTGCTGCCTCTAGTTTTACAGACAAAGTTGATTGAGGTGAGAGATCTTCCTTTTTCGAGGACTTTCCGGTCCGGAGAGTTGATGCCAGTTCGCACAACATATCCTAGCCATTTCAGGCGATGAATTTGAATCCGCCTGACTACAGCCGGGATAGTTTTGGTCCAACGGGATCAAAAATCACTTGAGGGTGTCTTTATCCGCCTTTAATAACGTCCGTGCTTCTGCGCCGTATAGTAGGACTAAGATGATAAGTTTCTTATATAAAGTCACCCTAGTTGTCCGTGAGAGGGATTTGCAACTCAGTTTCCTTGTTTGCCTAACAAAACAGTCGGTTGGCTAGAGTGATCACGCGTGACCTCTGCGCTATTGTCATTTGAATTTGCAACGTAGTTTAGGTAGGCAAAGTCCTTAACCCTTTATGGCGCAAGAACGTGTTTTTATTTTTTTTTTTTATTAAAAATAGGTTAAGACAGGGTATGTGTTAAAACATATTAAAATTTACAAATTATGAAAGGAACTGAAACAGTTGTTATTTTTGTTGAAACATAAGGCTACGCCACACTTTTCACATTTTGTTTGGGCTGTTCCAGTACATCCTGGATATTTGCACCGAAGTCTTTTGTCGGTCCAAACAGGCCAGTGCCCTAACTGATCCAGTCTGACGTCTTTTGGCGGGATATGCTGACAGGGCCCTTTTTTTCTTTTTGTCCTGGATGAGAGTGCTTCTACGTCGCTAGTGCGCTTCAGCCGGTTCGTCTTTTTATATTTGACTAAAGTTTCAGCAACGTCTAGTCGAAAATCAGCAGAATTTAGCACCCTGTGAGTATTTTCCGTGTCAGCATGAATTCTTCTATATAATAACCAAGAATTAGTCATGGTCATGTCCAGTAAATGGTAAAAGAGTCTTATAAACCATCGTTTGCTGCGAAGTCTAATTTTATAATGACCCATTACGCAGTCCATGAGGTCTACACCCCCCATGTGATGATTGTATTCTGCCACAACAAGGGGCCTTTCCACATTGATGAGTTTCTTTTGCGACTTGTCGAATCTTTTTTTCCGATAGATGTGGGATGTTTGCCAGCAAAGTTAGATACTAGGTTTACAATTTTATTATCTCTCCAGGCCACCACCGATATGTCAATACCATTATAGCTTGCGACCTGTTCGACGGATGTGCCTCTAGGTTGTTTTTTCAGCTGTTTTTCTTCTGAGAGTTTACAGTTAGGGACGCGGTTTCTCCTAACGGTACCCAAAGCTAATATACCTCGGTGTGATAAGAACTCAATTAAGGGTAGGGATGTATAGTAGTTGTCATAAAACAGTCTACAGTTTTGATTGGCAAGAATCTCTCTGGCAAGTCGGACCACTACATTAGATGAGGCACCTAATGGAGGCTTGCAATCTGCGCATATATTCTCCTGGCCACTGTAAACTTCAAACTTGTAACCATATCCACTTACACCACAAATCACAAACAGTTTGAAGCCCCACTTGTGAGGTTTGTCTGGCAAATATTGCTTTAGAGCACTTTGTACTTTGGTTGAACACATTTCTTCATCAGCAGACAAATGTTGTTCTAAAGGCACTTTCCAAAGTTATGGTTCAGTTTTTCAATTATTGGTCTGATTTTATACAGTCGATCAGAATTTAGCTGACCATAGGGTAACATATTAGAGTTATCATTGAAGTGTAATACTTGCCTTAGAAACTCGAACCGTTTTAGCGTCATCGTCTCGCGTATGTAGGCATAGCCATATTTCTCTGACCAGTACATTCGCACATTGGGCAAATGAATTATGGACATGAAGTAAGTAATTCCAATAAACTGTCTTATTTCCTGGCTTGTGACATATACAGGTTTACTGGCATCTTTTTGCACGCTGTAAAGGTTTGTTTCGTCTCTTATGAGATCCACAATGTCGTCAGTGAATAAATAAGAAAATACCTGATAAGGCATCTGCAATTCTAGTATTTCATCTGGTAACTTGGAAGATCCCCAAAACCTCATCTGGTCTTCATTGAGCTCTAAGTTTTTAGTTTTCCATATGATATTTCTTTTGGGAACACGTGTGCTTCGTGAAGTGGTGTTGATTTCGCATCTGCTACTGGGTACTGGAACAGCAGGCAGTGTCTCACATGGATGAACTGTTGTGCTCATATTGCTCTCAGTGTTCGGTAGCAAGATGTAATTTTCCTGATCTTCTGGTAAGTGTACTTCGGGTTCCTCATCCAAGTCTTGACGTAAATTCTTATCATTCAGTTCCTATACGTACGATGGATCAGCTACATCATCGTCGTCTGAAAAGTCTAAGCCATCCTCACTGTCTTGCCATTGGTCTAGAATGGTTTCCAATTCATCAGGCCTAAGGAAACTTGAACGTGGAAAGCTCATATTAGGCCTGGAAAGAAAAAGGATTCGTATGAGCAAAAAAGCTGTCTATTGTAACATTCCGTCCAAGTCGTCGATGTTCAGTGTCCCTTTTTGATGCAAGCATATATTTTGTTTTACCCTCATTAACCGCTAAACCCATTTTCAAAGTGCGCTGTGTACTTTCAATCATGTCAGTGCGTCGGCGTACGCTCGTAGTTGTACATACTTTTGAAAGATCCTAGCTTGATAGAGTAGCGTGCATTCTCCATCGCCACCCTGCACAGATGTATGATTTTGACAGGGATGCCTAAACTTGACATGTGTCTGTACACCGCGTCTCTATAGACGCTAGCATCGACTAAAATGTGGTGAGTATCGATTTGGAGTTCCTTTGTTTTTTTCAAGATCTGCCGCAATGTGAATATCTGGTCTATGGTGGACTTTTCTGGCTTAAAACCCCATTGATATGAACTAAAAAGATTGTTGACAAAAGGTTTAAGACGTTCATGGCAGATGTGATCTTATACAAGATGTTGAGAAAACTGATACCTCTGTAGTTGTAGTTCAGAGGGTCTCCTTTTTCAGCGGATCGGACAAACGAACATACCAAATCACCCCCAGCTGCTATAAATAGCTCGGCATTTAGACTGTCGGCTCCAGCAACCGTTGGATTTAAGCTTAGATATAGCTATCTTCGTTTCACTTTGGTCGGGTGGCTGGGGTGAATAAGCTGACAGAAGAATTTTGATCGTCAGCGCAGTTAAACAGTCTGCAGAAGTGATCTTTAATAATTCTCAGCACCGACTGTGACTCTACTAGTAGATTTCATTCTTCATCCTTACAGGCTTCTGTTCGGGCTTTATAGCCGTGGTATGCTCCTTTTACCTTCTAGTAAAACTTTAGAACATATGTATTCCATTGACTCGATCTCTTGCTTTTCTTATTCTTTCTTCTTCTTTCTTAGAAGCTAGTGTTCTTCCAAGCTCCCCTCGTTATCCTATGCAGCTTCGCTTTATAAGTCCCTTGTTTTGCTGCGTGCGCTTGGCGGCACTCTCCATCAATACAGGGTTTTCTTTATGATGGTTGCACTTCAAAGACTTTATTGGACTTCTTGAGACGTTTAGGGATACTCGATAGGCTCTGGCAGTCTCTTACGGTTGGGTGGTTACAGCACTTCGTTGATATTGTGATGTCTGAGATATCCGCATACGTACCTTGGCAGCAACAAGGTTAACACCTAACATCCGAGTCAGAAGGTGCGAACAACCTAACTGACGGAGTGCCTTACGTCAATCTGGTTGACAATTTGTTGATCCGGAGATAGCCAAGTGCGCTTGTGCTACAGTAATGTTTCACGTCGCTGGGAAGTCAATTAGCCTGGAACCGTTTCCGGAGGAATTGTCATGAAAGCTGTATTCTTCGACAGTGTTTCAAATTACCAACCACTTTTCACAACAGCTAATGTTTCTCAGTTTTGCCTTAATGAGGACTGTCGTACTTACTTACTCATGTATATCCCGCATCCCCTTATGGGTCCTGAGGCCTCTAATACACCTACACTCAATAGTGTACTCAGCTCTCCCCAATTTTTCCCCAACTACCGTGCCTTCTCTCGACTGTGCCTTCTTCTGCGCCAGGTATTTAGTCATTCTGGGTAAAGGGTTCCATTGCACATCATGGTTTGCTATGCAACTGCCACCTTTCCGAAACGTTTGACCAATTCACTGCCACTTTCATCGTTGGTTGGTTGTGCCTGCTGGTTCCTCGCCGTTCTCTGGTAGAAATAATCCTAAGATGTTGTGCAGGCCTCTGTTAACAAACGTTTTCAGCTTTCTCATAATAGTAATGGTCACTCTCTACATTCTGCATCCATATAAGAGCACGGATACAACGTTGGAGCGGAACAGTCTTAGCTTGGTGTTCGAACTGATTTCATTGCTTCGACATGTTTTGGAAAATATCGGTTCTGTTACACAGTACTCCCAAGGTCAAGACAGTACCCCTAAGATACTGGAAATCCTTTATTCTCTCTACCGGTTGTCCAACAATGAATATTTGAGCTGATAATTTGATAATTTTAGTTGTTGCGGTATTAATTCTCAGTCCGACGACAGCTACCTCCCTCTCCACATTTGCTGTCATTTGGTGGAGATCCATAATTCTGTGAGAGAGTAAGCATCGTCAGTGTAGATGTTTCAGTTGGGATGTAAGAGTCCATCGAATTCCACCATTTCCCGTCGATAAAGCTGCACGAAGCACATCACTAGTCACCAATAGGAATAATACTGGTGAAAGAAGGCAACCTTGTCGTTCCCCACTTTGGAACTCGAATTCATCAAACAACCTTCCTCTGTGTAGAACGTGATATTTGGACCCATCGTTTGTAGCTTTGATAAAAGCAATTAAGGCACTCCAAATTAACTCCCTGTTGACACTATTGAACTTCTTTCAAAATTGCTAAATAGCCTGTGAAGTGCGTTCAGCGTTCATTCAAAAGTCTGAAGATGATGTGACAGTTTTCATCCACTTATTGCCCGGCCCATCCCACTGCACTTCCGTTCTATTGCCTCCGCTAATAGTTCGGCTGCACGTTGCTAGTTAAGAGTTCGAACACATTTTGCGCGCAGATCCGAAATTCGTTGTCCTTAATTCATTTGCATGGTTCATCAATAATGAAATGGTTCTTATCAGAAGCTTTTTTCTTGGTTCCTAACCAGCTCCTATCCCATTGTAGGGCAGTTACACCGATACACAACCCCCAATTTATTTATTTCATTTAGTTACATACGAGTATAGTTCCAGATTCCCATTGTTTACAACTACTCACTCAATACTCTTCTGCAACAGTTTGGTATTCTGTGGCTTAACAAGTTGTTAACTTCTGCGTTAGCTTGAACCTCCAGGTTAAATGCATTAAATTAGTTACGAGTAGTAAAACACTCAATCAAACAACTTACCTTACATCACACTAATTTAATTTACAAAATGTTTTCCTTCACCTCGACCAAATAGAATTACTTCACTCATTCAGTATTCAAATTATAGAATCAAAAAAACAAAACCAGAAGTCAACCACGAAATGTGAAAAAAACCTGTGAAAGATACGTATCCCTCCCGCGGGTGGTACCCCCACCGAAGGGCAAAACGAACACGCATTCATTCATTCACATTCAAAATGACTTTTGGCGGTCTTCGAATCGAATTCGGCGGCGGCTACCTAATTAATTTATGAACCAAGACAATGGAAAACATTCACTCATTGGGCGGTAATAAAATTTTGAAAATTTAAATTCCAAAGAAAACCGCAGAATGGGCGCCTAGCTCTAGATAAATTAAAACTCAAAACGGGTCTCTATTTAAACAGCGGGATGTCATGGTTTACCTGGGAGGCTTCTACAGCTGCTGTTACTTACCCAAATGATCAGAAGTCGTATGGCGGCACATAGGCCCTTTGATTATAGCTGTCATCTTACTTGGATTGGGCAGCCTACTGATGGATTTCATCGGGTGTGCTTCGTGCATGACATATGGCTTCCGGTAATGGAATAGGTAAGTGGATTTGACTCGAATTTGTGTGGATTTTGATTTACGAGATTGGAGGTTTTTTTAAAAAATTACTAACTTGAGGCAGAAAGCTCTCCGGTTGTGTTCATAACTCTGATGTTTCAGTAATAATTTCGATATGTGTTACGTATTCACATATTTGGAACAAGAAAATGATCGGATATCGAAATCTAAATTTCAGCCTAGGGAGGGAAATGGAGAAATGTAACACGCATTACCCCGGTTCTGTAACTCTCACTTCGGAACTTCCTCAACATAAATTATTGTACGATTATTATATTGGAAATTTCTTTAATTTGACGGGAAATGTATTTGTGATACATTCTTCGGAGGGATTGGGGTCATATGGTCCAAAATTCTGCATCAAAAATTGGAGATTTGATTTTGAACAGAATCGACTGGGTAATTTTTGGCAAAAACTTTGAACACCATCGTGGAACAAATTTCAAACACAAGGTGGCGTAAAAGTCATCACCCTGTCGGAAGATGCTCTCATTTATGCAAAAGGCGTCTTATGTCATCGCGACTTTGACATTTGTGAAGTAAAGAGAAGCAAGTAGACATACACTTCAAGAACGCGGAATAATTTTGTCAATGTTTTTGACGAATAATCGGCCATTGATTTTGGCTCAACTTGAATTTCGTCGTCGAGTCCCTGGTCGGGACTGACTCGACCGGGACAGTATCAGACTTGGCGGCCCCGGAGCACTGTTTGGTGCTATGTTTATGGAGGAAAGGTAATTGGACCATATTTTTTTGAAGACGGGGTCGACAGCACTGTTATTGTAGCTGATGAGCACTACAGAACCATGATCAATGACTTCTTGCTGCCGCAAACTGACGAAATAGATTTGGAAAACATGTGGTGCTGGCAGGACGGTACAACCGCAGACACATCTCGAGCGACAGTGGACATTTTACAGCAAGCGTGTCCCGGCCGCTTAACCTCTCGTTTTGTCGATTTCCACTGACCAGTCCAGACCTCTTTCTTTGGGGTTTTTTGAAGTCACGGGTCTACTCGTATATGAACAAGCCACAGACATTGGCGGCCCTAAATGAGAACATCCGACAACAAGTGGAGAATTTGTCGCCAAAAGTTTTGAGAAAAAGGCATAAAAAGTACTGTGGAACGAGCGTGAATATGCGACGATCACTTGACCGATATTATCTACGTGACTTAATGGAAAAAATGTTAAACGTCTAAATAAACATAATTAACAAACAGAATCAGCTCTTTTAATTTTCCAACAAAGTTACTCCCTTTCGAAATCTAGTGGGCATTTTTGCGCCACCCTGTATAAAAATTTATCAAAATAATTTTTGCCGTTTTCTACAAAATAAATCTCAAAGTGTTCTTAATTCAAGGGTGAGAATGAATATTTAGATTTAACCTCAAATTGTGAGCCCGCAAATCCTAGATACAAGGTGGGCCATCTGCTGGTTTCTGTGTAAACTAAATGTTATTTTGACACTGACAGCTCTTTTGCTCTCAAAAATGGTACAAAATGAACTTATTTACGCTTGAACGAGGTTTATTTCTAAAGTAAGTGCTGTGTTGCCGAAAAAGTGTGAATTTTTAAAAGAAATTTCGGTCGAAATAATGCACCAACAGTGCCAACCATGAGATGGACATGCTAATTGTTTACACAAGTTATCCTCGTATTCGTCTTGTGCGCTCGACTGAGAATATTGCTGCTGTTGCCGAAAATGTACGCCTAAATCCGAGATCCTCAACTCGATCCAGATCTCAGCAACTGAACATTAGCCGCACTAACCTGAGGAGAATTATGCATATAGACCTCTGATTATTTCCTTACAAGGTCCAACTGACCCAGGAATTGAAGCGAAATGGCCACTTTTAATCCATTCGATGTTCAAGCGCGTCGGAAATAGCACCTGACAAATATACAATAACAACTGCAACGCTAACAAAATTAACCTAAGAGAGCTCCTAATTACCGGAGAAGTTCTAAACATGTTGCCTCGAAAAACATTATTTAAGCTTCTTTATATTATACTCGTAAACGTCCCGAGTCAATGGAAAGTTGAGAAAGTCATAATGGTACTAAAACCAAGAAAACTGTCGTGAGACAATATGTCATATAGGCCCATTCCGCTTCTCCCAATTATACCCCAATTTTTTAAGAGGATATTACTCAAGCGCTTACAGCCAGCTATTAAGAAAGAAAATCGTGTCCCTGATCACAAGTTTGCATTCAGAAGCAAGCATTCAGCATAGAATAACTGACGTAATTGGGGAAGTTTTGAAGGGATCAAGTTTACTTGATGTCTCGCAAGCCTTTGATAAGGTGTAACACACTGAAATTCAAATTATGACAGGTTCTGCCTATATGCGTACATAACATACTGACAGTATATCTCGGGAAAAGACTCTTCCGGGTCAGACATGGAAACGAATACTACTCACAATTTAAATAAATTGAATGGTGTACCGCAAGGAAGCGTTCTTGGTCCACTTCTGTTTTCTCTATATACTCGCGATGTACCGCAAGAAGAAGGCACCACCTTAGCTACATTTGCCGATGACACTGTTATCCTAGCAATCGGTAAAACGATCGAAGATAAAACTTTAAAACTGCAAAGCGCTCTGAATAATCTAAATGAATGGATAAAGGCCTGGTGGATCGCCCTCAACGAAACCAAATCTGTTCGTGTGAATTTCACTTATAAGGAAACAAACAGCTTCCCTGTTTTTATAAACTCGGTCTGTATTCCTCGAAAACAAATACAGAGAAATGTACTGGTTACCTGTTCTAAGGTTTACATTGACAATAAGCGGCGCTTATACAGGTGGACCTATGTGGACCTATGTTATACAACTCTGTGGTTATATCGAGAAAAATAATGCAAATATTTTACAAACTTTCGAAAATAAAGTGCTAAGAGAAATTGTCCTTGCACCGGGGTGCATAATAAACGACGTATCCACAGAGATCCCGAAACTTCTACAGTCGAAGATGAAACCAAAAACTTCGGCCGAAAGCACAAAATTTAATTAAATGGATATGTTAATAAGATAGATAGATATCTACATAGATAAACAATTATATTTTCTTCAAAAAGTTGTTATAAAAACATACGGTATTTAAGGATTCAAAATTAATTATTTGACAATAACTTTCTAGTTGCCTGTCAGGTTAAAGTGATTTTTGTTTCAATAATTTAAGCTTAATGTGTGGTGTTTAAGTGCGTGTTTCAAGAAGATGTATGACTGTAGAAAATCCTGTCCTGTATGATTTAAATATAGGACATACTCCAAAAAAGTGAAATGTATTTTCAGTGGAATCAAGATTACAAATCATGCAGAGACCACCTGTATTGCTTCTAAAAGCTCTGGCATTCAGATTGAGTAGTCAACAATGGGACTTTAAAACCAGGCTGATCATATCGCGAGGATTGGAGTCTTCGAAGTAGTTGGGAACATCGACACTGGATAAGTTGCAATATTCGTCATTAAACTGCGATTGTAGTGCTTAGCTGGTGAATTCTCTCCAGTGGTTTTCCTTAAGCTTAGCAAAAAGATAAGCACATAGCTGGATGTGCTATTTGATTATAAGAAACATTTTTTTGCGTTCCGAATACCCCCAAACTTCAGCACAGTAATTCATTATCAACTATGCAGCGACTTTGTAAATTATGTATTTAGCTGAATGGAGGATATTTTGTTATTAATTAGATTGGACAACGTAGCATTTATTGCATTTTTAGACATTGCAATCCTTTGAGTGAGATGTGTCGACTAAGACATGTTGAGAGTAAAAGTTACTCCTAGATATTTACATTTGTTCGTAACATTTATTTCTGTGTCTTTAAAAGACCATTTTTCATCAGCTTCGACCTCCGTTCCTTTTTGAAGGAGAGTGGCATAGGTCTGTGTTCGAAATACGTCAGTTATTAGTCGATGGATTTCGAAAACCAAACAAAGGTATACCTAGATTCCAGGAGCTTTGTTGTCCTTGCTCTATGTACGAGTTGGTTGGTTGGTTGGTTGGTTTAAGAGGGTGAGCTTATGCTCTTCACTTAGGCCTCCATTGGGCCCGTTGTCTTCCCCTCATCTATGCAACTGTAAGGAATAGTGCTGTGTTTTGGGAATTATGTGTTGAGAGGATTTAGGTCTGGGGATCATGGGTAGTATCAATGGGAAACTATATCGTATAGTGATCGGGGAATCGTAGTGTTCGTCTGGCGAATTCCAAAATATCCCCGATTCCTTTCTTACTGAGGTGTGTAATATCCGGAATCCTTGGAGATCCCAGAATTTTCAGCCTTAGCCTCGCTGTATCAGGGCAGTGACAGAGAAAGTGTTCTATATCTTACTCCTCCTCTTCACAGTTAGCACAGATTGTTGTATCAGCTATCCCGAGTCTGAACTAATGTTTGTTGAGATTGATGTGCCCTGTTAAAAGTCCCACCATCAATCTCAATTGTGTTCTGCATGAGTTAGGAGCTATTTTTGCTGTGTTGTTACTCGGTTTGGTTATTACAGATCTAGCTACTTTGCACGTGTCTAGATTCGTCCAGTAGTTATTGAACTCCTGTTGTATCTTTTCATTGATTATTGTTTCAATAGTTGTCAGAGGGACCCCTATTGTATTACCCGAGTTCAGTTCTGTATTGCCTGCTCCTTTTCTTGCTAGTTCGTCTGCCTTTTCGTTACCCGGTACACCTTCGTGCCCCGGTACCCATGTAAGACGAACTCTATTGCGTCTGGCAAGTAAGTTCAATTTAGTTTTGCACTCCCTTACTAGTCTTGATTTCGACATGGGGTTTGTAATCGCGCTAATTGCTGCTTTGCTGTCCGAGCAGATGTCGATTTGCCTTCCTTCGCTGGTGTCTTCTGCGAGTATTTCGGTTGCCTTCATAATTGCATAGACTTCTGCTTGGAAAACCGATACAAATGGTTCTAGGTGAATAGCAAGTTCAATCGGTGGGTTAGCACTGAAGATGCCAGCCCCTGATTCCCCTGATATATTAGAGCCATCTGTATATACCGATATCCCATTGGAGTTTCTTGTCGTTCTTTCATACGTCCAATATTCTCTTGCGGGAAAAATTGTTTCGAAGTTGTTGGAGAACGTGTACGATTTCCCAACAACATCACTGGGGCAATCGATGAGTGGTGTCATTACTCTTATCATTTCGTTGATTTTTCGATGTCCCGTATTTGCACCACCGGTGAAATGGCCGATAGTTCTAAGCCGTGAGGCTGAAATGCCGGCAATCTTCTTCGCTTCGAGGTGCACTGGTAGAATGTTGAGTATCGCTTCCATGGCCGCGGTTGGTGTTGAGGATTGTGCTCCTGTAATACCCAGGCAGACCATACGCTGCACCTTAGTTAGCAAGTCTCTTGCATACTTTTTGCTCATCACTGGCCACCATACAACTACACCGTAGAAAATGATGGGTTTTATTACGCATTCGTAAATCCAGTGGACCTGTTTCGGTTTCAAGCCCCATGACTTCCCGATGGCCCTCCTGTATATCCAATGTGCTCTCTTTGCTTTGGTGACTCTTTCTTCCAGGTCAGTTTCCTGTCCAATATAATGCTCAGATACTTGATGCTGTTTCGGAGTTGTAGTGATACTCCTCCGAGTTGTGGAATGTGAAAGTCACTAGTTTTGGTTTTCTTTGTAAAGAGAACCATTTCCGTTTTATTTGGATTTATTTCTAATCCACTCTCCTCCGCCCATTCTTTTATGATTCGAAGGGTGTTTTGCATAAGCTCTCCTATGATGTTCAGCTTCTTATCAGAACAGCTAGGTCATCTGCGTACGCTACATATTTCGCACGGTTCCATCCAGTGCTTTTAAAAGGTTGTCAATTGTGAGCACCCACAGAAAAGGAGATATTACCCCCCCTCCCAATTGTGTTCTAGCCAATTGTTTATTATTTGGTTATTACAGTATATCGAGAGTGCCTCCACAATTTTTTGAGTTTTCACATTGTTAAATGCCCCCTGCGACTGATTCCTTGGTTTCAAAAGCATCTTCTATTGTGAATACAACCTGGTGTAGTGCCGTCTCAACTGATTTTCCTTTGAGGTATTCGTGTTGATTAGGACACAGCCGCGGATTTGTAATCTGTGTTCTGATATAGTTATCACAGATTCTCTGCATTGATTTTAGTAAGAAGGACGTTAGGCTAATAGGTCTATAGCCCTTTGCTGTCGACAAATCTTTCCCGGGTTTCGGCCGGAACACCACCCTCACATCGATGTACGAGTAATTTCAATTTCGCTATCAATGGGGCAGACGTATGGGTGAATAAGCTTTGGAAGTATGCGATGAACTTAAAGGTAGTTATATCAGCTTTTGTACCAACAGAATTGAACTTTGGCTAGCTTCCACCAATCTTTGGTTGACGTTACTATTGTAAGACGATGTTTATATTTGTAAAATACTCCCGCTACTTGGAGTAACACAAAGCCTTATATTTCTGGTTGGACTCCAGGTAGTTTTTCCTGAAGATATCAAGGTTATATCACCTGGAACTTTTTAGATGCACAAAAACTGATTTTCTGCTCGTAGAACCAAGGTTTTTTTGAGTTCAAAATGTGAATACTGTTTATTTACTCGTATGGTACTGTTTGCAGCATATACGCATTCCCTTATTGCAAGACATCGTTCTCCAACTGAGTCGTTTGGAGTTATTTCCTTTTGTATAGCTATATTAAGTTTGTGGCCGTACATCAAGCGACTATCGTCATCCCACTTTAGTCGAGGTAAACGTTTTACAAGGTGGTTCTGTTCCTTCGTTCAACATGCATATAATCAGAGAAGGTTTCACGTCCTACTGTAAATCAATCATATCGACTGAACCATAAGAAGGACAACAGTAATCGATAATTGATGAACCCCTGTTTCTCACGAATGTGTGGTCGCCAGTCTTGTCACCATAACCCCTGCCATTCAGAATAAACGCTTCAATATCTTCCACGAAGTCAGTAAATATATTTTGCAGTTACCATCAGAAATGGCATCTATCGAGTTCCTTAATTCAGTGAAATTAGAACCACGGGCTAGTTGGACGTCAATCGATCCACTTGTTGCAGTCCTTACATTAAAGTCGCCCACTAAGATAAAGTTACCTAGATTTGGTCCATTGAACAATTTCTTAAGTTTTTCAAAATCAAAATCTTAAAAAAAGATCCTGAGAAAGGTCCTCTTAAAATTACAATATCATTGTGCTTGATGACGTTAAGTTGGAAGGGTTTCTTGATGCACTTCTTGTACCCGAATAGGTAACCTTCTTCATCAAAGTATCCGTCCCATTTCATATCAAAATATCCATTTGAATTTCAGACGTTTTTTCTGAGGTAGAACAGGATTTTTTGACAGGCGGTGATATTTCAGAGCCTTGTGAAATAAACTTTCAATGCTACTTTTAGGTTCGGATTGTTGTGTATCGCACCACTGTTAAGAATGTTTGCTGCATTTGTTCAGATATGGTTGCAGTAATGTAAAAATTACAGTCCTACAAATTCTGGACAAGAGAAATTGATTGCGCCGTCTACAAAGGACTAAACCTACCGAATTACGACGATAAAAATTAACTTCATCTCAATAGCGGAACAAGCTGGACCTTTCATTGGACACCTGCCAAACGTTTTTATTTCGTGATCAGAAAATTGCTTAATAAGTCTTAACTTAGTAGTAACTAACAAGCAGGGAGGTGTTTTTGCTGAGAAAGAATCTCACACTACTATGAGCACGCGCCTACGGTGGAAGATTTTCACCTACCCTCGGGGTTTGTTCATGTGGTCGGCATTTCACGCCGCTCACATTTTTACAATTACCGCCTGTTCCTCGCTAAATCTTTTTAAAAATGATTTAATTTCCAAAATATTTTCCATCATAAATTCCCAAAAAGGTTGGTTAGAAAACGATTAATACCTGCGCGCAACAAGGACCTACCGCAAACACAACCGCCAGCAATATCTGTCAACTTACGCAAAGAGGATAAAGGATAAAAACCACAAAACATCTTTCACAAAGGATACCACACAAAAAAAGGAAAACCACTAACAATAAAGGTACCCTCCCTCTAATGTCCTTTGACCGCATATAAATTTTACACGCTCATCAGGATTACACAATAGTCTTGCGCCTAGAATAAATTTTTATGGTTTGTTGATGAACACCCTGAAACTGTTAAAAGGCGTAAATGAGTTTATTTTCATGGACACAAAGAAGAGATTCACTTGACTCAACAATTATTGCGGAGTTAATGTTTTTTTTTTTTTTATTGGTTAACAAGGATTAATCAGTGTGTGGGTCAAAAGTCCATAGTTCACACCTTATAGCTCCTAATTAAGGAGTTTTTTTTTCCCTGCCGTATTTTTTACTTACCTCCTCACAGCGATGATAGATTACCACAATTAAGCGCATTAGATGCACGATAATCACCGGCGGACAAACAAAACTGCATAATCATTCGGCCTCATGGGTAACCCCGCGCCAGCATAGTTAAGTGTGGACGGAGGGGCACTTCAGGAAAATTATTAATTTCTATGATTAAACAAAAAGTGTTGGTACTCTTGATGAGGTTGGAATGGAGGTGCTTGAAGCTAGAGATTGGGTGACTGCCGGTACTCATCAACGAAAGCGCAAACATTCTAATTAATCGCATGGGTACAAGAAAAAAAAAAAAAAAAAACATTTTTACAATATTTTTCGTTTTGTTTCATCCATTTAATGTGCAACTTCAACACTGGCACTTGTTGCATTATTTGTTGCCTCTGCAATTGAAGTGCTAAACAATTTGTGTATCTATTTCATGGGAATGAACGATAATTATGTTGTTCATACTATCGAATTAGCGTAGATTTTATGGATGCTTCTTAATCGGTGCCAGTGGGACGTTTGTTGATGAATTAACGTGAAACAGCATTTTGCTGTCATGCTTGAGATTGTGATCATACGAGTATTTTGTTGATGAATTATTGTAGGAGAGTGTGCCAGATAATCCTTTTTTCGCAGTGCACCAAGGATCGGACTTAATTGTGACAACATCACCCGCTGAGATTAGGTTTAAAAGTAGATAATTTGCAGAAAAAGATATTTGACAGTTTGTAGGGACGTGGATGATTAATGATGTAGACTGTCGTGTGACATCGAAAAAGGACGTCAGAGTTATAAATGGATGACAGTTTACAATGGAAGGACACCGAAAGTCGTAGATACGGATGAAATAGTTCCATCGAAAGTAGCAGATGTGTGGTCGTCTATTATTGCTGGTGCTTGGAAGTTCTTTCAAAGGCAGTTAACATGTGCAACAATAGAAGGGAAGTTCGGTTCGAGACTGATTGCGTAAAAGCGGGAAAAAGTCTCTTATGGGCCTTAAACTGGCAAGAATGGTTAACTCAAAAGTTACAAAAAGAAAATGCCAGGAAAATATCAAAGCTTACAAGTCTGATTGATGCGCGATACATTAGAGCATCTCATCAGACATTTTATTTCGAAAAGTTGTTGAACGCAAAACTTCTCTGCAACAATATACCATTACGCGCTACCATTTGTATATCTTAATACACTTGAAGGCGTAATTACTTTGGAGGAAGTGTTAAATGCTGCTCGGAATAGTAAAAACAATAAAACGCCGGAAGAGGACAGGATCTCTTTCAAATTCTTCAAAAGTGCACTCATCTCGTTAATATAGGTAGTAACCAAAAGATATAACAATAATTTCAATGCAGGAATCGACCAGATAGTTTCCAGAAGATATCATTTTCATTGCTAAAGCTATTCACCAGCATTTTACTTCAACGTCTTTCAACCTGGGTAGAATCTAGAAGGCTTTTCAGTGAATTTCAGGCTGATTTTTGCACTGTCAAACATAGTGAAACTTTACTTGAATAGAGGGTAAAGCGCTATGCTTTTTTCATGTATTTCCGTACACCGTTCGATACTATAGATAGAAGAGTTCCAAAATGTTACATATTCTACAAAGTATGTACAAGAATAACCAAATCGCAGTGTGATATGGAGATACTTTATCCTGATGGTTTAGCACTACCTCAGGTTGCCAATTAACAACTGAGTATATGCCTGGAGGCAAATACCACTTGGAGAGATGTTTTTAACAAAAAGAATGTTAAAATTAATTCAAAGTACAAGCTATTCCAGGCACCTGATCGATCGGTCATGTGTTACACGCTGGTCAGGTATAGGGATACGAAGATCACGAAGAAGTTGAACTACTGTAGAGGCATTTCTTTAAACACATCTTGAATTACCAACTGCATTTGGAAACGGGCCTACCTCTACTTAAATTGTACGCAATAAGGTTGTATTTAAATTATATGCCAACAATATTGTAGTTGCCGAATCATCGCATGTCAACGATAGTCCTACGTCATCTTTTATGCAGGAAAGATACGCTGCTCCAGAGGAGGCAGAGGACACTGGAGTGCAGCGCTGGGAAACATTCTTATCAGACTAGATGAAAGCACAGCGCGCTCTGAAAGCTGTAGTATCTATAAAACCCTTAAATGAAAACAACCAACAAATAACAAACTTCATAAAAACTATTACAGCTGCGGCTGACAGCCCAATGACTTCAAACGCCTTCACTATATGTAATACACCTTATACGATTACAAAATTCCGCTAGAAGAAAATGGATGAGATATAGGCAACATTTCTATAGAGCTGAATATGCGATGCTAAATAATCAAATTAATAATGTAGCATGTTCCGGAATAGATACTGGAATTCATTATTATCTAGCTTCTCCAAAGGTTCTAAACCATTCTGGAAGGTAGTTAAAGTTATTAAAAAAAAAGAACTGTGATATCCCTAAACTTAAATCCCTTGGCACAGCTTATGTCACACAAGAAGAAAAAACACATATTCTTGCAAAAACATTTGCAGATAATCATTTAATATCTGCAAATCTTAGTGATCTTGAAACATCCTATGAAGTGCAAGCTTCAATTGCTGAATTGGCAAGAATCATTAGTCATACTGATGAAAGTTCCTTAACAAACGTTCCTACAGTTAAAAACATTATAAATGAAACCTCACCGTGAAAATCTGTAGGTCTAGATAGACAATATATCCAATAGACTACTGAAAGCTTTACCACCTAAGGGTATTAGATACCTTGTATTTATTTTCAATGCATGTCTTTTGAAAAGCCTGAAAAACTGCTAAGGTTATTCCAATTGTAAAACCTGGTAAGCCATAAGACAATCCCTTAAGTTATCGCCCACTTAGTTTGTTGAGTAACGATGGTCAAATTCTCGAGAGAGTTATCAAAATAAAACTTCTAAATTACATTAAGGCAAATGAAATCTTTCTTAAAGAACAATTTGGTTTTAGATGCGGACACTCAACCAGCCATCAAGTCCTGCGAATCAAACAACACATTCAGAAAAGCTTCAACTTAAAATGTTCTACAGTTTTAGTTCTTTTGGACATCGAAAAGGCGTTCGATACTGTATGGCACAATGCATTAGTACACAAGATGTATAAGTTCGGATTTCCTACTGCTCTAATTAAAATTGTTCAAAACTTTTTGCTAAATAGATTCTTTACAGTTCATGTTGGAAATACAAACTCCTCATTACAGGATGTTCCATTTGGGGTACCTCAGGGCTAAGTTTTAGGTCCCATTCTATTTAACATGTACATCGCTGACATCCCAAATCTTTTTCCAAACACGCATTTGGCCATGTTTGCCGTCTACTCATCGAGTATTCTACCCGGTGACATACTGCTGTGCTTGCAAAACTCTTTGCATAAAATTGAGAATTCCAACAAGAAAACTTACGTATATGCTATACTCTGAGGAGATCGATTGGAGCAATGAATGCAAATATCTAGGCTTAATTCTCGATAGCAAACTAAACTTTGATAAACATGTGTTCAAAACAATACACAAAATAAACTTAATTGTTAAGATATTTTATCCATTCATTAACAGACGATCCACTCTTGGTATTGATAGCAAGATCATTATTTTTAAAACCATTTTCCTGGTCATACTCCCATATGGTGCAGCAGTCTGGTGCGATTGTGCCAAAATACACATAAGTAAACTACAAATTTGCCAAAATAAAATACTGAAAATGATACTGAATCTGCCTTGGCACTTTTCTACTAGAAGGTTGCATAATAAAGCAGATGTCAATTTGATTTCTGTAACTATAAACAAACTTAAAACTAACTTCTTGGAGAAATGTAGATATTCAGATAATGAGCTCACCCACAAACTTATATTATAGTTATATGTGCACTACATATTTATTTGTTTAATTGTTAATTTATTCCTCTACTTAAATTTAATAAATTGTTTACTTATTTATTTTTGAATATACTCCATTATATTTTTAGCTGTTTATCTACTTATATTTATTTATTTATTTATTTACTTGTTTGTTTATTTACTTAATTATTTATTTAATTATTTATTTATTTATTTGCATATATGTATATCTATTACACTACTAAATAAATAGAATTAATCAAATGTTTGTTTCATAATAAAACACATGTTTGTAGCAATATTGGCAAAGGATGAGCTCGTTGCACATTATACATTTATCTCCGTGATCATTTTTTTATTCTGTATTAAGAACCATATAAGTCTTTTATTTGTAGTGTTTTCCCTTAATTATTTAAATAAATCATGTACCTAGTCTTAATCTTTATTATATACAAACCTAAAGAATTATAGCTTTAAAGAATTAATTTTGAGGACTTTAAAAAATAGCAAATTTATTAACCATTCTGTCAAATTACTAATTAAAATAAAAAAAAAAAACAAACAAATAAGTGCATTATTTTAAATCAGGACAGAGTTGCCACCATTGCCACCATTGAGAGTTGCCTTACCGGAATGACTTGCCAGCTCTGTGTTCTTTGTGTAACTTGAAAGAGGGTAAGGAATATATTCCACTTTATTAAAAGATATCCTATTCTACATCATCTCGTAAGCACTCGCTAGCTCTGCTTTTGTTAAAGTTTAGTCAGCTACTTTGATGTACTATAAATTTAGCTTTATCTGTTGCTACCGTTGGACACTTCCCTTTGCCTTTCAAGGGCGCGTTGCACTTGTAACACCAGCATCGCACATTTCCTGTGTTCCTGATATTAGCTCAAATATGTTTCCCGGAGATGGCAACTCAACTAGTAGTAACTAAATTGTTAAAAAAAACTACACCAACTCAGCACAGCAGTGTCAGTAAGGTTTATCGTCAGATAGGTGAAAATATTTCATAGATACTATGACGACCGGCGTAGCGTTCTGGTGTGAGATTATTACTCACCAAAAACACCTCCCTTCCATATAAATTTGTTAGTTACTGCAAGACTATATTATTAACACGCGAAGTTTTTGGTTTCATCTTCGACTGTAGGAATTCCGAGATCTCTGTAGATGCGTCGTTTCTTACGCACCACGGTGCAAGTACAATTTCTCTTACCACTTTATTTTCGAACGTTTGTAAAATATTGGCTTTAGTTTTCTTAGTACAAGCCCAGAGTAGTATAGCATAGATCAGCACTTGCTTGTATAAGAGCAGCTTAATGACAATGTTAAGCTTAGAACAGGTAACCAGTACATTTCTCTGTATTTGTTTTCGAGTTCATTCTGAGGTATTTGGCCTCGTTTGTGAATGGAATATGGACCAAGTTTATAAGAATTGGCAAGCTGTTTGTTTCCTTATAAGTGAAATTCACATGAACAGATTTGGTTTCGTTGAGGGCGATCCGGCAGGCCTTTGTCCATTCATTCGAATTATTCAGAGCGCTTTGCAGTTTTACAGCTGATTCTTCGATCGTTTTACCTATTGCTAGGATAGCAATGTAATCGGCAAATGTAGCTAAGGTGGTGCCTCTTTCTTGTGGGATATCGCGAGTATATAGAAGATACAGAAATGGACCAAGAATGCTTCCTTGCGATACACCAGAGATTTTAGGCCTTCTAGAGTGCCTTTTACAGCTTTCAAAAGTGAATAATTGGATTCTTTATCCGCTGTCAAGCTTTCGAGGTAAGTACCTATTGCACTGTGTATTTCGCGTTAAAATAGCCCCTAATAATGAAATTCGGTCTGAGGGAGTTGGATATATTTGTAAAAACATTTTTTTCAAGCGCGCATCGCGGTGGGCAGCAGATAGATGAGAAGCTCTACTTTTAGGTCAAAATGTTCCATAGAGACTTTTATATGCAAAGATGATCCACTTCTCGTCTTTACGAAAATCATAGACAATTCATATAAGATCATTACTTTTGAGCCACCATATATACATATCTAACACTTCTCACACCTTCTTTCTCAGATCTCTACGAAACGGTAAAGTATTGGGAAAAAATGTATTTCCATCCGAAAAGTTATTAGTTTTCTCATGTACTTTCGATCGGCTATCTTAATTTTATCCTCTTACATTTAAAAAACTCAAGCTAGGAGCGAATGCATATTATTTCGAGTACATTTTAGGTCACAAAAAAATGTCTCTCTTAGTCCCTTACAACTTTTCTTAGAAGAATTTCGATTCAAATATTCAAATATCTCGAACCATTTCGAGATATTCAGGTGTCCCAATTTATATGCCGCACCCTATATAATAAGCAAGTTAAAATTAGTATTTTCTTTTCCACACGTTACCTTGTGGGAAGATTGTCGGATTTTTGGTTACGTGAAAAGAGAGAAAAGGAAAAGTCGCCAGAGCTCATGGGAAATGTAAAGAAAAGGATCTACCCCTTCGGGTAGGGGTTAGAATATACCCGAGGTAGGCATGCCTGTCGTAAGAGGCGACTAAAATCCACCCTCCGTATACCGAGTATGGCGTATACAAAAACATGCAATGAACAAAACGAAAGATATTAATACCCCAGGTGGCAGTCCAGGTACACTGGAAAATCCACCCTCTTCGGAGGTCGGCTCTACGGATTCTGGGGAGAGCCATTTATTGCGTTCATCTGACCCTTTTAAAAAAGGTACTAGGGTAGTTAGATCTCCAACATCAAGATCTACCATGAAAACGTGCGGAACTAGAAGTCCGGCGACATCGATAGTGTCGGCGCACGAACAACGGACTTCAGCGAAAATTCAAAGCCTAACGGACGAAAATATGGAACTCCGGACCAGGCTAAGTAAAATGGAACTTCTCTGCGAAGAACTAAGAAAGGAATTAAATGTACTTAAAGCAGAAAATAAAGCATTTAATGATACATCGAAACCTCGTAATGAGTCTGCTGCGAGTTCAATCGTCCCCGATAACACGGATTATAAAACGGATGATGAAGAACTAAGTCGGGAAACCAATTGGATTCTAAAAAAACGGCCTGTCAAAAAACGAAAAGCTGGCTCTTCGCCCGAAATGTTAACGAGGCAAGAAAACACGCAAAATAAACGAGAAGGTAAAGAACAGCCTGACAAAATAATCACGCGTGCCGAAGAAAATCCACGAAATAAGGTACGACCACCGCCACCAATATACGTGATCGGAATTGCAGACTATAATAAACTGCATTCTTTTCTCAAACCTTTGTTGCTATCCGATTTTGAAGTAACATCGCTCAACAACAACAAATGGAAAGTAAACGTAAAGGACTCAGACAGTTACCGCTCAGTATCTAATAAACTGAATACTGAAAAAATCCAGTGGTATACGTATGAAAATAAATCTGAAAGACCGATACGAGTCGTAGCTAGAGGACTTCATGCCTCATGCCGAAAGGAAGACGTTGTTCACGATTTGAAGAACAAAAACTTTAAAATCGTCGATGCGGTAAACTTAATTAAACGGGAAAAGCAAAAATTGGAAGGCGAGGAAACGATGGTTAAGCGCGAGCTTCCTCTTTTTATGCTAACCTTTGATAAGGCTGAGAGTTTAGAAAAGATTTACGAAATAAGAACAATTCTGAATGTCGTAGTCAAAATCGAACCCATGCGCAAGAATACAAGGTTGATACCTCAGTGCAAGCGATGCCAAGGATTCAACCATACGCAAACGTATTGCCGAAAAGAACCGCGATGTGTCAAATGCGCCGGTAAACATCTTAGTCAAGAGTGTGGTGTAAACAAAAAAACCCCTGCAGCGTGTATTAACTGCAATGGTAAGCATCCGGCTAATTACAGAGGCTGTGAAGTAGCCAAAGAATTACAAAAAAGAAGAGATCGACTTATGAAGCCGGAAAACCCACTCTCAAAACCGGTAAATAAGGAAAAGTCGAAAACTGCTGCAAGAAAGGTGACTAGAGACAACCGAGCCGACCCTGGCGCGCTTACGTACGCTCAAGCTGCGACATCAAACACCGATCAAATTCCACACCGCGTTAAGGTAAAAGCGCCTAAAGAAAAGCCATCAGATTCTGACATGCAGACGCGTGCTCAAGCATCAACATCAATAAAAACGAACACTGATAATTCGGAAAACCCCGTATCTCACGTCTTTTCTATTATCCTTGCGAGGCTTGAGGAGCAAACAAAAACAAACACGCTAATTGTCGACAGGTTGGAGAAGCTTGAATATAAGCTTAACAATAGGAGCATTTCAAAACGAACATGACGAAACTTCTTAAAATTGTTGCATGGAACGCCAACGGTCTCATACAAAGACTAGAAGAGCTAGAAATATTTCTACGGGAAAATGACATTGACATATGTTTGATCTGTGAAACTCACCTGACGAAACTATCGCGTGTAAACATTACTGGATACAGTACCTATCACGCTTATCACCCGTCGGAAAGAGCCAGAGGCGGATCGTCTTTAATCATAAAAGATTGCATCGAACACTCTGAAGAGATTATGATAGAGCTTGAAACAATGCAAGTGAGCACTGTACGCGTGAAAAATGGACATTACTCTTTCAATGTCTCGTCTATTTATTGTCCACTGCGTTGCAGGCTTGAAAAAAATGATTTTACAAATATTTTCAACTCTCTTGGACCGAATTTTATTATTGGCGGTGATTTTAATGCAAAACACACCTTCTGGGGTTCAAGATGTGTCTCACAAAAAGGCAGAGCACTTTACAACGCCTGCATGCAACACAGATGCGACTTTCACTCGACTGGTAAACCAACATATTGGCCGACTGATAACAACAAAATACCCGATCTGATCGATTTCTTTGTTGTAAAAGGAATACCAGACAAATGTATTAAAATTGATGAAAGTTTTGATCTCTCTTCCGATCATTCCCCTATCATTCTAACGATGACCGAACGGCTATTTAAAAAAGATGTACCTGCTAGACTAACTAGCAGAAAAACTGATTGGGAAGGCTTTAAAAAAGACGTTGAAGAACATACCGAACTGAGAGTATCACTTAGGACGTTTTCTGAACTCGAAATCGAAATTGATCGTTTTGTTGAAGTTCTGCAGCGCGCCGCGTGGAAAAATACTCCCTATCAAAGGAAAACGCCAATTTTCAAAGGAAATGCCCAAAAATATCCACCGGAAATAAAAGAAATGGTAAGGGAGAAGAGAAAAGCGCGTAAAAAATGGCAACAAACTCGTGCTCCGCAACATAAATCGCATTTGAATCGCTTGTGTAACTTGCTAAAAAAGGCCATTATTGATTTTAAAAACCGGACAATACAAACCAGCATTGAAAGCTTAACAGCGGACAAAGATTCCAATTATTCGCTCTGGAAAGCTATAAAAGGCATTAAAAAACCGAAAATACAAGCGGCCCCAATCAAGAAAAATGACAACGAATGGGCCAAGAATGATAAAGACAAAGCAGAAGTCTTTGCCGCCCATTTAGAAGAAACATTTAAACCATTTGATGGGCAAGCGCTTGCTGAAAATGATAATGCGTCGGATATAGCATTTCACAATTACACAGTAAGAAATGCAAGGCTGACCGAACTTCAACAAGAAATAAAGAAACTGAAACCGAATAAAGCTCCTGGATACGACCTAATCACAGGAGAGCTTCTTAAATCGTTACCAAGAAAAGCGTTAGTTAAGTTTCTTTACATTATAAACGCAGCGATAAGATTAGAATATGTTCCGAGTCAATGGAAAGTCGCGGAAGTAATAATGATTCTGAAGCCAGGAAAACCACCGAATGATAAAAAATCGTATAGACCTATTTCGCTGCTGCCGATTATGTCTAAAGTTTTCGAAAGAATAGTACTTAAGCGATTACAGCCGGTTATAGAAGAAGGATCTCTTATTCCCAATCACCAGTTTGGGTTTAGAACCAAGCACTCAACAATAGACCAAGTGCATAGAATAACTGATTTAATTGAAAAAGCTTACGAAGAAAAAAAGATTTGCTCGAGCATATTCCTTGATGTTTCTCAAGCTTTTGACAAGGTCTGGCATGAAGGCTTGAAATATAAATTACGACAAGTTCTGCCGGAACACTTATATAATATTCTAGAAAAATACTTGACGAATCGACTTTTCCGAGTCAAACACGGAAACAAATATTCGGAATTTAAAGAAATAAGGGCTGGGGTGCCGCAGGGAAGTGTCCTTGGACCGCTTTTGTACCTATTATATACTCGCGATATACCGCAAGAAGAAGGCACCGTCTTAGCTACATTTGCCGACGATACTGCCATCCTTGCAACGGGTAAAACGATCGAAGAATCGACTGAAAAATTGCAAGAAGCATTGAATAAAGTAAATGAATGGACAAAGATTTGGCGACTAGCTTTAAACGAAAACAAATCTGTTCATGTCAATTTTACTTATAAGAAAATAAATAATTTGCCCATCTTTTCGAACTCGGTTCAAATTCCGTTTGCAAACGAGGCTAAGTATCTTGGAATGACACTTGATGCTAAGCTGAAGTGGAAATTGCACGTGAAGAAAAAACGTAAAGAACTCGAAACCAAATACAGAGAAATGTACTGGTTACTTGGAAAACATTCCAAGCTTAATGTAGAGAACAAACTGCTTTTATACAAGCAAGTGCTAAAGCCGATATGGACATATGGAATACAACTTTGGGGTTGTACCAAAATAAGTAATGTCAATATTTTACAAACTTTTGAAAATAAAGTTAATGCACCGTGGTTTATTAGAAATAGCGATATCCATAGAGATTTAGGAATTGCGACAGTCGAATATGAAATCAAAAACTTCGCGCGTAAGCATAAAGACAGATTACAAGGACACGTTAACAATGAAGTCCTTCGAATTCTAGATGAGAGGAATCTACTGCGTCGTCTACAAAGGACTAAACCTTTCGACTTAACGCGATAGCAAGAAACCGCGCCTAATTTGCGGAACAAGCAGGAACTTTCAATGGAAAGGGACCTGCCAAACGATCTCAATACGTGAAAGAAAAACTGCTGGATAAGTCAAAACTTAGTTGTAGTATGTAATCAAAGAAATTTATCACGAAGGGAGGTTTTTTTAGTGAGTAAAAATCTCACACTACTATGAGCACGCGCTACCGATCCTCATAGTGTCTTCATGAAGATTTTTTACCTACCCTCGGAAAAAAAAAAAAAAAAAAAAAAAAAAAAAAAAAAAAAAAAAAAAAAAAAAAAAAAAAAAAAAAATTAATACCAATCAAAGTCCACCCCTGACTGTAGCGCCATCTATACTAAAAACTACTGTACCTCAAGTTACACTGATAAATGTTGAGAAGAGGCAAAGATAGATTACGTTTAAAAAACAAAAAAGATAGGACACAATTTTACCACACGATGTCTGTATTGTTTAGGTTTGTATACTCGTACTGATCCGGATTTCAATATCGAATTGTAAAATATCCTATCTGTCAAATCTACAAAACAAATTACTACTAATCCCGGCGCTAACTTTTAGAAATTTCTTTATTTTTTTTCTTCAAATATTCAAAACAGTTACCATCCAAAGGATTATCCTATATCACTGTCTTTGTTTGTCGTAAAACGACATCCGCCTCAAAGGTTTGCACTGATTTTTCGTGAAATTCTAGTTCACGAATATTTCAGATAATATCCAAGGAGAACAACTACTGCGAGATATATCAAAGGTAATGGTCATTAGCAAATAAACGAACAATGAGATCACTCAACGGGATAACGCCAGGAACAGGTAGATCCTTTGTACTATTGACCTCTGTAAGAGGTGCTCTATGCGGACTCCATTGAGGTGTGGATTTCGATAATACCATTAAATTAAGATGAACGTGGTTGATACCTCCTTGCTATTGTTCGATGCACTAAATTTGCATTTTAAACCGAAGGTTGAAGATTGTGCATCCTTTAACAGGATACAAATGAAAATGAACCCTAGCCATCCTTCATCGACAACAATTTCGTTACGCAGCGGAAATTTGCGCTCATTTGTGCGTTTGTTTTGCGAATCTATTTTGCAAAATTGTAGCGAAACAAATTTGAAAAAATCTTTTTTGGATGGGGTTCTTCAAAAAGAAAGGGATGAGGTTATAAATTATACTATACCGCTTCTGGTAGACGAAAGACGACTATTAGAAAGAGGTCAGATTGACTGGGAAAGATATTCTTTTGAAAGTAGAGCATGTTTTACTAGTTCGTACAGCAGCGGCACTAACGACGTCGGCCTTTGAGTGATGTCCGCCTCCGTTGTATTCGAAAGTCACCTAAGAAAGCTGTTTTTTTTTTAAAAAAATATCTTGAAGCAAAATCTTCGAAGATGTAGGTAAGACAATCTCTAGAAAACTCACTGCATTCAGAAAATGAGTTGTGAAAAAATGTTTTCGCGAGACGATTGCAGGAAATGTCTCTGAAAGACATCTTCTAGTGATTATTTTGGTGATGCTCGGGGAAGAGAGGAGAAAGAGAGAGAGAGCCGTAGGTTCAACTTAGTAAACATATTTTGTCGATATATTTGTTTTCGATATATTTGTTGTATTTTCCGGAAATCTTCCAAAAATAAATTGGAAATATCCATTTCAGAGCCAACTTCGAGACATAAATTCTAGAACAGTTTACGAGAGAATGTCTCCAACAGAAATGTTGACTTTCAAGTGTCATCTTCAGTTACCTACCTATAAATACCAGAGGGACTATTTGACAACGTCTACTGGCGATAAGACATTACGACCTAAGGATTCCATCTAGTCAGCATATTCCAGGTGAAGCTGTACGTTTCCGATAATGGTGAGGACAACTCTTTTGGAGCCATCTTTTAACTCTTCTTGGATAAGGGCTAATTTCTGTTTTACTGTCGGGTCTATGGTTCTAAGCAGATGGTCAGTGCTCAGTTAGCTAAACTGGTATTGTTTTGTTCAGATTTTATCTGGGCCGACGGTGATGGTAGTGGAACCCTACTAAGGTTTTCATATTATTGTTTTGTTGATGTGCAAAATTTTCATCAAACTCAAATCTGTCTAGAGACGTGCCATCTACCCATCTATAGTTGGTTTCGCTGATTGCGTTCAGCTTGAATAATAATTTACATATCGCGAGACGCACGTCGAAATTAATGCTTTGCTTAGTAAGCTTTCTTAACCACACAGTTCCCTGGAATGTCCCTGTGCCCAAGCATCTAGATTAGGAAAATTGTTTAATCATTTCGTTAAGAGACAAACAACAATTTGGAGTGATATTAGAATTGAAGGAGACTGTGTTCAGCAACTTAGGCTGTTCGCACACAGAGCTACATAAAAGAGATCTGACCCTAAATCACCAGCTTGTAGCTTATGTATTTAATGTATTTAAATGCAAACCGGTTTGCAGGACGTTGGTTATAATTTACTGATGGAGCATGTTGGTCCCTGGGATATTTCAATCGCCTACTTAATGAAGTTTTTGCCCACACAGTCATAGCAGCACATCGTTGATTATTGTTGATCACATTTCCAAGTTGAGGGTACAAAATATAAACCGAAGATACACTTGTCTAGCAACCTGTGCGAAACATGATCATACAACTAGTATGATCAGTTTTGTGTAGCTTCGTGTGCGAACGCCCTTATGTCCTATGTAGTTCAGCCACGGTAAGATCTGCTTGATCATCATTATATTCACCACAAATACGGTATAGTATCTTTGAAGCGAAAAATGGGAATAGCATTCAGATCTTCGGAGAAAACCCCTTCTTCGGTTTTGGGGCAGCCCCTTTCATGCAAGGTGCACTGAGACCTCAAGTCTCCTTCCCAATCTAGTCTGGGAAGGCTCATATTTATTTATGGATAGATAGCACGGTAGGGTGTAGGTATTTGCTGGAATTGATTCATGTTCTTTTTTCAGATTAGTGTATGTAATCTGGATCTGCTATATATTGGCCAAAGATGTCGAGGGGTGCCAGATAAAACAGAAATACAAGTGAAATCAAAGGATGGCCCTAAGTGTCCCACTGATCTTTGTAATTGGTGTCATAGGTGTCCATCAAACTATCATGCCTGATATGGATATATAAGGCTAGTGTGTGATATTCGGGACCGCCGAAGCTTTATTGACTTATTTTTGAATGTTGGGTTTCCAGCTAAGTTTCTTACTTTTTATTTGTATTTTTTTTTTTTTTTGAAAGTACAGATGAAAATCTCGAAGACACTAAAAAGACTTGTGCCTCAAAGTAGTGTGGGACTCAAACGCTACTAAGAACACCTCCGTTACCCACTTCTAATATTGCGGCTAGCCGTCAGGCTAATCAGCAATTTAGTAATCAGTAAATTAGAGGGAAAGTTTAAGGAAATGGTTCGCTTTTGAATTTCTTCCTCTTTCTTTCTCAATTGTCTCTACACCTAGGTCTCTGTGTAGGTTTGTGCTTCGAATGTACTACGGAACCCTAACAATATTTCAAAATACTTTATTCAGAACTCTTTGGATGCATTCTATATTTGACTTTCTTGTACATACCCAAAGATGTGTCTGATAGGTCCATACCGGCTTTAGGATTTGCTTATACTGAAGTATTTTGTTCGGAATAGATAGACAGGAAAATCTAACGATAAGCCAATGATTCTGATTCTGGTTCTTAAGGTTCAGCTCTACACATTTCTTTTTGACATGTACCTTCCATCGAAGTTTAGCGTTCAGTTTCATGTAAAAGTACTTAAACGAGTTAGAATATGGGATAATGCTGTCATTTATAAATACTGGGACATAAGCCTGATTTTTATTTGTGAAATTTATGCGTGCTTACTTAAATTCATTGGCTCAAAATTATAGTCGCGTAAAGTACACTTTAAAAAGATTTTAGCACGTAACAAAGTCAAGATTAGTGTTTTCCTATTTATAGTCGACATAAATCCATTTTATAGTTATTAGCTCACGCTAACTTTAAAACCACCAAAAGTACCTTTTAACTTTTAGAGTGGGCTTTTAACATTATGTCATCTGTAATTTTTTCAAATTCAAATTTTAGCCAACCAACGGATGTAAACAGTCAACAAATGTATTCGATCTGTCAAATTCGTTTAAATTTGATACAACATTATCCCTTAAACTGTGTTTTTATTCTCAAACTTTAAATTTGTGGGTTTGTTTGACTAAAATTTGCTGTAAGTCAGTTCTAAAGTCGATATTAGTTGTAGGCAGGTTAAAAATTGTTTATAATTCAATTTAAAGTTAAGCACTGGGTTTAAAGTTAAAGGGCTGTTACTTAGTAGCTACTAGCATTCTTTAAAATCAGATGATTATAATTTTGCGCCATTCAGTTTAATTTGGCACTTAATCGTGCAGGTGTTTATATTGTTTATTGAACTTTGAATGCTTTCTGTTAATTCTTAAATTGTGTTTCCCACTGTATAGCAGTATTATCTGTAAATGTTTTGCTGTTGTGTTTTCACTCAGCGGTATGTCGTTTGTAAATAACAAATAAAGAGTAGGTCCCAGCACGCTACCCTGTGACACACCAGCTTTGATTTCGTTTACTTGCGAAAACTCATTCTCTAGCATAAAACTTACCTAAAAAAAACTGATTATTTTTAGCCCAACTACCTTTGTTATCTCTTAAAGTTGGGATATGAGTTGTTGTTTTTTTAAGTTTCTTTGTTGCCCTCCATAATGAGTACTTGATACTTGCATAGTTTTGTATCGGAATCTTTCTTATGGTGAAGGATTCTTTTCTGAGTTTGCTGTTTAGGTTGTTGAAACTTGTTTTATCTGTTGGAGCTCTAGTCGGTGACCATCATTTCCTTGTTTTTCTTTTATCTTTGATTATGTCTTCCCCTAACTTCAGGAGTAGCATACCATGCTACTATGTATAATCTAATGGGTAGATTATACTCGTAGATTATACTCAGTATAACCTCCAATCCACACTTATCAACCCATTTGTAGAGCTTAGAGTGGGCATTCTCTAAGCGTAGTCTAGTGCTTGCAGAGATCAAGCGAAGAATTACTTTTGCCAACCCCTGTTTCTTTCGGCTAATAAGGATATTTTGAAAGAAAAATTCTTCGAGTGATTTTTGGTACCGTTTATGTAGACGGGAAGACGGGAATACAACAACGACTATACCGAGTATACAGCTACATCGACGTAGTTAGAAGGGTTCGCATCCATCGCCTGAGATGGCTGGGATATATAGAGCGAATGGATATGAACGCTCCTGAAAGTCTTCAAATCGTTCCCGAAGCTATGACAAGGTAAAGGCAGACTTCACCTAAGGTGTCACACAAGTGAAAAGAGACCTCAACCAACTTAGTGTGCAATCCTGGAGGCGACTAGCACAATATCGAGCTGACTGGAGACGCTTGTTGCTTGAGGCCCAGTTCCACGCCAGCCTGTAGCGCCATCTAATGCAAGTAAGAATAAAGTCTGGTGCTTGCCAGACAGTACGATAACGTCTTCGTTACGTATAAGATTGCATTGATTGTTTTCATAATAAAGAAAGATCAGCTCATTGACCTAAGACCTTTGATAGATGTGCGAGATTTTACCTGTCCTAGCTGTGAAGAACAGAAACTTTGGTAAAAAAAAAAAACGGTTGGAGTTGCTTGACGTTATTCTTGTTCTGATCATGCTTTCTTAAAATAAGTATTGTTTTGGGTTTTTAGGAAGTGTTCGGAAATGTTTCCAATAGGATATGCAACTCGTGGTTTCCCATCTATTAATAATATTTGCTCTCGCTGCGAACTGTGGATTCTGGTCCATAAATCCCTTTCTTTTCCAGTTTTTGTTGGCCATGTCATTTCCCTTTAGATATGGACAATGCTTTTAAGATATTGAAACAATACTCCACAATTTTGGAGTCCAATACGTAGGCCATGTGTGGATTTATTATTATTATTAGTAAGAAGTTGCGTATGAAGTTTGGGTTAAGTTCGGTTAAGCAGCGCTAAGTAGCTAGCCTATCATAAAACATTAGACCCCATAATAAGCCCATAGCTGTACCTGGAGAACCTTCATAAGAAAGCACAACAACCTAAATATTTTCCTAAAAGCACTTAATCCCCCAGGTTAATTTTCATTAATTTGTTGTATTTGGTGTAACCTACCCTGTCCACGTCATTGAAAAATGATCTGCTTAAGAGTTTCCTACAAAGAGGGCTATAATAAATAGTAACCTATGCCCTTCTATGTTAGACTATCTGAGGCCAGCCATGTTTTACCAATCCCTAATTTTTTTTTCTTTCAAAACCGATTTTATCGCCAATTGTTAACAGCACAGAGGAGTGATCGGAGTCGAGGTGTTTCCCATAGTAAATCTTCAGCTTCTTAAAAAAAAGCTCATGTCATTGTAATGGGCTATTTACTCCGAAGTTGGGATTTCACATCCCTGCCATATGACAGCTGTCAAATCCGTCTGTCATCCATAGTGACAGGTAGTTAGTTCTTGCCTTGCAATTTTACAATATGGTTCGCTTAACCATCCGTCAATACAATAAAATTGTTGCTTCTTACTACAAAAATAAAAGTTCTGTAATATCTGTGTAGAAGCGCGATTTAAGGACAGTTTATGGTAGTCATAATCGCCCAACTAAGCAACCAATTCGAAACACAATCACCAAATTCGAACAAATCCGTAGTGTTTGTGTGTTATAAGGTTCTGAGAATCCAAATGTGATCGTTGAGATACAATTGCATCCACAACGGGTGACAGTGTGGTGCGAGCTGTGGACCGGAGGCGTGAACGGGCCGTATTTTTTTGTTTTGAAAATGATAGCAAACTTTTTTGGCTTCAGATGGAAGACATTGATATGAGCGACAAGTGGTTCCAACAGGACGGGGCTACGTGCCACACAACACAAGCATATGTGGCTCTATTGAATGAAAAGTTTCCCAGTCGTTTAATTACGAAATTTGGCGACATCAATTGGCCACCAAGATCGTGTGATCTGACCCCGTTGGATTTCTTTTCGGGGGGCTATGCTAAAGATCGTGTCTATGCAGACTCTACAGATACATTAGACCTGTTTCGGATGCTGACGAAGTCTGTTGGATTGGAGCGCCATTGCAGGTTCTGTTTTTGGCTCACAATTTCTGTGAAAAAAATATTTTTTGGTCGTCGATTGTGAAGTGAAGTGGGGAATCTATAGCTTCATTCCGAGTTGAATTACCCGGTTAAAAACGTTCACATATGTGTTCCTGAAACAGATGACAGTGCATGAAAAAGAAGCGACCTCTCAGTTAGATATCTTGTAAGTATAATCCAAAATCAGACGATGGCTATCCGTTTGTCCTATCATTAGTGTCAGTAGCGGAAGTATTGATGATATGAAAGCATGGTGAGAATTTACTGAAGGGGTAGACCTTATTTCTGGTGTAACTATCTAGTTCTGATGAAGGAAAGAGATCGAGAATATTTGCGAAATCATTTGGGTTGAAATATTATAGAGGCTGTGAAGTAGCTAAAGAGTTACAAAAACGAAGAGATGCGCTCCTTAAGCCCCTAAATGCAAAATCAAAACCGCAAACTAAGCCAAAGCGTAAGGTTGCGGAGGAGAAAGAATACAAAGTTCAGAGCGCAAAAAGGTGAGGGAAAGAATGACAAAAGAAAAGCCCTCGACCTCTGTTCTTAAAAGAAACGGTACAGAAAAGTTACCATTGGAAAAGTGACCGTGTAATGACCTTCGAACAGCAGGAGTGCAGACTTACGCTCAGGCCGCGGCATCCGAAATACCAAAAAATATTGAAATTTCGAAGGACCCTGTTTCTCATGTTTTTTTCAGTTATTCTAGCGAAACTTAAAGAACAAAGCAAAATAAATAAAATTATTCTCGATAGGCTGGTTAAGCTCGAAAGTAATTCAGGGAAAACGTGTACTCCAACTAGAATATTGTAATATGCGAGCTACGGCTCGAGTAGATGTGAGATTATTTCTTTATTTTCTAGTCTATAGAACAATTCAAGTTCACACTATACTATTCTTCGCAAATTCTTTCCTTACAAGGTCTCTTTCTTCTCAAATCACTTTATCGCATTTCTGATAGCCAGAAACTTCTAGCAAATTCTTCGACCACTGGAACAAGAAAATTCTGATGTAATAATTCCAAGATGACAGCGGCAGCCAATAATCTCTTGCGGTTATAATTCTCTTGCGATTATAATTCTCTCTTAATTCCGCGACGTCGTCTTAGACATAATCCATCTCTTACCGTGGACACGAACCTCGAATGAAAAGACACTTCGGAATGGGGCGTAGTTATTTTTGGGGTTTAAATTGCTGAAACCTAATTTCATTATTGCCGGCGGTTTTAATGCGAAACATACATTCTGGGGCTCAAGACACAGCTCGTAAAAAGGCAGAATGCTCTATGAGGCAGGTATGGAGTACAGTTGTGATTTCCATTCGACGGGTAAACCGACCTACTGGCCAACTGATACTTCCAAAATACCTGACCTGATCGACTTTTTCGTCGTGAATGGAATTTCTACCAACCACATTAAAGTTGAAGAGAGCTTTGATCTGTCGTCTGACCATTCCCCAGTTGTTTTTACATTGAGCGAAAAACTAGTCTATACCCTAGAGCCAGCGAGATTAACCGGTAGAACAACTAACTGGGAAGGCTTTAGGAACGAAATTGAAGATAATGTTGAACTGAGCGTTCCACTTACGACACTCTATGAACTTGAGGTTGAAGTTGATCGCTTCGTTGAGATTGTACAGCTCGCTTCTTGGAATAATACTCCCAATCCAAGGAAAACTCCGGACAAATACGGTCTACGATATCCTACGGAAATAAAAGAATTGGTCAAGGAAAAAAGAAAAGCGCGTAAGAAATGGCTCCGCAACATAAAGCTCACTTGAATCGCCTGTGCAATTCGTTGAAGAAGACTATGAAGGATTTTAAGAATCGTGCGATAGGCTCTTATCTTGAAAGTTTAACACCGAAAAAAGATTCCAATTATTCACTTTGGAAAGCTGTAAAAGGCACCAAAAGGCCCAAGGTTCCCACGCCGCCAATTAAATTAAATCACAATGAATGCGCAAGGAAAGATAAAGAAAAAGCGGACCTTTTTGCGGCCCACCTGGAAGACACCTTTAAACCGTACGATGGTCAAGTGTCTTACGACAATATCAATAAACCGGATTTACCATCTGACAATTTAGCACTTACAAGTCCAACGCTAAGGGAACTCAAACATGAGATCGGGGATCTAAAACCTAAGAAAGCTCCTGGTTATGACTTGATCACCGGAGTAATTCTCAAAGCTTTACCTCGAAAAGTATTGATAAAGCTTCTTCATATTGTAAATGCTGCGCTCAGATTAAAACACATGCCTAACCAATGGAAAGTTGGGGAAGTTATAATGGTTTTAAAACTAAGGCGTCTCCAACCGGTTATAGAAGGAAATTATCTTATCCCTGACCACCAGTTTGGGTTCAGAAGTAAGCATTCGACGATTGACCAGGTGCATAGAATTACTGACGTAATCTAGAAAACACTTGAAAAGAAAAAGATATGCTCAAGCGTATTTCCTGATGTCTCGCAAACCTTTGATAAGGTGTGGCATGATGGCTTGAATTGCAAATTACGACAAGTTCTCCCTGTATGCCTATACGACATTCTAGAATCATATCTCGGGAATAGACTCTTCCGTGTTAGACCTGGAAATAAATACTCGGAGCTCGGCCGGTGTACCACAAGGAAGCGTTCTTGGGCTACTTCTCCATCTGTTATATACTCGAGATATTCCGAAAGAAGATGGCACTATCCTGGCTACGTTTGTCGATGACACCGCTATCCTAGCCGTAGGTAAAACAATCGAAGAAACGATTGCAAAACTGCAAAACGCACTGAATAAAGTAAATGAATAGACGAGGGACTGGCGGATCGCCCTCAACGAATCTAAATCTGTTCACGTGAATTTTACTTATAAGAAACCTAATGTTTTGCCAATTTTCCTAAACTTAGCCCGAATACATTTTGCAAACGAGGCCAAATACCTTGGAATGACACTCGACGCAAAACTGAAATGGAATTCGCACGTGGAAATGAAACGTAAAGAACTAGAAATCAAATATAGAGAAATGAACTGGTTGCTCGAAAAACACTCCCAGCTCAGTATTGAGAACAAACTGCTTTTATACAAGGAAGTGCTAAAGCCTGTGTGGACTTACGGTATACAACTTTGGGGCTGTACCAAGAAAACAAACGTCAATATTTTACAAACTTTTCAAAATAAAGTGCTAAGAGAAATTGCCCACGCACCGTGGTATACTAGAAACGAAGAGGGTGGCCGTGGTGTAGTGGTAACATCATCACTTGTCACGCTACAGGTTCATGGTTCGAATCCTGATGTCAATAATCATCTATTTATTTCGCATGAAATAAATAAAAAGTCGATCAATTGCGAAGTTTATGTCAACTCTACTGCGAAGGCATAACACTGGCAGTAGGGCGGTCATATGGCTAAAATGCAACTTGATCGTGATGATGACATCAGGAGGACGGAAAAAAATACTGTGAATCATGAGCGACGACAAAAGCAAAAATAAACAAGCTCCCCAGTTATCTGGACAGCCACCCTTGGAGTTCACTGAAACTTAATACCAGCTGGGTTTCAAACCAACTACACCAATCTGTCTTTCTCTCTGTCTCTTCCCCTTTCCTCAAAAACGCCCGTGTCCTAAAATTAGTACAAGGGTATTCATAACCCCTTTCACACGTGCAAATTATAAAGAAAAAAATTCACAGAGATCTCGGAATTCCGACAATCGAAGCTGAAATTAGAAACTTCGCTAGAAAGCATAGAAACCGACTAATGTCAACAATACAATCCTACAAATTCTGGATGAAAGCAATTTATTGCGCCGACTACAAAGGACGAAATCGCGCCTAGATTGCGGAATATGCAGGATCTTTAAGTGAAAAGTAACTTGCCAAACGAGTTTTTTTTCATGATAGAAAAATTGCTTGATAAAGTCCTTCTTAGTTGCAATATATAACAAATTAAATCGCAGGGTGGTGTTTTTTTAGTCAGTAAGAATCTGACACTTCTCTGAGCACGCGTTTGCTATCCCCATAGTGTCTATGGAAGATTTTTCACCAACCTTCGGGAAAAAAAAAAAATGTGGGTTGTCTGGGAACCTTGTGGTCCCTGCTGATAGCATATTTCAATCGCATAACACCTATTTTTCATCAACAAAAAAAAATCTCATTTTAATGATGAAAAAAAAATCTAAACTCAGTGACAATGAATGTGTTTCCGGTGGGGCGATGACTATAACAAAGTTCCATCTTTGTCACATTAAAAAGCAATTATCACCTCGACAAACAACAGCACCTACACCCGATAAAAAAAAAAAAAAAAAAAAAAAACACATTTGATAGTATTTTGACAGAAGAGGGGAAACCGAGTCACTCTTTAGAAAATTTCATCTAAATTATATGACGCCCTTGTGCGATGTGCATAAAATGATTTTTTTTCTAGGATTTGTGTTTAGAAATGGCAATTTTCGAAATTTCAGAAGCGTAACCCTGTTGCGCGCACACGTAAATTATGTTGTAAGCTTTTTGGTAAAACGATTAATTCGACATTATTTTTAGATTTTCCATTTGTCAAAGGGGACCGACAAAAAAAAAAAAAAAAACAGACATTTACAAACCTACAAGCTTGAATTTCACATTTGAAGTGACAATTTAATTAAGTTAGTATCAACACAAAGCACAAAAACTTTCGACGCTGTTTACGGTCTAACAAGAAAGTGGTAGCTGCCTTGTTTACAAGTATTCGAAATTGCTGTCGAAAAACACAATTGGGAAATATGGTTGTTATCAAAACATTTGGGAGTTTAGGCAGAAAAAAAAAAGAAAGAAAAACGGGGAGGATGCGAGCTACAACGCACTTTAGAGCTCTGCCAACCATAAACTTTGGGGCACCACTTATTAAGTTGTACATTATTAAGCAGGCAGTAAATTTTTTAAAAAAAAGAAAAGCAATTATTTTGACATAGACGAAAGCAGAATGATATTATGAATGATGTTACAATGTTTCGCGTATCTTTCTGACGTTGAAACATATTTGTTGTGTTGACAGATACATCCTGCTGAACCAAGCAATAGTAGGGATTTTAAATTATATTTGAAAAGTACTTAGTATTTTTAAAATTGTATTCATCATCTTCGTTGGGTTGGGGTTACAATCGTTTGTAGCATCAAAAGATGGTAAACGACTAACAAATTCCTCGTAGGAGCAGTATCTGTAGCTGTTGGGCAGCTTAATAATGAGAAAAAGCCAATGCAGACAAAAACCTAACAGCTCTGTTAGTAAGCTCTACCCCATCTCCTGCCATCTGGGAATTTTTTCGAAAATTGCGAACGGAAGAGGATGAATGGCAAGCCTCCCACGCCACAAAACGGGATAAGATTCGGTTGGTCTCTGTGCCCAGTGAGCCACAATGGCAAAAAAACACAAATTGCTCCGAAATGGAACACAACGCCTCGGATTGTTGACAAGTTTTGGCTATCGTACACAGACGGCTATCGGTTTCTGAAACGTCAAAACCCTCCTCGATACACTCCAGGAAGGGCTTCAAAACGTCAGATTCCGGCAGCTAGAGCATGAGCTGCTCTGTATAAGATAGACATCTTGGGGCTAAGTGAGGTAAGATGGATCGATGATGAAAAGTGTCATGCTCTACTCTGGTAGGCCAGCTGGAAGTGCGCAGAGATCCAGAATAGGACTGATGCTAACTGACAGCAGCACGAAGCAGCCTCATATACTGGAAACCTCACAGTGATCGGATATTGACGCCTAGATTCTAGAGCACAATAAGAAAAATTAACATCATACTGTGTTATGCTTCGATTGAGGATGCGACTGAGGATGATAAGGGCAATTTCTATAGCCATTTAGACTCCGTCTATAATCGGGCACCTAATGGAGACATCGTAATGGTGATGGATGAGCGCTGTTTAAGCATAAAACCACAAAACCGTCAACAGCAACCGCTCAAATTTGCCCAGCATTACCAAGTTCAATACCGATAGGCTCAGTGATCCTCAAGTACGCCAACAATTCAGGGACCATCTGGCCTTAGGTTAAGTTGAGGTGGCTGTCAGCTAAGAAAGCCAACACACTAAGACCAGTAATAGGTCCATTGTGATACCACATGGGTTTGGGAAGTGGCCTCTAGCCTACTCATTGAACCATTTGGAGCTTCTGATGAAGCGCAGATTGTCCCTAACGTCTATTTTATTCGGATCATTTAGGTCGTTGAAACAGAGGGCTCCTAAGTGGAGTTTCGTTCTTTGGGAGAGAGCTGGGCAGGTGCCAAGAAGGTGAAAAATAGTCTCCTCCTCCTCGTCCATACAGCTTCTGCAGAAATCATTTGCGAAGACGCCAAGCCTTGTTGCATGCTTGCCTATTAGACAGTGTCCAGTAATGACACCAATAACCGCGCTGATATGAATTCTATTGTTTTGTACCATCTGGTCTTAGAAGCAGAAACAATCACTAGCACAATGCAGGAGAGCGTGGGTGACTGCTAAATGCAATGAAGAATGTTTTTGGGGGCACGCACCTACGTCGGTAAAAGGCATAAAAATCAGACACCTGGAGACGGATCGATGAGCGAACAGCAATCAACGCTCGGATTGCAGCGGCCTCAGCAGTAGAGAGAACCGAGCTCGAAACATAACATGAGCTAGAAATCCAATGTGAGAGGTGACGAACGTCAATATATCGACTTACTTACCATAAGGGCTGAAGAAGCAGTAAGCAGGTGTGACAGTAGGACTGTCTATAACATCACCAAGAAGCTCATTGATGGTCGGGACCCTAAACAACATTCAGCGATAGATTTCAGATGAAGATCAGCTCGCTAGATGGAGAGAACACTTCGCTACAGTCCTTAACCACTTAGACTATGGTGATATGATCTCGAACTGTAATGAATCTATTGAAGCAACAAATTCCCAAATTTGCACCGGACCTCCGAGTAAAAGTAAAATAACAACAGCAATCAGGTCCCTCAAGAAAAACACAGCAGCGCCGAATACATAGAGAAAAACTCATAGCTATACGGGGGTAGTAAGTGCGACGTCTTATACAATAGTAAGGTGTCGGAGGAGTACATCAAGGGTGCATACTGTCACCGCTATTGGGCTTGGTAGTCATCAGCACTGTACTCCGTGCATCATTTACGGAAGGTACGAGTAACCATGGAATTTTATGGACTATGACATCTTACCTTAAATACCTTGACTACGCTGACGATTGGATAATAGACCTTCATCTGATGGGCCAAAAGTCATGAGTACTTCTAACACCCACGCTCAACATTGCCGGACAGGAAGTCGAAAAAGTAGACAACTTTCCATATCAAAAAAGTGTAGTCTAGACTAACCGCGATGTCACCAAACTGATCTGTGCAGTAGAATCGGGAAGGCAAAAGCTGCGTTCGCAATACTATCGAAAGTCGGGAGAAGCAATGTTCTCAGTACAAGAACCAAGCTGTGATGGGTTCAGTACTTGGAAGATGGATACCATTAACACACCCAAGCTGCAGGCCTTGGTAAATGGACGTCTAAGAATCATCTTGAGGATTTGTTGGCCCAATCGCGTCTCCAACGAACAACTTTATCAGAGAACGAGCCAGGAACCTATAGACATTACTATATGAAGGAGAAAGTGCCAGTGGAATACATCCAAAGGTGCGAAGCCGATATAGATGGTTAAGACTACTTTTGACATTTAAATTTGTCAGAAAAAAGTTTAAGGGTGCGATTGTATTCAAATACAAAAGTGTTATGTGCCTATTGAAAAACCCTTTATGAAATGTCTAAGCTCTATAATAGGAGTACTTTTTTTTCGTTGGAAGGTGAGACTCTTTCAAAGATGAAACTGAGCCCATACTCAGAAATAGTGTGGGATTTCCACCCACTAAACCTAAGCATTTCATCGCCAGGGGAGCTGCAGCCCTCCATACTCGGCTTGTTCGTGTTGGCAGCCGTCTGCGCGACGTTTCGCTGTCCCTCCTGCCTTCGTTGTTCTTTCATGATGGTAGCCACAGTACGTGCTCGTCATCTGTCTGGTGATGTTCTTTGGTGTTAAGTCCACACCCAGTCTGTTCGCCAGCAAGTTACGTTCTTCATGATATCGTGCACAGTAGAACATGATGTGTTCTCCATCCTCGACCGCTTCCGTGCACGTTGGGCAATAAGGTTTGACTTCGTGTACAATCTCTGCGTCCATCATCCTTTGTCAGAATAGTTCCATCTCTCTTGCCATTCTTTGAGGCTTGTTCTTTGCTGTACTTCGGTGTCACTTCGGCTCGTCGCTGTTGACACCACTGTCCTTGGCACGATATTTCCGTTCGGCTTCTTTAACGAGGAAGTCTATTGGCACTATTCCAGCCACTAAGCATGCCGCGTCTTAGGAGGTTGTTCGAAAGGCGCTGCCTCCCTCTTCCTTCTGTACGATTTCGTCTTCATGGCACTTGTCCATATTTGGGAGTCGTAAAACATCATCGACGTCGCAACTCTTGCTAAGAGCAGTCTCTTCTTTTGTTTAGGTCCTCCAATATTTGACATGATCCTTGCCAGGGCAGCCGTTGTTCTTGCTGCCTTCTTAGCTGCATGTTGAAGGTGTTGCTTAAAAGTCAACCTTGCATCTACTCGTATAGTAACGCCAAGGTACTTCAGCTCTGGTTTGGAAACTACAACGTGATCGCCCACGGTTATTCTTATAGTCTCCATAACTCGTCTGATGCTGATGAGCACTATTTCGGTCTTTTCCTTTGCTAGTTTTAGGTCCATGCTTGTCCTGTATAATCCCGATAGCTTCATTACAGTCGTGCTCCAACTCCTGAAGCAATTTGGTCACTACAACGATCGCTATGTCGTCGGCGAAGCCAATTATTTTCGAGGACCTCGGGATTCGAAGTCTGAGGACGTTATCGTACATCAGATTCCACAGTAGTGGACCTAATACGGAGCCTTGGGGGACACCGCCTGTGATGTTATACTGCCTCATTTCGTCGTCGGTGCAATAGTGTAGTCTTCTATTTCTAAAATAGTCCGCCTTTTTCTGCAGGTGTTGAAGGCATTTTTAACATCCAGGAGTCCTCGTGGGGCACTGCTTGGTATGCTATTAGGCTGGGTGTCCCCTCCAACGATTTCTGTGGAAGCTATACAGACGAGGAGGAAGCTATACAGACGAGGAGGCGTTGTCTGGTCCATGCTAGGGCAGGACAACTGCAGAGAAAGTGGAAAAGAGTTTCCCTCTCGTTGCTGCCTTTGCAGCTGCGACAGAAAGTGTTGGGAGGAATGCTAAGCTTGGCCGCGTGGTCCCCTATAGGTCAGTGGCCGGTAATAATGGCTACAATTCTGGCAATATCAGGCCTTGATCTACCTAGTAGCTCATTTGATTTTTTTAAATATATAATTCAAGGATGCAGGATCACTCGTAGATCATCTGTTGGGCAAGATCTCAATGCTCCTGTGATGCCTACACACGCCGATCTTTGTACTTTTTTGATTCTGTTGATGCTATATTTCTTATGTAAGGCGGGCCACCATATACTATGGTGATATAGGTAAGAATTGGACGCACAACGACATCCATAGGGTCACCTTTGGCTGAATACCCCTTTTTTTGCCGAATGTTCTGCTACAGACATAGAAAGCCACACTTGCTTTCTTAACGCGCTGCTCTATGTTAAGTTTCCAATTAAGTTTCGGAAAATAATAAGAGTGGTTGACCGTCTAGCTTGGGGGGAGTGAATTCCTCTAGCTTGGTTTTAGTGGTAGCATCATTTCGGTCTTATCTGGATTTACTCCAAGGCCACATCTCGTAGCCCAAGAGTGTACCTTATCCAGAGCACTTTCCATAATTTGACTTATCGTGGAGAGGAACTTTCCTAACAGTAGTAAAACCATATCATCCGCTTACACAACCACCTTAACCCCCTCCCTTTCAAGTCGCATCAAGATTTTATCGATTGCCATTATCCATAGCAAGGGGGAGATAACACCACCTTGTGGTTTTTCTCTGTTTACGATCTTAATTGCACTGCTGTAACCTAGTGTAGCTTTGATTATTCTAGTATTAAGCATGGATATTAGCCAGTGTGTAAGGAAAGACTTTACACATAACTCGGTGAGAGACTCTTGAATAACTTTTGTATGAATGTTGTTGAAAGCTCCTTCTATGTCTAGGAAGGTAGCAAGTGTGTATACTTTATAATGAAGAGTTTTTTCTACTGATCGCACTACCTCATGTAGAGTCGTCTCGTTAGATCGTCCTTTGAAGTAGGAATGTTGGGATTTCGACAATGGAGAACTCTCCAGGGTTTTTCGAATGTGAAAATCAAGGATGCGTTCGAAGGTCTTTAGTACAAAGGAGGACAAGCTAATAGGTCTAAAATCCTTCGCGGATTCATGTCCTCGCCGGCCTAACTTCCGAATAAAGACCACCCGAACAAGTCTCCAAGTTTGGGGAACATGGTTTAAGTATAAGCAGCTCCTATACATCGACAGTAGCCAGGGAATAACTATGTCTTGCATATTCTGAAGCATAATAGGCATAATGCAGTCAAGAGCGGGTGACTTATATGAAGGAGCTGTTTATGGCCCAGGAGATTTTATCCTCCGTAATGATGTTTGTAATGCTTTCCAATGCCGTTGGCGGTACCCTATCAGAACAAGCTTGTTCTGTGCTACTGTCACTACAGCCTGGGAAGTGGGTATTTATAAGAAGTTCGAGCGAATCCGCGGAAGAGTCTGTCCAGCTACGTGGAATCATAATGGACGTACCTTTGGTCTAAGTGTGTCTCTGCTTAGCGAGGACAGCCACCTAACCTAAAGTTTTTCGAGTTTTGGTGTGCTTATTTCCGAACGGAAAATAACTCTGTGGTTATAAGCTTCAGTCGCTTTTGTCTCTATGTTTTTCACCCTACTCAGGCGCGACAAAGAAGCCATCTTAAAGAAAAGCGTAGAATTCCAAACAAGCTTGGTGTGGAATTTCCTTCATCCGTTCAATGTTTTGCGTGCATGCACCACCCAGACCGTTGAATGCTATCATTTAAAAGGAGTTACGTGTATTTAGACTACAAGAAACAAATTGAGGAAGCTCTTGATTAATTAATCTTGCTACTCATATTCGATACCTACTGGCATACTCGAATGTGGCAAATTATTCCAGTAAAGTCGAATAAAAGGCAAATAATTCAGCAACTATCAAGTGCGCAACCAAATGTCGGTCATCTTAAAATCAGCCTAAATCCTGCATTCAAATGCAGAATGTTATTATTTTCGATGCAATGTTGCGAAACTACCACCTCCCCCTATTGGTATCTAAGCTACCAAACAAAAAGAAACCCCATTGACCAACATATGGGAATTTCTATTCAAATACCAATTTACAATGAATAGCTAACAATAATAAAATTGACGCCCAATTAGATAAATAGGCAGCCCACAATGCCATCAAGATGCGGCGGGCGGTTGGGAAAAGATTCCCGAAAAATTGCAGCCATACCGGTTGGAACAGAATCAGAATCAGAGGCACTTCCATTAAATAGCTGCGCGCAGTCACATTAAATTTAATGATCAGCACCACAATTACCTGCGGGACACATGACCGCCCTTCAGTGGGCCACCAACGAAAGGCTCCGATCCGACTGTTAGCACAACAACAGAGTAAGAGCAACCCCTCGATGTCATGACAAATTGATTCATTTGATGACAATAATTGGGCACTTTATTGTTTTGTTGCGCTTCTACATGACGACGACGACGATGATAATGATGAGGCTCTCAATCGGAACTCACTCGCATAATTCACCGCAGCCGCAGCCATACTACATCGGCCAGAACCAGAACAGGTGATCGAATCGCGCATCATGGACGCACAGTGGGAAAATCCAGAAAACAATACTCGTCCATGGACTGGAAAAATCTCAATTGGGAGCGTCATAGTCGTGTGCAATCCATAAGTGGAAAGCGGAAAATCGTTAGATGGAGTAATGTTTTCTCTTCATTGATACCTGCTGGTGGTTGATGGAGTCCTCGGCAAAGAGATGGACAATAACAGGTTCAGGTAGATACAAATTGCATAATTTGAGGAAATCCTCAAGTACTCATAAAGTGGAGTGCCGTACCAGTGCAACGTGCAACACTTAGCCAGCCGTATGCATTACCGGAGTACACCGCACCCGGTTATTTGCGTAACCAGAAAATTAGGTCGTTTTGTAGTTAGTGCTGAACGGAGCCAACAAGAAGGGTGTTCGGTTGAGAAGTTACATGAGAAGGATATTATGCGGTGATTTGGACGGAGGTGTTTTTTTTTTTTTTTTTTACCAAAGTGTGGGCTGTAATTTTGCGATTTACTCAGCTGACATGTTTTCGTGGCGCCTTGTTGTGCAATTTGACTGTAATTGGCCGCGTAGCTGGGGGGTTTTTGCCACTGGACTGGGGTTGTTTCGTAGAGCTATTGGAATAGGTTTAGAGACGACGTAAATGAGAATATTTCTCAATCGGCTGGGTGAAAGTGTCAAACGAACCAGATGAATTCCGGATAGCAGATGGTTTGATCTAGCTTTACCCACGCATTCGAGCTTTATTTGAACAGACCCTTCCTTTTTCTAAGGAAACTAAAGCTCTTGGTGGAAGATGCCCTAATCATACCAGTCATGGGCATGAATGGATTGTGCGTTCAACACTAGAACAAATCATCGATGAATAGCAAATAATCTACCTGTGAGCTCCGCCAAAAACGAGCTGCCAATACCTTAATAGTCCAGCAGTTATTTTTCCCTAAAAAAGAACTTACTATACGACGGCTAGTAGTCTCAAGTTTGGCCCAGAACAACATATTTTTTAAGGCAAATTTGCACATTCCTTGTGGGCTCCGCAGTTTGCCTAAGTGAATGACTGGACTGCCAATCATGCTCAATAATTTGGGTACAATTTTGAATCCCAGTAACAAAGGTTTTTCACTGTCCAACCTCTCGTGAATATCTAACAAACCTCCGGAAGTATAATTGTTATGAAACTCTTCCCAACTCGACGTTCGGATTCAGCGATAAAACTGAAGCCCAATCCACTCGTACCAATAATACAAGAAATGGTTGTGAGAAACTATGCTGTGATCAACGAGGTTAAACGCCGAACAGACTGGGACAAACATAATGCTATTTTCTAAGCTATTCAACTGCGTCTACACAGCTGGAACTAGACAAGCTGAACATTGTTCTTATCCTTGCCCTTAATTCGTTATTCATCGAAACCTTTCCAGCAAAAAAGAGGAAGGTAGGCAAACGGTCGCCGTGATAGAGTGCCGAATCCAAAAGCCTTCGCTACAAGAGCAGGAAGAACTTTAGCAGAACTAAATCAACGAGGTTAACACTGAACTGGACAAGGAGAGCCTAATGGTAGTAAAGAATTTGGAAAGACAAGGCTTATATCTCATTAGGCGCAGTTTCTGTCAGACAATTGATAAATGCATCACAATCCCCCAGACTGCGAACAGTCCTCCCTAAAGCACCTAATACAAAGAGTGCTCTAATAAATCCCATCTTCGTAAGTGAGGAGAAATTAAAGTGGTCGGTGAACAGTTTCGAACCATTCAAATCTCCAGGATTAAACGGCACCTTTCCAGCGTAACTTCAGATAGTCTTTGGAATTATTAGACGGAACATGTCCCTCATTCTATTCTGAGCCTGCAGGCTGCCTGGCACTTATAACTATACTAACGACGGCAGGCAAAATCTCATCCACAGTCCCCAAGGATGTCAGACCAATTAGCCTGACGTGCTTCATACTAAAAACCCCCAACAGAATTCTAGACCTCTACTAGCGGATAGAACCTATATAAATCTGTCGAGATAGCCCTACATGCAATCACATACCCCATCGAAAAATCTCTCTCTATTAAGCAATTCACCTTGATGGCTTTTCTTGACATAGAGGGAGCTTTCAATAACGTTGAAACCAATTTGATTATCAATGTCTAATGTAGGATAAACATCTGCGAACCCATCTGCTGCATTGAAGGTCACATACTCGAAAGCAGAGTCATCAATACTTTTAAGGCAGCTCTGTCAAGAAACTATCACACCGGGGGACTCCTCACGGGGTGTGCTTTCCCCTCTGCTCTGGAACCTGGTTCTCAACGAACTTCTCTTAGAAATAGAGAATCCTGGGTGCAAGGTTATGGCTTTTTTTTTTTTTTGTCGGGGCGGGTACACCCTACTGGAGCACTCAGACTCAAAAATAGGTCCATTGTACAGCCAGGCAGAGAACCCCATTTTATTGTGTGTTTTTCGTCTTTTGTAAAAAGACAGGGGTAGCGCTCAAACCTAGCACATGGCGGTGCTTGGCAAAGGCGAAGTGGCCCGTAAGAGAGCCAGTAAGTTGTCTGCAGTCTTTTCTGCTAAGGGATAGTAGGAAAGCCGCGGATTTCTTACAGACGACGGGGACCATTCGTTTAGTCTGCCTGCATCCTGGAGAGTCATGCCACCTTCGATTGTGTTCACTGAAAACCCAGTCGTCAATGGAAGCCCCTAACCGAGGACGCTGGCAAGCCCAACGTGGGTTCAGGTCCTGAGAAATTCTCTTCTGAGCCTTGTCTAGCAAGCTCATCAGAGATCTTATTTCCTGTTATTCCTTTGTGCCCTGGGACCCAAACAAGATTCAGTGAGTTCAGCCTTCCGACCAAATTCAAGGATGTTTTGCATTCTCGAACTATTTTGGAAGTGGTTAAAGGATTGAGCAAAGCCTTAAGCGCAGCCTGACTGTCACTACAGACGCAGATACTTCTCCCCTTCCACCTGTTCTTACCAATATAGTCCGCTGCCATTAGGATAGCATATATTTCTGCGTGGAATACAGATGTGTGTTTTCCCAATGAGAAGTGAAGCCTAATGTTGTCGCATTCCACGAAAACACCAGCACCAGACCCCTGTCCAGTTTTAGAGCTGTCAATGAAAATGCGACTACATTCCTTTCCTGGCTCAGACTCCTGCCAAAGCCAATCCTGAACATAAGGAAAGTTGACTTCAAATTTGAACCGCAGCCGTAAAAAGGTTATGGCTTAGGCAGACGGTTTCGTTATCTCAGTATCAGGCGAGTACCCGCAGACACTTGCCGATGTCCTTCAATTTCCTTTAAACAAATTTGTCAATTGAACAAACAGCTGTGGTCTCAGTGTTACCCCAACTACTGGGAAACATAAAATTCCATAAAATTCCTCCCAAACTAAGAGGATTCACTCTTAGAATGATTGCCCTATACTCATGCAAATAGCCGGTAGGCTCCACATGGTGCTTTCAGCCAAGTGTAATGCATTGTTTGTACATTTCAACCTGAAGAAACAGTGGCGGTCCAAAGCATATAGCACTTTATCACAATCAACGTAGTCGACAAACAACTGGCTACAAGCCCAGCATTAAGACTGAATGACTCTCAGCAATGGAGAGAACAAAACACTATTAATATGCCGTCATCTCCCCAGAGTAGGGGCTGTCAGCTGAGAGCCGAGGCACTTAGAGCAATAATAGGTCCATTGTGATACCACATGAATTTAGGGAAAGAGTCACTTGCTACTTGAACCATTTGGAGCTTCTGATGAAGCGTAAGAGTTTTCTAATGTCTGTCTTATTCAGATCTTACTCCCCAGAGTAACTACAACTACAAACACTCAATACCATTCAGAGTGGACGAATCGCACTGTCCTCCACACGGATAGGTCCAAAACCAAGTACGGAGGTGGTGCAGGAGTTTCCTCTGAGGACCTGGACATTCACCTTTGCTTTAACCTTCATAACCATTGTAGCGCTTTTTTGACCGAAGTCACAGAAACATCTTTCGTTGGATGTTTGATCCTGGGTGCGAATTTAGGAGTAGATACAACCGTGAACTGTATGAGCTGTACTAAGAATATCTTCGAATTGCAGCCACCAGGTTCAAAGAAGACCAGGAGCTACATACGTATGTACTCGCCAGATCTGCTCCAAATATTTGCGAACTGATACGAGCATAGGCAAGACAATCGCAGGGGAAGTGTTCCGCATTATTGTCGCCCCCTCCACAGGCGTCGCAGATGGTGGTGTCGCTAAATCCTAGCACATGACCCGCATGAACGCCAGTACTGTCTATAACCTGGAGAGTCATGCCACTCACGATTATGTTCATAGGAGTCTCAACCCTCAATGGAAGCTCTGACCGATGACGCAGAAAGACCGGGTCCTCAGAACCTTGCCTAGCAAGTTAATCGGAAACTTAATTTCTAATAATCCCACGGTGACCTGGGACCCAAATAAGACCCACTGAGTTCAGCCTTGCAACCGAATTCAGATAGCCCTTGCGTTCCCGAACTATTTTGGAAGTGACTAAAGGGCTAAGCAAGACCTTAAGCGCACCCTGACTGTCTATACAGACGCAGATACTCTGTCCCCTCCACCTATTCCTTAAAATATAGTTCATAGCCATTAGGAATGAATAAGTCTCCGCTTGAAAGACAGACGCATGTTTACCTAAGGAGAAGTGAAGTCTAATATTCTCATCCTTCACGAAGACACCTTGAGTGGTTTTGGAGCCATCCGTGGAAATTCTTTCCTTCTCGGAAAAATCCAGGGTGAGCGTGAGGAAAGTCGACTTTATATTTACGAAGCAGTCGAATACATGTTGAACGACATAACTATAAGACAAGATAAGTGTAGCGGGGGTTGTGGGTTATATACGTATGTATATCAAGAGGATGGAGATTCAACAATCCATCTAGAGCAGAGCCAGGCGTGCTAGAGTAGTACCCGTGCAACCGAGACAAAATGTTTTTGAAGTTTAGTGAGAGAAAAAGCAGTGACATATTTCTGCGAAAGCTTTTCCACTAAATAACCGACGCATACCCTAAAAAAGGTCTTAGCATTGCCGTGTAGATCGATAGGACTTTTTATGGCGATAGGCCCCATGTTTGCCCCAGAAAACTGAGAGCGCCTTGTCTGTCTTTGACTCAACATGTTTTGACTAAAAAAATTTACTGTCCAGGATAACTCCTAAATACTTATTTCAATTTGAGATTCCGATAGCGATTCCTTTGGGCACTGACTGAGTCAGAACGACCAACTTCCTCATTCTCGGTAAATCCACTCAGTTTTGAAAGGAATGGATTTCACTAGAAGGTTCATTGATAAAATTTCATATTGAACATCAAAACAGCCGCCAATCCATCAACTGTCAAACATTCCCTCAAATGGCAACCTTTATGCAGGTGTAATGTGCCACCTAGTGTCAACGCCAGCCATTACTTCAGGCGCCAGTATAATGATCTGATTTAACACTTATACTCCACTTTATTCGTAAAATTGTAGAGCAGTTAATTACTACATACGAGTATGTACTTTTGTATGTCGTTCTTTATTGTACTTGACCGGTGTTCATATTCCAGACAGACGTTCAAGGACTAATCTTCTGCAACGCCCTCTTACACTATTCGCAATGGGATATTGGCAGGCAGAATAAGAATTACAAAAGTACATGGATGCAACTGCATCCAATTGTTTTCTATTTAATAGTGAAGTGGTCTCGTAGTGTGAGACGAAAGGGATTAATAAAGAGAACAAAAAAGAATTTTGAAAACAGGACATCCTACATCAAAATGCGGATCAACGATGTAAAGAATATTTTTAGAACGATCAGTGGAAACATGTCAAGTCAAGTGCGCATGCTGAAATGCAATTTGATTGATGACAAAGATACTAAGGAGCTAATCCTGTTAGCACACCTATAGAAAAGAGTCCTTCGGAAATCTTTTACATCATAAAAGGTTGTTAAACGGACAAGTAGTGTGATTGAAGAATGGACACACGCAGCCTCTAGTCACTTGTTGCAATTGTAACTATTTTTTATTTATAAATTATCCGAATTCACATTTATTTATTCCCACAAAAACCGATTTAAAACGAATTTATTTTGAATTTGATTTCCTATCAACACTGTATTACCTACTAGTTAACGATTTTCGACGAGTGCCATCTATAAGGTACTAGTTGAACTAATGATTTAGAGTGATTGAGAAACGAGAACACATGATGTGCGTTCGCCAGCTCTTGCTTTGCTGCAGTATTTTAAGGAGAAAGAAACGTGACGAGAGATTTCACACCATAATGGCGGCCATAGACAAACTTCATTTTCATTGGCTGCGATCGATGAGGGGCAATCCATAAATCATTTTTAATTTTCTTATTAGATTGGTTATTGAGTTTTTATTATCTTGGGAAGAATAAAAATGAAGGATATCAATACGAATGGATTGAATATACAGGGGACATCAAAGAAATGATACTAGACAAGAGAAAAGCGCGTAAGCAGTGACAAATGACCAGATATCCGGAAGACAAAACCATCTTCAATTGCCTAAATAACGAGTAAAACAAATTTATTACCGAATTCCAAAATTTCTTCATGAAAAGATTTGACGACTGACTATTCCCTCTGGAAAGCAGCGAGATATTAAAAAAAAAAAAAAGACCGCAACTACAAGACTCACCATTGAAGGCGCCCGATGGAAAATGGATCGGAAACCAAAAGCAGAGGGGTGATCACCTGTCGGGCGTTTTTAAACCTTTTCTTCCTGACTTAGTGAATGAAAATTTAGAATAAAGCCGATGACGAAATACCCTATGTCACTACAAGAGAAATAAGAAACATGTGCAAGCTTATTATTTCGAATAAAAAAGCGCAAGGTTACAATCTTGTTACCGAGCAAATCTTGAAAGTATTGCCGGACGTAGCCACAATAAAACTTAAGCTTCTAATTAATGCCTGTGTTAAACTGAGACATGAAATGGTGGCCCAAATTTCACGCAAGATTTGAATTTTGTGCCATTTATGCGGAAAAGTGTTGCCAACAAAAAAAAAGACAATGTAACAGCTGACAGTTCAGGGTTATTAAAAATGGAGTGCTACACAGCGAAGAGAGTTCGTTGAATGGATTATGGAACAACAACAAGTGGATGCTGATTTTCCAAACAAAATCATCTTTAGCGATGGGGCTTTGTTAATGGTCAGAATTGTCGAATTTGAGGTTCAGAAAATCCACGAGTGATTGTTGAGAAATAAATGCATCCACAACGTATCACTGTTTGGTGCGGATTTTGGGCTGGAGGCATCATCGGACCATTCTTCTTTGAAAATGCGCTAGTCAGGCAATAACAGTTAATGGTGTTCTCTATCGCGACATGATAATCCAGTTTTTTGTACTTAAATCGCAAGATATGGATGTTGACGACATGTGATTTCAACAAGACGGCGCCACATGCTATACAGCCCGAGAAACAATTCAATTACTGCATGAGTCATTTCCCGTTTTGGTGATGTGATTTGGCCGCCCAAATCATGCTATTTAAAGCCGTTGGACTTTTTTCTTTTGGGTTTTTGAAGTTTAAGGTTTATGCCAACAAACTCACGACCACCCACGCCTTGAAGGAGCAAATTGAGCTCTGTATCAATGAAATTCTGCCACATTTATGCAAAACGGCCATGGGAAATTTCGACAGAAGAGTGTGTATATGCCAGCAAAGCCGTGGAGACCATTTACCCGATATACTATTACATACATAATCATATACCTTATACTTTATGAATCAATAAAACATTTACAATTCTTAATTAAAGACCTGTGTTTTCTATCAAAATTACTCCTGGCGTAAATTTTGGGACACCCTTTACAAGTACCTTTACTTCCTATAGGCCAACATCGGTACTCCCGATATTATCCAACAATTTTGAAAAACTACTCTGTAAAAGACTAGACAAGATAATTATTGAAAAACGGCTCTTCCCGAACTATCAATTAGGAACAAGCATTCGACAATAGACCAAGTCCACCATATTACCGACGTGATAGAGAAAGCACTCGAAGGTAAACAGGTATGCTCAGCATTATTCGTAGACGTAGCTTAAGCCTTTAACAAGGTTTGGCATAAAGGCTTGGAGTTCAAACTGCATAGGAACGTACATAGAAAATACTATCAGGTTCTGAAATTTTATGTAGCAGACAGATTTTTTCGAGTACTATACGGAGAAGAGTACTCAGAATTGAAGGAAATAATGGTAGGTGTCCCACAAAGCAATGTCCTCGGACCAACTATGTATTTATTATACACAAGGGATGTACCACTAGACAACATCGTCATGTAGCCGTGATGACAGGTGACACCGCAATATATGCAGTTGACAAATGCGCAGACAAAGCTCTTGCTAAGCTGCTAAATACAGTTAATAAAGTAATAGATTGGACGCACCAGTTGCGCATTAAACTTAACGAGACAAAGTCTACCCATGTTAACTTTACAAAAGAAGAGAATAAGCTCTCCGGCCATTCTTATCAACAAACAAATACTTCCTTTTGCTAACACAGCAAAGTATCTAGGGATGACCTTATATGCCATATTAAAGTGGAAGGAACACTTTAAACAGAAAGCAGAAGAATTAAATATAAAATATAGAAAGCAACGTATACTGGCTATTAGGACGTAATTCTGAGCTACTCGTATCTATTCAAAACAAAACTATGCTATATCAGCAAATACTTAACCCCGTCTGAAAGTATGACATTAAATTATGGGGCTGTACAAAAAAGAGATATTAAAATAATAGAGAGTGGGCTACTGATTTATTTTTACTTGTTATTTTGTTATTACACGATTTACGCTTAAACGTTGGGAAATATTGAAAACTTATTTCCAAATTGAATGTTGTATTGCCGAAACAGTGCACATTTTTAAAAGAAATTTCGAAGGCACTGTTGGTGTACGCAAGTTTGTGAAGAAAGTTCGTGAGATTGGCATGCTAATTGATAATAAAGGGTTTTTCAATAGGGACATAACAATTTCGTGTGTCAATGTCAAAACGTCAGTCAAGGTTTACGTTTTCATCATGTCAAATATCATTGAGTTGACAACATTTATATTGTAGACAGATAGAGAATTAGTTGACAACAAGCAATGTAACGACACACACCTGAAGAACGCGGAATTATTGTTACTGTCTGTTGTTGACGCCATTTGCAAAAATTATGGCACATTCACATTATGACATTACTTTTGCCCCACCTTGTACACATACGAAATTTCGTAGCTCAAAATTTAAGGCCCAAAATGTGATGACTTAAGGATGGATGGACGGACATGGCTAGATCTACATAACTTTTGATGCTGATCACCAAATTGGTTGTCTATTGTTATTATTTCTCTATGTTACAAACTATGTATCAAACTTGATATACCCTGGATAGAGTATAAACACCCGAGAGTAAAATTGTCATGAGAAGCTTCACTCAATAAAAAAAATTGTCCTTTAGCGGCGGCAAAACTGTATGTCCCTGCCATTCGTGTGTCTCACAGCACATCAATAATTAATTTCATTTCATTTCAATTTGCTGATCAAATAATTAATTTCTTTTGAAACAATTTTTTACAGCCCATCTTTGGTTTTTCTTGCTAATCATCTGTAGGAACACACATTTCCTGCTAATTTTTATATTTTGCACATAAAACAAATATTTCTTCCTGATCAAAAGATTACTTTTTGCTGATCGAAAAAAATTTCTTATGGAAGATTTGTTTTTTCTGTTTGGTAATTTTGTTTCTAGTTTATTCTGCTGGTCATATAATTATTTAGCTGATCACTAATAATATTAGCGTTAAATAAATATGTCCTATTTATTTGGTTTATCCTGTATTTCACTCCGCTTTCACAGGAAAACCCTGTATGTATATATGTCACCGCTTTTTGGGACTTCAACTTTAAGCCAGGAACATGAAATTTGGTATTAGAATCAGAAGGAGTACAAATGTACTTTTCAGAAATGTTTTACTTAAGTTTTTTGTGATTGAAATGTAGATGTTAATGTTCTTTAAATTTAGCCCATATATTATACATAACCACACCCACTTTTTGGGGGCGTTTTATTAAAAAAAATCATGTATTGCCATTTCAAATCTTTGCACGGTGATGATTAAGTCTTATTGTGAATATCTCATCAGAATACGTGTACTTCGGTTCCAAATTTTGAGAACCACGCCCACTTTTTGCAAGAAAAAGTTGTAGTAACAGATTTGTAATAAAATTTCTTAAAAATCGCGGAAGTATCCTCTGAATAAGAGGATAATTTTGCACCTGTTTTAAAAAATTCACAACGCGACGCTCACTTTATAAGAGGTGAGTTAGGAGATGGGGGATAGGGTATCTACGATCCGTTCCAGACAGACTGTAACTTGTTTTTGTTTTTTAAATATTTAGGGCAACAGATCTTACTGCAGGTTTGAGTTTTTTCCCACCAGCTTTCTGCTGTAGAAAAATAGTTTTTTAGAATGTGAAATTGGTGCATGAAGTCTTGTATCAGCTAGTGATACACATATGTACGTCGGACTTGGGCGATTCAACTGTTTTTTTTTTTTTTTATTTCTGATATAGTCACTATGACATGAGACCCAAATAACTCGGACATGCTTAGAGCCCTAAGTTCTGCGTGACAGAGCCCAACTATTTTCGATTTGATTTTTATTGATCCTTAATGGCTTAAGTGCATCTCTAAATTCTGTCTGGATGTCTGTATGCATGGGTGCAAGTACGTGCGATCCATTAAATGATTCAGGCACCTACCTGGAAAGACGAAAGAGGCGCCCCTGAATTCTTAATCTCCCGTCACAAGGTTATTCAAGCTTAACTGGGTCAGATTGCCAAGATTCAACAAAACTTCTATTTCCTTTGCTTTAAATACACTTTCTAAGTACGAGTAACAATTATAACAATTCAGCGTTTGATCTCATTTAACTATTTGACTAGCTGTTGTTGGAAATACAAATACCATGTATGAAACAAATGTTTGCACATTTGGTATTTTTGCAAATTTCATTAATATGCCATTTTTGCGTATAAAAGCCCTGAGATTTTGCTTTAAGTCGATAGTTCTCTAACTAAAACGTTAAGCTTAACTTACAAAGTAATAAAATGTTCAAATTCGGTTTTGCACTCTCTTTTGTTGCCTTAATGGCTATTATTGGGGTCTCCGCAAGTGATGGTAAAGAGCCTACTATCATCCGCCTCGGGTCAGAATTGGACGCACCAGCAATTGTACTCCCACCTCTCGAGGAATTTGACGATCTAGGCGATGAAGAAGAAATCGATGTCATTATTGAAGAAGGTCCAGATGATTATGATTATGTTGCCGAGGAAAGTGAAGTGCAAAATGTTCCAGCTATAGATTACTTAGAATACAATGATGTTGTTGATGACGAAGCTTAGTTTTGTCGCAAAAAAATAAAAATTTTAATATAAACAATGGGATAGAGGATATTTTAAGAATGTCATTTAAATAATATATTATATTTACAATCAATTTTGTTTATAAATGGTTATTTAAATGGTGAGACATAGTGCCTTAGAATCCTTAATAAACTTAAAGCTCATGGTGTCGGTGCAGTTCTACAGATGTTCCCTAGGGTTCAGTACTATCACCGTTCCTTTTTCTCATTTGCATCAATGACCTTATTTCAGTTACTCGTATTGGGATTCGTCTATTCGCTAACGACACCACGGCAAAGGCACCAAATGGTGAAGTCTCAGCGGGAGCGAATATCTACCGAACTCAATTCTGACATTGGTGCAATTATCAATTGGAGTTTAACACGTCAAAAACACACTGTTGTCTCCTGTCTATGAAGAGGGATATGAAAGTGGTCAAACTCAGAATCAATGGAGTTGATCTTGAAGAATCTAATGGTCTATGTATGTAAGACTAGACCTTGAACCAGCAGATTACTGATGCTACAAAAGGTGGTGATAGATGCCTAGGACTTGGCCGCAATCTATAAAGCTTATGTACGTCCGAAACTTGAACATAACTCGCATGTTTGAGCGTCATATGCTACAGTTTACTTGATCGTATTCAGCGACTAGCTTGTAGACTGATCAGTATGATGCGGTGAGTGACAAGACGAAAGAGAGGTACAGACTTTGGGTTGCTGGGATTTATATTGAAGGAAATCATTTGCAACAGGGCGGGTCAATCAATGTTTCCTGCTATCAACTGATGTACAAATATCACGACGGACTGCCAACGACTGTAAATTAATCAGTCCGAGAAGATCCTCTCGTAGTGTGGTACGGTCCAAGGAAGACCGCGTAAAGCGAATCGGATGAATCTGCACAGATTCAATTCTTTTGATATGGACATCGTAAAAAGGTGACTATGCTTGGCAAGCATACTCGAGTGCTGAGTTAGCCCTGCTTATAGAGTTATTAATATGAGAACTTAAGTTGAGTTCACTATCACAAATGACATCCGCCTTTTGCAGGAAAAAGTGTTGAAGCGACCCTAGATGGTGGAAGGGAATAAATAATGTAATAGTAACATTTTCGACATTCAGTTCTAAAAAAAATTTTGACACCAGATGGAGAACTTATTTCGCTCTTCCTGCAATAGGCGGGGGTCTGCAGTAGATGATAAACATGTGTTTAATGATTTTCATGATATCAGCGTAGACAGATAGATCACAATTCCTGATATTACATTCGGCATCCTTTAAGGCTAGGATAAAGGTCAATGGTCCAAGATGGCTGCCTTGAGGGACTCTCGAAGTTGCAATAATAGGATAAGATTCTGCAGATCTAAAACGGACGAAATAAACCTCGGTTGAAAACCTAGAGAATGTAGCTTAACAAGAAGAAGTGAGGAACTTTGTCAAAAGCCTTTGTAGCAACAACATCAACTTCGACCTGCCTTTAAGGAATCCGCGCTGCTTAGTAGAAAAGATTGGCTTGCAGTAAAAAATCATTCAATCATATACGATCTTTCAAAAAGCTTGGCCGACAGTTAGATACATCACTCTTACACCCTTTTTTGTGGGTAGGAATAATGTACTAATCCTTTCACAATCTAGGAAAAACTCCCTACGTGATTGATAATTGAACCAGGGCACTAAGGGGCTAAGTCAGATAGTTCACACATTGTTTCAAAACTATGGCAGGCAAGACATCAGGACGGGGAGAATAATCATCCTTGAGTTTGCTAATCTTCTTAAGAACAGCTGACGAACTTATATCCACAGCGACTAACGTAGTTCCTGTAGCAGA